>CM072937.1:14908300-15555800 GCA_036971965.1 Nyctalus aviator
ACCGAAGGGGTCACGGGTTCAGTTTCCCGGTCAAGGGCGCATACCTGGTACATGTGTTGCAGGTTCGATCCCGGGCCCCAGTCAGGGCATGTGTGGGAGGCAACCAATCGATGTGTCTTTCACACATGGATGTTTCTCTCTCTCTCCACCTTCCCTGCCACTCTGTCTAAAAAAATCAATGGGGAAATATCCTCCGATGAAGATTAACAAACAAAATAGCTTTGACATTCACATCGCACCTGGTTACTTCTCCACTTGGGAGTGAATATGGGAAATTTTCAAGAAGACAAAGGGGCCGAAACCGGTTTGGCTCAGTGGTAGAGCATTGGCCTGTGGACTAAAAGGTCCCGGGTTCGATTCCGGTCAAGGGCATGTACTGTGGTGGCGGGCACATCCCATGTGTGGGGTGTGCAGGAGGCAGCTGATCGATGTTTCTCTCTCATCGATGTTTCTAACTGTCTATCCATCAATTATATATATATATATATATATATATATATATATATATATATGACAAAGGGGTTTTGCCCACCAGCTCTCTTGAGAACAGAACTGACAGTGGGTCAACCGGAATGGACAGCAGCCATTGCTGAGCCTATAACCCTAGAGAAGGGCACCCATATGCACAAGGCACACACATGTGCGCACACATGTCACACACGTACACACACTCCTCATATGTGGAGGGAACTCTGCTTACAGCCGGGATTCATTAGACATGGGTCGGTCCTGAGGCAAATTCCTTTCTCCATTTTCCAGAATAAAACGAGCCCTCTTCCTTCGGGGGGGACTAAGCCAGCATGCCAAGGGCTAAGAGAAGGATGATGCTGTGGCTGAAATAGCTTCAACTTCCCACGTTTATCCAGAGACAATTGACCTCGGGCTGGGGAGCTGGCATTGCAAGAGACACCATTCCAGAGGCAAGACATCAGCCACGGCTTATACATGTGCTCCAGGAAGCAGACGCGGAGGCCGCCTCCTTAGTCGCTCCTGGAAGACGCCAACAGCAGGTTTCAGACGTTCAGGAACAGGAAACTGGGTTAGATTCCCACAGCCGGCTGCAGGCGGACAGAGTGATGTGACCAGGTTTAACCAGAGCCATTAGGAGACTCTTCATTATCCCCACACCGCCATGACCGGCGTGATCACATGAGCCATAATGCGAGAGAGGATTTCATCCTGTCAACAAGAGAGGGAGCCGGTCTGTCTTTGTCCAGAGAAAATGAGCAGCCCAGCGTGAAGCTTGTGAGGAGTGAGTGTACAACACGCCAATGACACCCCCGGCGGGGTTCCCTCCGCCGTTTCAACGGCTCAGCAGAGCGGGCGGCCCCGGCGCGACCTTCCTGGGTGCCCGGCGTGCCAGGACGCCCACTCCAGGAGCGACCGAAAGGTCAATGAAAGGCCGAAAACACAGCCCTCTCTCAGGAAGGCAGGCAGGCGAGCATGAGGACTCACATATTAAGGCCCAAGAAAATCAAGGCCAGGCCGCTCCCCGGATGGTCAGAAACCGCTTTTTAAAATGTACTCCTTGACCCTAGCCTGTTTGGCTCCGTGGATAGAGTGTCGGCCTGTGGACTAAAGGGCACCGGGCTCGATTCCAGTCAAGGGCACATTCTCGGGTTGTGAGCTCGATCCCCAGTGTGGGGTGTGCAAGAGGTAACTGATCAATGATTCTCTCTCACCACTGATGTTTTTATCTCTCTCTTCCTCTCCCTCTCTGAAATCAATAAAAACATCCGATCTAATAAAAGAATAATATGCAAATTGACCAACACACAAAGATGGCTGCCCCCATGTGGTCAAAGATCCTGCTCCCATGTGGACACAAGATGGCCAGCAAGGGAGGGCAGTTGGGAGGAACCAGGCCTGCAAGGGAGGGCAGTTGGGGGTGATCAAGCCTGCAGGGGAGGGCAGTTAGGGGTGGCCAGGCCGGCAGAGGAGGGAAGTTGGGGCAAAGAGACTGGCAGGGGAGCAGTTAGACATCAATTAGGCTGGCATGGGAGTGGTTAGGGGCAATCAGGAAGTCAGGCAGGCGAGCAGTTGGGAGCCAAGAGTCCTGGATTGGGAGAGGGATGTCCAACTGCCCGTTTAGACCTGATCCCACCGGACATCCCTTGAGGAGTCCCAGATTGGAGAGGGTGCAGGCTGGGCTGAGGGACACCCTCCCCCCCTTCCCTACCATGCACAAATTTCGTGCACTGGGCCTCTAGTATTTAATAAATAAATAAAAATAAAATCTACTCCTTGGACCCAGCCAGTTCCCTGGGTGTCACCGCACCCAGTTTTTCCTCTCCCCTGTGCTTACACTGAGTGCCACTCCTTCAGCTTGAAATGGCCCTTCTCCCTGCCACACTACTTTCCCCACCTTTGCGATCACAACTCCCTGGTTCGGAGACTGCCTCCACCAGATTCTGTCCGCTCCTCTCCACCACACACGCCATCTGCTCTCTATCACTTTTGTCTACAGAGTGTTCTTGCATTCCGTGGACCTTCCCCCTCTCAGATTAAAAGTTAGGGAAAGAAGGAAGTCTTACCGTATCTTCCGGCGTATAAGACGACCCCCTAATTTTACAGTTAAAACGTAGGTTTAGGCCTATATTCGCTGTATAAGACTACCCCCCACTTCCGAGGCAACACCAGTTCTTTTTTTAATAGACCGCCTCTCTGACTCTGGCCAATCCAAGCAGGCTTTTTATGCATGCAAATCATACATGTCCTGTACCTGAAGCTACACTGTGTTCTAGTAAAAAGCCTGCTAGGGCGGTGGTATAGTGCCATCCTAGATTTCCAAGTGTGGTGCTTTCTATTTGTCCTCTTTTCTCTCTTCCCTCTGCTGAGACCTGAATTCAGACCACTGAAAAGGCCCGGTTGACTCTTTTTTTTCCGTTTCAAAAGTCGTCCTATACGCCAGAAAATGCGGTATATTTCCTTTGCGTTTCTTGTGGCGCCTCAAATAGGATTTTCACGTTGGAGACACCCGGGCTAGATATACCGACCGACCTGGTAGTTTTATAGCTGGAGTTAGAAGATCCGTCAATGACCCAGCATCCCCCCCACCCCCTACATACACACCAAGCAGAAGCTGCACCCCTCATTCAGATGTTCCTGGCATCCTATCGCTTGCCCAGAGCCAGATTTATGGCTCCCGCAGTAAAGTGTATCTTCTCGAGGCCTCGCTTAAAAGCTACCGCTTGGCAGCAGACCAAGCTGGAAGCCTAGGCTAGGAGGTGATGGCGAGGGTGGGAGGGGATGGGGAGGGCGGGGCGGAGCCAATAATGGGAGCTCCGAGAGCTACCAGCTCAATATTTAACCTCACTGGTAATTTGCTGTGACAATTATGCCACGGAGGGAACAGCTATGACTATGCGAGGATGTCGCGCCCTAATTAGGAGGGCTCTGCTCTTCCTCGCCGCCGCCCGGACGGTAACAGCACCCACAAACGAGGCTGAGCTCCGGGAGCCAAGGCTGCTATTGGGCGGCGTGTGAGCACACGGCTGCGGCGGGCACATCTGCCCTGAGTGACGCCGCCCGGGTGAGCCGGCGGAGGTGCCTCTGATGCGCCTTCCGATGAGAAGGGGAGAGAGCTGTGCGGGCGCCTCACAACACGGGGCCCGCCTGACTGACAGGCATCTTCCCCGAGCAAAGGCACGTGCCTCCACTGCCAATCGGCCGCTTCCCCGAGCCCTGCCCTCCAGCAGGCCGGCTCGGAGAGCGTCTGATCCTTCAAGAGGAACTTGGACCAGGGTTTTCATACCAATAGAAGCCCACGGAAACTGGTTTTCCTCTTAGAGATGGAGAGGAAGCCCTGACCGGTTTGGCTCAGTGGATAGAGCATCGGCCTGCGGACTCAAGGGTCCCAGGTTCAGGTCAAGTGCATGCACCTTGGTTGCGGGCACATCTCCGGGAGGGTGTCTGCGTGTGTGTGTGTGTGTGTGTGTGTGTGCAGGAGGCAGCTGATCGATGTTTCTGTCTATCCCTCTCTCTTCCTCTCTGTAAGAAATAAATAGAAATAAATAAATAATAAAAATGACAATTCTTTAAAAAAAAAAAAAAATGGAGAGGAAGACAGCAGGAACCGATCCCCCTGACACCCCTCCCACCCCACACACACCACACCCTACACGCTGCCTGAAAGACAAAATATTATTGAAAGCACAGCCGTCAAGAAGGATGCCGCCATCTTCTAAATTGACTGCTGGATTCATGGGTCGTGGCTGAACAAGACAAACCGCGTTCTGCTTAATTAGTGGCTCCTGAACGGAATTCCTGCCTGGAGAGAGCCCATTAGCAGAGGGAGCTCATTTGCAGAGATGCACCTTGGAAAGCCATTGGAATGCTAAGTAAATAGCGGGGAAGGGGACGAGGTGGAGGTGGGAGCAGGGGTGCCCACGAAGGCAGGGAAGCGTCTGCCGAAGGCCGGCTCTGCCTTCCCAGCCCGGCGCCCGGGAGAAGGGCACACGCAGACGCCTCTCAAATTTTAGGCCAACAGAAGTGACCTCTGCGCCAGGGCTGACTGAAGATATAAATAAACTTCAACGTGAGCAGCAGTGTCAACGGTGCTGGGAGAGATGAGAGTCCGATCGGGGCTTATTTTTTCCCAAAAGTCCAGGTTGTTCTGACTCGGTTTCGGGGGGACAGACGGCATTCATGAGCACAAAGCGGCTGCTCCCCGCGGCGAGCCCCCTGCTCCACCAGGCCCGGCCCCTCGGCCGGTTACCTAACCACGGAGGAAGTGGCACCGCACAGTTAAATATAGGCCGCGTTATCTGCATTTTACAAGCACCAGGAATGTTACCTGAGGAAGCTGTCATCTACGATGACAGCACAAACTCCCAATTACCACCTGGGCAATACCCTCGGGAGCGGGGATGATTTCATAAGAATGGCTCACAATTATTAAAAGTTTACCTGGCTTTTTTGGAATTGGGTATAAAGATTTCTCCCGAGGCCGGTGGCATGGAGTTTTGCAAAGGGCCTGCATTCAAGGCTCGGGGTGGGGGTGGGGGTGAGAGATGGTTTTCTTCAAAATCCTGTGGTGTTTTTGTTTTGTTTTTTCAGATTTGTCAACAACAGCTACGCAGTGGGTGCGAGGTGACAGCCACGAAGAATCTGGAGAAGCTGGAAGGTTGTAAAAAATGGCCAGGGGGTTGGTTTGAAGTCTCAAGTACACCCACAAGTTCACTGGCAGGCCTACCTAATCCCATGGCCTCTACACAGCTCCCCGGGCCGGATCCGGGGCGAGCATCACCAGGTGCCGCACACCTCCTTCCGCCCCAGACAGCCCTTGACCTACATGGAGCTGCAGTGTGCGTGCGTCTCACATCACCCAGCTCTTGGTGGAATCTTTCCTGGTGGCGCTGGTCTCCAGTGATCTCCCGTGTACTGGATTTTAATTTGACTTGTGATACTGCTACTGAGCTCCAAGCCTTGCTCCAAATAGACCACGGTTCTTGGGGGCGAGGTATCTGGCTTTGAAACCACCTACACAGAGGGTGTCAGCCTGATTGATGCCTAATTGCCCCCCTGCCAGCCTGCTTGCCCCTAACTTCCCTCCCCTGAAGGCCTGATCACCCCTAACTGCCCTCCCCTGAAGGCCTGGTCCCCCTAACTGCCCTCCCCTGAAGGCTTGGTTCCCCTCACCCAAGTGTCCTTCCCTGCAGGCCTGGTCACCCCCAACTTTCCTCCTCTGCTGGCATGTCACCCCTAACTGCCATCCCCTGCAGGCTTGATCACCCCCAACTGCCCCCCCTGGTGGCCATCTTGTGTGTTGGAGTGATGGTCAATTTGCATATTATTATTATTTGCATATTACTTTTATTAGATAGGATATCTAAGTAAGAGGCCCAGAGCATAAAGTTGTGTGCAGGTCAGCCCCTAGGCCTAGCCTGGCTGCCAGCAGCTGGCCCTGCCCCCCACTGCCACCCACCCTGGGTCCCCGTTGGCCATAGGCAATTGGAGCCTGTTGGGCGAGAGGTAGTCAGTGCAGCTCATAGTGACTGGTCGGGCAGTCACTGCCGATATAGTCACTGGGCTTTTATGATATAGGATACACACACACACACACGCACACACTCAGTAAAAATGTTTATAAAAGCCAGAACTCTACCAACAGAGTGGGTTATAAATCTAAGAGCTAACCAACCACATAAAAAGATGGCAGGGTGGAGGTGGGGAAGAAATCCTCTCTGAGATAAGGAAACAATCAATCCGCCAGGCAAGCAGCGGCCTTCTAACAAGTGAAAAGAGTCTGAGCAACCTGTTTTTTCTATAAATAAAACCTTGTAAGGCATATCGCCAAAGGAACGCAAGTCAATATAAACCTTTACATATGGGCTGCCAAACTTCACTTTTAGACAGTATATTAATTATGTAGTCAATAGCCATGGGTTTCATTGGTGTATTAAATACCACGATCAATATTATTTATCCTTTCCGAAGACAGGCCACTGGGGGGGAGGGGGGAGACAAGGGGAGGGGAAATGTTTGACCCAGCAGTTCCAAAAAGTCAGGACAGCACACTGGAGATTAGCAAGGCTTTAACGGGAAGCATAAAACACTAAAAATATGGGCAGAAATCAGATTATTACCCTTAGACATTTTCCCTGCCTCCTTCACAACAAGACTGGAGGGAATCCAAGAACCATTTAAAATAAAGGCGAAATGATTAGATTTCTCCCCTAATTGCCTAACGCTGATGTCATGGTGTACGCAAAATAAGCATCGATCTCGAAGTGAAAGATGAGAAACAGAACAGCACGAACAGCCTTTAGAGTAAACTACATCCAAGACAATCCTAAGAGCTGTGGGCCAGAATCTATTTAGGCAACCCTCAGGGACCTCGCTCTCTTAAAAGCCTAACAGTGGAGCCCATTTCCGATGCTCCTCTCCCAGCGATCTGCTTTTTAGCAGGAAAACCTGCTAACCACCCTCCCCGGAGGGAGCCGCCCAGCCCCAGAACCTGCTGCATTTCTCATGACATCCATGTAGAAACGCTGGTTTCATCACACAGTCACTGAGAACACACGCTGATACCCTCTTGAGACACGACAGGGCAACACAGCCAGCAGACAGAAGTGGGGTTTGTGAGGGGGGAGGAATGGTATCAAAGACTGGTCACTGGCCAAAACCAGTTTGGCTCAGTGGATAGAGCATTGGCCTGCGAACTGAGAGGTCCCGGGTTCGATTCCGGTCAAGGGCATGTGCACTGGTTGCGGGCACATCCCCAGTGGGGGGTGTGCAGGAGGCGGCTGGTTGATGTTCTCTCTCATCGATGTTTCTAGCTCTCTATCCCTCTCCCTTCCTCTCTGTAAAAAATCAATAATAAAGATTAAAAAAAAAGACTGGTCACTGGAATGGAAGCTAGCTTATCACTTCCAACCCACAATCTGTCCATCCAGAATAGTGCTCAAGCCGGAGCTTTATAACCCAGGTGAGACAGGTAAGAACTTCCACAAAGATTGTCAAGGCCTGGGCCAGAGATTCAAGTGCAGCCCAGTGCCCATCTTCTGAGACTAGAATGTGCCTAAACCATTAGCGGGCTGAGAAAAAGACCCTCCGTGTGTGTTCTGACCGTGGGGGCCATCCTGCCTGGAGCCGCGGGCTCCTCCTAAGAGGACAGCTGAGGCTGAGACAGACCAGGCCTCCATCACTGAAGCTCCACAGAGGGCCTCCGCCGGCTGCTTGTCCAAATCAAAACCCAGGTCCTACCTCCGGGCCAGACGCAGTGCTGCCTGGGCACCCGGGGAGGGATGTGCAGCCAATGCCAAGCGGTGGGCTGCAGCCGCCAGACAGGTAATTAGTATGATTAGGAACACACGGAGCAGGCATGCTCTTGCTGACGGAAGAGCCCAGCAGCGTAATTACTGTTTTCTTACCGGCTCGCTGTCTGTGCGCATTCCAAAGCCTGGTTGGTGTTAGGCTGCCGTGTAAACATCAATAAAACCCCTAAGTGTCTTATCATCGGCATTCCTGGGTACAACGGCTTTTTGTTTTTAGTGTTTTCGTTCTTTTCAAGATGCATTTCAGGGTTCAAACGTCAGGAAGAATGATCTCCACGCCTCGGACCAATCTTGGAGTTTGCAATGAGCTAACGTCCTCCCCGGTGAGCGTTTATTAGGGAAGCTAATTAACTGCTTTCTGGTTACAAGGACCCTCTGCATTCAGAGAAAGGAGGATTCACAAGCAAACACACTGTTTATTAAAGCAAAGGCAAAACACTACCTATTGAACACAGTTTAAATCCAGAAATGAAACACAAATGCAAGAAATATGTACAGGTAGAAAGCAGGTGTGTGTTCACCCTCCGAAATGCAGTATTAATTGGAGCGAAAATGAAAGCAAAGCTTTGTAGGTGCCTGGATGCCCCCAGGGGACGGCAAGTCAATGCTTATCAGCCGTCCTCAGAAGAGACAATTTCGATTAATATCAGACCCATCTGACTTGGTCTATGAGGCCCTGGAGGAAGGATATTCTTCAGATAGGAGAGATAAGTCTTTGATTAATAATTCTATCCTATTGGCATTCCGGGCATTAACGACTGGCACCTCTGCAAGGAGGGCCTCTGAATTCTGGGAAGGAGACGCGCTTACCAAACACCCAGGCTCCACACAACGGCCCCTCACGCTCCCTCCCGGGAAGGAAGCCAGCTGTGAAGGTGTCCCCACTGGGGGAGCAGAAGCTCCAGTCCTACGATTTACTTCAGTGTCTGCAGAATTAGGGTCAATTACATGTGACATAATTCCCACTTGAAGATAATGAAGTCTCAATAAAAAGGACAAAAGCCTGAAGACGGAGAGGCTGGTGCTACCCTGCCCGCCAGCCGACCCTCCGCTCTGCCCGTTACACTGCGGCCATCTGAGCATGTTTGCCCTGGCCTGCCTACCAATGGGTTTTGAGATGCACATAAAAGAGGAAATTGCTCAGTCCACCATAAAGAGGCTCTAGCCACCCCGAAGCTAATGTGAAATCGTCGCACGGGGGGAGGAGGGGTGTGTGAGAAGAAATCAATTTCATTTCGACTCTTTATTTCCAAACTTGGGCCCCATCAGCACGGCTCTCCTCACATCGCTGCGTTCCTCCTGATGTTCGTGATCAACCTTCTGCTGTATTCTTTGTAGTCCACGGGCTTCGCGTCCATCACGGTGGCCTTAATGCGAGACTCATCCTTGGAGAAGAGAAAGGCGGTTTGTGAACAAAGGGGAGCCCATGGCATGGAGCTGTGGCGATAACCCATTTTGCTTCAATGGCTTCATGATCCCGCAAGAGGAAATGCGGACACAGGCTGGACCCAGGAGTCCGCCATTCCAATCAAGGAACAAATCGGGAGAGCCCAGTCAGACTTTCGGGGGCTGGGAGAGTGGACAGAGGCCTTCCTGCAACACAGGCCCTTCCCTCCTTTCCTCACGCCCCCAACCCCCAGAAACCTTGGATCCACACGGGATGGACCTGAGAGGGCTGGTCAAGTTCAATGCATTCTTTATAGCGGGGGGAAAGGAGAACCCAGAGAAGGCCAGTCACTTGCCTAAAGCCACACAGCGAGTTCTGAAAGCTGAGTGTGGTGTGAACGAAAAGCACCCGTGGCCGAGGAGGGAGACCTGGGTTAGGTCTCTTCTCAGCTCAGCCGGAGAGGCAGCTCCCTGCACGTCAGCTTCCCCGTCCTCCTGGCCCTCCAATCCCTCCTGACCCACCTCACTCAGTAATCCATTATCACACAGACGCCTGGCTCCCTATCTCAGGGAATGCTTGTAAGAACAAACACATCTACCACCAGGCAGGAAGATGGAGGTCTAATAACAAAATAACTCTGAAACAAGTAGAGATGTACTGAGTTCTCCCCAGGCCTGTCCATTAGGATGGAACAGTCCCTTTCGAGGCAGAACGGGGTGGTGCCCACCAAGGTGGCAGAGTCTAGCTCCAGGGCCCCCCCACTTCAGTGGGCTCAGTAATTACTCAACACAGTCACATTTCTAGGCATGGTGAAGAGCAAAGCTCTGAACGTGGACTGCCTGGGCTGGAACCGTAGCTCCGCCACTCATTAGGATATGACTTTAGGCAAGTTACTTATTCTCTGTAGGCAACGTTTTTCATTGGTAAAATGGAGATAACAATCATTCCTACATATAGGGTTACTGTCACGATCTAGTGAGATGATCTATGGAAAGAAAAGGTGAAGAACAGTATCTGTCGGAAAGTAAATGCTTAACACATGCTATTTTATTCTGACTATACAACTGAATGACGCTGTGGGCAATTTTAACTACAGATGGTCTTTGTTTCATATACCGACTTCAGAACTCAAACCTTGTGGAATACGAATCCACTAGACATATTGCCATTCTTGGTCAGCATACCAACAAAAAGACCCGGGTTCTAACTGAAAAGCCTACAGAGCATTCCCCCGCTAGATGTCCCCCGCTGGACGGGGGACTTAACCTCTGCGTCCATCGCCTCACCTTACCGCGGGGATGCTCATGGTACCTCCGTGTTGGGAAGACTCAGTGAGAGCCACACGCAGGGTGCTTAGCTTAGGTCAGAGACATATGGGTGGCACACAGCACTTTCCCACGCTAACCCTTCCTCAGCCCGGTGACCTTACTCACATTGTAGGTCTCCAGTTTGACTCTGATCTTGAACACGAAAGACCGAAAGTTGGCATTCTGGAAAATTTCCTCAAACGCCTGCTCATTCTGCAAAAAGAAAACAGAAAACTTTAGGCTTGAACACTACTGAACCATCTGATAATATCTATTAGAGCTTAAAAAAGACTTTAAGAAAAACCTCTGAGAAAATGATCAGCCTAGTCGTTTGAAATTACTCAGGAATGACTCATCTACAGATAACAATTCATTCTGTAAATCTGTTTAAGTAGAATTGTATTTAAAATGAAGATACTTTTATCTAGAGTATTTAATTTCATAAAGACAGAAAACAGAATGGTGGTGGCGGGAAGGGGGGGGAGGGTAGGGGGGAGGGGGGGAAGATTCAGGTGGGAAAGGGGAACCAGTATTACCAGTGTTGGATGGGAACAGAATTCCAGTTTGGGGAGAGGGAAAGTTCTGGGGCTGGATGGTGGTGATGGTCGTACAACAATGCAAATGCACTTAAAAAGCTGCACAACTTAAAAATGGTTAAAATGATAACTGTTATGTGTATTTTACTACAATAAATAAATGGAAACACTTCTAAAGCTTGTGATGGAATCCATCTGAGGCCCAGCATCTTCTTTATAAACTGAGATTAAAACAAACATTCAGAAAGAGGTTCAAGTTATCATATATATTCAACCTCTATATTTTCAACTGCGGATGTGACGAGCAGGTGAAGAGGACAGGAAAGTGGGCAAGGTTGAGGAAAGCCTAAAAATGCAGCCCTTTCCCTCTTTCTCTTGCCCCCAAACACTATTTGATTAAACTTCTTTGTAAAAAGAAGGGGAAAAAAGTCAGGTTAACAGTGAGACTAGAGAAAGCATTTTACATAAATACATTTACAATTATAATAATAAAAGCATAATATGCTAATTAGACCAGATGTCCTTCCGGACTAAGCCGCTGCGGTGGAAGGAGCTGGGGCCGAGGCAGCCGCAGCGGGGGCCAAGCCTCCTGAATGAATTTCGTGGATCGGGCCTCTAGTTGCTATAAAATTGATACTTCAGATCAGCTAAGTGTTATCTTGGCAAGCCACGTGGAACACTGAAATGGCTCTGTTGGTAAACTCTGGTATAAAGGTTACTTCACACACAAACAATCCTCTGGGCTTTCAGATATGTAAATGAGACAGTGTGTCACACCTTCAGGAGGTTATACCAGAGGCCATTCTTCCTCCAACACCAGGGGAAGCAGGGAGCACATGCTCCAGGAACATCCCAGGTCCTGAGGGTTTGGCTCAATGGAAAGAGCATCGGCTTGGGGACTGAAGGGTCCTGGGTTCGATTTCAGTCAAGGGCATGTACCTTGGTTGCGGGCACATCCCCAGTAGGGGGTGTGCAAGAGGCAGCTGATCGATGACTCTCTCTCATCGATGTTTCTAACTCTCTATCTCTCTCCCTGTCTGTACAAAATCAATAAAATATATATTTTTTTAAAAAGTGAAATGGATAAAGTTAATGTATGAAAGAAAGTTACTGCATTAAAAAAAAAACACCCGCATCTGATGACCTAAAACAGCAAGTACTGTATCTGTGACTTTAAACCAGGAGTTGACCTGACATCCCAGGAAGGTGTTTATTACGCTGAAAGGCATGCTTGTATTTCAGGAGACTCCTTCCATGTCTCAAGTGACCACCAGCACACCACCTCCGGTGTGCTGACCGTAACAGGAGCAACAGCGCTGCTCTGAGGCCCGCTTGTCCATGGGACTTTATTGCCCCATTGTTAGCAAACCCAAGATGGACAACAGATAAAATCATACGAGCACCTCAAATGGTCATCAGACTGAGAAACTGGACACAACACCCCAAAGAAACAAACACCACAAAATTAAAGAGCCACGCTCCAGCCCAGGAACTATTGCAGTGATGACAAAAGCCGTGGCTGACCTTCTCCTTTAACTCTCCAAGGTAAGCAGTGCTTTGTCCAAGGATCGCCTCTGCAGACTCCTGGAAACAAGTGACCCACTGGTTCTCTTGATAATCGGCAATATTTACCTATGAAACACAACTCTATTATTTCAGGAAAGAAATCATAAAAGGGAGACACGTTCAGAGATTAACTTTTTCCACTCATTAAAATAATCACCAGGGGGAAACTATTACCATCATGTATTTTATATTCTTTCCAGAGAATGTGAAAACTATCATTCAAAGAGTTTAAAATGTAAGTGTGGCTCTGCTGGTTGAGCATCCTCCCAGGCACTGAAAGGTCACCGCTTCGGTCCAGGTGCATCTGGGAGGCAACCGATCGACGTCTCTCTCTCACATCGATGTTTCTGTTTCTCTCTCTCCCCCCCTTCTTCTTTCTCCACAATCAACAAACACACACACACACACACACACACACAACAAATATGTCTCTATCACAGCACAAGTACGATATGCTACGGATGTGTGGATTCAGGCCTCAATGCTGATACAGCCCGACCCAAACTGTCCTTCAGACGCAGAATCCAGGCACCCTGGACTCAGCTCCCCTCCAGCTACCTGCAACTCAGGTATGTGTTCTTGACCAGAATCAAACCTGTGGCCCACTCTAACCACTGAACAAACCAGCCAGGGCTATTGATGTCATGGAACAGTCTTTGTTAGCATTGCTTTTCAAATATTTTAACTGTGGAAACTATCAAACAGCATATTCTAATGTCTATATTGTGTTCCGCTCTACAGATATTCAATAAAGGAATTAACCAGTAGACTGTGAAGGACATTTAAATTGTATCCAAGTTTTCCAAATAAGTAACAGGGCAATAGACAACTTTATAGAGATGTAAGATCTCCAATTATTTTTTTTTTAGAAGAAATTCACTCCAGGTGCTTACTATATCAGAAAATATAAATATTTTTAAGGCTTCCGATATACTACCACCAAATCATCTTCTAAAAAAATGAGTGCCTGGTGGTTGTTTTTTTTTTGTGTGTGTGTGTGTGTGTGTTCCTTTATCATCATTTAATATAACTTTTAAGAAAACATACACCCTTCATTGTAAAGGTTTTTAAAGCCTTTAAAGAAGTTCTGACAATGCAAAGAAGCCACAATCCCACATCAGCATGCAGTCACATTCCTCTGAAGTCAGCTCTACTGAGGCAAGAGGAACAGATTATTCACAAGAAAAATAACTAAATATAGGCACCGGCTGCATAAGTATAATTACCGCTCTCCAGAAATGCCACTGCAAATTAATTTATCTTCGTAACAGTTAGCGGGCAAGTGCCACCCATGCGGTAATTGCACTCCATGCGCAGCAGACCGAAATCAGCTGGGGAGCTCAACGCAACTTTCTGGCAGGAAAAAATGCTGTCCGTGGGAGCAGGGGAACTGCTGCTCAACGGCAAGGCCTTGGCTTTGTACTTACGGGACAAGCTTGTCAGCACTCACTCATCTGCAGGCTTCCTGCCACGAGTGGCCGTTTTTGCTGTTTCCACAGCGTCCAGCCCTCGGAAGAGCCTCCAGTCCCACAGTGGTTCGCATCCACCCATTCTACTTACCGACAGGATCATGCGGTACTTGAAGTTGGGAAATTCACGGTCACACTTCTCACAGCGGTACAATCCATTCTGTTGATCGATCACTTTCTTATTGCAGTCCTGCGATGGGCAGGCCTGATACATAGAGTTCTCTTTGCGAAGGTACACCACTGTCGCCACAGAGCTAAAATAGTCTGCCTTCAAGAGAAAAGAGCGACACGAGACGCTGAGCAACCAGGCTTAACTCAGGACTGGGTTTAGGGGCAGCCCCAGGTGGGCCCTTACACAGAAGTGCAAGTGTTTCTCATCACAATGTGACTACAGAGAGTAAGTCCTTGTGCAGCTTTACAAATCACTTGTGCTAACCACAAAACTCGTAAGAAGGTAATAAACCAAGCATATGATTCCTTAACAATAAAAGAGTTAATAATAAATTAAACTAAACTAATTAATTAAAACAGAAATAAAGTATAGGAAAGATAAAGACTTCAAGACACAAAGACTAGTTTTCCTCTCCTCCGACCTCCAAAGGTAACAGACTAGGAAATACCGAGTAAGGCAGTAAATCTAATACTAGTACATCTACGTCCAACCATCCCCTCACATTAAAAACAACAGCAGGAGAAATCAAGATGGCGGCCTAAGTAAACACCTATACTGTGGCCTTGCACAACAATTTCAAAACTGCAACTGGAAGACAGAGCGAACAATGTCTGGAACCACCAGAAAGCTGGCAGAGTGGAAATTCTACAACTAGAAGGAAAGATAAAAGGACACTGTGACCCAGAAGAGCTGTGGAGGACAGGGGCGGAGAACCGTGTTTCGGAAAGGGTGGGCAGCAAGCGTGTAGCTAGCTTTCTCCTTCAAGAGGGAAACAAAACATTCCAACTGCACTGAAATCCAGCTCTGGGTGAGATTTTGAGTACCCAGACTCATTCGGGGAGCAACTGGACTGTCTGGCAGTGGGTGAAACTCAAGGCAGCCTTTTCTCAGAGGTGTGTGCAGTCACTGCCATGGCACACTGAGACACAGGATCCTCGTCGGGCGGGGTTGACGGGAAACCAAGGCTGTCTGCTCAGCCCTGAGACTCTACCCCATCCAAGCTGAGCACAAAAGCTCTCCCAGTGGAGACACAGCTGATCCTCACGCCAATTGGCCTGGAGGTCAACTCCCCCCAGTGATACTAACAACAATCTAGGCTTAACTACAACAAGACTGTGCACACAGCCCACAAAGGGGCACTTCAAGAATGCCCACCTCAGGTAACTGGGGAGGCTGAGCCACTGGGCCCTGCTAGGACACCTAGCACACAAAGCCACTCCATCAACTCAGGGAATCAGCCAAAATGCAGAGACAAAGAGGCAGGTCACAAATGAAAGAAATGGAGGAAAACAAATGACTGGATATAGAGTTCAAAACCAGTTATAAGGGTTTTCAAGAATTTCCTAGAAAAGGCTGATACATTAGAATCATGAGGGTCCCAGAAGAAGAGAGAGAGCAAGATACTGAAAACCTATTGAAGAAACAGTGGCCAAAAACTTCCCCCACCTGGTGAAAGAAATAGACTTACAAGTTCAGGAAGCACAGAGAACCCCAAACAAAAGGAATCCAAAGAGGACCACACCAAGACACATCATAATTAAAATGCCAAGAGCAAAACACACAGAATATTAAGAGCAGCAAGAGGAAAACAGCTAGTTACCTTCAAGGGAGCACCCATACTATTGTCAGCTGATTTCTCAATAAAAACTATGCAGGCCAGATGGGAATGGCAAGAAATATTCAAAGTGATGAATAGCAAGAACCTACAACCAAGACTACTCTACCCAGCATAGCTATCATTCAGAATGGAAGGTCAGATAAAGAGCTTCACAGATAAGAAAAAGCTAAAGGAGTTCATCACCACCAAACCAGAATTATATGAAATGCTGAAAGGTATTCTTTAAGAAGAAGAAAAAAATAAAGATAAAAATTATGAACAACAAATACATATCTATTAACAAGTGAATCTAAAAACCAAGTGAATAAAAAAATATGATGAACAGTGTTAACTGGTGAATATAATAGAATCATGGGCATAGAAAGGGAGTGGACTGATAATTCTTGGGGGAAAGGGGTGTGGGAAGAGACTGGACAAAAAGCAAACACCTATGGGATGAGAACAGTTGGGGGGAGGTAAGAGCAGAGGGTGGAGTAGGAACCTGGTAGAGGGGAGATATGGGGGAGGGGAGAGAAAGAAGAACAATTGTAATAATCTGAACAATAAAGATTAAACAAAACAAAACAAAACAAAACAAAAAAAACCAACAGCAGTCACCCTAGCTGGTTTGGCTCAGTGGATAGAGCATTGGCCTGAGAACTGAAGGATCCCAGGTTCAATTCTGGTCAAGGGCACATGCCCAGGTTGCAGGCTCAATCCTCAGTGGGGGGCATGTAGGAGGCAGCCAATCAATGATTCTCTCTCATCATTGATGATTCTATCTCTCCCTCTCTGAAATCAATAAAAACATATATTTTAAAAACAAACAAAAAAGCATAACAGCAGTGATTTAGAGGGCTCAGAGCCACCTTTATCTTTTCTAGGCTAGGGGTCAGCAAACTTTTTCTGTAAAAAGCCATACAGTAAATATTTCAGGCTTCACAAGCCATTCGGACATAGTCTGCTATTTTGGGCAAAGCATCCACAGACAATATGTAAATCAAAACATGTGGCTGTGTGCCAGCAAAACATTATTTACACCAGACAGCAGGCTGGATTTGGCCTGTGGGCTGGCTGTCAAGCCCCAGTGTGTCATGAAATTCAGTAGAATCCAACAATAACTGAACAAGGGCATTCAAAGTGGAGAGATCACTGGTAAATGCAGCGAGGACTAAGTCATGTGCTGGGCTTTATGTCGTGGTTCTCTGTTTTGCCTTTTAACTCTCATAGAAAGGACATGGGATGGATCCTTTATGAGGGGTGGACAGGTGCCTCTGGGTATACTCTGATTCAGAGCCAAGTCAGCAATTCTGGGGCTTTCCAATGTTTCAGACCAAAACAGGCAAAACAATCATGTGGATGTTTATATATTTATTTTTTTAATATATTTTATTGATTTTGTACAGAGAGGAAGGGAGAGAGATAGAGTTAGAAAACATCGATGAGAGAGAGTCATCGATCAGCTGTCTCCTGCACACCCCCCACTGGGGATGTGCCCGCAACCAAGGTACATGCCCTTGACTGGAATCGAACCTGGGACCTTTCAGTCCCCAAGCCGATGCTCTATCCATTGAGCCAAACCGGTCTCGGCAATCATGTGGATGTTTAAAGAGCTTGGATGAGCTAGTCCTCACTCTAGAAAGCTCAAGAGGAAAGTAATGTCTCCTAGGAGAATGCCTAGAGTTTGTCTGTATTTCTAAATTTTTTTTTTTTTTAATCCTCATGTGAGGACATGCTTAGAGAGGGAAGAGGGAAGAGGTTGATGTGAAAAACACCGTTGGCTGCCCTATGCATGCTCCCCATGGGGGGCTCAAACCTGCAACCCAGGCATGTGCCCTGACCAGGAATTGAACCATGACCTTCTGGTGCACTGGATGATACCCAACCAACTGAGCCACTCCAGCTGGGCAAGTTTTTTCTGTATTTCCAGGTAAGGTCCAGACTCAAAGTATAATTGAAAGTTTGTGTGCAAATCGGGACTCTCTAGGTCTGATTTCTTATTACAGACTGTCTATTTTTAGATCTTAGAGAGAAATTGGGTAACGAGAACCCAAACAGACAAACAGATCTGTCTAATGCTTAGCTCTCAAGGTGCTGTGTAACAACAGTGAATTGTTAAGCTGCAGCTGATGACAATGATGGGCAAGGGAATACAGCAAAATGAGACAGTAAGGAGTAAAAACCATATTGTATAATATGAAGACAATAAAGAAGGAATTGCTGTTCTGGGGAAGCATAAAGGAGAAATAATTTATTAAACTGTGGACAGAATACAGGTTTAGATCAAGAAGGGAAAAGAGTCATTCTATTCAAACACTGAAAGGGAAGCTGCATCTATAGGCAAATGCTAGAGCCAATTCTTGTCAGAGACACTGGCTACTCTCAACCCAGGAGGGGTTAATATTCTACAGCCAGCCCTACCCGGTTTGGCTCAGTGGACAGAGCGTCGGCCTGCAGACTCAAGGGTCTCAGGTTCGATTCCGGTCAAGGGCATGAACCATGGTTGTGGGCATATCCCCAGAAAGGGGTGTGGAGGAGGCAACTGATTGATGTTTCTCTCTCATCGGTATTTCTGGCTCTCTTTCCCTCTCCTTTCCTCTCTGTAAAAAAAATCAATAAAAAATACATCTTTAAAAAAAGCCATTGAAAGAATGGGTGAACTGCCTGCCGTGTGTCACTGAGCCTGACCGATGCTCCATGGAGGTGTCTATATAACCTCAAAACCTCTCTTCTTGGCAGATGGGCATTTCAATCTGCAGGAACAATCACGGGAAAGAAATATGGACCCGAAGGCAGTTTATAATGTGATGCAGAGCTTGGTTTATGACCACTCTGTTAAGATCCCTCTCAGAATTAAACAACTCTCTAAGTCCGAGTTCTTCACATTCTCTGCCTCCAAGACCTGAGTGGTACCACCTATTCCTTGAGGAAGCGCAGCTACTGCTCCTTGGCAGTGATTCCCGATCATCACACCACGCTCCAGAGGCCCCGCCAGGAATCGTAGCTCTGGAGTCATGTCTGACAGCTGGCACCAGATACCAGATTAGGAAGCGCATCCCTCTGCACACTGTACGTGCTTTTGTGAAGAAAGTCAGGAACGCAGGCTACCTTGTCCCCGTGGCCCAGGTTCTCCGATTTCACCTCGTACAACGTTTTCCAGTTGGTGTTGCCTCCTGCTGTCCCTCCACCCTTTAGATCCGAGATGGAAACACCATCTAAGGCTTGTCCTTCCGAGTCAAACCTGAGAAACAAACAAATGGCAGGTCACATACTAATGAAATATGCCAATCATTTCTTTATGCCCCATACAGGCTATCCAACCCCAGCTAACGTTCACAGGTCACAGTCACGTGGGCTGCAGTGCTTGTCTTCCTCGTTGTGTCTTCAGCCACTAAAGAAAGGAATGACCTCTTTTTATGTCAGCTGCTTTGATGCCCCCCAGTGGTCAAGAAAGACACTGCCCAAGTACCAGGGAAGCTTTTCTTAAATTAGCCTTCCTATCAACATTGGCCCCAGGGCCCAAGGCCAAAGAAACAGTAACCTGGAAAACCAGCAACAGAAAAGCAATAACAGCCGCTCTGGTGTAGTTCTTTGGGCCACTGATGCTCATTCTCTGTCCGCAGCTACATTTTACCATCACTGAGATGTATCAGTATAGAAAGTGACAGCCAGCATATTGCAACGGCAGCAAAAACTGCTCCCCTGGTGAAGGAGCTTTTAAACCTGATACGGAATCCAAAAGATTACATAACCCAAAGGAACGGACTGGAAGGTATTATGTTTTCTTACAGATTTACCTTCTTAGTGAGATTTTTACTTATGCCAATATGAAAGTTAAAATTAATTGGTATTGAATTATTATTAAAATGGGTTCTATTTCTTGATCAATTATCAGCCAATACGAAGGGAAGGGGACCCGGGAGGAAGTGGCTCAGAAACCTATTTGTGGCAGGGAAGCAGGAGCCTGAGGTTAAACTCATGTCGCTGCCATTCAAGGGGAGGATAACGACAAGCTCACCACCGCCAGGGCAGGCTCCTTAGACAGACCGTCTACGCCACGGCCACTGCCCTAAGCTGCAGAAGATTGCCTTCCCATTCTGTCAGGTAAGCAGCTAAATCCGGCACAGAGGCACAGCGAAGTCCATAAATCTGTTTTGCCAAAACCAGCTACACAAGTTTATGATTTCAAACACTCCAAGGAGACACACACTTGCCACCAAAGACAGCTCATCAGGAGTCAACAGAGCAAGGAGAGAGGCAGCCCTTCTTACAATAAAAATTCCACGTTGTTACAACCAAGATCTAAACCTCTCCCGTCCTTGCCGAGTGGATTGTGTGCACTGAACCTCTTAGATCAATGCCCAGTGATTTCATTCTGGAGACAGCCATGTCTTTTCATGTTGGCCGGGAGGATGGTTATTGACAAGGGAAGTATAAAGACCTTAATGTGGGTATGCCATCAACCTGGGGTCACGCCCCAGAGCCTGACAGAAAATAAAGCAATAAGGACCCGAAGCAGGGTTATTTCTGGTCAGACTACCAACAGGCACCGCCTTAGAATACAAAGCCAGCCGCCAGAGCGGTTAAATACAGACACGTGGCCCACTCACGAGGCTGGCTTACGTGGCATGGACACTCCAGCTGATGCTTCATGAAACCATTCACATGCCAGGACCGCTGGTTCGCATTAGACACCAAACAAAAGCAAGGGAGGATGCAATGTGAGCTAATGCTTCCGTTCCTGACGCACTGAAACAGCTGGAAACCGACCCCTGCCCGTGGCTACAGCCAGACGAATTATTTAAGCTCGAGCTTACACGTTCCCCCCGACCACATCGATCCTGCATTCCGTGTTTCAGTGTGAAGTGCTCTTCTGAGGCAGGGTTTTAACACCCTGAAAATAGCTAGATACAGCAAGGAGATTTTCCTAGGCTTCCCTCATCCCCCGAGTGCTTTGAGAATAACAATAAAATGCCAACAAAAGCCCCCTGTCCTCACGGGGACTGTCAGGGTCCAGTGAACACGCACTAGAAGATGCCATTGGCACCAAAGACTGGACAGAACAAGAAAGCACCTTCTCCCCCCACACAGAGGCCCAGGGCTATATTATTAATTTTTTTATTTTTAACATATTTTATCGATTTTTTTATTTTATTTTATTTTTTACAGAAAGGAAGGGAGAGGGATAGAAAGGTAGAAACATCAATGAGAGAGAAACATCCATCAGCTGCCTCCTGCACCCCCCCCCGCCCCCCACTGGGGATGTGCCCGCAACCAAGGTACATGCCCTTGACCGGAATCGAACCCTGGACCCTTCGGTCCACAGGCCGCCGCTCTATCCTCTGAGTCAAACTGGTTTCGGCAGCCCGGGGCTTTAAACCCAGGAAAGAGAGATGCCGTTAGCACGCAGCTGCTAAGGCCGGCCTCGTCCTGCGTTGGCAGGTCTGGGCTCGGCAGGCAACACTTCCATTCCAATTGCCTCCTCCTCCGCCTCTCCAGGTTTGTCACGGGATTATAGGTTTGTCAGTTTAAGGGCTGTAAAGCCGTCCTCTCAGAAGGTGTAATGCCACCGAGAAATATAGGCACTGCTCCGTTCAGTCACAAAGTCCCGGGCAGGCAGGCAGCTCGCACATTGATCATAAGAACCACAAGGACCAGCTCTTCTCAAAGCTCAGGCTCCAATGGCCCCCTTGGTTAGCCCTGTAGCACTTACCATCCGCGAAGCTTGTAGGCCTCTGGGATGTCAGGATTCAAAATGATTGTGCTTGAAGACAGTACCGAGAGGCTCCGTCCACCAAAATCAGAAACTCTGGCTCCTTTAATGGCCATCACGGGTTGTCTGGAACCATCAAACTTATCAGCCTGCAGCACAACAAAAATCCCAAACACACACAAACAGGTGTCACCGGCAGGAAAAACACACAGATTGTTTTTGTTGAAAACAAGGATAATAGTCAACAGCAGAGGGAATGCAATAAATGGTACACGGCATCCATACAAGGTAACCTCACACACAGAATCTGCTTAGAGCCGAAACCGGTTTGGCTCAGTGGATAGAGCATCGTTCTGCGGACTGAAAGGTCCCAGGTTTGATTCCAGTCAAGGGCATATACCTAGGTTGCGGGCACATCCCCAGTAGGGGGTGTGCAGGAGGCAGCTGGTCGATGTTTCTCTCTCATCGATGTTTCTAGCTCTCTATCCCTCTCTCTTCCACTCTGTAAAAAATCAATAAAATATATTTTTTTAAAAAAATCTGCTTAGAGATATGTCAAAGCTAACGTAGAAGAAATAGCACTTCACTCTATAGAACTTAAACCAAAACAACCAACTAACCCAGAGAAGTAAGTCAAACAAAGATTTCTAACACTCCGTGGACAGCCCGATCCTTCATTAGGAAGGTCTTCAGGACATGTCACCGCCCTCTGCACGGGCTCTGACTGCTCAACACAAGTACTTACATCTTCTCCCCACAGAGTAGCAGACACCACTTTCCCTGACATGTCCATCAAATAGATATTTCTCTTAGAAACTTCTCGGTTGTTGGACTTCACTGTGATTTTAATGGCATCTTCATAGCTCTTGCAGATCCCAATTATGTCTGAAACACAGGCACAATGATTTAGCTGGAGATCGTCAAGACTCCCGGGACGGCAAGACCAAAGAGTGACCAGCAAGCAGGTAAATAAGTCTCCCACCTCCCCCGGGTGATAACTGCCCCTCTCTCTGCGCTCAGACACGGGCTTACCGATGAGGGAGTCCTTGGGTTTGTTCTCGAGGTCATCAATCTTTGTGAAATCGAACTGAACGGTAGGTAAATTATGACCGTCTTCGCAGGGCATAACGGAAGTCTCATTATTGAAGGTCATCTCATAGTCGTTTTTAACGGCCGAGAACTGTTTGTTGGCAATCTTCAGAGTGCCTTTAGTGAAATAGTAGACCTGCAAGAGGCCAAACCACGGAACGTGGGACCGTCCATCAAATCAGACGTACAGACCCTTTACCGCCACACAGCTCTCTATGGGAGGGGGGCACCTCATCCTCGACTGTTTCAGTTCTGGACTCAGCTCTACGTACCTTGTTCACGTCAATGAGGGGAAAGAACTTGTCCACCTGCTCATTGAAAGCAGTCGCTCTGATTTCACCCTGTGGATGCATGGAAGAGGTTAGAACTGCGGTGGTCAGCAAGTTCTGCCGTGATCAGGGCACCCTAGTGTCAAATGGCACCTTTGCGGAAACACAGGTCCTACACTCACATATTCAAGTTATTAACCCCATAAAACAACGTAAGCCTAGCCGGCAATACTGTTATCACGCTTCATCGACCTCAAGTTAGAAAACCTAAAAAAAGGAATTAAAAAAACAACCAACTAACCCAATGGTGAGTTGGATATTCTGACAACAAAAATAAAACAACTCTGAACACTGAGTGACACGCCGAAGCCCACGGGCGGTGGGCTGAGCCACGGTGACTCACCAGCTTCCCTCGCATTCGCACTAAGCAAGGAATTAGTCCATATTCAGGAGTCACTGCCAAAAATGTTACAGTAAGACATGTTTTTGAGTTGCTCGTGACTTTGATTTTTCACTTTTGCTTTTCATCAGTCCAAATGCTACAGATGGATAAACTTAAAAATCGCTGGAACTTTTGAAAACTGACAGAATAGGCCAATAATTTGATAAAAAAAATTAAGTTCTGATGATGATTCAGACATCACAGTCAACAGTATATTTGGGGTGTCATCCCATCTTCCAAAAACGAAAACACAAATAACTACCTATTTTGTATCTGCTCTTAGAGAGGCTTGAACAAATAGGAAATCTGTTTGAAAAGAATGCTTCGGCCCTGGTCAGACAGAGCGTCGGCCTGTGCCCCGAAAGGTCCCGGGTTCCATTCCGGTCAAGGGCATGTACCTTGGTTGCAGGCTCCTCCCCAGCCTGGGCCCTGGTGGGGCGCATGCAGGAGGCAACCAATCGATGTGTTTCTTTCACATCAATATTTCTCTTTCCCTCGCTCTAAAAGGTCAATGGAAAAATACCCTCAGGGGAAGATTAACAAAACAAAAAGAATGCTTCAAGTACATATAGCATTAGGAAATATAAACGAAACTAATGGACTGTATTTCACAACTTGGATTTTTGGTCTCCTCATCATGGTCATGTTTAAGGAATCCATGTAGTCTGAAGAGTCAGAATCCATCTCCCACAAAACCATTGGCTTATCACCATGGCTACTGTGTGCTTTTCACTGTGACTCAAAGCTCCACTTTGCTCCCGAGCACACTTCACCTCCAATAGCTTCAACGAAGCCTGCCAGCAAGTCAGACAGAGCACCTGTGCTTTCTCCTGCCCAGAGACTACTCAGACACTTAGAAAGCTAATTCTCACTGCTACAAATGCTTCCGTTTAAGGTCAAGGATTTTATTTATGACCTTTGCCCTCAGATAGCAGCAAAGACTACAAAAGAGGAAAAACAACAATTATGGCTCTTTTTGGCCCACTATGGCTTTTCACCCCAGAGGGCCGCACAGAGGCGAGGAAGTTCCTCGGAGTAGACCGCTGCCTGACAAACACTCACACTCTCATCGACCAGTTCCATGGAGAAAAGCTTCCCCTCCCCTCGGGAGTTGCTCCAGGTCCGGATCTGACTTTTGTTGGTAACACGAGCACAAATAGTCCACCTACAAAATCAAACAGAGCACATTAGAATTCCAAGTCTTACTTGGGAACGATCTGGAAGGTTCCCTAACATCTTCCCGTAGCCTTTCTTATCTTTTACAGACTCCATTTTTTTTCAATATAGGCTGTATTTTAATCCACCTAATTAAACCCAAAGATGACACAAAGGTTTGACAGTTTATAGAATAATAAGCAAAGAGGAAAACATACAGGTGATTTAACACTAACTCATTATTCTGTCAAATAAGTAAACTTATAATCTCTCTCTCTTCTCCAAAAAAAGCATCACCAAGGCAACAATATCGCCCTAATGAAAGGTTTGAAGCTAGAAAACGCAGTAATACCAGCAATTGTATTTTGCCACTATTTTCATTATGGGAACCGATACAGCTGGTGTCAAACGTCTGTCGTATTTCTCACACGCCCTGAAGAGAATACAAGGCTATGGAACACGGTGTTGGTAAGTCACCGAAGCAAAACACATGGAAGCAGCATGAACTCAGAAGCCACTGAAACAGGAGGCACGAGATCCAACACGCGGTCCTTGTGCCCATCCTGCACGTGGGTGTGGGGTACACCAGTTTCTCTGCTTATAACTTCACAGGAAAACCTATCTCCCCTGCATTGCAAAGAACTGAAGAATGCAACTGCTAAAATTAATTTTTAATAAACAAACTAATACAAAAGACATGTCTCTTCAAGGTATGTTAATGTGGTTAATACAAACAGAACAGATTCTTTTATTTATTTTTTAAAATATATTTTATTGATTTTTTACAGAGAGGAAGGGAGAGAGATAGAGAGCTAGAAACGTCAATGGGAGAGAAACATCGACCAGCTGCCTCCTGCACACCCCCCACTGGGGATGTGCCCGCAACCAAGGTACATGCCCCTGACCGGAACCGAACCCGGGACCTTTCAGTCCACAGACTGACACTCTACCACAGAGCAAAACCGGTTTTGGTCAGAACAGATTCTTTTAGCCAATGATATCAGGATAACATGTTTTGGGTTTTTTTTAATTGATTTTTTTACAGAGAGGAAGAGTCAATGAAAGAGAATCATCGATCAGCTGCCTCCTGCACACCCCCCACTGGGGATGTGCCCGCAACCAAGGTACGTGCCCTTGACCGGAACCCAACCTGGGACCCCTCAGTCTGCAGGCCGACGCTCTATCCATTGAGCCAAACCGGTCTCAGTAGGGTAACATTTTTTTAGACTAAAAGTCAGCTGTTTATATAAGATAAACAACTTATTAGAACAAATACTTAGTTTTACTCACAAGACTATCAACAGATTTTTTTTTTTTTGAGACATGTCTACCTAAAACAAAGGTTCTTAACTGGTTTTAGAGAGAGGAAGGGAGAGGGGTAGCAAGATAGAAACATCAATGACAGAGAAACATCAATCTCTGCTTCCTGCATGCCCCCTATCGGAGATCAAGCCTGCAATGAGGCATGTGCCCTGACCAGGAATTGAACCAATGGCCTCTTGGTTAATGGGTCAATGCTCAACTACTGAGCCACATCAGCCAGGCTATCAAATGATTCTTAAAGCATTAAATATTTTAAATTTCAAAATGAATGAGGTCCAATATGCTACGGCGGACTGCTCTTTTGGCCATTCTTGTCTGATAAGAGTGTTCAAGGTTGAACAATTTGTACCCTCCTGCCCTCAGGGGGGAAAAAAAAAAGAGAGGAAACCTATTTTACGTGTGGTAGCAGTTCACTCATAAATAAGACAAGAGCTCAAAATAGCCTCTTATACTGTTTTTGTTTTTTGTTAATCCAAGGATGTTTTCCCATTGATTTTTAGGGAGAGTGGAAGAGAGAGGGAAAGACAGAGAAACATCGATGTGAGAGAAACACATCCATTGGATGCCTCCTGCACACATCCTGAGCAGGGCCCAGGCCAGGGGAGGAGCCTGCAACCAAGGCGCATGCCCCTGACTGGAACTGAACCTGGGACCCCCTTTAATCCACAGGCCGAAGCTTTATCCACTGAGCCAAACTGGCCAGGGCCTCTTCTACTGTTCAGTAAGTACATTCTGAAGTTATTCTACGGAGTAACTCACTTGGACTGGTAAGGGGTGAGGCTGGCAATGGGGACCACTTTGGCCTGTGATCCCCCGGAACTGTTCACTAGGCTGGTACCTCCAGTTTTTCCAAATATCTTCGAGGCACCATAAGCCTTAGGTACAGCGGACCCTTTAAAAACAAAAAGAAGGACAATCATTATGCTATCTAAATTAACTCTCAATTACTGAGGTGTCACCGGTGAAATCGTAACAAAACAAGAGGCCATAAAGTTTTTCCTTTTGAGCAAACAAAAGATATGGAAATCAAACAGAGACCAAAACAAGAGGCTAAACAAACAATTCAGAGAGAGGACTGGGCCCACAGAAGTTCACTGTCTGTCTGTTGACTTAAACCCTGAAGTCAAGATAATGATGGTAATGAACCCAGACCCTGATCCATCCTTCTTAAATTTTTCTCGTGTATCAGTGGGCAAGATCATGGGTCAGAAAAAGAAAGTCAACCTCCTTGACTGGTAAAACTGATGGAAGTCACTAGCTGCATAGGAAAAAGAGCAAAAAGAAAGGCTAGGAAGTAAGGGTCACAGTGGAAGGATGCCTGTCACAATTATATCACCTCAAAACACCCCCAGAAATCTCCGTCCTCCACTGGTCTCCAGGACTGACCAGAGCAGAACAGCTTATGGGGTTGGGCTCAGTTGGGAGCAAAGGGCAAGAATCAGTTGTTGGTCCAGGACAAGTAGGTGGCGGCCACCAGGATCCCTTCTGCCTCCTCGGTCCAAGCCCAAGCAGCTCCCCCACGGGAGAAGAAGGGGTAATAAAAGCTCATAAGCACATGAACTCCTGTGCACACTGTTTCTGTAAAGCTTCAACCCCCGAGTCCAGAAAATGTATTTTAGTCCAATGATTTCATATCTTCTATATCAAAACATTTCTTCATAATGGAAATATAAATCTACCATTATTCAGCACTTACTGAGTTTTTCCACAGCAGGCTATTCTTGGTATTTGTAGCACTTAGTAAAAAAATACACAGTCGGTCCCACATTTTAAAATGTTCTCTTCTAACTGAGGACTTGAGAGAGGGCGACATACACAACAATGATTATGCAAAGAAGCACGTGTGCTTTGTAGAATATGTATGTATGGATATCTACCTAACACATAATACACAATTATGTAAAATACACAAACACATTCCGTTTTCATGCCGGCAGCTTCCCTTCAAAACATATCCAGTCTTTTTTCTTTTACCACCCAGCTGCTGTGTGTTTAGAGAACAGATTTTTAAAAATTAAATATTAATATAAGCCGAAGACAGACAACAAAGAAAATAAGTCTGTGGGAGGAGAGATAAGAATAACATACTCCTATCTGTATTTCAGCATAAGAAAGTAACTTTTTGGTTATTTATCATTTATTTATATATTTTTAAAATAGTTTATTTTTATTTATTTATTTATTTATTTATTTTATTTCAGAGAGGGAGAGAGAGAAACATCAATGATGAGGGAGAATCATCATGACCTCCTGGTTCACGGTCAACACTCAACCACTGAACCACATTAGCTGGGCAGTTATTTACCATTTTAGATCATTTATTCTACCACCGCCCTTTAACAGGAGATAATTTGAGAATTGTGTATGAACAGATGCACTTATAGAGAGATAGGATGTAGGTAGATTTTTTTTTTATTTTTTTTTTTGTAGGTAGATTTTTTAAGGTAGATAAAACATCAAAAGCAATGGGGGAAGGTCACATACATTACTGATGTGCTAACTTTGTCTTTTCTAGACTCTTAGCATTGAACAATAGAAACCGGCTGAGAGGAGAGGATTTGGTGTACGTGAAGCAGTACAGGAAAAAAGAGCCTCTAACGAGGAATCCAACTAAATCCTACAAATCACCATTTCCGATGGTGGGCCCAGCAGTCAGGCCAGGAGGAACCAAAATGATCCCATCCCAGCCTCTGGGGACCAGCTGCGGAGAAAGTTAAAAGAAGAAACCATTTCTCACCCATAAGACGGAGAAGCAAATCTTGGACCAATATAAATGACACTGTCTTCCAGCTCAGATAAATACCCAAGAGCCCTAAGTGGGAAACTTGGAGAGAGACAAACCGCATTTAATAAGCGGATCCTAGATAGTTAAAAGGCTGGAATGTAAAAGCTATGTAAATTCACAAAGTCAAGAGGGTGTAAGACTCCCAAGATGTGAGAAACTACCAGACATACTATTAACAGAGAACCATCTATCATACCGATAAAAAGTGGCATATTAAGTATCTTTACAATACTATCTTTAATCATTTTCTCAATCATATGCGTTGTAATGAGAATTGGACTTATTCTTTGTCACGGATGGCATTCTGAACATTCCCTTTAGTCCCAGATTGAATTTCAAAACATTATTCAAAAGCCTGATACTTATAATCAGCGCGTAGCCTCCTGGGGCAGGTCTTACCCATTCCCGTGCTCCCATTCTGCGGCTGGGGCTTGCTGGTTGGTGGACTGGTTGCTGGGCCTGGAGAAGGAACTACCTGCTGCTGCCCGTGTCCTGAGGATCAAAAGAGAAAGACCGTTTTGGTGCAAATAATCTGGGCTCGAAGATTTAAACTTAAGTAGAAGAAATACTCTGACAAAATCTGAATGTCCCGATTTCGTCAAAGACTCTCACGGTTCGGAATTCACGCCGGGGCGGGCGGTGGCGTGCAGTGAATGTGCGAGGCGGTTCGCTTTTGTTTTCATTACATAGAAGGTTGGCTCCATTTACCTTTCACCTGCTCATAATTGACAGCTTTCGCTTTTAATGAGGTCCTCCCCTAAAGCCTGGCCCGTTTCTCTCGCATGAACCTGAGGTAAAGTCTCCGGGCTGAATCTGTGACAAAGCCACTATTTCCATAGCAACAAATCGATGTCATCAACAGAAAACTCTGTGTTCGCGGCGGGCTCCGTGAGAAGAAAAGACTGGGTGGTAGGAAAAACCTAAAAGCAGTTCAATTGTCTCTGAAGTGCTCCGGCTTCAAAGGAAAGCAGATATTCAGAAAGAATTCTCCCCTTCCCTCCCAAACAAAGCCGCCTCATTTTGCAACTGGCGGCGGCGGGAGAGTGAGAGCTGAAAGCGGTGCAGGTGCCACGAGGGGCTGCAGAGCCGTCGCAGCGGGCAGAGGTGCCAGCGGAGTTCAGAGGCAGGGGTGTCAAGGAAACAGGAAGATTAAAAGGAAAGGAGGGAAGACGAACATGCCTCTCCAACAGAAAATAAGAAATGCCCGCATCCTCCCGACAAACGTTTATGAAGTTGAAAATGTTAAAATAGCAAAATACACCTAATTGGGGGGAAAAGGGGAGACAGAGATTTATGGAATGTGACTTGCTTAATTGGCACTAAAAGTACAAGCCAACCTAATCCGGGCTGCTCACCAAGAGTGCTTGCAGCACACAAGTGTAGCTCGAAAAAAAATTCCTAGAGAGCCCAAGAACCAACTGGTGAGCACAGCCCCCCCGGCGCCCCTCCTGCCGCCCCCCTCGGCCTCCCTCCATCGCTGGGCTCACTCCTGTGTCTCGTCTCCAGGGCCCTCACTCAAACGGGCACATTACACACTGATGTCATTTCCTCCTGCCAATACTACTCTTCACTGGGACAGCTAAATGAGAGGGAGCTGTGCCATTAGAGTAAAATTAATTTAGCATAAAATTAAAAAGGTTAAAACAGAATTGTTTATTCTTTAGTTCTTCCTTCGGAGAGAAAAATTGTCCTTATTTACATAGAAAGAGTCTAGATTCTTGATAATACGGTCCGCTTTTCCACTACTTCTGAATTTACAAAGTGTCACGGAAATTGAATAGAGAACTGCTCTTCTTTGATAATGCGTCTTCTGAAGGAACATTCAGAGATTCTGCAGTGAACCTTATTTTTAAAATCAGAAGGAAAAACATGAGTTGCTCAGTAAGTAATATTAGGAGCTAATGGGGGGGGGGGGAGAATGCATTCTCTCTCCCCCCCAACCCTCCTCGCCGCTTCGCTTCATGAAATACACTATTAAAAAGAATGGAAAGATTTAAACATTCAAAGATGTCACCATAAAAATACGCAAAGCCCTGCTCTACCCCACCCTAGTTCTTCTCTCTTCCGCTGCCTCGAATACTTACAAACTCAAGTCCTCTTCTCATTACCATGCCTGCTTCTTCAAATACCTTATTAAACAGTCCATCGTCATGGGACCTGATCACTTACCTTTAGTTTCTATCAAAATGTAACCATAAGAGACCAACCAAAGGACTTGTATGCATGCATACGAGCATAACCAATGGACACAGTAGGGGGGTAAGTTCATGTACTGGGGGTGGGAGTAGCTGGGGAGAGGTCAATGGGGGGAAAAGGAGACTCATGTAATACTTTAAACAATAAAAAATTTAAATTGAAAATACAAAAAACAACAAAAAACGTAACCAACCTTGCCCTAGCCGGTTTGGCTCAGTAGATATAGCATCAGCCTGCAGACTAAAGGGTCCAAGATTCAATTCCAGTAAAGGACACATGCCCGGATTGGGGACTCAATCCCCACAGGGGGCGTGGAGGCAACCAATCCATGGATTTCTATCATCACCATTGGTGTTTCTCTCCCTTTCTCTCACTCTTCCCTTCCTCTGTGAAATCAATATATATATATATATATATATATATATATATACACACACACACACATATATATATATATATATATATATATATTTTTTTTTTTTTTTTTAAAGTAACCAACCTTTATGAGGCACCTAGGATAGTTAAATTCAGAGAAAGGAAGTGGAACAATGGAGTGGAAAATGGGGAGTGACTGTTTCATGGGTACAGATTTTCAATTTGGGATGACAAAAGTGTTCTCAAGTGGGGATGGCTGCCTAACAAGGAGACTGACCTTAAATGCCACTAACCTGTACATGAAAAGGTGGTGAAGGTGCCCTGGCCCGTGTGCCTTAGATGAGTTGGTTGGAGCATCATCCTGTGTACCACAGGGTCTCAGGTTCTATCCCCAGTCAGGGCATAAACAGGAGGCAAACGATTGATGCTTCTCTCTTGCATCAATCTCTCTGTCTCGCTCATATCAATGAAAAAATATCCTTTGGTGAGGATTTTAAAAATGGTTATTGTATAAATTTTGTCATATATACTTTAAAAATTTTTATTTATTTATTCTTATTTATTTTTAAGTGATTGTTGATTTTTTGAGAGAGAAAGTAGGCATTGATAATAGCTATCATATTTTGAATACTGACTATGCACCAGGTACAAAATTTAAGTGCATTGTTCCATTTAATCTTTAACTCTATGACATAGATAGCATTATTACCCATTTAACAGATGAGAAATCAGGGGTTACAGAGGTCAAGTAACTTGCCCAAAATCACACAGCTAGAAAGAGGCAAAACGTCATCTTGAACCCAGGTTTATCTAATTAGATCCATCTGCTTCACTATGCAGTTCATTTTTAATTGTAAGCAAGCAATCTGGCAGCTAAAATTCTAATTACATAGAACATAACTAATAACCCTAATATCTGGTAGCTGGGAAAAGCTACTAATGTTCTTATCAGAGCAATCATCCACTCCTGCTCTGGACCACATTTGCAAATCTGGCACAGGACACCAGGGACAGTCTCAGAGCAAATGGATGGCAAGGGTCCTGGTGCATCCTAAATAGCAACAATTGCTTTTCAATGTAACGCACTGGACACAGCCACTGCCCACAGACCTGAAAGAAATTAGCCTACAGCTAAATTAAAATCTTTCTAAAATTTAAAATTATACCCCAAAACAGAAATGCAGAGACTCAACTTCGGATAATCTTGTGTTGTGCCACAACAACAAACCATTTCAGTAGAAAGGATCAAGATTGTAATTCGTAGACTTTTTTGCTCTATGCTGGCTTCATGTAACTGACTCTGACCCAAGGAGGAAAATGGGATATTTAAAAGTAGACTCTAGCCTTAACCGGCTTGGCTCAGTGGATAGAGTGTCAGCCTGGGACTGAAGGGTCAAGGGCAGGTACCTTGGTTGTGGGCACATCCCCAGTGGGGGCTGTGCAGGAGGCAGCTGATCGATGTTTCTCTCTCATTGATGTTTCTAACTCTATCCCTCTCCCTTCCTCTCTGTAAAAATCAATAAAATTTTAAAAAATATTTAAAAGTAGACTCTAGCCCTAGCTGGTTTGGCTCAATGAATAGAGTGTCGGCCTGTAGACTGAAGGGTCCCAGGTTTGATTCCAGTCAAGAGCACATGCCTGGGTTTCGGGCTCAATCCCCAGTAGGGGGCATGCAAGAGGCAGCCAATCAATGATTGATGTTTCTCTCTCTCTCTCTTTCTCTCTCTCAAATCAATAAAAATATATTAAATATATATATATTTTTTTTAAATAGACTAGCTCCTCAAGTTACCTGCACTCACACATATCTTTTTGTTGTTATTGTTAATCCTCACCAGAGAATATTTTTCCACTGATTTTTAGAGAAAGTGGAAGAGAGGGGAAGAGACAGAGAGCAAGAGAGAAAAAGACCAATGTGAGAAAGACACATCAATTGTTTGCCTCCCACACATGTCTTGACCAGGGCCAGGGATCAAGCCTGCAACTGAGGTACTTGCCCTTGACAGGAATCAAACCCGGGACCCTTCAAACCTGGGGCCAACCTTCCATCCATTGAGCCAAACCGACCAGGGTCTATTACATTTATTATCACTATAATGGTAAGTGAGCCACCAGCAGATAAAAATTAGGTAACACACGATGGAGTGCACAGAGTGACAAAAACTCAATTTCTATTAACAAGTACTTTCTTAACAACAGGCACAAAGAATATAAAGAGTCAATTCAATAGTTATAATTTCCTGCTGGCAGAAACAGACAGAATTGGGCTGGGGGGGAAAATCCAACTAGTAATAATAAGTAATACTATGAAGTATCATGTAAGAAATTGAAGTCTAAGTAAAATATTATAGCTAGCAATAGTGTAGGTACATGGAACTAATATACATATTGACAAAAATATACAGTGGTTAATATGAGATTTAAAAATCACCCAATCCAGTATTGTAAGAAATATGAATTATGTTTACAGTTTCATTTCTCTACATTTTGAAAATCCTGTAAATATTTATTTGATGTAGTTAGTACTAGTAACCTAGAACCATTTCAGTGCACATTTTGGAATTCCTCTGGCTAGTTCTGGGCTGGAGTCAGTCAGTCATTTGACTGCTCACCGGATATGTCACAGGTTCCGGGTTAGGTGCTGGGAGGATACACACCTAACCTCAGTTCCCTGCCCACTAATTGCAGTTCCCTTGCTCTCACATAGACAATTAGCAAACACTTCTGTGAAACTGGTAGCAATAGTTGTAACAAAGCCATTTCTATCATGGCCCAAGTAACACCCGTTATTGACCTACTTACAAAGACATTCAATAGCAAATAATCCTCAACAGAAAAATGTTCTCATCCTCCTGCACTTAAACAGATCCTGAAGAAAGGGAAGAACCAGTGGAACTGGGTACTGAAACAAAGGAGTTTTCCCCACAGTTCTACAGTTCCTAACCCCAAGCAGTAATTAACTTTTAACCCTTTATCTTTATTCCAAATGCTTTTGCCCTTGAAACACAAAATGTCCAAACAATCACTCAATCAAATACAACATGAAAACAACAACATTAGCTGAAACCGGTTTGGCTCAGTGGATAGAGCCTCAGCTTGCGGACTGAAAGGTCCCAGGTTCGATTCCAGTCAAGGGCATGTACCTTGGTTGTGGGTACATCCCCAGTAGGGGGTGTGCAAGAGGCAGCTGATCGATGTTTCTCCGTCATCGATGTTTCTAACTCTCTGTCCCTCTTCCTCTCCGTAAAAAAAAAAAAAAATCAATAAAATAAAATAAAAAGACAAGATTAGAAATCTGGCCAAAGGTGATAACATTGGGTACCATCGTCTCTCCCTCACCTCCACAGCATCCAAAGGTTTCCTGGAGATGCTGAGAAATGCTGTGGTAGCTGGCCTTCCTAAAAGCTGAGAGTAAGATAAGCCAACTCCTGGTCAGGGCACACACCTGGGTTGCAGGTTTAATCCCTAGTCGGGGAGCCAATGGAAGGGTTGATGTTTCTCTCTCTCTCTCTCCACCATTCCTCTCTCTCAACATGTCCTTAGGTGAGGAATAAAAAAATAAAATAAAATCTAGAGATTCCATTTCTGGAAGAAGCACGGTTACTGACCTACTCCCAAATCTACTCACTTCTATTAAAAATTACATGGAGCAACAAAGAGAATCCCCACACCAGATCCAAACGCCCGTATACAGACTACATCTTTAATGAAACTAGGGAACTAAGAAAATCCATAACTTCTAAATTATGGGAAAGCGAAGCCCCAAACACTACAAACCAAGAAACCACAATGGTAAGACAAAAGCAGGATAAATTATTTAAAAATGTAAAAAATAAAATCCTGTAGGTACGAGAATAAAACATGGGTGAATGTCTTAACTTTGGAGCGAGGAAGACCTTACTAAATACAGCTTCAAATCCCAAAGTCATAATAATAAAATAATTGGAAAATTCAACTTATAAAAACAAAAACACAGCTGCATAGCAAAAACACCATAAGCAGAATAAAAAAAGACTTTGTGACTCATAGCAGAGAAAATGAATTGATCTCCCTCTACTTTTAAGTATTTTTGTTGTTGTTTTTTAAGTTGATTTCAGAGAAAAGAAGGGAGAGGGAGAGAGAATCATCGGTTGGCTGCATCCTGCACGCCCCCTCCTGGGGATCGAGCCTGCAACCCAGGCACGTGCCCTGATCGGGAATCAAACCCTAACCTTCTGGTTCATGGGTCAATGCTCAACCACGGAGCCGTACTTTTTAAAGAACTCTTTTAGAAATTGAGAAAAAAAAGAGACAAATAATCCAAAAGTTAGTTCAAAGGAATAAAAGGCCCCTAAGTGTTTAAAGGGATGCTCACCTTGCTCAGAATGTAGCTTAGCTACCTGGAGGTGCCAGTGTTCACCTATCAGACTGGCAAATATTCAGAGCTCTAATAAGAGAGGATGTTATTAATGTTCACATAGCTTCTTCACACACTTGTGAGGAAACCAGTATTTTCATGCCTTGCTGGTGGGAACGCAAAATGATACCATTCCATGGTGGGGACTCCAACCATACCTACTGCCTTTCTACCCACTGACCCAGCAATCTCACTTCGGGCAATAAAACCCCATCTGCCCACAGACCTGCATATATACAAAGTTATTCATTGCAGTAGTACTGTAACAATGGAAAAACAACTCAAGTATCCATCAATAAAGGGCTCGTTATATTATGGAGCAGGCACACAACAGAACACTCTATAACCATTAAAAATAGAAGGAAAAAGGCTCCAGCTGGCATGGCTTGGTGGTTGAGCATAGACCTATGCACCAGGGGGTCGTGGTTCAATTCCTGGTCAGGGCACATGCCCAGGTTGTGGGTTCAATCCCCAGTGTGGGGTGTACTGGAGGCAGCCGATTCATCAATGATACTCTCTCATTGATGTTTCTGTCTCTCTCTCCCATTCCCTTCCTCTCTGAAATAAATAAAAAATATATTTAAAAAGAGAGAGGAAGATCTCCAAGTGTATATACGGATGGAACTATCTTTAAGCTGAAAGTTTTATATATGTATAAAATCACTGTTGCCCTGGCCAGGTGATCCAGATGGTTAGAGTATCATCCCAATGCGCCAAGGATGCGGGCTTCATCCCCCGTCAGGGCACATACAAGAAGCAACCAATGAATGCATTAATACCCTGTTCCCCCGAAAATAAGACAGTGTCTTATATTAATTTTTTCTCCCAAAGTTGCGCTAGGTCTTATTTTCAGGGGATGTCTTATCTTTCTATGCACTAGGTCTTATTTTCGGAGGATGTCTTATTTTCGGGGAAACACGGTAAGTGGAACAACAAACCAATGCTTTTCTTTCTAATATCAGTAAATAAATAAAAAATAATAATAATGACTGTTGAGAGGATTCTGGGAAAATGGCGAGCATAGGAAGCACCAGTAATCTATCTCCCAACCTGAGCACAGTTGCACTGGCGGAATCTGTCTGATACAGCTGTTCTGGAGGAAGCCGTCCTGTGGGATGGAGCCGTCAGCCTGCGGGATCTGATGCTAACTCCGAGCAGGCAGTATCCGAACTGAGCTGAATTGAATTATAGGACTCCCAGCGGGTGTCCACAGAGAATTCAAGAACTGGTTAGAGTGGGGAAAACTCTCCCTACATCTAGTCACTGAAGTGCTGGAAATGTGAGTGTTGAGTAATGAGAAAAACAGAGGAGAGATTTTTCCTTTATGGAATCTAATCATCATTTCTTCAGTCCTGAACGAAACGGAAAGAACCTGGGTCCCAGGCCCCCAAATCACTAGTTTTATTAAGACTAACAAATCAAACTGAATCCAAAAGGTAGACTTCCAGCTCTATAGAGAGATATTCATTTGAGTGCTACAACCTTTAAAAAGCATTTTACCTTCATTATAGGCCACTGGATTGCCAATCTTCACTCCAACTGCTTCCGCTGATTTCAAAACCTCCAACTCCATCAAAATAACTACTCTCCTGCAAAGGCAAAAAAAGAGAAACGAGTTAGAAAAAATAAATTCAGAGGCCCTTCACATGACAAGCTGCTTAAAAAGCTTCCCCCAATAATCATTTTGATAAAAACTATTTCCCTTTGTCAGCTGCTTTTCATTACTGAGTAACTTGAGAAATATATGATAGCAATTCCTATATAAATATTTCCCCTAATCTTTCACCATATCATTATCAAGGCTTTTTATGATCGCAGGGTTTTCATTTCTCATCTAGTCCCTTAATTAAAATGCAGTGTCCTTAGGATGTACCGTACCTTCAAGGAGCAAATGATATGATGAGAATTTAGACTGATAAGCACAGGAATATGTGGCACAACAGGCGATTATCTATTTTTAGAAACATAACACTTATCCAAATAACTACCTTTCCTGGTGAAAACCAGTATGACTGTAGATTTCTTTTTAAGTAATTATTATCTCAGTTCTTTGACCTGTTTTTAACTCTGATTAAAACCCAGCAATAACTTCCCAAGGACCACAGGCCAACAAAATCCTTCCTCGTGGCCTTCCGGCTCTGTATGGTCTGGCCTTGCTAATCCCCAGCTCCTCTCACACCAGGTCCCCAGGGATCCCTGCTCTCTAGGCTCACTGTTTTCTGTCAGCGTCTGATATATGCTGTGCCCTCTCCTGCCACAGGGCCTTTGCATATGCACTCTGATGGGGTGGTCTTCTCTTATTCGGCCTCATCTAATACTCATTTTTTTGGCTTTCATCTCATATCACTTCTTCAAGAGACACTTCCCTAAATGTTAGTTTAGATCAGGTTTCTGTTATCCTCTTTTCTATAGCCATGATTGCTTTCCTTCAGCTCAGTTCTATGGGGTTTAATTAACATACATGAACATAAAATTATTACTATACTAGAGGCCCAATGCACCAGGTGGGGGGAGGAGGTCCCCCTCGGCCTGGCCTGTGCCCCCTTGCAGTCTGAGAGCCCTCAGGGGCTGTAGGACTGATTGCTTAGGACCGCTCTGTGGGGAGTGGGCCTAAGCTGCAGTCTGACCTCCCTCTGCAGGAGGCAACTGGCCGGCCCCAACTCCTGATAGACCCTCCTCTGCCGCGGGTGCCCTCCATCCTCCAATCACCATCCCCTCCCTGGGCCCACTGGCAAGAGCCTTGGCTGGCCTGGTGAAGCCTGCTCGCCACGCCGACCAGCCATTCTGCCGTTTGGTCGATTTGCATATTATGCTTTTATTATATAGGATAATATATATGGTCATTATTTATTTATTTATGCATGTAGGGGGGCAAAAGTAGGTTTACAGTTGTTCATATGGAAAATAATACAATAATTAATGATACAAGAATAAACTGTTTTACATTCACAACTGTAAACCTACTTTTGCCCACCCCTGTATCTATAATGCATATTCATGATTTGATCATCTATTTCTCCTACTAGACTAATACTTTCGATGAGGGCAGGTATCCTCTCACACTTAATGCACAACTGGTCCACAGTTGTTGCTCTATACAAACTTGTAAGAACATCATGATCACAGCTGTATTTTAAAGAAAACTCAACATGAAAGAGGAATTTCAGAAAAACACAAGTAGAGGCAGAGAAGCCAACAGGAAAGAAGTGGTGGTAGTGACAACACAGATAAAAACTTGTAAAAGGTGGATGCGTAAAGCAATATTTAAGGAGTGATAAACCCAACTTCACCATGCTGCATCCTTTAAGTGATCTGATGGCCATTAGTTTGAATTTTTACATACAAATGATCAGTTTGTGCTACTTTTTTATCAGGTTTTCATAACAAGGTTATATCATTTCAATAAAGTAAGTTTAAAACTATCTAATCCTGAAAATCAGATACAGATTCTCTATAAAAACTATCAGATAGATAGTTAGTGGTAGATATTTCCCTCCAAAATTATACAAATTACTTCCTAAAAGGGGGAGAAAAAAAAAAGGAAGTCTTATCAATCACTTAGCATTACCTTAATACTAAAACCTTAGAAAAAACACACTAAAAACAAAGTGTTTTATAATATACATACATCCTCAATAAAATGTTAGCAAGATGAATCCAGCAGCATTATCATAAGCATACACCAACCCAAATGTACAGAAAACACAGATAAAAACTTATTACAACTTTACAGGGATAAAACCAGCAACATCCAGATGGTGAGAAACGGCATGAGGGCAAAGAACAAATTATATTGCCCTGGCAGGTGTGACTCTGGTGGGGGCGTCGGCCTGCGCACAGAAGGGTTGTGGGTTCGATTTCCAGTCAAGGGCACATACCTAGGTTGCAGGTCCCATCCCAGTCAGGGCCCGTGCAGGAAGTAACCTCATCAATATGTCTCCATCACACTGATGCCCCCCCTTCCCTTCCAATCTCTCTTAAAAACAAAGATCAAAACAAAACACAAAGGGAAAAATATCCTCTGGTCAGGATTAATAAAAACAAAACAAAACAAACAAAAAGAATGAATTGCCTGGTTTCTTCAACAACTAAAATAAGAGGGAAAAGTTTATGGAGGAGGAACCTACAGATGCAGAGACTTAAAAGAACTATCTCCTACAGTAGTGTGAACTTTACTTTGGATCCTGACTCAGATAAATTATTTATACAAACACAGACATGAATAGTTGTTTCTAGTTGTGTCTCTCTTTCTCCCCGCTCCCTCCCTCTCACTCTCTCTAAAAAGCAATGAAAAAAATATCCGTGGGTGAGGATTAACAATAGCAACAAAGGGGTTCTTGCCTTTCAAAGATGTATATACTAAGGTATTTATGGATGAAATAATAAACTTAAGATTTGTTTCAAAATTATAGAGGAGAATAAATGTGGAAGAGACAAAACTAGATTGAATATCAGTGACATAATTTGAAGCTGGATGATGGAACATATGGGTATTCATATACTACATTCTTTTTATTAATTTTAGAGTGAGAGGAAGGAGAAGGAGGAGAAGAAAACATTTAGGCTGCCTCCTGCACATGTCCTACCACCAATTCTCCACAGAGCTCTCAGAATAACCTGGGAGTTATATCAGATCCTACCACTGCTACCCTCTCAACACCCCATGGCTTCCCATCACACTCAGAATAAAACGTAAACTCTTTACAAGGGTCTATAGGCCCTTCATGATATGGACTCCATTTAGAAAAAAATCAAGCTAATCCCTCCTTCATATCCTAGGTAAAAATAAGTCGCAGACGAAATATTTAATTTCATGTCAGTATTTAATTCCATAAACAGACTATAATAAAGGATAAAAAATTAACTAGTATCACAGGTTTAAAAAGAATTCCTCCCCCACACACACACACAAAAAAATGAACAAAGTATAGAATAAAATGCTATTCAGAGAACTACAAATAGTCTATAAATACACGAAAAGATACCTGATCTCACTAATAAAAATTTAAAATTTAAAATTAGCAATATTTTTAAAAATTAGAAATATCAGTATAATAGATATTTCTAATTTTTACATTGTATGTAAACTGGTGTACTCTCTACAACAAAAGTCCTTTGGCCCCACAATACTAATTCCCAGTATAATCTACTCAGAAATAATAGCATGAGCATGTAATACACAGGATGATTGTTAAAGCTCTGCCTGGAATAAACCTAAATGACCATTGAAACGGTAAGGAGCAAATAAACCACAAGGTACGCATACCGGCTCCCAGCACAGGCAGGAGAGAATAAAAGGCATGCCCTGGGCTGAGGCAAGTGGAGTTCGGCAAAGCCCGCGGGAATGGAACGCTATCCCTGCCGGCAGAGAATGCAGCCTGAGGTTTTCTATTCAACCCCAGAGAGCCCTCCATCCTGGCCTCCAACCTAGAGGACGGAGGAGTGGATAGAAAGCATCCTCACGCACTCAGAAGTAGCCTGGAGTGGAAGATAAGAGGTCCCAAGTGGGAGGGTTGGCAAGGAGCTATGCCTGCCCTAGACAAGTCAGAGAAAATATGAAGTCTGGACAGAACTGTCCATATGAAGCATAAACAAGATAAGAAGAAGTGACATCGCAACAATGCAACCCACCACAATGTATAAAAATGAAAGGAAGGGAGGAAGCAGAGACAAATAAGGAGTCCCATCTAGAACATAGGCCAAGGAAGGGAATAATACTTCTCAGGAGTGGTTTGCAAAATAAAGATTAAAAAGTCAATAAAATAAGTCAAAGGATGAGATGAAACAAAAGATTGAGAAAAAAAGGTGGAGCTTGGAAAGCTAAGGATGGACATGGTGAGATTATCTAGGATCGTCCGGTGAAAAGTAATCACATGTGTCCTTACACAAGGATAATGTTATAAGAGGGAGGCAGAAGCACGTTTAACAGACAGAAGAGAAGGCTCTGTACCCTCGGAAGCTGAGAACGGAGCGGAGCGATGCAGCCCTCAGCCAAGACTAGCAACCGCCAGGAGCGGAAGGAGCAAAAAATGGATTCCCCCCCAGGACTTCCAGAGAGCGTGTGGCCCTGCCGGCAGTGATTTCCGCTCAGTAAAAACGGATTCAACTTCTGACTTCCAGGAAGAATAAATGTCTGTTGTTTTAAACCTCCAAGCGTGTGGTAATTTGCCACAGCAGCCACAGGAAGCTCATACAGCACCTACTGCTGTTCCCTGAATTATTACTATGATGGTCGCCAGACTAAGATATTCCAATTCCATTATTCCTCCTACATTTGTTAAATGGCCCTGCTGTAAGAAAAAGCTTTCTATTTCAGCCATATATTCACTTATCCAGTGTAGATTTAGAAATTCCTTCCTATTTGATACAATAGGGTGCAATCTATTACTATACTTATTTTGATTTTTTTTAAATTGTCCTAGATTTGGTAAGTGTTAAGACCTTGCAAGCTAGTTTTTCTGTCCTGATGGCCCCATCTTACTTCCTGGCACAATAAGATATTTCAGGCTCATTTTGTAATTTCCAGGCCTGTAATAGGACATCTTTCTAGGAGCCCTGATTCCGTTTGTATAAAATGGCATTCAGAAACCAAGATCTGAGTGCTAAGTGGGCTCTTAGCTCAGGGGGGTATTGCTGCTCCAAAACCTCTCAATAGAAAGATCTAGAAATACACACACTATAGATACACAGATATATGTATATATGATACACATATGCAAACTAAACGTTTATAAATTTCTATATCCATATACAGTGGAACCTCAGGATTCAACTCAGTTCTCAAGCTAAATTCATTCCAGAAGGCTGTTTGAGAAACAATTTGTTCAAAAACAGAATTATTCTTTTCCCATTAGAAATAATATAAATTGAATTAATTCATCCCAGACCCCAAATGATTCCGTATTAACCTTTCTTATATGCCATACATGTGTAATGTACTGTTTCATCTATAAACAAACACTTAAATGCATCAAACCACCCCAAATGGCCTTACGCTAATCACAGTCAGCACTGGTTACAGGGGTGCCTCTTAGGAAGTCGGCACACCGCATCTTTGCTTTCTCACTTATGCTGTCACCAGCTAACTGCTTTTCCTTTATCCAACCAGTTTCCTACCCCTTCTGATCACTGCCTGTGATCATTGTTTCTTTCACACCTTAGCAACATCAGCATTCTTGATGGCCTCTTTGTTTAGAAATTCAAAACAAACATAGAAAAATTTTCATAGAACAATTTACTGAGATGTTAGGAAGGCAAGGAATAGCTGTAAACGGACTTTACTGGCCCATTCTCTCCTTTGTGGCCTGGGAGATGCATGAAAGAGTTAAGTTAAATCAGACATTCTCCCAACCCCCATACCCTGGAAATAAAGGTCGGAGGTCAGAATTGGGAGAACAGAGGTTTGATAGTATACTGAAAACCTCGGGCTTACCAAGATCTCCGATTTCAATGCGACATCACAGCTTTTTCTCCCTTCATCGGCTTCACTGTCCATAATATATTTATTTATTAGATCAATTTCCCCCATGCCTAACCAATCCCGTCACCACCCCCACTACTGCTCCCCGGACCCTACCTTCCTCACATTGTCCATGTCCTCATCTGTGGCCACCTCCACCCTCCTCTCCCCACTTGGATTCTATCACCTCAGGCTGGGCTGTGACCACGCCCTGAGACACCTTCCTTCTCCTGCTGGGACTCCCTCCTCACCCCTCCGTCTCAACAACCTGCTGCTGCCCTCCACTCCCACATCCTCAAATGCCCTCTTCACTGGCTCAGGACTCAACGGCCACTCAGACTCTTCCTCACCCTACTCAGGCCCTGACAACCCATACTGGCTGCAGCCACCCTCTCTCCATGCATGTTATTACCCAATGTCCTGTGCCAGCCCACGGACCCTCTCCTCCCTCTGCGCTCTGACACCTAGCCCAGGCGGCCACCACCACCCCCTCCCCGTACACATCTACCTTGCTTGGCCCCACCTAATGGCTTTTGGACTGAATTATTCAGTGAGAGCAAGAACAATACAGTCATGTGTGACTTATCCAAGGGGAATGTACTGAGAAAGCATTGATAGGTCATTTCAGTGTTGTGCCAACATTATAACATGCACTTACATAAACCTAGATTGTATAGCTTACTATACACCTGTCTCTTTTACTTCATAAACTTAAAATTTTTACTTTTCTATTTTGAGATAACAGCTTAAAACACACTCATTGTATAGCTGTACAAAAATGTTGTTTCTTTTTTCTCCATTATCATTTAATATTTATTATTCACCACCATCACAGCAAAATGTTTCTTAGAATACAATGTATAAATATGGTCAATTCATAAATATTTCTCCAGGCCTGAAATTTTTTTAAAAAAATATATTCATTTTACTTTATTCTAAAAAATTAGCAAAAAACAAAGGCAAAAAAAAAATTAGTCTATAATTCCATCATTTAATCATATCAATGTTTCCATTTAACCCAGTCACCTTTGGTCCCTGGTTCAGAACTCAACAGTCACTTCTGGTCCCTGTGCATATGGAGAAGTACATCATGGGTTGATAAAAATTAGATCATGTGTGAGTAATTCACACTGGGAAATGATTATCCCTTAATTAAAAAATCACCTCACTTTTAAAGAGAGCTAAAGAGTCATCATCATGGGACCAGAAGTGCAATCAATAACAAATTTGGCAGATATATGCAGATTGGGACCTTATAATGAGCGTTTTCATGTTGGCACATTATAATTTTAAGCACTGACAGCTATAGTCTCCACTTTCCTTTTAGATATTAGAGAAGGCGTGTGGAAAATAGTTGAAATTCTCTCTGAATCTATGTGTATATTTTATGGTACTTACTGTATTGTTTTATTTATTGACTGAATTTATTGGGGTGATGTTGGTTAATAAGAGAATACAGGTTTCAGGTATACAATTCTGCAACACATCATTCACCACCCCACGTTGTGTTTCCTTCTACCACCACTTATGCGCCCTATAACCTCTTCTACCTCCCCACACTCAATATTCTTTCTTTATATCCTTACTCTATAAGCTATTTTCTATTTTTTGAAAAATTATTATTATTTTTTTAAATCAATCTTTATTGTTCATATTATTACAAAGGTTCCTCATTTCTTCCCCCCTCCACCAGCTTCCCACCCCACCCTCCCTCCTCTCCCCATCCCCCATTGTCCTCATCCATAGGTGCACAGTTTATGTTCAGTCTCTTCCTCCCTTTCCTCGATAGTAAATCCCTTTTCAGATAGTAAATCAGTTACTTAGCATTTTCTCATATCAATAATACCTCCACATGCCCCAGGATACACTTCACACAAAAGACATTTCCAAATAGGTCAACCAACCTCATCCAGGCCCCACCCAAGTCACTCACAGATCAACACCCCAGCGCTATACTAACTCAACACATCCAGATCTAAGCCTTCATCACTTGATTCAGCAGACCCTCAAGTTCCCGCAAAAGTTTCCAGCCATGTCTGAGAGGCAGCCTTGGGGCGGGGGCAGGCGAGGAGCGAGCTGTTCGGGGCCTGGCCTCTGTTGCTCTGGTCTGTTCCACAACCAGCTGCTCCGGGTCTGGCCACTGCCGCTCCTGACCTGGTTGCTCTGGGCTTGGCTGCTGCTGCTCCGGGCCTGGCCACACCTGACCCGGCTGCTCTGGGCCCGGCTGCTCCGGGCCTGGCCACTCCCAGCCTGGCAGCTACTGCCCCAGGCCCAGCCGCTCCAAGCCTAGCGGCTCCCGGCCTGGATGCCCTGGGCCTGGCTGCTGCTGCTGTTCTGGGCCCGGCTTCTCCGGGCCCGGGCACTCCTGGACTGGCCACCCTGGGCTTGGCCGCCTCCGCCTCAGGCCTGGCTGCCACTGCCCCAGGTCTGGCTGTTCCAGGCCTGGCTGTTGCTACTCTGGTTCTGGCTGCTGCTGCTCTGGGGCCCGGCTGCCACTGCCTTGTGCCAGCCTGGCCTCCGCCATTCCAACATTCTGTCCTTTTTTTTTTTTTTTTTTTTTAAACGCATTTATGTTGCAATGTTGGCTACTGAGTTGAGTTCTGACTTAGTCTTTGATTTTTTAAGATCTTCTTTGTATTCTTTCTTAAGTAATTTTACTATCTTTTGCTCTCACTTGATTTCTTCACATTGAGAATTTCTTCGGTTTCTTCCTCCTTGTCCTGGAAGCTCAGCAGGTTGGCCTGTGGCACCCCTTTGTTCTCCGCGGGCTCCTGCGCTGCTTCAGCCTGTTGCTGGGGTCGGCGCCGCCCAGGAAGCAGCCCCCGGCCTCGGCTCCATTGCCGGTGCTTGGCGGTCGAAGGCTCAGGGGCACCCCCCCCGGGGGCCCCGTCGCCCGGCTCCTTGCTGGTGCCCGGCTGGCCGGTGTCCGGCAGGGGCTCCTGCTCTTCGTCGCGTTCCTCCAGTCTGGAGCCCTTTTCTCCTTCCCGCTAGGGGAGTCTAGCATCAGAGTCAACAGACTGTCCTCTGCGCGCAATGTGTGCGACTCTGGGGACTCTGCTTTTCACCGCTCCCCCAGGATTCCACCTCACAGTCCCATCTCCCTCTGCTTGAGCCTGGGTCCCCAGGGATTGGCCTAGAACTGGAGTTCAGGGCAGTCGGGAGTGGGGCACCGCCGGAGGTTTTGTTTCTTCCCATCAGGGCAATACAGCATCAGAGTCAACATTCAGTCCTCTGCACGCAGTGTGCGTGCGACTCCGGGGGCCTTGCTTTTCGCCGCTCCCCTGGGATTCCGCCTCACAGCCCCGTCTCCCCCTGCCCGAGCCTGGGTCCCCAGGGTCTGGCCCATAACTGGGGCTCAGCGCTGCCGGTTCTGGGGTTAAGCCCAGGCTGGGGCTTTTATTTCCTTCCTGCTAGGGGATGCCAGGCAGGCACCCAGCCTTCTCCTCCTCTCCGGCTGCGTCCTCTCCGCGCGTCTGCGCGCGCAGCATGTCTCCATACCTTAGGCTTTTTCAGCTCCTCTGATTTTCCTTCTGGTTTTCTCTTTCCTTCTTGTTGTAGAATTTTCAGTCAGTCGACTGCCTGTAGCTCTGGGCAATGTCCACTCTACATTTTACTTGTATTCCATTGAAATTGTTGTGTGCTGCTGCGGTTAGGTGTCTACTGGAGCAGCCATCTTGGATCCTCTCTCAAAAATTATTTTTAACTTTAAACATTTTGTTAAAGATTTAAAACACACACACACACACACACACATTAGCCTACGCCTACAAAGGTCAGGGTCGTCAATCTCCCAGTCTCCCCCTCCACAGCTTGTCCCACTGGGAGGTCTTCAGGGCCATGACGCAGGGAGCCGTCATCTCCCACGGGAACAATGCCTCATTCTGGAACACCTCCTGAAGGACCTGCCTGCGGCTCTTCTTGAGATGTCACTCTTCAGACTATGTCCATGGTGGTTTGTGTTTTTCATCACAGATAATGCACCACGAACATTCCTCTCTATTAACAAAAACCTTTCAGTGTTGGAGTTCATGTTTTCAAATTTTTTAAGGAGCTTATTGAAATCTACAAAAGCTTCTGCTAAACCCTTCACTAAGTTTTCCTTTTTTTATTTTCAGAATAGTTTACTGATTTTTAAAAACATACATTTTATTGATTTTTTTACAGAGCGGAAGGGAGAGGGATAGAGTTAGAAACTTCGATGAGATAGAAACATCGATCAGCTGCCTCCTGCACAACTCCTACTGGGGATGTGCCCGCAACCAAGGCACATGCCCTTAACTGGAATCGAATCTGGGACCTTTCAGTCCGCAGGCCGACACTCTATCCACTGAGCCAAACCGGGTAGGACAGTTTACTGATTTTAAGAAAGAGAATCATTTTTAAAAAATATATTTTATTGATTTTTTACAGAAAGGAAGAAAGAGGGATAGAGAGCTTGAAACATCAATGAGAGAGAAACATCGACCAGCTGCTTCCTGCACACCCCCTACTGGGGATGTGCCCACAACCAAGGTACATACCCTTGACCGGAATCAAACCTGGGACCTTTCAGTCTGCAGGCCGACACTATCCACTGAGCCAAACCGGGAAGGGCAGTTCACTGATTTTAAGAAAGAGAATCATTGATTGGCTGCCTCCTGCATGGTCCTACCGGGGATGGAGCCCACAATCCAGGCATGTGCCCTGATCGATAATTGAACCAGAAGCCTCACGGTGCACCGGATGGTGCACAGGTCAGGTCGACGCCCAACCAACTGAGCCACATCAGCCAGAGCTTCATTACATTTTCTTGGGGGTTCTTCTTTTCCTTCTGCAGTTTCCTTTCCCGTGCCTCTTCTTCGGCTATGCATTTCTGTTCTAGCAATTCCTCATCAGTCAATTCCTCAGGAACCTCTCTAGAAGCTCCTCAACTTCATCCTCATCACACAATTGCATCTTCATCTGTTTGCCATCTCAACTACAGCATCGTTAATTTTTGCAACCTACTCATCCTTGGCAAATTCTTTGAAGTCATAAATGAACCTCTTGAGTGTCTTCTTCCAGATGCCATTTATACACTGCTTGGTGACATCACCTCAAGCCCAAGCAAGGTTCCTGAGGCAGTCATAAGACGTTGCAATCCTTCCTTCCAAAACTGCAGCAGGATCTTCCTACGTTGCAGCCATAACCTGGGCAGAGGTCCTCCTCAGACAGCAGGCCTTAAAAGTTGCTATAACTCATTCCTCCATTGGGTCTGAGGTGGAATTTGGAGGGAGCAACACCACTTTGATGCTGTATCAACACAGGAGCTGCCCCCTGGTGGTCAGTGCAGTCCCACAGCCAACCTCCCCCAGCCGGCCAGCCCCCATCAGCCCGCCCTCATGGGCCCCTGGTGCCAAACCATTAATAGATGACCTGCTTCTGAGTCGGGGTTTTATACATAGCAGAGCAGCTCCCTATGTGTCAGCCCTTGACACAAGGTCTGTCTTGCTCCCATTCTCTCCCTTCCCCAGGGGCTGCCCACCCGCAATAGTGGTAGTGTGGCAGCAAGGGTGGGGGGAGGGGAGGCAGTGAACCACGTGGTGGTGGGGCACTGATGGCAGTTTCCCTTCCTTCCACACCAGCGCCGGGGCCTTTGGGCCCCAGGCTGGGACAGGGAACCAGGGGTGGGTAGCGGAGGATGCGGCCCCTTTCCCAGGGAGGCCAAGGGCCAGCTCCCTCCTTGGGGCCCTCGGCCAACCTCCCATGGTCCCTCCCTCCCACAGTCCCTTCCTCCAGCTGGCCAACATCCCACAGTTCCTACCCTGATTGGCCCTGATCTTCGGCCAGGCCTAGGGACCCCCACCTGTGCACGAATTCATGCACCGGGCCTCTAGTAATATAATAAATACATTAGTAAGTAACATAGTCATTTATTATCAAGTATTATATACTGTACATAGTTGTATATGCTTGCTTTTATACAACCAGCAGAGCAGGGTTTTTTATACCAGCATCATCACAAACATGTGAGTAATATATTACACTATGTTACCATGGCTACAATATCACTAGGAGATAGAAAATTTTCAGCTCCATTGTAGTCTTATGGGACCGCTTGTATATGTGATCTGTTATTGACTGAAATGTTATGCGGCACATGGCTGAATTTATGTTATCATTCTAATCTCAAATATATTTCTACGTATCCGCCAATCATTGATAAATATGCACTGAGAGATATTTGGGAATGATGCCCACTAACTGATGATGTTTATTTCTGGGCTGTACGAATTTTAGACTATTTTTTCCTTCTTTGTACGTTTTTTTCTATATTGCTTAGATTATAGGATGTCATATTTTATTAAACTAGACATTTTTCTGAAAAAATTGAATACACATATAAAGATAGAGCCACAGATATATTTAAGGGAACATTGGTAAAGATTTTCCAATAGTAAAATACTATATACAATTTAGATGCTAATTTAGTTAAGGTAAATTCATACAGTTGAATACTAAGTAACATAACATAGAGGTATACCTAGGGACATGTAAAAATAATGATCACTATCAAGTTAAAAAAAGGGTATTATAAAACCACAGTGGTTATGAAGTATTTTAAAAAGAAAATATAAATTCATTAAGTATTTATGTTCATAGGAAAAGAAACTGGAAGGATAGACAACATAGTTATTTCTAGGCAGGGATTACAGTTATTTTTCTTTATGTTTATGTGGGTCTTGTAACATGTATATACTAGAGGCCCAGTGCACAAAATTCGTGCACAGGTAGGGTCCCTAGACCTGACAGGGCCGATCAGGGCTGATCAGGGCCTTCCAGCTGGTGGCCAGAGCCTTCCTTCCCTGACTGCTGGCTGCCAGCCAGGTCCTTGGGGCCTTCCTTCCTGGCTGCCAGCTAAGGCCTTCCTTCATTCCATGCCGCCCCCTGGTGGTCAGCCCAGGACATAGCATACGATCGAATTCCCTGTCTCCTGGATGAACTCCCGAGGGGACACTTTGCATATTAGCCTTTTATATATACATAGATTACTTGTATTGTAAAAGTTGTTTTGCAAAACATACTGGCAAGAACACAAAATTCTATCAGGGTGAAGATCAACTACATGATAGATGGATTTTTTTTTAATGTAAGAATAACCACAAAGAAAACACAAATATAATGTATAACTTCCAAATCAGTAGAAGAAAGAGAATTAAAAATCTCAATCAATCCAAGGCAGCAAAAGAGAAAACGGTAAAGCAAAGACACAAAATTTGGGGGGGGAAAGACCAATAATAAATTAAGCAGAATAAACTCACTAATTAAATAAACTCATTATATGCTATTTATAAAAACATCCAAAATTAATAATACAAGGTTGAAAGAATAAAGATATATAAAACAAATATAAATTAAAAACGTTATTTGGAAATGACAGCTAATAATGTAACATGCATTATGTACCCTTATTAAGGTGGGAACGCTTGCCATATTTACTCCTCATGTGTTTTGTAATGAAAAACTAAAAACGTGAGAAAATAAATGTAAAGCCACTCCCCAACAAAAATGCCTTATTTTATCAATGGTTACCCATGAGTGAATAACAGTTCGGTTCATCCCTGTGTCTCTAGACACCTGTAGCTACTCCACATTCTCTATATTGGCTGGATAAAGTTTTTACTATAAAAGACTCAAGAATGCAAAAACAGGGCTGGGTTACATAAATTATTATATCTTTTTTTTTTTTTTTTTTTTGCTCTGATAAGTGGCCCCTTTTTATTGAGATACTTTGAGAGAGAATCCTAAAAACAATGCTTCTGAACAGATTAGAAAGAGACATTTAGTGAATATGACGGGTTAGAAGAATAGAGTATTCAACCCATCGCTGCTTTCTGCTTTAATCCCCTGCTCTGAAGTTCCCATCGCTTCCATGTTTCTCTCCCTCTGGTGCCAGGAGTTAGTCACCTGAGTAGAGAATTCAATAGCTGTACATTCTTAGCTGAAAGCTTATCACTGCCTTTTGGATTGCGAATTGAATTCTGGCATCCAATGAACTGCTCAAAAATGAGCCCCCATTCTACAACACAATAAAACAGAAAAAACACACCACATACCTTCCATCCTTCAGCGTGTTCACAATAAATCGGTTAATCTGGCAAATGCAATTGCTAGACAATTGCTCTTCTTCAACAAGAGTGTTCAACTGTGTTGCCAACATAAAAGCTGAAAAGCAGAGATTACTTTAGTCTCCAAAAACATTTTAGTCATGGCAATCTGAAAGCTGATCACACCTGTGCTAGCAAAGAAAAATGCCTTAAGTATGTTCCTGAAATTAAAACTAGTCAGTCAGACTCTGCTTAGTGAAAAGCAGTAGAATTTGCAGTGCATCCAACAGCTGCTGCTACTCTGAAATGTATGCATTTCTTAAAGTGCCCCAAGTCACTTTTCCCCCATCATTCAGGTTTCATGACAAAAATCTGTCCTAGGTCCTTCACATGTGACTAGAGATAGCAAGCATATATTCTGCAAATTCTCTCCTCCCAGATAAAGCTTCCAACACAGAAATAAAGCCCCATAAAGGCAAGTATAAGATAGCTAACCCATCATATTCACTAAATGTCAATATCATCCTGAGGGAAATTAATCAAAGAAAGCATAGCACACCGGTTAGAGAGAATTAATTAAGCCAAGTGGCAGCTCTCCACTAGATCCAGTCTATTGTTAGAACGCTCTCTGCCAGGTGCAATTCTGTCTGAATGAATTACACAGCCAAGCAAATGCAGACTTCTAGAATGCCCCAAATTATTGCAATCGTAATGCTGGGTATGCTTCATTATTTTAATAGAAATTCCAAGATTTACACATCACACTTACAGGAGAGAGTGTTCAACCCATCACTCATAAGCAGTCGATAGCGGGGCGGACTATTCCCGGTGGTAATGGGACGGATGCTCTAGAAGAGAAAACTCGGTTCATTAGCCAGGTTGTCTGCCCAGTCCCCCGGGATAAGTAAACCTAAGTGGCAGGAGAGTGGGCTTGCCGTTAGATCAACACAAACTGAACTGCTTGCTCATGCACTCAACACTGAAATCCAAGCAAAAGACAACCAGCCTTGGTAATTGGCCCACCAACCTCTTCCCACTAATATTATGAAACAAACATAGATGAGAATAAAATGTTGCCAATACTCTTGTGCTCTCTTCGCTAACTCCAATTTGTTGAAAGCCAACTCTAAAAAAATATATAACAAAGTACCTAATATATGTAAGGTACTGTGTAGGAAACATGCTAAAAATACAAAATAAAAATAAATAAATAAATTCGTACCCTGAAAGGGCTTACAATGAGGGTAGAGATGGAGGCCGAGAGACATACGAGAAGTGTGCACATAATGACATGGGGCAGAACTGAGACATTAATTCCAACTTTTAGAGGCAGCTTTAAGTGAAATATGTAAATAGAGCCTTACAATCAAATAAGCCTTGAGACAACTGGCAGCTAGTTTGAGAGTAACAGGGAGACCGCCAGGGTTAACAGACAGAACCTGCAGGTATAATCCATGATTCTGCTTCTACTGATTTTTTAAATTCCCACTAAAACTTGAGAACCTCTTAAATGATAGGGTTAATAAAGAATGTTTTTGTTTTGTTAATCCTCACCTGACGATATTATTTGCATTGATTTTTAGAGAGTAGAAGGGCAAAGGAGGGACAGAGCGAGAGAGACATGGATTGGTTGCCTCCTGCAAGTGCTCAAACCGGGGCTGAGAATCCAGCCTTCAATCGAGATTGTGCCCTTGACCTGAATCGAACCTGCGGCCCTTCTGCTGAGCCAAACCTGCCAGTGCTAATGAAGAATTTTAAGCAGACAAGTTCACTTTACAGAGAGGCCATTTGTAAGGCAGATGTGAGCAAGACAAACCTAAGGGCAGAAAGATAAGGAGGAGGCCCTTGTAATAATGTGTAGCACTACAGCATCCTTTCATTGTGGAAAGAACAGAGGGGCAAAAGCTCATATTTGAGTCTCCAAAGGTCTCCCTCCGGCTAAACTAATATATATATACCTTTAAAAGCCTGGTTCCTTTCTCATGAACTGGCCTATTTTGTGTGATGATGGTGAGAATTTCCTAAAGTAAACAAATCTTTATATCCTTCATCAAATGTAATTTACACTTACATGTAAATTTAAAAACTGCTTGACATAAAATATATGTAGATACTTACAATGACTTGGAGGATGGGTTTTATGGATGTCTCTCCCTGCTGCATTATGGCCTAAAAGAGTAAAAACAGATTTTTGTGAGGTATGAACTCAAATCATGATTAGAACTGGACATATTTTTACAGCTTAGCATTTGTTATAAACTATACATACCACTGTCAAAGAGCCTTTTGGGGAGCTTATCATTTGAAAAGCTAGGTTAACTTTTATCACTCTGGACAAATGATAAAATCATAAAAGTGAGATACATGCTTACCAACAAGGATACACTCCACTACATCTAAAATATTGGCATCGCATAACAACACATTAATTCTCTGTAGTGCCCATTACTAGGGAATTAAATAAGTATGCTAAAATCTTAAAACAGAGTATTACACACAGAGTACAGATCAGAGTTCAGGGAGGTGAGTTAGCTGGACTTCGTGGATAAGGAATACCGAAGGGAGGAGCTACACAGAGAAGCTCTAATAACCCGCCGAGCATCTGTGTTCCAGAGTGGAAAGAACTCAATGAACATGGTGCATTCAATAGACACCTGAGAAAAGCCATGATTTAGATATAGGACTAAACTAGGTCCAGAGTTTAGTCCTATAAATCTACTCTGGACCCATCCCATCTCAAAAGGATGAGATGATCTGCAAGTAAATTAACAGCCTGCTAGACAACTCAATATTATTTAAAGAAATATACACAATCCAGTCACTAAATAATGTAATAGTCATAATGTCCAGTATCTAGTCAAAAATTACTAGACATTCTTTTATTGAATAGCATCCACCACAGCTCAAGAAGCAAAATGTGGTCCTATTAAAAAAAAAAAAATGTGGTCTAATAACATTAAATATTGTTACAGTTGCTTTAAGGTCATGCTGAACCTGCTGCATTTGTATCTCTCTCCACATTTGTATTTCATTACAAATTTCTACTTATTTTGCTTTTGCAGAACAGGATATGAATAGATGAACGACCTTTGGAAATTAATGGTTCTGGAAAATTACCGGTCACTTGCATAACCTTGGCTGCAGCTTTCCAAGGAATGTGCTCTGGGTGTAGTTATCATCTGGGTTAATGGCTGAAATGGCAAGGTATTTTGCAGCATGTGAGCAAAGCTAGAGACCTGGGAGCTCTGAAACCAGTCATTGTGGGCAGACATTTTCTCACCAAAACTGGCCTTCCTATCTGCTAGTAGGCTGGACGCCAAAGGCAGGTAGCTCAGGCCTGGCCACAGGCCATGGGGCTTGCCAGGAGACCATTTCTTCAGAATACACATTTTTAAAAATATATTTTTTACTAATTTCAGAGAAGAAGGGAGAGGGAGAGAGAGAGAAACATCCATGATGAGAGAGAACCACTGATCAGACGCCTCCTGCACACCCCCTACTGGAAATCGAGCTGAAACCCCAGCATGTGCCCTAAAACTGTGAACCTAACCAAACCCTCCTGTTTCACAGGTTGACGCTCAGCCACTGAGTGATCCAGTGTGCCCGTGTGGATGGAGAGAACGAGATGGAGTTAAGAGATGTATGTGGAAGAAAAGTACATGTGCCTTGGGGATGGACTGGACATTCAGGGTGATGTGGGAAGAATGATTCCTCAATTTCTGGCTGGCATAATTTAAAAGACATCAGTGCAATTCATCCAGATAGAGAACGGGAAGATGCCCTGACTTGGGAAGATAACGGGTTTGCTTTGGGACATGCTGAGTTTAAAATGCCTTGGAGATACCAGGTAGGCAGGGAGATTTATAGAGGTTGTCTTTTATAGTTAAGGTCCTCGGGACAAGGAAATCTGTGAGCAATTAACAGGAGATTGTTTGGGGAGAAGAGGGCCTAGAGCCCAGCCTTGTGCCAACAAGCACTTATAAAGCAGGAATGCAAACAGGATGGGGAGAGACCAGCCGGATGAGCTGCAGGAGCCCAAAGAAAAGAGTGTCACCAGAAGGAAGCAATATTCCTGGGACTCAAACACTCCTGAGGACTCCACTGCACTGAAAACCAGAAAGTGTCCGTTGGGTTTAGCGACTTAGAGGCCCTGTTCCTTCCAACCAGTGGTTTCTCCAGTGACCCAGGGGGTGACCGATGGGACTGGGCTGAAAACAGACCACTCTGGAGAAGTCTGTCTGTGGGTGAAGGGGAGGGGAGTGGCCGTGGGTGGGAGGGGGGTGGAATCAGCAGCTTATTTTGTTTCGTATCCTTAAACAGGAACTCGTAAAGCATGTTTAAAAGACGGTAGGAAAAACTCTTCCAAGAAAGGGCGATGATGCTAGGGAATGACCCGGCGGTTCCCCCGTCCCCGCTCTCTCTCCTCCTCCCGCGTTCTCTCCCCACCGCCTCCGGCTCCTCTCCCCCTCCTCCGCTACGCACAGCCCCAAGACCCACAGTCCCCGGGCCCGCCAGCCCCGCTCGCAGGCGCCTCCTCACCGCAATGGCCCCTTCGCTCAGGCGTCCCACCATGCCTGCGCCGCGCTAACTCCCGCGTTTCTGGTCCCGATGCACTGGCTCCCCTCCCGGGCCCGCCGCGCTCTACGGCAATTGGCCCGGGGAGCCGCGTACGCCACTTCCGCCTCCTGGCCTGCGCGCGGATCAGGGGCGGGCCTAGGAGCTGAGCGGCCATCCCATTGGCCGAGGCAGGGCGCGCGGCCCACGTGACCCTCCGGGGCGCAGGTTCCGGTCCGCTTCCCGGGAAAGTTGGGTCAGCTGGGCGGGGAGCAGAGCTGCCGGGCGCGCCAAAGGGTGACGCGGGCGCTGCCACTGGCCTTCAGGGCCCAGTTCCGGGGACTTTGCTGGCGGGCTTGTGGGGACATGCCCGGCTCGGCCTTTAATGGGCAGAGAGGCTGGTCACCCAGAGCGGAGTTAGAGCGGATGCCCTGCCGCTAAGTGCAGTCAATGCCGGGTGTGGACCCCGAGCTTAGCACAGAGGGAGTTTCTGAATGTAAATGGGACCCGGTTCCTGACCTCAGACGCGAGCGGTCTGTCGAGGGAGCTTCCGCTGTGAGTAAGCCTAACGCCAGGTAGACATGGCATAGGAAAGAGACACGTGTGCTGGAATCACACAGATGGGAAGTCAGGGAAGGCTTCCCGGAGGAGGTGCCACTTTGAACTGAACCTTGAAGGATGGGTGGCCATTGGCCTTGTGGACTTTAAATGAGAGTAGGGATGCCCCCAGAAAAATGAGTAGCCTGTGCAAAAACTAGTGAGATGGCCCTAACTGATTTGACCACAGTGGACAGGGCGTTGGTCTGCGGACTGAAAGGTTCCAGGTTCAATTCCAGTCAAGGGCATGTACCTTGGTTGCGGGGCACATCCCCAGTAGGAGGTGTGCAGGAGGCAGCTAATGGATGTTTCTAACTATCCCTCTCCCTTCCTCTCTGTAAAAAATCAATAAAACATATTTTTTAAATAAAAATAAATGGAAAAAAATATTCTCAGGTGAAGATTTTTTTTTTAAAGTAATAATAAAAATAAAAGAAAGAAAAATCTCGGATATCCCTCAGGTTTCAAGCTTGAGCAACTGGGATAGATGGAGGTCTAAGGGGACAGGGATGGTGGCTGTCAGTCACCTAGCATAGTGCCTGGAACAGAGTAGGCTTTTAATAAATATTTTTTTAAAGAATTTTTTAGAGGAAGAGAAAGGGAGAGAGACGGAGAGAGAAACATAGATATGAGGAGGAAATACCCATTAGCTGCCTTCCACAGGTGCCCCCTAATGGGATGGAGCTTGCAACCTGGGCATGTGCACTGACCAAAAATCCCACCAGCCTTTCCATGCAAGGGAGGAAGCCCACCCCACTGAACCACCCGACCAGGGCTAAACATTTCTAAATGGAAGGGCAGTTGAGTGAACTGGTATGAGAGAATATAGAGCCTTCTTCAGCACATAAATAAAAACCTATTGAAAACGTTCACAAGAATAGCCCGCTGGAGTGGCTTAGTTGTCTGAGCATAGTTCTATGCACAGAAAGGTTACTGGTTTGATTCCCTGTCAGGGAAAATGCCTGGGTTGGGAGCTCCATCCCCATTAGAGGGGGTGTGCCAAGGCAGTCAATCAATGTTTCTCTCTTACATCAATGTAGCTTCCTCTCTCTTTCCCCCTCCCCCTCTCCCTCTCCCTCTTTCTCTCCCTCTCACTATCCCTTTCCTTTTACTACTTCCTCTCACTCTCCCTCCTTCTCTCTCCCTGCCTCCCATCCTCTCTCAATGCATGTCCTCGGGTGAGGACTAAAATAAAAAGATCACAAGCATTGATTTTCTTGCTTCATGCTTGCTGGAATGAAATCTTGATTTGCTAGAACTACACATTTGTAGAAATCCGAACTCCTTATTTTCTTATTCATTTTGTAGATCTAAAGGACCATGGATCTGCCTGTGGATGAGTGGAAATCATACATACTTCAGAAGTGGTCTTTGCTCCCAAAATCCATCCGGGACACAATTTGTACAGCAGAGACTTTGAGCGATATCTTTCTTCACTCCTCTTCGCTTCTTCAGTGAGTAAATGGAAGCTTTAACCGGGGAAATTTGGATCTGGAAAATGTTCCCAGATGTCATTTGCCCTTAAGTTATCTTTTTGATGGAAGGATTAAATTTAAATTTTTAGATTTGGGGACATTCAGCAGTTCTTGCTGTTTCCAGTGTTTCCTAACCTACTATTGTAGAAAAGGTAGGGATGCTATTTAGCTTTTTCGGTATCAATGTTATGTTTTAATAGTAAGTGCCTTGCTATATAGTCACTAGGCTGTGAACATTGCCATTTCCCAAAGGTTGGAGTGGAGATTTACTAGCTGTACACAGAAATTCCTAAGTGCTCAAATTTGGAAGGGACCTTCCAGGATTAATTCCAGTATTTTTCAAACTCTCTTGGCTACTCTCTTCAGTAAGAAATATTTTATATCCCAGCCTAATACACATACGTATACAGTATATATAGAGAGAGAAAAACTGAAACAAGAGTTTCCTACAAGTTCAGTGAATTTTTATTGATCACCTATTTTGCACCACACATTCTCTGAACCTAATAAAAGACGTCAACCCGCAGATTCCACAAGCTTAGCAAATCCCAAACAGTGTACGCATAAATAAAACCACACCTAGGGACAGCAGACTCAAACTGCCACAAACTAAAGAAAGAAGAAGAAATCTTAGGTGGCAGTCAGCTCCACCTGGTTGTGAAACCAGGATTGTCAGAAACAGGACCAAGAAGTTCGTCTGCGGTCAAACCAGCATGTCAGAATTAGGCGGAACTGGGGAAAGCCAAGAGGCATTGACAGTAGGATGTGCAGAAGTTCAAGGGCCAGATCTTGATGCCCAACGTTGGTTATGGGAGCAACAAGAAAACAAAGCACATGCTTTGGTCCACGCCTTCAAGGAACTTGGTGTGCTGCTGATGTGTAGCAACTCTTCCTGTGTGTGCGGGGATTGCACACACCGTGTCCTCAACAACCACAAAGCTGTTGTGGAAAGAGCAGCTCAGCTGTCCATCAGTCACTAATTCCAATGCCAGGCTGCACAGCGAAGAAAATGAATAGGCAGATTGTGTATACATTGTATTTGTGTTAGGAAAGCCATAAAATTCTAAAGAAGAGAGAGAGAGAGAATCTTAAAAACAACCAAAGAAGGAGAAAAAAAAAAAGATGTTACCCATATGCAAGTAAAAATAAGACAATGGCTGATATTTTTTTCCAGTAAAATTATGGAAGCCAGAAGACAATTAAATGGCACATTTAAAATACGAAAAGGAAAACAAAGCAAAATAAAACTTGCCAATCTAGAACTCTGTACCTAATGAAAATATCTTTCAAAACCTGGGAAGTGGTAAAATTACTAACCACTTCTTGGTGCATGGGGGGAGAAGGGAATGCTCAACCAACTGAGCCACACCATTCAGGACACAAATCAACTTTATTGATCTCACTTAAGACCTTTCAGGGGTTTCTTTCGCTCTTATAATAAAGACTAAAATTCTTACTATAGATAGCCAGTAAAGACATTGCAATCTAACCATTGCTATCTCTCTGGCCTCCTCTTTCATTACACTCCCCTTTCAGACATATTGGCCTTCTTTCAATTCTCTTGTTTGTTTGTTTAAGTTTATCTTTATTATTGAAAGTATTATAGATGTCTCCCTTTATCTTCCCCGTTGCCTCCCTCCCCCCTGCTCCTGCCCCATCCCCTTATTTTTTTATTAAATTATCTGTGTGCATATCTTACCATTGCCCCCCCTATTTCAATTCTTGATATGCATTATGCTTATTCATACCATATGGCCTCCACTTATATTTCTTCTGCCTGAAATTCTATTTCTATCTCCACCATGCCCTAAGAACTAATTAACTTCTGCTCATCCTTCAGAATCATATAAATCTTTCCTCAGAAAGTTTTCCTTAGATCCCAGCTGGGTCATATTCATTTTTAAAAATATATATTTTATTGATTTTTTTCAGAGAGGAAGGAAAAGGGATAAAAAGATAGAAACATCCATGAGAGAGAAACATCGATCAGCTGCCTCCTGCACACCCCGTACTGGGGATGTGCCTGCAATCAAGGTACATGCCCTTGACCGGAATCGAACCTGGGACCTTTCAGTCCACAGACCGGCGCTCTATACACTGAGCCAAACCGGTTTCGGCTCTTTATTTTAATTTATTTTAATTTTTTTATTTATTTATTTATTTATTTTATTTTTATTGATTTTGTACAGAGAGGAAAGGAGAGAGATAGAGAGCTAGAAACATCGATGAGAGAGAGTCATCGATCAGCTGCCTCTTGCACACCCCCTACCGGGGATATGCCCGCAACCAAAGTACATGCCCTTGACCGGAATCGAACCCGGGACCTCTCAGTCCCTAAGCCGACGCTCTATCCATTGAGCCAAACCGGTTTTGGCTATTTTAATTTTTTTTTAAATATATTTTTATTGATTTCAGAAAGGAAGGGTGAGGGAAGTAGAGAGAGAAACATTGATTGGCTGCCTCTTGCATGCCCTCTACTGGTGATAGAGATCGCAACCCAGGCATGTGTCCTTGACAGGAATCGAATCTGGGACCCTTCCGTCCACAGGCTGATGTTCTATCCACTGAGCCAAACCAGCTAGGACATGTTTATTTTTTATACATTTATAATACTGCATACTTTTCCTTTTTATATATGTGTAGTCATTTGATTAATATCTGTCTTCACTACTAGACTATAAACTCCATAAGGCCAAGGACCTTGTCAATATTTGTTTGTCTTTCTTTAGACGAGCAGTGCAGTGTCAGAAACACAAGTACTCAAATACTGATTGAATGACAGTTTGATGATGTGTATAAAGCTCTTAGTTCGGTGACTGACACATATTAATGCTAACTATGACACATAAATGAAGACCTCATCTATCTGCAGACACATAAACATATGTTTCAAGCTCAAGGTAGTCATTTTATCTTTGTGCCAGCAACTAACACAGTGTCTTTCTAGTTCATTTTATGTATTCTCATTCATTTGTAGATAAATATGCACATATCTTTTTTATTCTCGGTTAAATTATGTTATGTGTTTTGTTCTGTGAGGTTTTTTCCCAACATCACACCTTAATCTTTTTAGCAACTATATGGTATTGCTAGTGTAATATGGCAAATTTAGTTATTCTTTTCCCTGTTGATAGGCAATTAATTATTTCTATGTTGTTTTTCTTTTCTTTTTTTCTTTTTTTACTGTTACATACAGTGCTGTAGTGAACAACTTTTATATGTTTTTGTACATACATTTAGAACTTAACATAGGACCTGAGAAGAGGAATTATTGCATCAGTGGTTATGAGCATTTAAAATTAAATACTGAGGAGTCGTTCCAAGATGGCTGACAGGTAAACACCTAGCCGCAGCCGCACACAACAATTTCAATAAAATACAACTAAAATATAAAATGGATATTACCCGCCGAAACCGGTTTGGTTCAGTGGTAGAGCGTCGGTCTGCGGACTGAAAGGTCCCAGGTTCAATTCCGGTCAAGGGCATGTACATTGGTTGCGGGCACATCCCCAGTAGGGGGTGTGCAAGAGGCAGCTGGTCGATGTTTCTCTCTCATTGACGTTTCTAGCTCTCTATTTCTCTCCCTTCCTCTCTGTAAAAAATCAATAAAATATATTTTTTAAAAAATAAATAAATAAAATAAAATGGACATTACCCAGAACTACAGGAAAGTCAACTGACTGGAAATTCTACAATGAGAAGCAAGGAGAAAACCAGAAGGAAGCGCGGAGGAGCTGTAAAAGCCTAAGGTACAGAGACACGTGGCACTAGTGGAGAGGATGGAGCCGGAGAGGAGGACGGCTGAGTGCCTGGCTGGTGTTCCCTAGCAGGAAGGAGATAAAAGCTCCGACTGTGCTGGGCCCCAGTTCCGACTGCTCTGAACCCCAGTTCTAGGCCAGACCCCGGGGACCCAGGCTCATCCTTAGGGAGCTGGGCTGTAAGGTGGAACCCCGGGGGAGCAGCGAAAGGAGGTCCCGGAGGCGCGCACATTGCACGCAGAGAAGGGACGGTCAGCTGTGCCGTGGGATTGCCCTGGCGGGAAGGAGACGGGCTCCAGTCTGCTCTGAACGCCACCTCCAACTCCACTTCCAACTGAACTGAACCCCAGTTCCAGGCTCATTGGGGGAGAGCATAGACTGTTTGGCAGCAGGCGAAAATTGAGGGCACCTTTCTCTCAGAGGCGCTTGCAATGAGTACTGAAGGACCTGAATAGGGCGGGACTGACTGAAGCCAAAGCTGTAGGCTCCACCCTGAAACCCCGCCCCATCCAAGCAGAACACAGAGACTTTTAAGGCTACCAACTCAGGAAAGCTGCAAAAATGCCGAGACGAAATAGATCACAAACGAAAGAAATGGAGGACAAAAAGCGTCTGGATATAGAGTTCAAATCTACGCTTATAAGGTTTTTCAAGAATTAACTAGAAAAAGATGGATAAGACCTATGAGGATATGAAAAGGGATCAACTAGAATTAATAAGGAATCAACAAGAAATGATAAGGGATCAACAAGAAATAAAGAATACATTGACTGAAATAAAAAATATTATACAGAGTCCTAAAAGCAGAATGGAAGATCGCAAGAATCAAGTCAAAGATTTGGAACATAAAGAGCCAGAAGACACTCCTCCGCAGAAGCTAGAAGGCAAGAGAATCCAGAAAATTGAAGATAATGTAAGAAACCTCTGGGACAACTTCAAACAAACCAACATCAGAATTATGGGGGTCCCAGAAGATGAAAGCAAGATATCAAAAACATACTGAAAGAAATAGTGACAGAAAACTTCCCCCACCTGGTGAAAGAATTAGACTTACAAGTCCAGGAAGCGCACAGAACTCCAAACTAAAGGAATCCAAAGAGGACCACACCAAGACAAATCATAATTAAAATTCCAAGAGCAAAAGACAGAGAATATTAAAAGCAGCAAGAGCAAAGAAGGTAGTTACCTATAAAGGAGCACCTATATGATTGTCAGCTGATTTCTCAACAGAAACCATGCAGGCCAGACGGGAATGGCAAGAAATATTCAAGGTGATGAATAGTAAGAACCTACAGCCAAAGATAATCTATCCAGCAAAGCTATCACTCAGAATTGAAGGTCAGATAAAGATCTTCACTGATAAAAAAAAAAAAGCTAAAGGAGTTCATCACCACCAAACCAGAATTATATGAATTACTGAAGGGGGTTCTTTCAGAAGAGAAAGTAAATAAAGATAAAAATTATGAACAACAAAGATGTAACTATCAACAACTGAATCTAAAAACCAAGGAAATTTTTTTAAAAATCTGAAGAACAGCCGAGACCGGTTTGGCTCAATGGATAGAGCGTCGGCTTGGGGACTGAAGGGTCCCGGGTTCGATTCCGGTCAAGGGCATGTACCTTGGTTGCGGGCATATCCCCAGTAGGGGGTGTGCAAGAGGCAGCTAATCGATGACTCTCTCTCATCGATGTTTCTAACTCTCTATCTCTCTCCCTTCCTCTCTGTACAAAAGTCAATAAAATATATTTTAAAAAAATAAAAAATAAAAATCGGAAGAACAATATTAACTCTTGAATATAATAGAATCAGAGGTATGGAAGGGGAATGAACTGACGATTCTTGGGGAAAAGGGGAGAGGGGGGTGTGGGAAGAAACTGAACATAAACTGTGCACCTATGGATTAGGACAATGGGGAATGGGGAAAGAGCAGAGGGTGGGGTGGGAACCTGGTGGAGGAGAGCAATGGAAGGGGGTGGGGGGGAAGGAACATTTGTAATAATATGAACAATAAAAATTTATTTTAAAAAAATTAAATAAATACTGCATATTTGTCTTCCAAAGAGGCTTTACCGGTTTACCACAAATAGCATATGAAAATCACTTTTCCATGTCCTCACCAACATTAAAAGCAACAGTCTTTAACTTTGCCAACCACAAGGACAAAATAATCTTGGTTAATTTTCATTTTTCTGATTACTAGTAAAGTAATTCACCATTTCCAATATTATCACCCATCTATAGATCAACTGTGAATTGTTCATTTCTGCCTTTTGCCCATCTTTCTAGTGAGTTATCTGTCTTTCTCTTATTAATTTGTAAATCTGGCTGTGTAATTCTTTGTTATATATGCTACAAATTTTTCTTTTAGTTTATTATTTATCTATTTTACTTTCAATGTCTTGCATTATGTATAAATTATGTGTATATGCTTTAACTTTTACTCAGCCATGTCTGTCATTTTCTTTTTGGCTTCTGGGTTATGTGTCTTACTTAGTTAGGATAGTTTACTATACTCAAAGATTATAAAAATATCCTTTATTTTTTTCTAACTTTTTTTGTTTGTTTTGTTTTTAATTCTCTAGTCCATCTAGAACTTATTTTTCTGTATGACATGAGAGAGTGCTAGACGTATTTTTCCAGATAATTTTTTTCACGGTATTTATTGAATAGTCAGTCCAACCTTTCTCCATGGCTTCAAAATACTACATTTATTAAAAATTAAATTTCTGGCCGAAACCGGTTTGGCTCAGTGGTAGAGCATCGGTCTGCGGACTGAAAGGTCCCAGGTTCGATTCCAGTCAAGGGCATGTATCTGGGTTGCAGGCACATCCCCAGTAGGGGGTGTGCAAGAGGCAGCTGGTCGATGTTTCTCTCTCATTGACGTTTCTAGCTCTCTATCTCTCTTCCTTCCTCTCTGTAAAAATAAAAATTAAAATTAAAAATTAAAAATTAAATTTCTGCCTGGCTGGCACGACTAGTAGTTGAACATCAATCCATGAACCAGGAGGTCATGATTCAATTCCTGGTCAGGGCACATGCCCATGTTGGGGGCTTGATACCAGGTAAGGTGCATGCAACAGGAAGCTGATTGATGATTCTCTCTCATCATTGATGTTTCTATCTCTCTCTCCTTCTCCCTCCCTCTTCTCCCTTCCTCTCTCTGAAATTAATAAAAAAATATATATTTTTTAAAATATATTTTGATTTTTTACAGAGTGGAAAGGAGAGGGATAGAGAGCTAGAAACATCAGTAAGAGAGAATCATCGATCAGCTGCCTCTTGCACACCCTCTACTGGGGATGTGCCTGCAACCCAGATACATGCCCTTGACCGGAATCGAACCCGGGACCCTTCAGTCCGCAGGCTGATGCTCTATCCACTGAGCCAAACCGGTTTCGGCAAAAAAAAATTTTTAAGAATAAAAATTTAGCACTCTATCCTCTAAATAGAAATTCCAGTCTCTAAGTCTCTGAGACCACAAGATCCCCAACCCCAACCCCCTATCACATTACATAATAGAACCTCATGTGTCCCAATGATTTGCAAATCATCATTTTCAAGTGCAATTGTAATCAGACAACCAAGGGGTACAGGCTGCCTGTCACTACTTGAGCCAATTGAGCAGAGACTGGGTTGAATCATATATAAGCAGTATGGGAGAGCAACAGGTCATCCACAGAAATCTGCTCTGCAGCCCCCCATAAACCAACTGCTTATATAGGACAAGGATTACATGGGAAGTAGGGATTACAGGCATGGGAAAGTAGACAAGGTATAATGGGTACAGGCACTAGGGCAGGGGATTGTAAAGGGCAGGTGCCTCCGGGACTAGATTGTTTCAGCCATGAGGTTGTTAATCTTTCCATCATGATAGGCAGTTCTTTTTTTAAAAATATATATTTTATTGATTTTTTACAGAGAGGAAGGGAGAGAGATAGAGAGCTAGAAACGTCGATGAGAAAGAAACATCGACCAGCTGCCTCTTGCACACCCCCTACCGGGGATGTGCCCGCAACCAATGTACATGCCCTTGACCGGAATCGAACCTGGGACCTTTCAGTCCGCAGACCGACACTCTACCACTGAGCTAAACCTTCAAAATGGAGTTCAACTGGGGGATGAGCTAAACCGGTTTCGGCATGATAGGCACTTCTATGGAAAGGAGGATGGACTGCATTCCATGTTAGCTCCCACGTCTCAGGAGAGGCATACAACTCTCAGCCAGGTTAGAATGTGCGTTCTCTAAGCAGAACAGAACCATCTGGTTAATAGAGCATGATTAATATTTCCTATCATTGTAGCTAGTCCCCAGTATCCTATTTCTGCCCCTATCACAATGATTAAGAGTTTTCCTTGATGCCGAGACCGGTTTGGCTCAATGGATAGAGCGTCGGCTTGGGGACTGAAGGGTCCCGGGTTCGATTCCGGTCAAGGGCATGTACCTTGGTTGGGGGCATATCCCCAGTGGGGGGGTGTGCAAGAGGCAGCTGATCGATGACTCTCTCTCTCATCGATGTTTCTAACTCTCTATCTCTCTCCCTTCCTCTCTGTACAAAATCAATAAAATATATTAAAAAAAAAAAAAAAAGAGTTTTCCTTGAAATAACAAAGCCTTCCTTGAAATACGTTGTGGGGTGTTTTTTTTTGTTTCTTTCTTTCTTTCACCATCAAGACCTGAGGACGAGATGTTTCTAAAAGAGCTTTCTAGAGGTTACCTGGTGGGAAAGGACCCCGCTGCTCCCCTTTTCTACAGAGAAGAAGGAAACAGAAAGTTTCAGGAGAAGGATTATGTGGGAGCCACAGCGCTGTACACTAAGGTAAGACACTCCCGGCCCAGTGGGACGGGGCTGTTTCAGCAGTTTAACCAGGCATCTTTCCCCAAATGCCCAATTGTGTAGCCAGGGGGAGCTTTGTCTATAATAGTGGATTGGATTTGAAAAAGAAGACTGACAGGATCCCCCTGTTGGCTATATTCTGAGACCAAGGGTAGTTTGTATTGTATGTCCTGAATTCAGCGGTCCTTCATACACCCTGGAGCCGTAGTATTGGACCGTTCCCCTACCTTGTTCATGTCTGTCAGCTTTCATAGAATTATATGCCATTTTTGTCTAAACGAGGCAATTGTTTGATAGAGAGCAGCTAGATTTTTGGTTAGCCACCGTGTGACTTAGATGAAGTTAGAAAGGAAAATAAGCTCAATTGCCACAGCCCAGTTGAACTCCATTTTGAAGGTTATCAACAAATATTTAAAAATTATACTAACCATCAATGATCTAGATATTGAGGAGGAATACTGGCTTTTATCAACCTTTTGCTGTTGTTGTCCTCCTTCATGGTAGGTACTGGAACAAGATCCCTAAAAGATTTCCTTCCATAACTTTTAAAAGATAAATGCTATATAGCCCTAACTGGTTTGACTCAGTGAATAGAGAGTCGGCCTGTGGACTCAATGGTCCCAGGTTGGATTCCAGACAGGGGCATGTACCTTAGTTGCAGGCACATACCCAGTAGGAAGCATGCAGGAGGCAGCTGATCTATGTTTCTAGCTCTACCCCTCTCCCTTCCTCTCTAAAAAATCAGTAAAATATATTTATTTATTTTTAGAATGTTTGTGATGAGTTTATTATTTATTTATTTTATTGATTTTTTTTTACAGAGAGGAAGGGAGAGGGATAGAGAGTCAGAAACATCAATGGGAGAGAAACATCAATCAGCTGCCTCTTGCACACCCCCCACTGGGGATGTGCCCGCAACCAAGGTACATGCCCTTGACTGAAATCAAATTCAGGACCCTTCAGTCCATAGGCCGATGCTCTATCCGCTGAGTCAAACCGGCCAGGGCAGTAAAATATATTTAAAAAGAAAAGATAAATATAGATTTAAAGCAAGATGTATCACTCCTGGCACCATGTCTGTGATCTTGTATATTAAAAGAATGAGTGTAGCCCTAGCCGGTTTGGGTCAATGGATAGAGTGTCGACCTGCATATCAAAGAGTTCCAGGTTTGATTTCGGTCAAGGGCATGTACCTTGGTTGCAGGCACCTCCTTAGCCTGGGCCCTGGTCAGAGCTTTTGCAGGAGCCAACCAATCAATGTGTTTCTCTCACATCAATGTTTCTCTCTGTCTCGCTCTCTCTTCCACTCTTCCCAAAAATCAATGGAAAAATATCCTTGGGTGAGGATTAACAAAAAAAGTGTATAAATTTAAAGGTGTACTGTTACTGTGAATCTTTAGCAGGCCTATCAGACCTACAGCAGCAGCTTCGATAATTGCTAAAAAGCCCTGCTTTGTAATGTTGTAACCAAGTATTTAGCTGGATAATGTGTTAGTGATTGCTGAAGAATTAAAACTCATTAGATGTAATGATCCACTGATAGGTGGCTTAGTTCTTCAGAGCTCATCTCTTCCACTTTATGTGTGCACCATAAATGCGATCCCTGGAAATTGTTCAAGAAAAAACATATAAGCCCAGCCAGTGTGGCTCAGTGGTTGAGTGTGATGGCCTATGAACCAAGAGGTCACAGTTGGATTCCCGGGTGGTTGGCTAGAGCTCCAGTGTGGGATGTGCAGAAGGCAGCTGGTCCATGATTCTTGCTCATCATTTCTGTTTCTCTCTCTCTCCCTCTCCCTTCCTCTCTGAAATCAATAAAGACATATTTTAAAAAAAGAAAAGAAAAACACATAAACTAAAAAGTAAAATCAGACTGAAAAAAGACTGGATGTGGGGAGAGACGGACCTTCCCATTTCATGAAGCTAGTATTTTGGTGATTATGATACTTTGCAATTTTTAATAAGTGATTTTCTTTCTTTCTTATAATAATAGTTGTTGCTTTAGATTGATTGCAAGTGCAATATATGTTTTCTTGGAAAATTTAGAGTGGCACAGAGAATAGAGAAATCCCATAGCCAATGACAGGCATTGTTAACATTTTTGCTTGTATCCATCCAGCCACGTTTTCCTCTGAAAATACGTCTATTTTTTTTTATTTTTTTTTTTACAAAATTGGGATAATGCTGTACTTACTGCTTTGTAACCTGCTTTTTCCTCGCTATAATTTATTGTGACCATTTTCTCATGTTATTAAATTTTCCACTAGAACGTGATTTTTTACGGCTGGCTTAGTGTTCCATTACAGAGAACTACACTTGATTTAACATCTAACGCTGGCAGATTGTTTGGTATCATAAAGCTGCAAGGAGCATCTTCCCATGGAAATATTTGTACACATCTGCTTATTTCCTTAGGATTCAGTTCCCAGAAGCGCAGTTGCTGGGTCAGTTGAGTGTAATTTTTTAAGGCATTTGGTACTCGATGCTGAATTGTTCTCCAGGAGAGAGTTGGTTAACATCCCTTTAGCAGATTATGGGAATACTCATACCTCTATATCCTAAGCAACACTGGATTATTATGGTTTCATTATTTTATCAAGGCATTTTTGAATAGGAAATGTGTTTATGTAGTTGGAATTTGAAAAGTGCAAGATTATACAGTGTAGTCTACTTCCTCTGGCCCCAGCCGCCTCATTTCCCATGCCCAGAAGTTACAGTATTAAATGTATCTTTCCAGAGCCACTTTGGTCTCTATAAATAATGCAAATAATCTCCCACTCCTGCGTGCACACACACAAACTTTTTAAAAATTATTTGTTTTAGCCGAAACCGGTTTGGCTCAGTGGATAGAGTGGTGGCCTGTGGAATGAAGGGTCCCAGGTTCGATTTCGGTCCGGGGATGTACCTTGGTTGCAGTCACATCCCCAGTGGGGATGTGCAGGAGGCAACTGATCGATGATTCCCTCTCATCTATGTTTCTGGCTATCTGTCCCTCTCTCTTCCTCTCTGTAAAAAATTATTTGTTTTAGAGGAGAGAGAGAGAGAGAAACATAGATTTGTTGTTCCACTTATTTATGCATTCATTGGTTGATTCTTGTATGTGCCGTGACCAGGGATCGAACCCTCAAACTTGGTATATGGGGACAATGCTCTAACCAACTGAGCTACCTGGATAGGGCCACACTCTTTTTATGCAGTCTTTAGCACTGTCTTTTTGCCACTTAATAAATATCTTAAGATCATTTTTACATATAATTGATGTCCTATAGATGAATATTCTATCTTGCTATTTAAAGCAATTTTGTGATGCGAAATTTGGCATGTATGTTATTATGCACATATCTATAGGATAAATATATGTTTGTAGGATAAATTCTTAAAAGAGAAATTTCTGGGTCAATGGATCCGTATAGTTAAATTGCCCTCTATAATCATGAGATTAATTTACCCTCCCACTAGCAACACATGAGAATCATTACTATCCCACTTCTTTACCACCTCAGTGTCCTAGCAATTTTATTTTTCTTTGCCAAACTAATAGGTAAAAAATGGAATCTCAGTAAGGTTTTAATTTGCATTTAATTTGCTGTTTATGAATGAGGTTGAGTATTTTTGATATGTTTAAGAGCCATTTATATTTCCCATTAGAACTGTCCATATAATTTACTTATTTTCCAATTGAGTTATTGTTTGTCATCTTATTGATCTGTAGGAACTGTCCATAAAGTAAAGAAATGAGCCCTTTGCCTATAATATGAGTTGCAGATATATATTTCCAGTTCAGTGTTTGTCTTTTAATATTGCTTTTATTGGTTTTTACTGTAAAGAAATTTGTTATTTTTATGTGGTCAAATTTATTAACCTTTTATGACTTCTGGGTTTTGTGTCATAATTAGAAAGGTATTCCTCACTGCAACATCCTGTTAGACTATTTCTGTGGTTTCCTCCAGTGCCCTTATAGTTTCATTTTTTTGCATTAAGATTTTGATTCATTTGGAATTTACCCTATTGAAAGTCTTATAGAGAACCAATTTTATTTTTCCTCAGTGGCTACCTATACTTTTTACTGAATAATTCCCATCTTTTCTCCAGTGCTTTGAGATGCTACCCTTTTTATTATTAACTAGAGGCCCGGTGCACAAAATTCATGCACAGTGGGGGTCAGGGCGGGAAATCCCTCAGCCTGGTCTGCATCTTCTCGCAATCCGGACCCCTCGGGGAATGTCAGGCCTACACATTCCTCTCACAATCCGGACGCTGCACGCAACAGTGACCATAGTTTTCATACAGGTGAAAGGCATCTTGCTGTTGTATGGGCAGTTACACTTTTTGCCCTGATTATAAAAAGTAATACAGCCAAAACCGGTTTGGCTCAGTGGATAGAGCATCAGCCTGCGGACTGAAAGGTCCCGGGTTCGATCCCGGTCAGGGGCATGTACCTTGGCTGCGGGCACATCCCCGGTAGGGTGTTTGCAGGAGGCAGCTGATCGATGTTTCTCTCTCATCGACGTTTCTAGCTCTCTATCTCTCTCCTTTCCTCTCTGTAAAAAGTCAATAAAATATATTTTAAAAATAAAATAAATAAAATAAAATCCTTTAAAAAAAAAAAAAAAGTAATACATAACATGATCCTTCTGAGGCAGTAGTACCATTTCCCCCATCTTATGGATGGAAAAACTGAAGCAGAAAGAAATTAAGTAATTGGCTTTGTCACACCATCATAAGTGTCAGAATCAGGATTGACCACTGAATGTGCAAGCCAGAGTCCATGCATGGCATTGCTGCATCACCCTGTTCTTTCAGTGTTAAAGTAGTCCTGCCAGGTTTTAATTTTTAAATCTGAGAGACTGTTCCCAATATATAGCGTAGGGCCCCTAGGCCTGGCTGGTGATCAGAGCCATCTGTGGGGCAACTGGCAGGTGGGACGATTGGGGGGCCTCAGCTGGTACCTGCCTTGGCTGGCAGCCTGGCACTACCCACTGGCCAGCCCTGCCCCCTGCTGCTGGCACCAGTCACCTCCCTCTGAGGGGGCAGACATTCAACACAGGAGGAGGCAACCAGTCGTTCTGCTGTTTTTTATTTGGGTTTGCTTATTAGGGTTTTACTATATAGGATCCTTGGTGGTAGAACAAGCATGGCCCTTCTTTGCTTTCATTTTCATGTATTTGGTTCTCTCTGTATGAATTTCCCATTTGTTTCCCATGTATCATAGCGCTTCTTCTTTTGTGAATTTCTATTTGTGCCACTCACTCTTTGTTATGTACAGGATTATGCTCCTAGCTTTTTATTTACCTTTCGTATTGTTTGTGCCTGAAGAAGCTGTGTCTGATGCTGTTACCTTCCAAGTGCTTTGAGTATTTATTTCTACACTTGCTCTTCGCAGCTTTGCTCAAAACTAGTTAGAAATGAAGCTGAAGCAGGTGAAGCACATAGAAATCCAATAAAATTTCCTAATTGCACCCAGTGTTTAGTAGTAGAGCCCCTGTTATCTGAAAACAAAACAGTTTAAAGATGCTATTCCTCATCTATTCCTTTAACTGGTTCATTGATTTGCAGGGAGTATCGCATTCAAGGCCAAACACTGAGGACATTTCGTTGTGTTATGCCAATCGCTCTGCAGCCCTCTTCCGCCTGGGCCAGTATGAAGTGAGTATTAGGATGCCGGGGTGATTGGAGAGGATCTGGAGGAGGTTTCTCTCTGCTTCTACCTTAGAACGTTAAAATTGAGCCTGGCCAGCGTGGCTCAGGGGTTGAGCATGGACCTATGAACCAAGAGGCCACGGTTCAATTCCCGGTCAGGACATATGCCCTGGTTGCAGCCTTGATCCCCAGTAGGGAGCGTGCAAGAGGTAGCCAATCAATGATTCTCATCATGGATGTTTCTATCTCTCTCTCTTTCTCCTTTCCTCTCTCTGAAAACAATAAAATTCTATTTAAAAATAAATAAATAAATATCAAATTGAGCCATGCTGCAATTAATTGAATTGTAAGCAAATTGATCTCCTCCCAAACTTGTTCTTTCTCCTGACTCATTTCACCAGTCAGACTTGATTATGTGGGATAGTGGAGGTTGATAAGAGATCATGCCACATTCCACAGGGTATTGGACTATATCCAGTGGGTCAGCATTTCTCAGTGTTGAGATCAGCTGTGAGATAAGTTGCTAATAATACTTCAGGTTCTAAGTGTTTGCAAACTATTGTGTGTTGTTTAAAAGATAAAATAATAAAAAAGTAGAGCATGTTCAAGATGATTCCTGCAATAACATAGCTCACTTTAAAAAAAAAATAAATGTTTTATTGATTGTGGTATTGCATATGTGTCCTTATTCTCCCATTACCCCTAACTCCCCCCATTCATGCCCTTCCCCCCATTAACTGTTTCCATTGGTTAGGCTTATATGCATGCATATAAGTCCTTTGGTTGGTCTCTGTCCCTTACCCACCCTCCCCTACCTTCCCTGAGGTTTGAGCTTCTGAAGGATGTTTCTCTGCCTCTAGATCTGTTTATTTGTTTATTTAAAATAAATCTCTGTTGTTCAGATTATTACAATTGTTCCTCATTTTTTCCCCATATCCCCCTTCCACCAGGTTCCTACCCCATCCTCTGCCCTTATCTCCCCCCATCTGTCCTCATGCATAGATGTATGCTTTTTGTCCACCTCTTCCCGAACCCCCACACTCCTTTCCCCCCAAGAATTGTCAGTCCACTTCCTTTCTATGCCCCTGATTCTATTATATTCACCAGTTAACATTGTTCATCAGATTTTTTATTCACTTGTTGATAGATACATATTTGTTGTTCATAATTTTTATCTTTACCTTTTTCTTCTTCTTAAAGAATACTTTTTAGCATTTCATATAATACCGGTTTGGTGGTGATGATTAGTGACTTTAAGAAGGTTTTCAGAGGAGATCCAAGATGGCTGCTCGGGTAGACACCTAACCGCAGCAGCACACAACAATTTCAATGGAATACAACTAAAATGTAGAGTGGACATTGCCCAGAGCTACAGGTAGTCGACTGACTGAAAATGCTACAACAAGAAGGAAAGAGAAAACCAGAAGGAAAATCAGAGGAGCTGAAAAAAAGCCTAAGGTACAGAGACATGCTGCGCGCCCGCATGCGCGCGCGGAGAGGTCGCAGCCAGAGAGGAGGAGAAGGCTGGGGGCCTGCCTGGCGTTCCCTAGCAGAAAGGAAATAAAACCCCCGGCCTGGGATGAACCCCCAAACCAGCAGCGCTGAGCCCCAGTTATGGGCTAGACCCTGGGGTCCCAGGCTCGGGCAGGGGGAGACGGAGCTGTGAGGCAGAATCCCAGGGGAGCGGCGAAAAGCAAGGCCCCCCGGAGTCGCGCGCACACTGCGCGCAGAGGACAATCTGTTGACTCTGATGCTGGATTGCCCTAGCGGGAAGAAACAAAGCCTCCGGCGGCACTGAGTCCCAGTCCGGACTTTCACCATTCTAGGCCAATCCCTGGGGACCCAGGCTTAAGCAAAGGGAGATGGGGCTGTGAGGTGGAGTCCTGGGGGAGCGGCGAAAAGCAAGGCCCCCGGAGTCACGCGCACACTGCGCGCAGAGGACAGTCTGTTGACTCTGATGCTAGACTCCCCTAGTGGGAAGGAGAAAATAAAGCTCCAGACTGGAGGAATGCAATGAGGAGCAGGAGCCCCTGCCGGTCACCGGCCAGCCGGGCACCAGCAAGGAGCTGGGCGACGGGGCCCCCATGGGGGGGGGGGTGCCCCTGAGCCTTTGACCGCTGAGCGCGGGCAATGGAGCCGAGGCTGGGGGCTGCTTCCTGGGCAGCGCCGACCCCGGCAACAGGCTGAAGAAGCGCAGGAACCCGCGGAGAACAAAGGGGTGCCACAGGCCAACCTGCTGAGCTTCCAGGACAAGGAGGAAGAAACCAAAGAAGTTCTCAATGTGAAGAAATCAAGTGAGAGCAAAAGACAGTAAAATTACTTAAGAAAGAATACAAAGAAGATCTTGAAAAATCAAAGACTAAGTCAGAACTCAACTCACCAGCCAACATTGCAACATAAATGCGTTTTTGTTTTTTTTGTTTTTAAAAAAAAAGTACAGAATGTTGGAACAGTGGCAGCCAGGCCTAGAGTGGCCAGGCACAAGGCAGTGGCAGCCGGGCCTGGAGCAACAACAGCCAGGCCCGAGAGCAGCAGCAGCCAGAACCAGAGCAGCAACAGCCAGCACTGGAGCAGCCAGACCTGGGGCAGTGGCAGCCAGGCCTGAGGCGGAGGCGGCCAAGCCCAGGGTGGCCAGTCCAGGAACACCAAGACCCTGAGTGGCTGGGCCCGGAGAAGCTGGTCCCAGAGCAGCCGGGTCGGGAGCAGCCAAGCCCAGAACAGCAGTAGCCAAGATCGGAGCATCCAGGCCGGGAGCAGCCAGGCTCAGAGCGGCCTGGCCCGGAGCAACCGGGCCCAGAGCAGACGGGTCGGGTGCGGCCAGGCCCGGAGCAGCGGCTGCCAGGCTGGGAGCGGCCAGGCCCGGGGCAGCAGGGTCGGGTGCGGCCAGGCCCGGAGCAGCGGCTGCCAGGCTGGGAGCGGCCAGGCCCGGGGCAGCAGGGTCGGGTGCGGCCAGGCCCGGAGCAGCGGCTGCCAGGCTGGGAGCGGCCAGGCCCGGGGCAGCCGGGTCGGGTGCGGCCAGGCCCGGAGCAGCGGCTGCCAGGCTGGGAGCGGCCAGGCCCGGGGCAGCAGGGTCGGGTGCGGCCAGGCCCGGAGCAGCGGCTGCCAGGCTGGGAGCAGCCAGGCTCGTAGCAGCAGCTACCAGGCTGGGAGCGGCCAGGCCCGGAGAGGCTGGGCCCGGAACGGCCGGGCCCAGAGCAGCCGGGTCGGGTGCGGCCAGGCCCGGAGAAGCAGCAGCCAAGTCCAGAGCAACTAGGTCGGGAGTGGCAGTGGCCAGATCCGGAGCAGCTGGTTGTGGTACGAATGAGAGCAACAGAGGCCAGGCCCGGTGCAGCCAGGCCCGAAACAGCTCGCTCCTCGCCTGCCCCCGCCCCAAGGCTGCCTCTCAGACATGGCTGGAAACTTTTGCGGGAACTTAAGGGTCTGCTGAATCAAGTGATGAAGGCTTGGATCTGGATGTGTTGAGTTGGTATAGTGCTGGGGTGTTGATCTGTAAGCGCCTTGGGTGGGGCCTGGATGAGGTTGGTTGACCTATTTGGAAATGTCTTTTGTCTGAAGTGTATCATTGGGCACGTGGAGATATTATTGATATGAGAAAATGCTAAGTAACTGATTTACTATCTGAAAAGGGATTTACTATGGAGGAAAGGGAGGGAGGAAGAGACTTAACATAAACTGTGCACCTATGGATGAGGACAATGGGGGATGGGGAGAGGGTGGAGGGTGGGGTGGGAACCTGGTGGAGGGGGGAAGAAATGAGGAACCTTTGTAATATTATGAATAAAGATTGATTTTAAAAAAAAAAGAAAAGAAAACTGAATGGCAATGACAGAATTACCTCAAAACTGTGGGATATAGCCAAATAAATATTTTGAGATAATATTTAAATTAAGAAAATAAATCTTAAATGCATATAAAAGATTTAAAAAAGAAAGAAAGAAAGAAAGAAAGAAAAAAAGAAAGAAGGTTTTCATATGTCTCTTGGCCTTCCTTTTGTCTTCTTTCGAAAAGTATTTGTTTAGGTCAGTTGCCCATTTTTTTATTGGGTTGTTTAACTTCCTTTTATTAAGTTGTCTGAGTCATAGCTCACTTTTAATATGCATTTTGAGTGGAAAAATAAAAGTGGCACCAAAATGCCTGTGTATATCAGTGAGGGGGTGGGCTTTAGGTGGGGGTGGGTTTCTTCTCATTCCATACTTGAGGTCCAAGGATAAGCTCTAAATTGCCACTTTGGTACATCCATTTCAGAATTACACGGAAATTTAAATGATGCACTAGAATAAGAATGATTTTAGTAATTACAAGTTGACACTTATTGCCCCATTGACTAAAAAAGAAGAGCAAGACTCTGGGTGGTAAACAAGGAAGCCCTGGACTACTGAAGACAGTGATTGGAGGAACTTGGGAAACATTTAACCCTTTTTAACCTCCCTGTATTGGTTATTTCTGTTTCCCTTCTTATAGCAATGATTACATATATTGAGCACATACATTGTTCCAGGCACTTGTTTCAACACTTTAGATGGATTACCTTATTTTTATTCTTATTTCAGCCCTATGAGAGAGATTATTTTCCCTATTTTTCAGGTGAAAAAACTAAGACACTGAGAAATTAAGTCACTTGCACAGGTCATACAGCTCGTAAAAAGCAGAGTTCGTACTGGAATGCAGGCCCTGCCCTCTTGATCACCATACTATAATTCTTCTATCTGTAAGACTATTTTCCTTGAAAAAATAGAAATATTTAAGAAGGTGGTTCAGTAGAGTCTCTTTAGCATGGATTCCTTATCACTCGAAAGATCACATGGGAGAATATAATTTAAAGAAATAAGCACATGCTTGCATTTGCTTCCTTTTTAATAATCTTTCATTTTCCTTTAGATTTTTGTTAAGACTTTCAGTAGATATTGAAGACTAGGAGCCAAGGATCATTTTGGGATTTCCTTTCTGTTTTCAGGCATGTCTTAAAGACATCAGCAGAGCACAGATGCATGGGTATCCAGAAAGATTGCAACTCAAGATGATGTTACGTAAGGCAGAGTGTCTGGTGACTCTGGGGAGACTACAGGAGGCAAGCCAGATCATCCGTGATCTGGAAAGTAATTTCACTGACCGACAAACCCTGGCAGCTTCCCAGTTCCAAATTCTGCAGAGTACCTTCTGTCGTCTAAAAATGAAGGTACAGGAAAAGGAGACCCCCACAGGAACCTTCCCAGCAGTTCTAACCACCGACTTTGAGGATATGAACCTAAGGGAAGAGAATGAACGGATTTCCTGTGCATCCTCATCTGTCACTTTATGCACAGACCCTTCAAAAGGCCGCAGTCTGATCGCCACAAAGGATATTCTCCCCGGAGAGCTCCTGGTGAAAGAGGACGCTTTCGTGAGTGTCCTCAACCCAGCAGAAATGCCACCGCTGCGTGCCAGCCTGGAGAGCAAGTGGGATACCAGAGTCACCAATGGGGACCAGTACTGTCACCGGTGTTTGAAGCACACTCTGGCCCCGGTTCCCTGTGACGGATGCAGCTATGCCAAGTATTGCAGCCAAGAGTGTGTGCAGCAGGCCTGGGGTCTCTACCACAGAGTAGAGTGTCCTCTAGGCGGGCTGCTTCTCACACTGGGGGTCTTTTGCCACGTTGCCCTGAGGGCAACCCTCTTAGCTGGACGTGAGGATGTTGGCAAAGTCACAAGGACGCTTTGTGATGAGATCAGTAACAGGGACATCCGTTCACCTGAAAGCAGGAATCTGGTGCAAACCCTCGGTCACGACCTGGGAGGGGAGAGGGAGAAAAATGGCGAGACAGTTGAGCCCCCAATTCCCGGGTGTGATAGTAACGGGAAGTATGAAAGCAATTATACTGCTGTCTTGCACCTTTTGCCCCACACTCAAAATCATGGCCCAGAGCACAAATTCCTCTGCGCTCTCAGCGTTGCTGCCCTGTGCAGGCAGCTGGAAGCAGCCAGTTTGCAGACCCGCACAACAAGTCTGAAGTCCTCTCAGCCCGAAGCTGCCGTGGTTCCTGCGAGTCCAGAGCTGCATAGTTGGGGAGTGGCCATGCTGAGACACATGTTACAGCTACAGTGTAACGCTCAGGCAATAACTACCCTACAGCACACAGGTAAGGGAAACTTTTCTGCTCACTATATTGTTCTTTTTTTTTCTTCCCCTCTCCCCCCAATCCTCACCCAAGGACATACTAGGAGAAGGGAAGCAGAGCAGGGGGGTGGAGGGGTGGAGGGGTGGCGGTCGATCAGTTGCCTTCCACATGCACCCCAACGAGGGATCGAACCTGAAACCCAGATATGTGCCCTGACCAGGAATCAACTTAGCAACCTTTGGGTGCATGGGTCAGTGCGTCCAACCAACTGAGCCCCCCTGGCCAGGCACAGTATTGTCCTTGATGTAGCTGTTGGGGGAGAAAGCGCTATAAAAAACTCAGGGTTTTTAACTTTAAAGTACTTTTACAAACAAACGTATCATCTTCACAACTCTTAAAAGTTATGTGGGATTAAATTCCCACCCCACCTCCCTTTTTTAAAGACGAGAAAACAGGCAGGATGGGATCAAATCATTTGTTAAGGTCCCATGGCTTCTCAATGGCATAATCATGATCACACAAGACCACTGTGTTTTCCCATGAAACGACCTATTACTCTATTTTTTTTATTGTGAAGGAAAGCTGAAACAATCGTTAAACAAGACTGCAGAAAGAACGGAGCCTGTAGTTAAGTATCAGAATCTTAGCTCACTCATGTGAACCAGACACTCTGTCTCTTCTCTTTCCAATGGACACATTTTCTTCTTCTCTTGTTTTAAATTTCCTAGAGAGGAATCCGGCCAAGCACAACTTTTCACACAATGCTAACACCAGCTGTTGGCCAGCCTGTGTTGGGGCTGTCCACCGGTCAGGTGGCCCAGAACCTCGGGCCACTTCTAGACCCAGCCCAACCCAGCCTGCTTTAATGAACAGCCTGTTCAAGGTGGATGGGGAGGTTGGATGTGCCCAGCACCATAACTGACATCTCTAATATGAGTGTACTGACAACAGACCTATTATTACAAAAAAAATGCTATTTCCTGTGCTTCCATCTTATGATCTCCATGTTAGAAGATAATGTCTTTCAATTTAATCAGTTCATTACATTTTTCTGAATTTTATAGACAGATTAGTGTTAAATGTGGCTTAGCTCTTTGATCTCATATTAGGTAATATAGAATTTTGTCAACCTTTCGTTTATAAAGTCTTAGCTTTAATGTTAGTTCAGCTGCCAAGTTATGTGGTATATAGGTGTTTCCCTAGAGGGGTTTTGGGATAAGACTCTCTTCCCGTCCTGTAGCACATGTAGGACATCCAATAATAGCACTGGCTTCATCCCATGTTACTACAAAATCACATTGCAAGTTAGACTCCATTTTCTTCTCTGCCTTCTTTTGCTTCTTTGAGCCATTGCTACCTTCTAAAATACATCTTTTTGAGTATTTTCCCAGAATTATATTTTCCCTTGGGTACATTCACTAGCATTTTTAAAAATATTGTTTTCATTCTGTTTTATTTTTCTAAATATAAAAAAAAATAGTATATAGGCTTCCAGATTATAATGGCAGAAAGTAACCAACTCTTTTTTTTTTTAATATGTTTTTTTATTGGTTTTAGAGAAGAAGGGAGAGGAAGAGAGAGAAAAAAAACATTGATCAGCTACCTCCTGCACACCCCCTACTGGGATCAAACCCACAACCTAAGTATGTGCTGTGACCATGAATCGAACCAATGACCTTTTGGCGCCCGGGGTGACACTCCACTAATTGAGCTGCCCGTCATATGAACATTTTTCAGGCACTTGATACATATTACCAAATTGCTCTCCAGGAAAGTTGGACCAATTATATGCCCACCAACAATGTTCACTTTCATTTTTGAAGTCAATCAAATTTTATTTTAGTCTACTCATATTTCTAATCTTATTATATCCCTTTTTATTATTTCCTTGGGGTTCTAGCACCTCCCAATTTAGTGTTCTCATTGAATTTCATTAGTCGCACAGAAGAAGGATTAAAGTGTTAACTAGAATAGACTTTGACAAAAACCTACAAAAATGTATTTTTTATCTTTGCATAAATCCTATTTAATCAAAGTTTCTCAGAAACCTCTCTTTGATACTGAAGGGTGAGAACTGACCATTGATGATATTCTAGACTTTGGTATGTGTGGTTCTACCTCAGTGGGAGTGGTGCATTGGTGATGTAGCTGAATTCACTTCATAACAAGGCTTAATGAGGTTCTATATAGATTTAGGTCAATTCACTGCCCTTTGTTTCCACCCTTCAACAACCAAGAAATCTATTTTCAGTTGGGATCCTTGATTACTTCTTTTTTATATATACACTAGGGGCCCAGTGCATGAATTCTTGCACCTTGAAAGGAACTGTGGGCCTCGAGGCTGTGGTAGGCACAGGATGGGTCTCGGCCCATCCTCCGTGCCTCTGCCAGGCCTCTCCCACTGGGGCCCCAATCCCCTGTCTGCCACAGCCCCGCTTCCACGCTCCCACCGCCGCCGCCACTCCCACGTGCTGACAACACGGAGTGATTAGAGCCAACACCAGCAGCGAGTGCAAGCAGGGCCAGCACTGTCAGCAGGTGCAAGTGGTGGCTGCTGCCCCGATTGCCCCTCAGGAGCAGGGGGAGGTGGAGAAGCCCTCAGGGGCAGTCAGGGCCGGCAGCCGCCACTTACACCCACTGACGGAGCTGAGTGATTGGTCCGGCGTTGGGCACCAGCAGCAAGTGCGAGCAGCAGCTCCAGCGCCAGCTGTGGTGCAAGTGGGGCCAGTGCCGGCAGTGGGTGCGAGTGGGGCTGGCAGCAGGTGCCAGCGCCAGGCGGGACCATGGCGCATGGGAGCAAAGAATTTTCTTTTTTTTTTAATTTCTTTATTGATTAAGGCGTTACATATGTGTCCTTATTCCCCTATTACCCCCCATCCCCCCAACTCATGTCCTCGCCTCTCTGTTGTCTGTGTCCATTGGTTAGGCTTAAATGCTTGCATACAAGTCCTTTGGATAATCTCTCCCCCTTACCCCCACCCTCACCTACCTTCCCTCTGAGGTTTGATGGTTTGATCAATGTTTCCAAAGAATTTTCAGTAATCACCAGAAGCCCCGATGACAGCGACCAGCACCGCCCCGCCTTGGTCTGGTGCCCGCTCACCTGCTCCACCATCCCACCTTGGCCCATATCTGCCATGTTCTTCACACGCCCCCTGGTGGTCAGTGCACTCAGTGACAGGTTGTTCTGATTGTTCCGAAGTTCGGTCTATTTGCATATTAGCCTTTTATTATATAGGATGTGTATGTTTATTGGTTCTAGAAAGGGAGAGGGAGAGAGAGATAGAAACATCGATGAGAGAGAAATATCATCTATCGGCTGCCTTCTGCATGCCCCCCACAGGGAATTGGGTTGGTACCTGGGCATGTGCCCTGAACGGGAATCAATCCAGTGGCCTCTTGGTTACTGGCTCAATGCTCAACCACAGAGCTACACCAGCCAGACTAAATACCCTATTTTTTAAAAAATAATAATAAAAATAAATATAGGAATATTAGCAAGGTATACTTTGGTAAAATAAAAAATCATTTGCTCTCCTTTTTTCTTTTATGCACAAAATATCACACATTCTATTTGGTTGATAAGGTACATACATATTCTCACTTTCTATTATCTACTGAGAGATGACTAATGCAAAATATTGACTCATTTTTTTTAAATCAATACTTAATTTTTTTAGAAATAATTAGAGAGACTCAACTCTGACATAAATATTCACCCCACCCAGTTCCTGGGCCTACTCCTGTTAGAAGATAAAAATAATTCATGAAGCTGACATTACTCCTTGTGTTGTGATCATGTTTTCTGGGAAAGTCTTTGCAGCTGTTCTAATATAGATTGCCAGTCATCAGTAGTTGGGAGTGCAAGTCAACTTTTAATTATGCAGAGGCTGATTATTCAGACCGCAAACTGCTCATGCCATGCACTGCTCCTTCCTGCTGCCTACCTTTTAGCATTTTCACTGCTCATTAGCACGTACACCCGGAGGGAGGCGTTGGGCGTTGGGCGAGGGGGAGGAGGGGAAACCAGAGTTCATTAAGCACTTAGGAGAAGCTCATGAAAGATTTCAATACAATTGGTAAAATTGTTTACTGAAATGGAATCATTTGGATTCTCTGTGAATTTTATTTGTCCTATTTTTTGTCCTCCATAGCAACAGATAATGGGGTGGCCTGCAGAGAGGCCTTATCCCTCTCCTCCATGTGTTCCTTTCCAGAACACTTTCACGTGATGGTTCATGATATTTTCTCTTCTCATTACATGTGTACCTAGACTTTGGAAATAAGTATATTCAGATTCCTGGCATGCACCGTGATGCCATAATTATCTAACGATTTTTCAGTTTTCAAAAAAACAAAGTTTTCCTTTAAGTATCAATATCTTAACTATGGCAACCAGTTTTGTTGGAGATATGATTTCCTGGTACTTACACCAAGGCCACCGAGCACAATTTAAGGCCTTTCGTGGATGCCCCAGCTCCCCTGTATGTGGTGCACATTCCTGAGCTATCTGTGCCCACGCAGGTGCGCTGTCAGTCAGCCTCCAGGTAAGCTGCAGTTGTAGTAAAACTCCAGAGGAGCGCTGTTTCCGTTTGCCCTGCGGCTGTTATTCTTGTATAAGTTCCCTGCCTCCTTCTTCAGTCTGTCACCTGTCTCTTTGGTCCTTGTCAAAACCTGCCTCTTATCAGTTCTCTGTTTCTGGGCTGTTGTGGGCTGAGAAACTGAATAACTAAGCCCGTTAGGACTATGGCTAAAATAAGAGCAGGTAGGGCTGCTCCAGAGAGCAAAGACTTCTGAGGAATAGAAGTGCATGGGCTTTGGCTCAGGCCCTTTTCTTCCTCCCTTCCTAATCTTCAGCCAGCTAGTTAAATGGCTGGTTAACTGTGTTTCAAAGAAGACATTGTTAAGAAAAAAAAATAGCCAAAACCGGTTTGGCTCGGTGGATAGAGCGTCGGCCTGTGGACTAAAGGGTCCCAGGTTCGATTCCAGTCAAGGGCATGTATCTTGTTTGTGGGCACATCCCCAGTAGGGGGTGTGCAAGAGGCAGCTGATCAATGATTCTCTCTCATAGATGTTTCTAACTCTCTAGCCCTCTCTCTTCCTCTCTGTAAAAAAATCAATAAAAATATATACTTTAAAAAAAATACATGGTTTGGGACATGAGGCTATCTTGAATAGACTTAGTCCAGAATATTTTTTCAGTGAGATCTGCTCACTGATGGCCCATAAAGTTGGGACATAGGGCAGAATAAACAGGAGGGCATCAGAACTATGGCTTTTTATTGATTTCAGAGAGGAAGGAAGAAGAAGAGAGAAATAGAAACATCCATGATGAGAGAGAATCATGGATCAGCTGCCTCCTGCAAGTCCCCCACTGAGGATCGAACCTACAACCCCAGCATGCGTCCCTGACCGGAATGGAACCTGGGACCTTTCAGTTCTCAGGCCGAGGCTCTATCCATTGAGCCAAATCAGCTAGAGCAACTATGGCTTTTTAAAAATAGATTATAAGCTTGTTTAGTTTCAGATAGTAATTAGGTTACTTGTGCTATTAACCAATTAGACTTAGCAAGCCAAAGACCAGTTAAACAAAAGCACTAGACTATAAAAATCTTTGGGAATTAAACTCAGCAGGTGCTCTAGTTTCTGTGTTCTCATGAACGTCATGCAGATGTCCACCTAGACAGTTCCCTACTGATAATGCCTTTTTTATTGGTTTGTGTTTTTTTTTATAAACTCTAATCTTTGGGCCTTTTGCGGTACTGAGACACGATGGTTAGATCCCAGGATTCCGGTGGACTTTTCATGTGTTCATTTGCGTCGCTTCCTGGGGACCAGAGTTTGCTGCGAGTGAGTCATGTTCCATCCGATTGATATTGGATCCGGCTGTGGAGCTGTGACTCAGCCGGGCGTCAGGCCCAATTGCCCAGCTCATGTTCTGAGAAGCGGATGGGGAGGCCAGGACTAATGTCCTGACACATTTCTCCTTTTTCCTCTCGCACCCTCAGGATCCAAAGAGAGCATCGTCACCGACAGCAGGCAGGCCCGCCTGGCCACCGGCATCTTCCCCGTGGTCAGCCTCCTGAACCATTCCTGCAGCCCCAACACCAGCGTGTCCTTCGTGGGCACGGCGGCCAGCATCCGGGCCTCGCGGCGGATTGGGAAAGGGCAGGAGGTCCTCCACTGCTATGGTGAGCCGGCCCTCCGCTCGTCCCCGCGCCCGCAGGAAGGGATGAGCCAGCCTCCAGGCAGGCGCCTTCCCCTGGCCGGTGAGGTTTCCTGGCAGAAACAGTGCATCCTTAGGCAAGGCGGGGCCTCCCCCTGGGCACCGCTGTGTCTAAACGGTCCTGTCCGCCGCTGCTTCGTCCCCGTTAACTCTCTGTTCTGAAAACGGGCTGGAAACAGCTTTCTGGCTTTCCCCCCCGTCCCCGCAGGTTGGAGGCGTATTTCTATATCTAGTCCCCGATGTTTGAGTGACATCGTGGGACCTGTCACATGATGAATAATTGACCAAACCCTCTGCTAAGCCAAAGTTTTCAAAGTGGTGCCTCTCTCAAAAAATAATAATAGTAACAATAATAATAAACAGTGCCTCTCTCTCTCGCTTTAAATATTGGCCCCGTGTGATCCCCCTGCAGGGCCTCACGAGAGCAGGATGGGTGTCGCTGAGAGACAGCAGAAGCTGAGGGCGCAGTATTTCTTTGACTGCAGCTGCCCGGCTTGTCAGGAGGGGACACGCAGAGCCGCGGGGCCGAGGTGGGAAGCATTCCGCTGTCCCCGCTGTGGAGAGCTCATGCAGGTGGGTCTGTCCCTCTTCCCGGCTTCTCAGAGGTCCGTTATCCAGCCCCAAGGCCGGAAACCTTTCCGAGGAAGCCGGTGGGGCTTACAGGTGCCCAGAGCAGTACTCTCTTCCCTTTCAGCACATCCTCCCCACACACCGATCACCTACCCCATACCCACCCCCAGGAACCACAGTGAAAGGTCAGGTGCAGTCATCTTATAAGGAAAAGATTTGCAAGAGCAAATAACAGAGAATCCCACCTAAACTGGCCTAAGGGGCGGGAGGGGACACTGGGAATTTATTTGCTCAAGTAAATCACTAAAGAGTCCGGGGTAGAGACACATCAGGTACATCTTGATCCAGGGGCTTAGTCATGTCACCAAGACCCACTTTTTCTCTGTGCCTCCCTCAGCTCCATTGTCTCTGTTCGCCCATCCTCAGACAGACCTCCCTCTGCTGGTGGCAAGACAAACCAGATGCACTGGTCTAACAGAGGTCTGGGCAAAAATCTCTTTGAGTTTCATTGACCCGATTCCTGTGGTTGGAGGAAAATCGGAATCAAATGATTTCTCCCAGCCCTTTGAGCCAGAGCAAGGGCCAGTCGGAGCTCCATGCACAGCCCTCAGCTACCGGGCACTGACTGTGGGAGGGTGGGAGCAGGTCCCCGGGAGAGGTCAGGTTGCTGTTGCCAAATGTGAGTGTCTATACTGGCATCTAAAAAAAAATAGCACGTGTTCACCTCCGAGATTTTCTCCTCCGCCAGAGAATTGGGCATTGTTAGGGGAACAGGCAGTGGAATGTAGACGTGAAAGTGGCTTGTGTTGAAAGTTGAAGTTACAAACCCAAGGTCAAATGTCGGGAGGCCTCACCTAGCACCTTTTCCTATCAGTTGTCTTACGGCCTTTTTATAACTAGATGTGTCTACCATCCAAAGTGCTGGCCCCAAAGAGACGTGAGAGATGGAAAGAAATTGTGGACTGCGCCAGCTTAATTTTGGTGTAAAAATTCTATCTTGGTGGGGAGGGGGGGGGCGCGTTGCAGGGATTGGTCACCACTTTCATTAGAATCGCTGCTATCCAGGAAATTCACTCAGGTTGCGGTCACGGTGTATTATTGCAGGCGTCTCTCCCCCATCAGTCAGATGCCATGGCGTGATCTTATAATGTAAGCACATGCAGTCTTGCTAACCAGCTCTGGTGCAGGAATAAAGACACCGCTGACTCCCACAGGGAGGCGATGTACTGAGCTGTGGCAGCGCCTCCTGTACGGAACCGGCCAGCAGGGACCACCTAGTGTCTCGGGTCCAGGACCTTCAGCAGCAGGTCGGGAAGGCCCAGAAGCTTCTCCGGAATGGCAAACGAGGTGAGGCGGGGTCCCTTCCTTTTTCTTCATTCCGAGATGACTCAAGGATTGAAAAATTGCACTTAATTATCCCCATCCCAGCCACAAGGTGGCTGTGTAGGCCAAGGAGACCAGCACCTAACCTCTTCCATCTGTGTGGTCCTGGGAAAAGGGCTGGAGGACGAAAGCTGCAGTTCCCTTACGCATCAGAAGGCTAAGTTCAGGTATCCATGACAACTGAAGAGTTAGCCCCGACGCCCATGATCTTTATGCGTATTCCAGAGGTTCATGTCATTTTAACTCCAGGCCCTGATGGCCTAGTTTCCTGGTTAAATTGTCCTGCCCTCACCAGAGCCTCATCTCTGTCCTAAGGCCAGTGGGGCCCGTGCCCGGTGGGTATAAGTGTCCTGCTTTTTCCAGAGAGGGAGTTGTGGAACTCCTCATTACCCTCGAAAACTCTGCCTTAGAGCTCCACGTCCTGGGAATTTATTTACCCTAGTTTATGAAAGTTGACCTTCAGCTTAGATTTCTGAGTCAAGAGAAGCAATGACCATAAGTGGAATGTGTTATTCCACTTCAAACTGAAGTTGGAAACCCAGAGTAAATGTGGGGAGGCCTCACCCCAAAACCTAAGAGAACAACAGCTTGCCCGGCTGGCGCGGCTCAGGGGTTGAGCATTGACCTATGAACCAGGAGGTCACAGTTCGATTCTCGGTTCCCTGTCAGGGCACATGCCAGGGTTGTGGGCTCAATCCCCAGTGTGGGGCCTGCGGGAGGCAGCCGATCAATGATTCTCTCTTATCATTGATGTTTGTATCTCTCCTCTCTTCCTCTCTGAATCAGTAAAAATGTATTTTTTTAAAAAGAGAGAACAACAGCTTTATTGGAACAAACATTGTGGGTCGGTCACAAAGAGACAAGGCGGTGTTTCCACATTTAGCCCAGCTGACAGAACATGTAAGAGCTGGGTTCGCGTGTCGAGGGCTGGGTTGGTGTCTGTAATGAGGTCCCTTTCCTTTGAGTTGACAGAGCGAGCCATTCAGCTGCTGTTGGGGTGCCAGCATGATGCTGAGAGCTTCCTGTCCGCAGAACACAGGCTGGTGGGAGAAATCCAGGACGGGCTGGCCCAGGCCTACGCTGCGTTAGGTACGGCTTGTGTCTCTGTTCTCCGCTCCAGGGAACGCGTCGGCCCGGTTCGTTTGGCCGTGACCCTAGAGCCGCATCCGGTTCGTTATCTCTTAGTCTTTCCACTGAGGCTGCTCTCCCTTCCATTTAACTTTCCTGGCCCCCAAAATGTCCCTCCACGGTGGATTGTGGTTCTCTTCTGGATCCAGATTTGTATTCCTTTGCAGAGGACTGGCAGAAGTCCGCCGCCCACCTTCAGAAGAGCCTCCGAGTGGTGGAGGCTCGCCACGGGCCATCCAGTGTCGAAATGGGCCACGAGCTCTTCAAACTGGCCCAGATCTTTTTCAATGGGTAAGTCTGTCTCTCACTTCCTAGCACGTGGCCGGCCCTCATACTGTTCTAGCTCTCATCGGGCTCTTCCAGGTACCACTTGTTTTCTGTGGTGCTTTTCAGCGTGTTGCAAACTTCTTTATTTCCCCATTAGGAGAGATCCTGTCCTTCTGTTTTGCTGGTTAAGTTTCATAATTTTCTCCTGAGAGATCTGGGGGTAGCTCTTAGCTCCGAGGGAGTTTCCAAGGAGAACTGCCATGCTGTCCCCCACCCATGACAGACATAGCTGTTCTTCTCAGGCCTCCCCGGTTACTCTCACCTCCCCCGGGCTCATTCTACACACCCTCACTCCAGGGGCTCTTCCCTGGTCCTATTCTTTGTAAACCAGCTGTTTCCAACCAGGAGTAATTTCCCAGCAGGCATTTGGCAGTGTCTGGAGACAGTTTGCATTGTTGTGACTCAGAGTTGTTGTTAAACATCCTGTGTATGCACAGGACAGTCCCTATAGCCAAGAATTACCCAACTTGCCAAAACTGGTTTGGTTCAGTGGATAGAGCGTCGGCCTGCAGCCTGAAAGGTCCCGGGTTCGATTCCAGTTGGGGGCATGTACCTTGGTTGCGGGCACATCTCTAGTAGGGGGTGTGCAAGAGGCACTGATGGATGTTTCTCTCTCATCGATGTTTCTGACTCTCTATCCTTCTCTTTTCCTCTCTGTAAAAAAATCAATGAAATATATTTTTTTTTTTAAAAAGAATTACCCAACTTATGAGTGGTGGGTAGGCCTGATTCCTGAGGCACAGAGGCAGTCCATGTGGCCAGAGAGAGAGAAAAGGGCTGCAGACTTATGTCATGGGTGGACTTGATTATTCTGAGTAAGCCGTGGAGTAAATATCAGATTAATGCTTTGAGATTTGCCTATTTCTCAGGTTCCTAGGTTCTTTATTCTTTTTTTTATTATTATTACTTTGTCCTCCAGCTCTGCCCTGCATTGTGTTTGTGAAAGTTGTCTTATCTGCCCTTCTGTATAGTAAGATTTGTGAGGGCAAAATGACCTTAATCTCCCTCAAAGGCTGTGAGTATGCCCTTGCTGCTGGATTGAATGAGTGGATTCGCTCCCCTCACCCTCCTCCGGTCCAGGTTCGCCGTACCTGAAGCTCTGAACACGATACAAAAGGCAGAAAAGGTTCTCCTGGTGCACTATGGCCCGTGGAATGACGAGATCCAGGAGCTACAAGAGATGAAGTCCTGTTTATTGGACTTGCCGCCCGCACCTGAGGGGCCTTCCGTGTAGGGTCCCAAGGGGACCTTGACCCACAGGAAAGGAGCCATGAGTGAGCCAGAGAGGTCGGTCCTGTTGCCACTGAGCTGGCGCCAGGGAACGCAGGACCTGCCTGACTGCCGCCAGCCTCGGGCGGGAGGCCTGGGGAGGACTTGGAAAGCATTGCAGTGGGAGGGATGCTCACCGATTGTGATGAATGCTTCTTGAAATTAACTGCCCTTCAGAAGAAACTCCCAGTCCCATAAAAGACTTAAAACCAGTATCTGGAGAGCCTAAGCCCTTTATAAGGATTTTAGCTGATCCGCAGGCATCTGGATGTCGGCCTGGGGTTTTGGCTGGGCGCCACGTCCCTAAATGACAGTAGTCTGTTTCCCTGAGACATTCCTATGGTTTCTAGCCGTCATGAATGATGTATACCGCTCCAGTGGGAACTTACACTCTCAGTCGTATTATAATTGAAAAATAATTATAAAGCAAGAAATCAGGGAGGCTCCTTATCTCTAGAGACAGTCTCATGTATGGTATCTGGCTTCCTCAAACCCTTTGTTAAAACGGGTAGAGTATGAATTATGAAAAGAGAAAGAAGTATGGGGCTGTTTTATGGTCGGGAAATCTCTCGCCAGGATGGCAATTCTAAATTTGTTTCCTACCCGTTTTCTAGGCCTTATTGCCTGGCTTTCGTTCTGTACTCTTGGCAGACTCGCTGTCCAAATACTAATAAAAACAGGCTTGTAGCAATGACTTTGTATCACGTGTGCCTCCTGAGTTCTGTTGATTAGCAAGCCTGAAAAGAGATGACTTTTTATTTTCTACCAGACCTCCTCAAGCTGGCAAATGAAATACAGACGACATGAGTACAGAGAAGGGGGAAAACTTCAGAAGATACTGAGGATATGGGCATTACCGCTTGTGGTCTCAAACTTAAGAGACAATAGTAGGGCCCTTGCTGGTGTGGCTCAGTTGCTTGTGTGTCTCTCATGCACCAAAAAGGTCTCTGTTTTGATTCCCAGTCAGGGCACATACCTCAGTTGCAGGCTAGATCCCCAGGAGGGGGAGTGCAGGAGGCAGCCTGTCAGTGTTTAGCTCTCTCATATCAGTGTTTCTCTTTCTCTTCCTTTCCCTTCCTGTCAATAATTAATTACAAATCTTAAATAAATTTTTAAAAAGACAGAGGTAGGGGTGATAACTCTCTTCTACCTGGATATATGCAATGGTCTCCACCTCACCCGGTAAGTAGGCTGGAGTCACCCTGGGTCTGAACCCGGAGGCTGAATCACCGCTGGTGACCAAGTGGGGCAGATGAGTTAGAGGGAAGGAATGCCAGGCCCACACCGCTCTGAGAGCTTGCTCACCCTGGCCATCCCCCAGAAGTGCCCTTGGGCTGCCACAGCCTAATCACCAGGAAATGAATAGCCCTGGAGATGTTGGCAGAAGCTCCTCAGGAAGCAGAGTGTTTGGAACACGGTTCGGTTCGTACTGGAACATTTGAACGAAGGGCAGGCAGAATCTGTTTCTTTTCTCTTCCACTAACTCACTCTGGCAAGGCAGTGGCCAGTGAGATTTGTGTACAGCTAACTTTTTCAAGAAGAAAAACTTAGTTCTGTGGACAGTGGTTCAAACATTTGGCATCTTTTATGTTCCTGAAAAAGTTCCTGTTGTACTTTGTAAAATGGGCATACATCCTTAAAAAGAAACCGGTTTGGCTCAGTGGATAGAGCATCGGCTTGTGGACTGAAAGGTCCCAGGTTCGATTCCGGTCAAGGGCATGTACCTTGGTTGCGGGCACATCCCCAGTAGGGGGTGTGCAAGAGGCAGCTGATCGATGGTTCTCTCTCATCGATGTTTCTAACTCTCTATCCCTCTCTCTCCCTCTCTGTGAGACATCAATAAAAAATATATATAAAAAAATAAAATAAATAAAAACTGAAAGTCAGGTTTATTTAAGATTGTGGAGCCAGAAAATGCCCTCCAGGGGGCATTCGTGATCCTAGTAGGTAAACATCCCAGAGGAGAGAATCAGTCCCTGCCTTATACAGCGCAGATAACTACAAGTTCTTATAAATGGCAACTTTCTGCAGAGCTTAGACAGACACAGGCTAGAAGTGCAGGCCCAATAAATTCCTAAAGGGCTATTTATCTTCATATAAAGCAATACAGCTCGAAAAAGGAAGAGGAAAGGGTAACAGAAGTTAAGGATAAAGCACTTTTATTGCAAAGTATACATTGAAACTTAGGGGCAGCCTTCCTGCCATGCATAACCTGCCATCCCTCTAGGGTTGCTGTTTTTTGGGGGAGAGGGGTATTTGAACATTAAACCGGAGCCTTAAGTGCCCCTGGGGTCCAGAATTTTGCCTATGAAGAGGAGGGCCCCCGTGTCCGTGTCCCTCAGCACGAAGATGAAGGGCTGGTTGAGGTGATAGTCCAGGGGGAAGGTAAGGCGCGCGGGCTGGAGCTCCGGGCCAGGGGCGCTGCCTGCCCCGTCCTCGTTCCACTCAAAGCCGGCCCGGTGTTCCACCTGAGTGAGTTTGATGGATTTGCCCGTGATCTTGCTGAAGTCTGGCGAATCGAACAGGGATTGCAGCTCTGCAGAGATGGGGAGAGATTTCCATTACAACCCTGCCTCAGCCAACACCCCAAGGAAGAATACAGCCCTAATTCCTAAATCCCGACTCAAAGAGGGAAGCCAGCTGGGAGTGGAACCGCTCTGACCTTTGGTGAGATAGATAGGGCTCCGGTGAAAGGCTGCGTGATTTGCCCAAAAGCACACAGCAATTGAGGTTAAGCTTAGAAACCACATCTTACAGATCTGTCTTGAGAGGCAGGGTTCTGAGTGCCTGTTACAGGGTGTATGGTCATGGCACTAAGGAATGAGTCTGATAAGGACGGCAGTTCAGTCTTCTCCGGCACCAGGTATGAGGATTAAGGAATCATCCCAGGGTCTCCCGACAAAGGCGAGTTCTGTTTAGCAAGGCAGAAGGCTCACAGGCTCAACCCCTCAACCCCCACCCCCACGGCAAAGGAGCCTTGCAGACATACTCATGTCCTGCAGTGACTTAGTGACTTCGCCTTCGTAACTCAGCTTCAGCTTGGGGACAGCCAGGACTGCTTGAACGGTCTTCAGTTCTCGGTCTATGTCATGAACGAACTCGGAGGTGAGACTCTCTTCTATCATGGTCAAGTTCTGGGTCGCTCTCAGGGGCAGGAAGAAGATGATACTCATGCTTCCAGTCAAGGGCAACTGGGCAATCTGAAACAACAGGAAAGAGACCGCATGAGTTAGTCCTTTGGAGCTTAGGAACCTAGGGATACACAGACACATACACACACACACACACACACACACACACACACACGGTGCGGCCCTGGCCCTGCTTTCCCCAGCCCCTAATCTATTTCACAGTTGTCCCACTAGGCTATTGCATTTATGCAGCAAGATGTTTACTAATGTTTCTTCAAAAAGTTGATGTCTTTTTTTTTTTTTAATATATTTTATTGGTTGTTTACAGAGAGGAAGAGAGAGGGATAGAGAGTTAAAAACATCGATGAGAGAGAACCATTGATCAGCTGCCTCTTACACAACCCCCACTGGGGATGTACCCGCAGCCAAGGTACATGGCCTTGACCGGAATCGAACCCGGGACCTTTCAGTCCACAGGCCGATGCTATATCCACTGAGCCAAACCAGTTTTGGCAAGTTGACGTATTTTCTTACCTTGGCCCAATACCAACTGATTATCTGCGGAAAGAACTTTCTCGTGTGGTTCTAAGGAGGTGGGATTGAATTCTAGATCTCTTTCTTCTCCCAAGTTCTATCTGCCAACAGTTACTAACCATCTGTTACACAGAGAGCCCTGGACCAGAAACGGGGGCGTTGGGCACAGCAACACAGGAGCCACAATAACAGGTCCTTTGACCGGAGGTTTTTACCCCAAGATCCACGCAACAGATCGCATCCCTGGCCCCAGTAGCCCCTGAAATTATATACAGAAATGTGTGTGCGCACGCACGTGGCATTTCTTTCAAGCATTTCAGGGGTGTTGTCAGATTCCAAAAGAAAAAGGTTAAGAACTACTGACTTAGAATGAAAAGAAGTCAGGTACGTGTGAAAGACTTAGAAGGTCAGCAATTTGGAGTTTGTGACAGTTTTTGAAAGTTTGGCTTTGAATTCCAGAAATAAAAGAACCTCTTCCTCCTCCCCCCCACACACACACAGAAAGAAGGAAAGAAAAGGTGTTTTTTTTTTAAAAAACCAACATTGGAGTAAGACCCCTTACATGGGCTGATCCCCCACCTAATGTAGTCACCAATAATACCAAACACCTTGGTCAGGAGAACCATGGGAGGGACAAGAAAGTGTAATTACACAGAGGTCACCTAGCTTCCCTTTTGTATGACACAAAATTAAAATTAAAGACCAACATTGGAGTACCCAATTTGGAGGGCCCTAATTTCACAATAAGATAATGTCACATTACCTCCTTAATTCTTACAAGTAACAGTGAGAAGGTAAGTTTCTACCCACTTTCAAGAAAAAAGAAAAAAAAAAAAAAAGGCGCAGAGAAGCTATTAACTTGCAGAAAGTCACGCAGTGGTTAAAATTCAGATCGTCGTCAGATCTCAAAAGTCATTCTACGTCCATGACTCCGGTCAGTCTTCGTCCACTCCCCGCACCCCTACAAACCTTGCAGTTCAGGTCAGAATCCAAGCCGTAGCGTAAGACAGCCTTCGGGTCTGACATCATGGGCACTCTCACAGTCCTCTCCTCATCCAAGTGGAAATCCTGGAGGGAAGTCTTTTTGGGATCAAACTTTGTTACCCACTGCCCTGGAATGAAACAAATGGAGTGCCCTAAGTCCGGGAGACCAGAAAGGCTGGGACCGTGCTGAGGCCAAAGCACAGCTAAAGGAACCTCAGCTGTCCAAGGCCTCGACTCATCAGGGGACACGTAAACCCAGAAGGAAACACGTCGATTTTATTCATCCCACGGTCTGGATCGTACACGTTCCCCGGTCACCGGGGAGAACAGTAAACTGGCATACGCTTCTACAGCGGCGTGTCTGGGAGACGGAATCAAAGCAAGTCAGAGCTGGACGGGGCCTGGACATCCTCTCATCGCCCCTCTCGCAGCTGGAAAAGCACTGCGGCCCAGAGAGGCAACGTGACTTGCCAGGGTCACACAGCACGTTGACGATCAGCTCCCTTAGTTCAATGTCGCCTTTTACCAGGCTGGTCTGGAACTGCTGCTTTCACTTCCTGGGGACCCGGGCTGCAGGCTGAGCGTTTCTCTGGAGTTTAGGGGTTCGTTCTTGCTACTGCTTGATAGGTGGTTATAAAGCATTTTTTTTTTAAAGAGCATTTTAAGGGGAGGTTGCGCGGAACCCCACCCGAGGCTTATCTGCATGGGGCTGGCCTCACACAGGCAGGAGAAGTCTGGGGCATACCACCACAGCCTGGAAGAATGCCGTTAGAGAGCCAGCAGCGGCTTACTGGGTCCCTGCTCCCGGGCCCAGCGCTAGGGCTGATGGGAGGGTGAGAGGGGACCTAGCGTGCCTTTGAAGTGAGTGCATCGTCCCCATGTGAGAGGTGAGAGAACAGGCCCAGAAAGGCAATGGAGGGTGTGCGAGGCTCTGCAGCTGGAAGTCAGAGCCGGGCTCTGACGCCCATCTGACTCCGAGCAGTGCCCACCCCACACGGGCGCAACCGCCGCCGTGTGTTCTCTCCTCCGCTGTCTCCTCACGGCCTTCCATGCTTCGTAGGCCCGGGATCTGTCCACACCAGCTAACGCGCAGCCAGGTGCGTTTCTCAGGCCCTCCTCTGGCTTCGCCTCCGCCTCCGGGGTGTTGTTGTTGAACTTGGTCTTTGACTCCCCCCCACACACACACACTTTTCCTGGTCCTGCCTGACCCCCACCATCCACCCTCGGCCTAAAGAGGAGTGGAGAAGGCCTCACCCTTGAAGTAAGCCACCCCCAGGAGGAGGATGCTGATTTCGCTGGGCAGGTCCCTGGTGGACCTGGCCACCTTCCCCTTGGTCTGGGCCTGCACCCAGTTGTTCAGCTCCTGCAGGTCCGTGCGGGCGTTGCCGGTCAGGACCCTGGGCCTGGTCCCGTAGGACTTCTCCAGGGGCGCGACGAAGCTGGTCTTGATCCGCAGCTCTGGGGAGAGAAGGCGCGGGGTGAGGGTGGTCCGAGAGCGGAGCCAGCACCCCCTCCGTGGCAGCATGCCAGGCTGAGGTTCCGGCTTCCGCTCGGGCCCCGACTTCCCACCTGCTGTCTTCCCACGACCGGCTGGGACGCGGTGCCCACTTCCCCAGGCGGCACCGGGCAGGGAACCACACATTCTGCCCCGTGCTGTCTCTCTTCGTGTTACCGCCCTCCCCTGACCCTCTTCCCCCGTCTCCCTCAGCCCACTTCCTCTTTCGGATCCCCTTTGCGCTCCCAGGGCCCCTTCCTGCCTCCCAGGCCAGCCCTGGCCGGGGCACACAGGATGGGCTGGTTGGAGAGGAACCCCCCACGCGCTCCGCGGCCACACTCACTCCTCTCGAAGACGATGCGGGAGGCGGTCTTGAGGTTCTTCTGGGGGGCGCCCACGGCGGCCAGGAGCTCCCTGTAGGTGTCGTGGATGTCCGGGCTGGTGATCAGGTCGTAGTAGAGAGCCCGGTGGATGGTGGACTCTGTCCGCTGCTCAGCTCCTGCCGGAGAGACAAGGACGGGGGCTCGATGACCGTGCACCAGCCAGCGCAGGCCGGCTCCAGGCCAGACGGAGCACCGGCCCTTAGTCTTTTGTCTCCCGATACTGGAGGCCTCCTTAGGGAGGAAGGCCTCTGAAGGCAACAGAAGAAACGGAGCTTTTCCTAAAGCAGACTAAGGGCACCGGGCCAGAGAGAGAGAAGGGTGGGCCTGAGGGGTGCCGGTCCCTGTGCTTCTCCTGTCACAGCGCTCACCACACTGTTCTGTAGTCACCTGTTCGTTATTTACTTATTTTTATCCGTTTTATTTTATTTTATTTATTTTTTTAATTATTATTTTTTTAATATATTTTATTGATTTGTACAGAGAGGAAGGGAGAGAGATGAGTAATTAGAAACATCGATGAGAGAGAGTTATCGATCAGCCGCCTCTTGCACACCCCCTACTGGGGATGTGCCCGCAACCAATGTACATGCCCTTGACCGGAATCGAACCCGGGACCTTCCAGTCCCCAAGCCGACGCTCTATCCATTGAGCCAAACCTGTCTCAGCTTTATTTATTTTTTTTAGAGAGAGACAGGAAGGGCGGGAGAGACAGACACGCAGACATCAATTTGTCGTTCTGCTTATTTATGCATTCATCGGTTGATTCTTGTATGTGCCCTGACCCAGGATTGAACCCGCAAGCTTGGCATAGCGTGACAGTGCCATAACCAACCGAGCTACCCGACCAGGGCCTGGGTTACTCATCTCCCCGAGACCCAAGTGGAGGCAAAAACTACGCCCCCTTGCCCTGGCCGGTTTGGCTCAGTGGATAGAGCGTCAGCCTGCGGACTGAGGGGTCCCAGGGCCAATTCCAGTCGGAGCAGGTGCCTTGGTTACGTGCACGTCCCCGGTAGGGGGGTGTGCAGGAGGCAGCTGATCGATGTTTCTCTCTCATCGATGTTTCCAAGTCTCTATCCCTCTCCTTTCCTTTCTGTAAAAAATCAATAAAATATATTAGAAAAAAACAACTACGCCCACTTTTGTGCAGTTATATCCCCAGAACCGAGCCAATGCGTGGCCTGTAGTGGAAGCTCCTGTAAGGAGTTAATGAGTGTCAAAGCCGCCGTGTCAGTAAGGGGTCCTGAGGTGGCACACTGGTGTCAGCGGTGCTCCGCCCACTCCTGGGAGCGAGGGACATGTGTGTGTGTGTGTGTGTGTGTGTGTGTGTGAGTGTGTGTGTGTGAGTGTGTGTATGTGTGTGAGTGTGAGTGTGTGTGTGTGTGTGTGAGTGTGTGTGAGTGTGTGACTGTGTGTGTGTGAGTGTGTGTGTGAGTGTGTGTGTGTGTGAGTGTGTGTGTGACTGTGTGTGTGTGAATGTGTGTGTGTGAGTGTGTGTGTGACTGTGTGTGTGTGTGAATGTGTGTGTGTGTGAGTGTGTGTGTGTGTGTGAGTGTGAGTGTGTGAGTGTATGTGAGTGTGTGTGTGAGTGTGTGTGTGAGTGTGTGTGTGTGTGTGTGTGTTTGTGTGTGTGAGTGTGTGTGTGTGTATGTGTGTGAGTGTGTGTGTGTGTGTGTGTGAGTGTGTGTGACTGTGTGACTGGGTGTGTGAGTGTGTGACTGTGTGAGTGTGTGTGTGAATGTGTGTGAGTGTGTGACTGTGTGTGTGTGTGTGTGTGAGTGTGTGTGTGAGTGTGTGTGTGAGTGTGTGTGTGTGTGTGTGTGTGTGTGAGTGTGTGTGTGTGTGAGTGTGTGTGTGTGAATGTGTGTGTGACTGTGTGAGTGTGTGTGTGAATGTGTGTGTGTGTGTGTGAGTGTGTGTGTGTGTGTGTGTGTGTGTGTGTGTGAGTGTGTGTGTGTGTGTGTGTGAGTGTGTGTGTGTGTTTGAGTGTGTGTGTGTGTGAGTGTGTGTGTGTGTGTGAGTGTGTGAGTGTGTGTGTGTGTGAGTGTGTGTGTGTGAGTGTGTGTGTGTGTGTGAGTGTGTGTGTGTGTGAGTGTGTGTGTGCACTGCCCTTGCTGGCTGGGACCTGGGGCTATTCTCAGCAGCGCTGCGCCCTCCCTGGGATGCAGCCGCTCTAGGGCCTGAGAGCCAGGGATGCGCAGAGGCCGGCGGCAGCGCGGGGCCGGACTCTCCGGGCGGGAACTCACCCAGCGAGAGGGCGGAGAGCGCCGTGGCCACGCTGAGCGGGGACAGGAGCACGTTGGCCGCGGGGCTGGCGCTGGACTTCGCGCGGTACAGGTCGTAGCCGAAGTTGGAGACGGCGGCGGCCAGCTTGTTCACGGGCACCTTGAAGAAGGGGTCCTCGTCCTCCAGGGGCCCCGCCGTGGCCTCCTGGTCCGAGGTGCCCTGGGCGTGAGGACAGGGACCGCGGCATGAGCCGGGCGACTGGGCTCTGCCCGCCTGACTGGCGTGGTTAGCCTGACGCGGGAGTGGGCATCAGGTGCCCTGCTGAGGAGAGGCAGCCCAAAGAGAGACTAGCTGACCGGGTTTCCACACTAGTGACCTGCGGCCTCAGGCCTGTGACACACTTTAAAAAAAAAAAAAAAAGTCCAGCCGGTGTGGCTCAGTGGTGGAGCATCAACCCATGAGCCTGTTTGATGTAACACGCGCCCGGGTTACAGGCTGATCCCTGTAGGGGGCGTGTAGGAGGCAGCCAATGAATGAATGATTCTCTCTCCTCGTTGATGTTTCTATCTTTCTCCCTCTCCCTCTCTCTCTCTAAAATCAATAAAATATTTTTAATAATAAAATTAAAATTTTTAAAAAATATTTAAATACAAGGAGAGAAGGGGAGCCTCCTTCTCTCTCAAGAAACCCCGTTCTCAGGCCAGACTGGTTCCTTCTGCTCTCCTCGCTTCCGCTCCCAGCTCTCCCTCTCACCATCAGACCTCCGCCTTCGATGGCCCTGATCCCATCACCTCCTCCCCACACACTTCCCCACTTTGTCCCAATCGGAAGGGACCTTTTGGCGTTGTGACCTTTTTTAGAGTTCAATACCATATATATATATATATATATATATATACCACCTGCCCTGCGCTGACGAGGTGCTGTGCTCGTTCTTTTCACTTGAGTTGCTTCCTCTCATGCTTGTTGACGTATCTGATAACCTCCAAAGACCAATATCTCACATGTCTGAACCCCTTGAAGGCAAGACCTGCCTTTTGCCGAGTAGGTGTTCAGTAGGTGAGATATAAGTGCCTGGCCCCATGGTCCTGTAACGGTGGGTGTTTTTAAATCCCTTTTCATAGATACAAGGGACTTGTCTAAGGTCACACGTTAGGGAGAGGTAGAGCCAGAATTCAACTCCAACTCACGACCAAGGCCAGGCCTGCAGCCAGTGTGCCCTGGGCCCTCGTGTGGCACTAACGCCCGTGGTCACATTGCATCGGCCTCCCAAACCTGCTCCCTCCGCAGCTTTACAGGGGAACCGATGTCTACGAATAGCGCCCCCTGGTGAGTCCCGCAGCAACGCAGGTGATGAGGGAGGAGGGCCTGCCCTGAAGGGGCGCCCCGGGCTTGGAGAGTGCTTTTTTGCTTTTCGCTTTTGGGGATCTTATTTTTGTCCCCACTCTGTCCTCTGAAAGGGGGGGCAGACATTGCCTCTGTTTTGCTGATGTCCAGGGGTAGAGGACTCGCCTGGAACCGGGGTGCCTGCTGAGGAGAGGCCCCCCCGACCCACCACCACTTCCCACCCCCCACCCACCCCACCACCACCCCCACCACCACTTCCCACCCCCCACCCACCCCACCCTCCCCACCCACCCCCACCACCACCACTGACCTCCGGGCTGCCAGCGTTGTTCTGGCAGCTGCCGCTCCCGAGGAGGGCTCCGGTCCAGAGGAGTAGCACGAGGGCCTGCATCCCGGGGCCTGCAAGGAAGCGAGAGGTGGCAGGCTGCATCCCTCACCCGCCACCCTGCACCGCCAGGCCAGCCTGGGCACGGAGCTGGGGCTTGGCAGGACGAGGCACCTTCCCTCCAGCCTCCCCAGTGGACACTCAGCTAGATCCCTCCCTCTCAGCAACTCCCGACCCTCCCCTGCCCCGGGGCCCACAGTCCTATCAGGTGAGTGTGAGCTTTCACTCCATGGTCTGTGTCAGGAGGCCCACCTGGGAGCTCGAAGCCCAGGACCGTGAAGACCCAGCGGTGGGCTCCTGGGTGTGGATATGTCTAGCAAATGCCCACCAAGGTTTTCCCCCGGAGGCACCGGGCCAGCTCATGCTGTAGGATTTGGGGCAATGTCTAGGAACAGAACGAGGGCAGCATTGAGACCTCGGGAGCAGAGTCACTGACTACAGAGAATGGAGGCCCCGGGCCACCCCTGCTCTCACGAGGGAGCTCTCAAACTCGCTGCCCTCCTCTGGCCTGGGAGCCGTGGCCTCATGAGGGACTCCTTTCCTCCCCAGACAGAGCTCTGATTCTGACGGTTAGGAGGGCTGGTGTCTCGGGTGGGACAGCTTGGGCTCAAATTTCAATTCTGGGTCTTAATAGCTTGCTTGCTTGCTTTCTTTCTTTTTTCTTTTTTTTTTCCTTCTAATTTTCACCTGATATTTTTTTCCATTGATTTTTTAGAAAGAGTGGGAGGGAGGGGGAGAGACAGAGAAACATCAATGTGAGAGAGACACATTGTGTCCCACCTGGGGCAGGGGGGTCAAGCCTGCATCCCAGGTACATGCCCCTTGACCAGAATCAAACTCTGGACCCTTCAGTGCACAGAGCCAAACTGGCTAGGGTTTAATAGCTTTCTAAGTCATAATATCTTCTCTTATAAAATGGAAATCAAATAGTTCTTATTTGATCAAATAGTTCTCTATTGTGATAAGGGTTAAAGTAGATGATGCCTCAATCACACTTCCCAGTGCCAGAGACAGGTGAGCCCTCCAGGGGTCCCCAAGTCAAAACGTGTCCCTCCAACGGGAACCCCAGGGCCCCCTTCTCCCCGGGGAGCCAGGTCTTCTTCCCCCTCCCCCTGGAAATAGCTCTCACTCCTTCAAAGCCTTCTTTCCTCCAGGTTAAACAGCCCCCCCTCTTAGGAAGACCACCCAAGTCCCTTCTGCTCCCCAGCTGTGGTCTCTTCCGGCCCGGCTCTGGCCTGGCCCCTGGGCCACAAGGGAAAAGGGAAATCAGGGTCCAGGGCTCTAGGTCAAGCATGTCAAACTCTCGGCCCCCGGGCCTCATTTATTCGGCCCGCGTTAGCCTCTGAGTTTGACACGCTTGCTCTAGGCGCTCCACCACCCCTCCCCTTCCTGCACTCACTGTACATCTGTAAACCAGATGGACACTCAGCTAGATCCCTCCCTCTCAGCAACTCCTGGCTCTCCCCTGCCTTGGGGCCCGCAGTCCCATCAGGTGAGCGTGAGCTTCCACTCCATGGTCTGTGTCAGGAGGCCCACCTGTGAGCCCAAAGCCCAGGACCATGAAGACCCAGCAGTGATAAGGATTAAAGTAAATGATGTCTTAATCACACTTCCCAGGGCAGGCAGGCAGGAGCTGAGCACACGCAGGCTGCGATCTCTTCTCTTTTTTTTTTTAATATATGTATATATTTTATTGATTTTTGTACAGAGAGGAAGGGAGAGAGATAGTTAGAAACATCGATGAGAAAGAGTCATCGATCAGCTGCCTCTTGCACACCCCCTACTGGGGATATGCCCGCAACCAAGGTACATCCCTTGACCGGAATCAAACCCGGGACCCTGCAGTCCCCAAGCCGATGCTCTATCCATTGAGCCAAACCAGTTTCGGCCGATCTCTTCTTTTGTTGCCTCTCAGGCTCTGTAACGTTGCCCAGTGGATTACCGGGCTTACTTTTAAGGACTTCGGCCAAAGTGTGTGTGTGTGTGTGTGTGTGTGTGTGTGTGTGTGTAAAGGGCCCCAATCACACACCCCACACACACAGCTCATACTTTTCTGACTTCTCAGAGCAAATAGGAAAGCTGTGGGTGCATTGAGTGATTTTTGGCCAAAGTCCTTAAAAAGCCAGCCTGATAGCAACTGGGCAACGTTCTAGAGCATCCCTTTCCCCGTCCCTTCCCCCACACCATGGCCCCAGAGGTGCAGGGGCGAACACCCCTGGGATCACGATGTGGGGGGAAGGGACGGGGAAAGGGATGAGGCAGCTGCAGGTGGGGGTTCCCAAATCACATCTTCCCAGAGGCCTTCTGGTTAGAAAGTGGGACAACCAACATCTCAACCACCAGGACTTTGGTCCATGTCCTCCACCCACACGGCCAAGTCAAGAATTTGTCTTTGTCTTCCCTGCCTGCCCATCACCGCCCCTGCAACACACACACACACACACACACACACACACAGGTCTCTCATTGTCCTTTCCTGCACCCAATCACACCCCACACACACAACACACACTTTTCTGACTTCTCAGAACAAACAGGAGAGTTGGGGTGCCGTGTGTGATTTTTGGCCCAAGTCCTTACAAGTAAGCCCAGTAATCCACTGGGCAACGGTACAGAGCCTGAGAGGCAACAAAAGGAGAGATGGCCGCCCGCGGGTGCTCCGCGCCTGCCTGCCTGCCCCTGGGACCCGCTTTCCCTGTAAGCCCCAATGGGGAGCGCGTGTCCCCGTGAGGAGCCGTCTCCTCAGCAGCCGCCCTGCCCCACGCTGCCCCTGCCGCTCAGGGAGACATCTGTCCTGAGACGGGGCGGAGAGAGGCCTTAACGCCATCCAGCTCTCCGCCCAGCCGGCCGCACCCAGAGCTGGCGGAGCCTCCTCGCCGAGCCTCAGGAGACCGGCTTCCTGGAGGCTGAAAACTCCGTGAGAGGGCAGGCAGCGAGGCCAGAGGGAAGGCTGTCAGCTCCTGTTGCTCTGGCCAGCGGGGCATTGCGATAGGAGCCAGGGACGGGGTCATCCCGGGACAGTGTGTGGGCAGGCGAAGTTCACCATTGCAATCCCTGTGGAAGGGGGACCCTCTCTGTGGGAATCCCTGCAGAGCCGGAGCCCAAGCACCAGGCCCCGTGATCACAGTCACCATGTGGGTGGGCTGCGGACAGAGGATGCAGGGAGAGGCCCCGATGGGACACGCACAGGGCTCCACAGCCGGCCCAGGGCCAGGCACCGGGACGCGTAGTCTTAACAGCGCCTCTGTGAGCCCTCCGCCTTGGCCCTGAGGTGAGGGGAGTGGAGAGGTTATTGAGAGCCCCCTACAAGGCTGAGGCTCTGCATGGGGGCCCCTCTGAGCCCTGTCCAGGGTGATGGTTCATGGGTTGGGCAGGCCGCCATGGCGGGCCAGGGACAGAGGGACAGCAATGCCATCCTGTCCAAAGGGCGGCAGTATTCCAGCCAGATTCCTGTCCTAGCAGGCTGGGGAGGGCATGGGGAGGCAGTAAACACCTCGCTGCTGAGCCACGGTCAGGCCTTCTCGCTGCCGCGTGGCCCACGTCAAAAGACACAAGGAACTGGGATTTCCTGATCTTGCCTTCAAACTGGGAGGTTCCATTGGAGCCAATGCATGTGTTTCTAATTAAACCCAATTGTGAGACAAACACCACCATCACCACCCTCCTCCTCCTCCTCCTCCGCCTCTTTCCTCCCCCCATACCCTCCTCCTCCTCCTCCTCCCAGAACCACAGAGCCTTCAAGCCACAGGGTGGTGGACCACATGGGCTTAGCAAGGAAGGGAACGCCCTCTCCCCTGGCTCAGGGAGGGAGAGTCCAAAGGGTCCCCTCCCAGCCCACCCCACCCAGAGTGACCCCATCAGTCCCCAGGCGATGTTCCTGAGGAAGACCTGCTTAAGGGGCCGGAGTGCCCCTGAGCTTCCCCTCCGGGCTCCTCAGGGGGACCAGCCGGGCCCCTGCCTCTCCCACCCTCAGCCCGGGGCTGAACTCCCGGCGGGGCTGGGCATGGCCAGCGGCGACAGGGTTTCTGGGAAGCCTGCAGCTGTTCTCTGGCCCGGACCCACGCCTCGCTGTGGCATGCCTCGGGAGCGGAAGGGGCGCGGGCAGCATTCTCTCCAGCACTGGCAGCTGAGCCCCCGCCCCCCAACCCCAAACCCTGGCCGGGCTGCATAACAATCTGTGTGTGAGAGGCCAGCACCCCGCGGACCTGCCAGCTCGCTTGGCCAGCAGCACAGGGTGGGCCCCGGGGAGAAGGACCCAGCTGCCCTCCAGCTGCTGGGCAGGGCTGGGAAGTCACCGCTGAAGTCAGCACCAGTTGCCTGGAAAGGCAGCGGCGAGCTGAGCCCAGCAAAGGCCAAGGCCGGGCTGCAGGATGGGCTGCCACCCCAGAGGCCCCGGCACAGCTCCCCGCAGCCTCCTCCCCTCCGGGCTGCAGAGCCTCTTGGAGGTGCCACTCAGACCTGACACTGCAGCTGAGCTCCCTGCTTCTCCCCCGACAGCCCCCTCCATTGTTTGCCACCCGCTTCATTCAGGTTCTCCCAGCCTCTCCTCGTGGTGCACCGGAGTCTGGGGGTAACTGGGTTGTCACCTTCTGACCCCCATCTCCCTCTGCCTTCTCTCACCCACTAGCCCTGATGCCCACGCTGCAGAGGCTACTGTGTCCCCCCCTCCTCTCCCTTGCACCTCTCTTTCCCACGCCCCTGGGGACCTGCCTCTCCCCAGCCCCGAGAGTCTGTCCTGTCTTCCCCCGGCACCGGGGCCAGGCAGGGCTGCTTTACCTGTGGGTGTGCTGCCGCCCGGCGCCCAGCTCAGTCTGCACACTGAGGGGGCTCCTGCAAACACAAGAGCTTTTTCTGTTGCCTCCCAATCCCGCTTCCAGCAGGCTTCAGATTACAGCTACTCCTGCCTTAAAGCGACCTGCACTCAATTCAGATTCTGCGATTGCATAATTGTCTGGTGTTAACTTTAACCCACTGCTGCCCTTCCCCCATGCACCCCTGCGACACACACACACATTCACACACCCTACTCCACCAGGCCCTCCTTCAGGCCCTGGCCCCTCCCCGCCTGAGGTTTCACCCCCAGAGGGCACCCTGGCCAGCCCGGGTGGGAGGCAGGACTGAGGAAGTCTTGCAGGAGGAGGCCCCCCGAGGCAGGCTAGTGAGAAAACACTGGGGCTCTGGGTTTTCCCTGGCCCTTGGCTCTGACACTGACTGGGGTTTGGGGCAGGACGACTCTCACAGTTCCTCCCTTTCTCAGCTGAAAAGTGAAGGGATGGTCTGGCTGGGTATCTCAGTTGGTTAGAGTCTGATATGCCAAGGTGGCAGGTTTGATCCCTGGTCAGGGCACCTACAAGAAGCAACCAATGAATGCATGAAAAAGTGGAACAACAAACCTCTCTCTCTCTCTCTCTTCTAGAAAAAAATTTTTTAAAAATCAATAAGTAAGAAACATTTTTTAAATGAAAAGATGAGCTTGGCTGGTATGGCTCAGTGGTTGAGCATCCACCTATGAACTAGGAGGCCACAGTTTGATTCTCAGAAAAGGCACATGCCCAGGCTGTGAGCTTGATCCCGGTAGGGGCATGCAGGAAGCAGCCGATCAGTGATTCTCTGTCATCATTGATGTTTCTATCACTCCCTCTCCCTTCCTCGCTGAAATCAATAAAAATATATAATTTTTTTTTTTTGTAAATGAAGGTTGCCGGGTAGCTCAGTTGGTGAGAGCATCATCCCGCTATGCCAAGGTTTCGGGTTCGATCTCCAGTCAAGGCACATACAAGAATCAACCAATGAATGTGTAAATAAGTGGCTTAACCAATGCTTCTCTCTCCCTTCCTCTCTCTCTAAAACCAATTAAAAAAAAAAACACATACAAAAACAACGAAGGGATGGAACTAGAATATCTGTGTGCTTTTTAAGCCCTAAAATTCTATGATTTTGAAAGGTCAGTGGAGCCCTAACCGGTTTGGCCTGGTGGATAGAACGCCGGCCTTCAGACTGAAGGGTCCCAGGTTTGATTCCGGTCAAGGGCATGTATCTTGGCTGCAGGAGAGAGAGACAGAAACATCAATGATGAGAGAGAACCATTGATCGGCAGCCTCCTGCATGCCCACTCCCTCCCTCTCTAAATCAATAAAATTATATTTTTTTAAAAAGAGAAGAAGAATGGTAGAAGGACATGACTGTCTGAGTAGACAACTTAAAATTGGACCCCCTGCCAAAATCGGTTTAGCTCAATGGATAGAGCGTCAGCCTGCGGACTGAAAGTTCCCGGGTTCGATTCCGGTCAGGGGCATGCATGTACCTTGGTTGCGGGGACATCCCCATTAGGGGGTGTGCAAGAGGCAGCTGGTCGGTGTTTCTCTCATCGACGTTTCTAGTTCTCTATCTCTTTCCCTTCCTCTCTGTAAAAAAATCAATAAAATATATATATATAAATGTGAAAAAGCATCTCTGTTTTTACAGATCCCTTTTAAATGAATCTTTATTTAATTTCTTTTTCTATTTTTGAATAGATCTTAATGTTTATGTGGTTCAAAACTCAAAAGCAGCAAAAAGTATGCAGTGAAAAAGTCTTCCTCTCTCTCTGATCTTCAGTCAGGAACTTCACTGCCTGGAGACAGTGGATGTTAATCTCTTTCCCGTGTGTCCTTTCAGAGGTAGTTTTGATGCTTTAAAAAGCAAACACAAACACACGTACACAACAGGAATAATTGTGTTTCAGAAAAATGTATAGATGGATTATCTTTGTGACCTCTGGGTAGGAAATGTTTTTTTAAAAGACAATATACACCAAAAGAAGCACAAATGATAAAAGACTGATAAATTTGGCAATAAAATTTAAAAAAAACTAGTTTTCATGAAAAAGTTCATAAAACAAAATGAAAAACAAGCCGCTGGGAGAAAATGTTTGTAACACAGGTAACTGGTACGAAGAAATCACTGTGATATAGGAAGAATTACAAATCAATAAGAAAAACGATTCAACAGAAAAATAGGGCCAGGTGATTCACAGAAGACAAATCCTAAAAGATGCTTTGTCCTCACCAATAACCAGAGGAATGCAAGTTAAAACCATAATTGTGCTTCACACTCATCAAATGGGCAACATTTAAACATCTAACAAAACCAAGTGCCGGCCAGGGTCTTGGATGCCCTGCTGGCGATACAGCCAGTTTGAAAAAACAATCTGAAACAGATGGCAGCGTTGTGCATAGCTGTACGTGGCAGCCCTGGCAGATAAAGGTGGGTGAACCCAAGCCCACAGCTCAGTAATTCCACTCCGGAGTATGTGAGCTGAAAACACACCACATAGGTGCACAACCAAGTATGCAAAGAATGTCCTAGAAGCAGGATTTGTAGAGGCAAAAAAAAAAATAATAATAATAAAATGGGAGCTCCCTGCATATCCATCAGCAGGAGACTAACTACAGGCTGTAAAAGTCTACAGCCTGAGAAATAATCGAGGGAAGCCATTTAAACCAACACAAATTTATCTCACCATGTGGAGTGATACAAATTACAGGAGCATGCCAACAGGATGATGCGTTTATGGAAGGCTTAAAAGCACACAAAATGATACCGTAGAGCACTAATAGATAAAAACTCAGGTAGTGAAAATTGAAAAAATGCGCGAAAATGAAAACCAAATTCAGGATGATGGTCAGGGGGGCGGGGGAAGGACGGGGGGACGGGAATGGAAGCCTGTCGCTATGCGGAGACTATTTTTCAAGCTGAGCAGTGGCATTATGCAATTCATTACACCATTCCATGTGTCCCAGTTCCTTCTCTTTCCCCCGATGACCGTGACAGGAGTGCTTCCCTCTCCTACTGAAGAAGAGCCCCCGACCCCACCCCCGTGTTCTTCAAGGGCTGAGCCCCTGCAGGTAGCCCCGCTCCACAGCCTTTGTAAAAGCGTGAGGCTTGGCTCTGGCCGTGTTTCTCTGGCTAGAGTGTCAGCCCACGCCCTGAAGGGTCGCAGGCTTGATTGACAGTCAAGGGCATGTGCCTGGGTTGCAGGTTCGATCCCCATCCCATTCAAGATGCATGCGGGAGGCAATCAATCATAGTTTCTCAATCTCTCTCTTTCTCTCTCTCTCTCTCTCTCCACCTCCCCCCGACCCCCACAACTTCCTTCCACTCTATCTAAAATCAATGGGAAAATATCCTCATGTGAGGATTAATAACAACCGGAAAAAGCCATTTTCTCAAGACAAAACTCCAGGAACTTGAAGGATGAGCCCCACCGCCTTGGCCTTTCACGTCCCCCATCTCCCACACAGTCTGTCTGTCCACAGGTTCGATAACGTTCAGCTGCAAAACACGTCTGAGTTCCGACCACTCTCCTCCGCAGCCGGCACCCTGGGCCGAACATCTGTGTCTCTTTCCTGCTGACCTGTCTCCCTGCTCCTGCATCCATCCCCCTACAATCTGTCCTCCACGTCGCAGCCAAACGAGCTTCTAGAACTTAACGCAGACCGCAGCACCCTCCATGGAAAGCCTGCCACAGCGAGTGAATTATTGCCATCCACAAGAACACAGGTGAACACACACACGAGGCTGAACGAAAGAAGCAAGACAGAGAGCACTGTAGGGCTGTAGGATTCCTTTATGTAAAACCCCAAACCAGGGAAGACAAATATGCTATTGGAAGTCAGGAGGGCCCGGCCAGCGTGGCTCAGTTGTTGAATGTCAACCTATGAACCAGGAGGTCACGGTTCGAGTCCAGTCAGGGCACATGCCCAGGTTGTGCATCCAATCCCCAGTGTGGGGCTTGTAGGAAGCAGCCGATCAATGGTTCTCTCTCACCATTGATGTTTTGATCTCTCTCTCCCTCTCCCTTCCTTTCTGAAACCAATAAAAATATATTTTAAAAAAAAAATAAGGCCAGCCGAAACCGGTTTGGCTCAGTGGTAGAGCGTCGGTCTGCGGACTGAAAGGTCCCAGGTTCGATTCCGGTCAAGGGCATGTACCTTGGTTGCAGGCACATCCCCGGTGGGAGGTGTGCAAGAGGCAGCCGATCGATGTTTCTCTCTCATCGACGTTTCTAACTTAACTCTTTGTCCCTCTCAATTCCTCTCTGTAAAAAGTCAATAAAATATATATATATTTTTTTTAAAGAAATCAGGAGGCTGCATACTGTTCCTTGCTCTGAATGCTGGTTGCAACAGGGGCATTTTGGTTCATAAACAAATTCATTAAGCTCACCTGCAGTTATGACTTGTGTACTTTGCGTACTATATTTCAACACAAAACGTTCGCGTGTTTGTTGTGCAGACTGCTCCGCCGCCAGCTGTGGCTGCAGGAGCAGGGATCTTGCCTGCTTGCTGGAGTCACTGCACCCCCAGAGCTGGGCGGGCTGCGGACCCACAGGAGGCGTGGCATTCGGTAAGGATGCAATTAAAGCCGCCAGAGCAGCTGTGGGAGGACCTCGGCGGCAACGGCGTGACCCTCAGGGGGACGCCTGGATTCAAACCTCCTCCTCCCTCCCTCCACTCCAGCCCACGGACCTTCTGGAACCTTCCAACTGCGCTCCCACCTCGGGAACTCTGCACTTGCTATTCCTCTGCCAAGACACTGTGGAAGGCTTGTGATTGAGGGGTGCCATGGTCCGGTTTAAGCTCCCCCCCCCTCCCATTTCCACGGTGTCCCCCTCATCCCTTCAAGTCTCACTTCCTGCTTTCTTTCTCATCCATCGCAGCGCTGATCACTCTCTGGGATTCCAGATAGTCCGCTTGTTTATTCATTACCTGTCTCCCCACCTGCTGGTTTGCCAGGGGCGGGATTCCATCCCTCAGTTATAATCGGTTATAATCACGGCCCTTCAGGGCTGCAGGTGCTGCTGCCGCGGGGACCCCTGCACTCGCAGACAAGGGCCCACCCACATAGACACCCGAGCTGCCCCTGCCCTGTGCCAAGGTGCCCCCAACCTCTTCCCCCAAATCCAGCGGATGGTCTCCAGCTGGAGCTGCTCCCCCCCGGCTGGCGGGCGCCAGCTCCTGGCAGAGGGGCCAGCGTGTAATTAGAAACTCCTCAAGCTCCCTAATTGCCGGTTGTTCTCCCCCAACAGGAGGCTGGTGCTATTCTGAGCGCCCTTGTTGCGGGCCGCGGCCTGTGGGGGGGGCAGGCTGAGAGCAGAGCCAGGCGGCGCCGTGGGGAGGTGCCCCCGCCCCAGAGGTCAGGGGGGCCTGCACAGTGGAGAAGGTCTGGCAAGCGGCCAGAGACCAAACGTGGCACCGACAGGGCGGCCGAGCCTCAGTCCGGTCTCTCCGTGGCCTCCTCCCGTCACCTCCCTCCAGGCCCCTGCCCCCGCCCGTGCCCGGAGCAGTGACACCAAAGCGGCCCATTCATTCTTTATTCGGGTAGCATAAAAATCACTACAAAAACTTTACAAAAGAGCCCTAAGGAGCTAATGCCACCCCCCTCAGCCCCCCGAGACCCCGGGCAGAGGAGGAAGAGGAGAGAGGAAGGAAAGGGGGTCCGGGCAGTGTGGGCATCACGGAGGACCAGTGGGCCTTGGGCAGGCGATGGCAGGTGCAGAGCAGGACGAGGCTGATGACCGCAGTGTCTGACCCCAGGACAGTGCTCTGCCCCTGAGCCACCCCGGGGGCCCATCCCTCCTCCCCCAGCCAGGGCATCCGGGCCCCTCCTGACCGCCCTCGGGGGAAACAAAGGTGAGTAAGGAACAACCCACCTACCTTGCTGACCAAAGTGGGTCCACAGCTGCCCCTCCCCCAGCCCCGCCCGCCCCCCCAAGAGGAGATGGAAAGAAGGCTCCTCCCTCCCCGGACGGCCCGCCCCTCACCCCACAAAGCTGTTTGGAAAGAGTCCCATGAATTGAGAGGCCAGCCCAGCAGGGGCCCAGGATGCTGGAGCCACCGCCCTCACTTGGGGCTGCTGAGCTGGGGGTAATCCTCCTCGGCCAGGGGCTCCAGTTTCAAGCCCGGGCCGAAGGGCTTGTCCCCGCGGGCGAAGGCGTTCAGGTCCTCGAGGAGGTCCCTGCTGTCGGGGGAATCCTGCTGCTCCTTGTGCTCCCGCGGCGCCCCGGGGTTGGGGTTCCGCACGCTGCCCACGAAGAGGGGCAGCCCCGTGGTGTCCTCGAGGATGAAGAAGAGGAAGGGGCGGTTCACGCTGAAGGTGGAGAGGGACATGCGGGACATGGCCAAGCTGGTGGCCGCGGCCGCCTCCACGCCGGCCTCGCTGAGCTCCATCGTGGACTGGTGCTGCACGCTGGACACCACCAACCTCTCGTCCGAGATCCCGCTGAGGTCTGGGTTCTGAAACAGCTCCTGCAGGCCTGCCCGGGGTCAGAGGGAGCCGGTCAGCGGTGCCTTCCGCCCCGTAGGCCGCCTGCACCTGCCCGGGAGGGCGTCCGGCATCCTGGCCAGGAGACACCTTGCGCCCACAGATGCCTGGTTAATTCCCACTTGATCTTCAAGGATCAGCTTAAAGGTCACTTCCTCCAGGAAGCCCTCCCGGACCCCCAGCTCCAAAGTCCAGGCAGGTGCCTCTTCCATGTTCTGAGGGAGCTGGAGAGAAGCCCTCTGTTCTATTCCGCATGCTGGATTCTAAGTCCCGGTTCCTCACCCGCCCTCTCCATGAGGCTGAGCTCTTTGTCCATGGAGGGCTCTCCTGCCACCCAGGCTCTCCGCCTGGCATTCTCTGCCACACAGTCAGGCAGAGCAGGTGGTCCTCCTTCCCTGGACCACCCAGCGCGTCCTAAGACAGACAGTCCTGGGACTCACCTCAAACCCTCTCGCCTCCGTAAGCACACCCCCCCCCCCAAAAAAAAAAGGCCAGCCAAAACTGGTTTGGCTTAGTGGTAGAGCGTCGGCCTGCGGACTGAAGGGTCCCAGGTTCAATTCCGGTCAAGGTCTTGTACATTGGTTGCAGGCACATCCCCAGTAGGGGGTGTGCAAGAGGCAGCTGGTCGATGTTTCTCTCTCAGCGACGTTTATAGCTCTCTATCTGCCTCCCTTTCTCTCTGCAAAAAATCAATAAAATATATTTAAAAAAAAAAAAAAAAAAAAAAGCCAGGACACAAGGCTAGCTTTGTCTCCTCATCCACGCTGCCCAACCCGGCCGAGGCGGCCGTCCCAGGCGCCTGCTTACCCAGCTGGCTGAGGGTGGCCACGAGGTCCAGCTGGTGTTTCAGGTGCAGCTTAGGCAGCTGGACCTTGGTGGGCCTCTCCCGAAGGAAGGGCTGGTGCAGGGCGTCCCAGCTCAGGTTGGCCAGCACCTGGGACACGTTCCACTCAAAGTAGGTGGGCACGATGACCACGAAGCTCATGTTGTTCTTAAAGGGGAAGTGAGCCACCTACAGACAAAGGAAGGAGACAGCGTGAGGACCAGAAAGCCCCGGGAGGAGGGGGGTCTGGGCCAGCGTGTGCTTCCGAGACCCAGGGAAGGGGCTTCCCGTCCATCCTGCTCAGGCCTGCGCTCCGCCTCCCCGAGCCTCCCACTCCTCCCCTGCAAAGAGTGACAGATCCTCCCTTCCTCTAACCGACGGGCGGAGAATGACGTAAACTCCACCTGCAGCCGGACAGTCCTGAGCACCGAACCACCCATCAGCACCTGCCAAATACCCTAAGCCCCCGATTCCTAAGTCCCTAGGTCCCTAATCATAGGCCTTACTCGAAACCACCCATCAGCGTGTGCCGAGTGCCCTAAGCCCCGCCCCCTTTCTTTCCTCCCCTTAAAAGGTGCCTGAACCCCAGCTTTTTTTTCTTTTTCCCCTCTGGAAGCAGCCGGCAGCGGTCCTCTTCTCTCCAATAAAGCCTGTGTCCTGGTCCCGGCCTCTCTGTTTCATCTTTCAAAGAGGGATGACCCTACCTCCCCACATTGCAGGTCAGCGTGTGACCCAAAGGGGTAACACTTGTTAAGGGTGTCGGTCTAGCTCCTCACCCGCCACTGCCTGCTAGCCCTGCGACTCGGGGCGAAGCACCCCTGTGTCCCCCTCTCCGTTTCCCCATGCAGACGGTGCACTTGGGTTGCTGGGTTTCAAACGGCCCCGGGTCCTGCAGGGCAGCTGCTGCAAAGGGTGGCCCTCGCTCCACCACTCTCACTTCCACGGGAGCTCTGCCCAGCCCTGCCGCCCGGGGAAGGATTCCACGCGAACGGGTTTCGGTAGCTAAAGGAGGACGGAGACCCCGGTCTCGGGGGTCTCCTGCAGTTTGGACTCCGAGGCTCTCAGCAGGCCCGGAGGGTGCTGAGGCCCCAGCATCTGGCTGCCTGGCCTGCCTGCCGAGGGCCTGCGACCAGCAAGGCCAGGGAGCGGGAGGAATGGAGACCACGGGGGAAGGAGGTGTGGGCAGGACAGAGCCTGGCGGGAAGGAGCGGCAGGAAGGAAGCTGGTGGGGTGGTGCACCAGACCATCCTCCTTTCGGGGTGAACTGGAGAGAAGCCGGGATGCTGCTCCCAGGGCCGGCCCGTCCACAGGCCCACCCCCCCGGAGGGCTGCCGAAGCGGATGTGGTCTGTGTCCTGCTGGCCCTGCGATACTACCCACACTGCCCTCTCCGCTGGGGCCCCGGGGGGGCAGTGCCTACGCCAAGGGGACCACGTGTAGACTGGAAGCAAGGCCGCCCACCCCTGAGAGAGCCTGGCATCGCACTCCATCCAATCAGAACGTCCCGTCAGGATGCCGGCACATGCATCCCAATCGGATCCTCCCTTCTGAGAAACACTGTGTGAGAGCGCAGGTCGCGTCTCCCAGGCCGGGGGTGCTAAGGCCCCAGGTGGCTCCATGGCTGCTGGGGTGCCCCACACCCCATGGGTCCTTGTACGAAAGCCCTGGGAACTGGAGATCACCTGGGTCTCCACTCAGTGCCCTCTCCTCAGAAAAGGCTCCCTGGCCACTCTATCTAACACAGCACCCCGAAGTCCCCTTTTAAAGCTGTTTTCCTGGCGAAACCGGTTTGGCTCAGTGGATAGAGCATCGGCCTGCGGACTGAAAGGTCCCAGGTTCAATTCCGGACAAGGGCATGTATCTTGGTTGCGAGCACATCCCCAGTAGGAGGTGTGCAGGAGGCAGCTGATCCATGACTCTCTCTCATCGATGTTTCTAACTATCTCTCTCCCTTCCTCTCTGTAAAAAATCAATAAAATATATTTTTTAAAAAAAAGAGATGTGCAAGAAGCAGCTCATTGGTGATTCTCTCTCATCGATGTTTCTAACTCTGTCACTCTCTCTTCCTCTCTGTAAAAAATCAATAAAATATATATTTTTTTAAATAAAAAAAATAAAAATAAAGGTGTTTTCCCTCATAGCACTTATTACGCCCTGAAACCATCCTGCTGGTGTTTGTGAACTTGCATACTTGGTGTCTTCCCACCTGAGAAGAGGGATCTGGGCTCCCCTGTGTTCCACTAACAGCCCAAGGCCTAGCACAGTGTCTGCACAGAGCAAACGCCCAGCATGGCTTTGTTGAATGAATGAATGAATGAATGAACCTCAGAGAGCCTGGAGCCTCCGTCCCCCTCGGTGGGGGCACAGTGAGACCTCTCATAGCCACGCCCCCAGGGACCTAGCTACCAGGAGGGTGAGGGCACCCCTCCCCATCCCCGTGCCCGCTCCATCGCCTGCTGCTCCCCCCGCCCCCACCGCCCAGCACGCAGGCCGGCCTGGCCAGTCCGGGCGACCTGTACGGAGGGCTGCTCCAGCAGCGTCCAGCGCAGCGGGTACATGCGGGCCTGCATCATGTCCACCGGCACCGTGAACTGCCCGTCCAGGTGGAACGTCCCTCTCTGCGTGAGGCTCCGGTCGAACTTGCTCTTCCAGAAACCTGCACCGGCAGAGGGCAGGGCCGGATAGACTGGGCCAGGGTGGGTTCTCCGCCACCCGCCTCTTCCCCGTCCCACCCAGAACCCGTTCAGGGACAGAAGGTGGGGGCCACGACCCCAGAGGGTGCTGGGCCCGCTGACACCGAGTTGATCTGAGATCTCTTTTCTGTAGAGTTTTAAAAATCCGGATGTGGCCGAGACCAGCGTGGCTCAGTGAATAGAGCGTCGGCCTGCGGACTGAAGGGTCCCGGGTTCGATTCCGGTCAAGGGCATGTGCATCGGTTGCGGGCACATCCCCAGTGGGGAGTGTGCAGGAGGCAGCTGGTCGATGATTCTCTCTCATCAATGTTTCTAGCTGTCTATCCTTCTCCCTTCCTCTCTGTGAAGAATCAATAAAATATATATTTTTTTAAAAATCCGGATGTGCATTCCCCCCGTGCCCTGCCGTGCTCCTGGGAGCCTCCCCTGGGTCTTTTCACCCCAGGTTTCCTTCCCTCTCCACACAGCCCCGTCCCTGCCACTACCTGCCTCGGACCCTCTCCCAAGCCGCGACCCAGAGGCTCCGCCCTGAGGAGGAAGCTGAGGGCCGCCCAGCCCGCTTCTCGGCCTACGGGGCGGGGAGGAGCTGCCGGGTGGGGAGACCTGGGAAGAGGAGCCGCGCACCCTGGAAATGGATGACGTTGAGGAGCAGCAGCACGGTGTCATCCGCCATCTCCGAGAGGAAGTCCTCGATCTTCCCCTCCGTGGTCTCCTTCACCCATTTGTTGATGTTTGCCAAGTCCTCCCCCTTCTTCCCGATCAGGTTGATGGGCTTCGCGCCAAAGAGGTGTTCCGACTGCATCAGGAAGTCCTCTTTGATGGGAAATCCTACGCAGGAGGGACCGCGGGTTGTCCCCGGAGCTCAGGCTCCACAGACAACGATCCAACCGGCTGACGCCAAGCTCACCTCCCTCGCCCCGTCCGCCCCACAGCACCAGCGAGCGAGGGGGCTCCCCGCCACCCGCACCCACCTCTCCGCAGGTACATCCGAGCAGCCATTCGGAACGCGCCGGGGCCCAGGTCCTGGCAGAGGCGGCTCAGCAGGTGGGGGAGGCAGGGCCCCGTGTCTGCGTGCAGCACCTGCTGCAGCCTCTGCAGCGTCTGGTTCTGGGCACCTGGAGGGGACCGATCGCTGTGGCCAGGCTGGGGCTCGTTCCCACCACCCCCGCCCCCACCCCCACCCCCAGTCCCTCTTAAGCTGTGTGAGACAGACCCACATTTTAACAATTTGTCCCGCGTCCCGCGGCATTTTTAAAAAGTCCCGATTTTTGGAAAGAAATCGGGACTTTTTTTTTTTAAATATATTTTATCGATTTTGTTCAGAGAGGAAGGGAGAGAGATAGAGAGTTAGAAACATCGATGAAAGAGAGTCATCGACCAGCTGCCTCTTGCACACCCCCTACTGGGGATATGCCCGCAACAAAGGTACATGCCCTTGACTGGAATCGAACCTGGGACCCTTCAGTCCCCAAGCCGACGCTCTATCCATTGAGCCAAACCGGTCCCGGCTGAAATAGGGACTTTTTTAAAACGCCGAGGGACGCGGGGCAAATGGTTAAAAATTGGGATTGTCCCGCCAAAAGCAGGACATCTGGGTCACCTTAGCTTAAGCACCCACGGTGAGCACGCCCCTGGGACCACACACTCTCCTCGGGTCCACTGAGCTGGTCTGAGTGACAGGACCCCCACGTCCAACTTCCACGTCTGCCGCTGCTGCTAGTCTGGGTGACCACGCCTCATGAGAACTGTCACTCCTCTCTGAGCCTCAGCTTCCCCCAACGAGACCCTCCAGTCCGATGGGCACGCTGTAGCTACCAAACTCTTGCCTACAAGTCCCCAGAAGCAGATCCTCGGGCCCAGTTCCCGGGCACCCGATTCACAGAGACCTGGGGTGGGCCCAGGGGTCTGCATTTTTACCAAACGTGACCCCAGATGGAGGAGGAGTCATCCTGAAGCAGTGAGCTCCCACCGGCCTCCCAGCTCTGGGGTCTGGACAGGCGCTGCCGCCGTACCTAGTGCCAAGTGCGACAGCGCCAGGGCCACACTCAGAGGCGACAGGATGAGGTTGGGGTGGGTGGAGCTCTGGGCCACCTGGGAGAACAGGTCTGTGGTGAAGGCCATCATGGCCTTGGCCAGCCTGCGGGTCTGCTCTGGGCTGGGGGCCTCACTGCAGTCTCCCGAGGCCTTCTTTGGCTCCGTCTTGTCCTCAGGCTCCTGCAGGGATGTGCCGGGGGTCAGTGGAGGCCACGGGTCCCTCGGTTCTGTGTGGAAAGACCTGCTTCCCAGCCCCTGGGCCTTGTCCCAAGCCTGCCTGATGGATACATTCTGGGGCCTGGAGGCCTTCCTCTGCCCCTCACCCTCCCTCTTCAGCCCTCCGCCTCAAGGCCACACCCCAGCTCCCTCGCCCCTGCCGATGGCTCCCCCCCCCTCCCTCGGGCCCGCCCACTTTTTCCCAGCCCCACCTGGTTGTACCTGGTTGACCAACTTGAGGAAGCTGAGCGGGGACAGCTTCTCCTGGCTCGGCCCGGTCACTATCTGAAGAAAGGAGGAAGCAGATGGAGCGGGATCCTCTCCACAGGCCCCCCAACCCCGCATGAGCCACAGGTGTGGCCCCTCAGCCCCTCTTCCCGGTACCTGCTGGCTCATGGGATCCACGGCGCTGGCTGGAGAGAACTGTTGGAAAAGGGGTGAGGAGAGGAGGGGGAACCCCCTCAGAGCCAAACCCTCCTGCCCTGCTCTGCCCCCTCAGACCTATGGCCTCCATACCCATCGGTCTGGGGCGGGGGGGCGGGGGTGGTGGGGACGAGCCCCAGCCTGGCCCCAGAGATCGGTCCCCTCCAGGTGCCCAGAACCAGGTGCAGACACAGGGCCCTGCCTCCCCCACCTGCTGAGCCGCCTCTGCCAGGACCTGGGCCCGGCGCGTTCCGAACGGCTGCTCGGATGACTTGCAGAAAGGTGGGCGCGGGTGGCAGGGAGCCCCCCTAGCTAGTGCTGTGGGGCGGACAAGGTGAGGGAGGTGAGCTTGGCCTCCCCTCCCTACCCAGACCCAGCCTCCTGCCCAGACTCACCACTGAGCAGGGCCCTTGCAGGCAGGACAAGCTGAGCACCAGGAGGCCCCGGAGCAGTGCCATGTTCCTGTGAGGGGCAGGAAGCGTGGTTGCCAACTGGCCCCCCAATACACACACACACACACACACACACACTGTCACCCCCAATGATCTCACTGGCCACCGGAGCCAAGCCCCTACACACTAAGGTGACCAGATGTCCGGATTTTTAACAATTTGTCCCGCGTACCTCGGAGTTTAAAAAAGTCCCGATTTTTGCCAAAGCCTGTTTAGCTCAGTGGATAGAGCATTGGCCTGCGGACTGAAGGGTCCCGGGTTCGATTCTAGTCAAGGGCATGAACCTTGGTTGCGGGCACATCCCTAGTCGGGGGTATGCAGGAGGCAGCTGATTGATGTCTATAGTCTCATCGATGTTTCTAACTGTCTATCCCTCTCCCTTCCTCTCTGTGAAAAATCAATAAAAATATCTATTTAAAAAAAAAAAAAAAGAAGTCCCGATTTTTGGAAAGAATTTTTAACAATTTGTCCCGTGGCCCCGCACCCTTTTTAAAAAAGGCCGAGGGCCGCCGAACAAATTGTTAAGAATCGGGACTGTCCCGCCAAAAGCGGGATGATCTGGTCACCTTACCCTACACCCACCATGGAATCTCACCCGCACGATCCCTGGCCGGCAGAGTCCCTAGCCATCATCGCTGAGGGCAACGCCAGCTACAGCACACAATCCCCAAAATACACCGGCAGCGGCCCTCAGCTCCCAGGGGGGTTTGGTCCATGGGATGGAAGCCATATCAAAGCGAAGAAAGCCCTTCTCCTCCAAGGCCTGGCACTGTGAGTCAGACCTGGGTGTGCATCCAGGCGGACTCTTGCCAGAGGACATCTCCCATACCCCTCCGGGCCTCTCATCTTACAAAACGGTGGCACAGGTCCCCACCTCCTCCCCCGGGTATGGGGAGGACCAGATAAGACGGCGTTTGTGGCCGAGACCGGTTTGGCTCAGTGGATAGAGCATTGGCCTTCGGACTGAAAGGCCCCGGGTTCTATTCGGATCAAGAGCATGTACCTTGGTTGCGGGCACATCCCCAGTAGGGGGTGTGCAAGAGGCAGCTGATCGATGATCCTCTCTCATCGATGTTTCTAACTCTCTATCCCCTCTCTCTTCCTCTCTGTAAAAAAAATCAATATTTAAAGACGGCGTTTGTGAGCCCGAAGTGCAAGGCCTGGCCCCCGGTCATGGCTGCTGCCGGGCCTAGCCAAGGCCCCTCTTCTCGGAGCCTTGTCCTTGTCCTGGGGTTCCCTCCCCAGCCCCTGTCCAGCCGGCCCCTCTGCTGGCTGGTCTGGGTTGGCCTTGCCCACAGGGTGGCAGGCCCCGGAGGCCCTGAGGTGTCAGCAGGGGGGGCGGGGGGGCCCAGAGCAGCCTTGTTGACCCAGCGGCAGGCAGAACCCGATGAATGACTCGGGCCAGAGCCACCTTTGGACTTTCGGGAAACGCTGCCCCGGGCTGCCTCCCTCCGGGAAGTCTGGCTCCGGCCTCAGAGCGGGTCTCACACACCCCACCCCCACCTCAGGGCCCGTCCTTCTGGAGGATCCTTCTACCACCCCCGGCTCCTCCTTCTACCACACCCGGGGCCCGCGGCTGGCCGACGTTCTGATCCTCAACCTGGACCTTTGAATCTTTCCGGTAAGAAATGACCTTCAATTTTCCAAGTTCCAGAGAGCCTTCCCCTGAACCACCACCACCACCACCACCACCTTTCATCACCCCAGGAGCCTGGGAAACAACAGGCTTCTGAATAAATTCAGCTGCCCATGGGATCCCACCTCCTCTCCCGCCCGGGAGCAGGCCGCTAGCTCTCCCCTCCTACCTCTAGGCTCCTCTCTCCACACGCGATGTCCCTCCGGGATACTTGGGTGCTCCCCACGCTCTGCCCCGGCTCCGGCCAGCCCCGCCGCCGCCGAGCCCTCCCCTCCCACCAGGACCTTTGCTCTCAGCCAACCCCTGAGCAGCTTGCTTTCTCCTCTGGTAAATATTGACCCGCACATCCGATTAAACATTGATACTGGGGCCGGAAGCCCCTTTCCCATCAGGGCATCTCGCCCTGAGACAGCCACCTGGAACCACACGGCTTTGGGTCCCACCTGAGCCTGGAGGACGGAGGTTCAGGAGACAGTGGAGAAGGCTCTCCTCATCCAGAGTGCAGATCCAGGAAGGACAGGAGCCTTCCAGAGACCCCATTAGGTGGAGGGTCACCCCTGCTCCCGTCAGGCTCGGGGAGGCTATGAACCTGCCCGAGGACACAGAGCTGGGCTGTTCCATCCAGGCCCCCACTTCCTTTCCTCTCCCCAAAGCTGCCTCCCATCCCAAGGGGAGGGAAGGGGAAGCTGCAGGAGCATATGGAGGGAACCCAGGATAGGATGTCCCATTCCCACTTTTTTTTTTTTAATATATTTTATTGATTTTTTTTTACAGAGAGGAAGGGAGAGAGAGATTTAGAAACATCGATGAGAGAGAATCATCGATCAGCTGCCTCCTGCACGCCTCCCACCGGGGATGAGCCCGCAATCAAGGTACATGCCCTTGACCGGAATCGAACCTGGGACCCTTCAGTCTGCAGGCCGACACTCTATACACTGAGCCAAACCGGTTTCAGCCCATTCCCACTCTTCCATGCCCTGATTGGCTGCCTTCGGCCTGGGTCAGAAGGCAGGGGATGGAACGAGATGCTGAGGGATGCAGCGTCTCTCAGCACCCTACCTCACTGGGAGCCGTGGGGCCTGGCGTGGGGCTGCGGGAACAGGAGCCCTATTCGCTGTTTCACTGTGCCATCTGAAGAATAATGGCCGGCCTGCCTCCTCTCCCCCCCCCCTCCCCCGCCCCACTCCTCGCCCTCTCCTCACCGACCTGCAAACGGTGGGATCTCAACGTCTCCCCACCTGACTCGGCCGACAAGAAAAGCCTCACTCGGCTGCAAGCTGCTTCCAAAGGGTTTATTGGTCATATTTACATCTATTGCGAACAGTGAGGAGGCAGCAGGGGCCCAGGCCCAGACCCCATCTCTGCTCCACATGGTGGGACCCGGGGACCCCGGGATCATCTTGTTCCCCGGGGGAGACCTGAGATGCACAGATGAAATTCTTCTTGGCTCGCCAAAACCGGTGTGGCTCAGTGGATAGAGCGTTGGCCTGCGGACTGAAAGGTCCCGGGTTCGATTCCGGTCAAGGGCACATACCTTGAATGTGGCCACATCCCCAGTGGGGGGAGGGGGGGGGTGCAGGAGGCAGCTGGTCAATGATTCTCTCTCATGGATGTTTCTGGCTCTCTATCCTTCTCTGTTCCTCTCTATGAAAAATCAATAAAATATATTTAAAATAAAATATATTTTAAAAAAAAGAAAAAAAGAAATTAAAGAAATTTTTCTTGGTCCTTATTTCAGGGTCTTGGGCCCCCAATCTCACCCTCTGGGCTCAGAGGCTGCCTCCTCAGTTCAAGGCACCGTCTGTGGTTAGGGGTAAGCAGGTGAGGCTGCGGCCACTCCTGGCAGGCACCAGCCGAACCCTGTCCATCTTCTCTGCCCTGGTCCTGACCTCCATCTTGTCCTACGGGTCCCACGCTGGGCAGGGCCTGGCTGCGTGAACACTCAAACCCCAGCCCAAGGCCCTTCATTCCTGGACCGGAGAGGCTGGAGCCCAAGCACCAGGGCCAGACAGCCCAGCAGGAAGTGGGGGGCCTTGGCTGGAGAGATGGTGGCCAGGGCCGGTCTCGCTTCCTCTTCCTGAGCACCCCTGTCCCCATGTGGATGCAGAGGGCAGAGCTGGGGTAAGGAGGGGCAGTGATGCTTCCCCAGCTCCTTCTGTTGCTTCCTGCTGGCCGGGGGGGGGGGTTCCCCAAGTCATGACTGAGACCCCTGACAGCCCTGGTGGCTCTGGGGGCTCAGGAGCCTGGACTCCCACTCTGGCCTAGCTGGCAGGCCACAGGGCTGCACTGGGCATGGGGGCAGAGGCTCGCATGGAGGGGACACAAGGGTTAGGGGGTGGGCTCCCGGTGGATGTCCGCCAGCCCAGGCCTGGCCAGCTCCCGCATCAGCCTATGCCAGGAGGCGGATGACCCCATTGTCCGAGCCCAGCAGGAGGTGGCGCTTGGTGGGCAGCAAGGCCAGGCTGGTGAGGGTGCCACGGAAGTTCTCGGAGCTGAGCTTGGTGGTGGCCTGGGAGGGCGGCTCGAGCAGGGAGCAGACGCCGATCTTGTTGGCCACGGTGCCGGTGATGACCTCGCTGCCGTACAGGTCGAAGGTGTGGATGGGGTCGGACGCCGACTTGTAGTGGTGGGTGGGCTTCTGCTCCAGCTCCTTCCAGACGGTCAGGGAGTGGTCGGAGGAGGAGCTGACCAGGACGCTGCCCTCCGCGGCCTGCTCGGGGACAGGAGCGCCTCAGCAGGGCCCAGGGGCCCACCCGGCTCCAGGGTCTTCCCACGTCCTCCCACCGTCTCCCCCGGGAAGACGGGACGTTCTGAGCGGCTGACAGGCTGCCGTCCTCCCACGTTCTGCGCATGTTAATTAATAGGAGTACGTGACCGCTTCATTAACCCAGTCACCCCCGCAGTCTGAGCCCGTCCTCTGCTTAGGCGTTGTGCGGGGCATGCCGCATCACCACCCAGAACCTTTGTGGCCGCTCTCTGCGGCAAATGCCGCCATCGCTCCCATTTTACAGGGGAAAACGGAGGCCCGGGAAAGTTAACTCGTCACACCAAGGAGTAGTCACACCAGGCTGACCCCAGAGCCCTCCTGGAAAGCCAGAATTTAGAGGCATCTGCAGCCCAGGGTCCCCTGGGGCTGGGGGAGGGCTGGGGGGGCGTCTGAAGGAAACCCGGGCAGCCTGTCCCCAGCAGCATCAGTGCATGTGCGCTGGCCCGGCCTCCACTTAGGATGGGGAGGGAATCCCAGCTGCCAGGAAAGATCCTCCCACACACACAATGCAACGTGCCTCCCTGAGGTTCCTGATTGAGAATGGGTGGGGGCAGGATCCCCATGCCTGGCTGCCCCTGCCCCTGCCCCTGCCCCCACCGGAGCAGCCCAGCAGGGGGCATGGACTCTGCTCAGTGGTCTGGGGGCAGTAAACAGCCTCGCAGCTGAGCTTTATTTAACCTGAATTGGGTCACGGACGGGACCCGACCCCTGATCCTCCAAGCAAGACAAATATGGACAAGGGTTACTCATTAGAACATCTCCAGGGAGCGGCAGGGTCAGCTCGCCCACAGCGCCCGCCCCCGGGGCCTGCCTCCTGCCAAGGCCCCGCGGGAAGCTGGCTCCGGGGGCTCCCTCACACCCGTCCCCGGGCAGGTCTCGGGGAGATCAGCGAGAGCCTGTCCTGGGCGGGCCCTACACAGGGGTGGGGACCCGGAGTAGTGAGGTAAGGCGGGGAGGAGGGGCCCTGGTCTGTCACCTTGATCTGCAGGATGTCCCCTTCGTGGGCAGGCCAGCCCCGGAGCACCAGGCCCGTGCGGGTGTCCAGCAGCACCATGAAGCCCGAGGAGAAGCCGGCCGCGACGCTGCGGCCGCTGGGACTCACGGCCAGGGAGCGGACCAGCCCCGGGTTCAGCCCGCCGCCCAGGCGGAACTCATGCTGCGGGCAGAGGAAGGCAGGCTGAGGTGGCCCTGCCGGCTCTGCCTGCTCCACGCCACGCTCCCTGCGGCCCTGCTCGGCCCTAAGCCCACACAGCTGGGAAGCCGGAGCCTCTGTCCTCCCCAACCCAGGGGAGAGCTCCCCCCTCAGAGACCCACCCCCAGGGTGTGCTTCTGTAGGTGATCCCGTCTCCAAAGAGGAACCACGGCCTGGCCTTCCCTCTTGGGGATCTCTCCCCGCCGCCAGAAGGCACCCAGACCCAGGCCCCAGGACGTCCCTGACCTGCAGGCCAGGCTTCCTGCAGTCCACAAAGCGCAGGGTCGCGTCGGAGCTGGCCATGGTGACGCTGCTGTGGGGGGCGGGCATGACAGCCACGGCGGTCAGCGGGACCCGGCTGTCCGACGGCTCCACCACGCGAAGGGTCTTCCCTGGAAAGGAAGCGTGCGGTGGACCTGGGCTCCCAGCAGCTCATGGAGGCGCCTCTCCTCCCGCCCAGCCCCACGCCTGCCTCCCACACCCCCAGGGACCCCAGGAAACACTAGATGCTTCTTGACCCTCCTGTCTTCCTGCTTTCATGGCCAGCCCAGGCTCCCATCCCCGCCCCCCGGCCCCCCTAAGGCAATGACTGAATGCTCTCTCCCTCTGTCCACCTCAATGCTACTCCAACCCCCTTTTAGCTTCATTCCTCCCCCCACTGAGACCAAAAAATAATCGAGCCACTGTTTATCAAACATGTACTAATGCTCCATGTTGAGCCAAACCCCTCTGTTAAGCTAAACCAGTGGTCGGCAAACTCATTCGTCAACAGAGCCAAACATCAACAGTACAACGACTGGAATTTCTTTGGAGAACCGAAAACCGACTTCTGCGCCCGGGCCACGGAGTTTCAATCGCACTGTACGCGCGTGCCCGCACGAGGTATTTTTTATTTTTAATATACTTTATAGATTTTTTTTTTTACAGAGAGGAAGGGAGAGGGATAGAGAGTTAGAAACATCGATGAGAGAGACATCGATCAGCTGCTTCCTGCACACCCTCCTACTGCAGATGTGCCCGTAACCAAGGTACATGTCCCTGACAGGAATCGAACCTGGGACCTTTCAGTCCGCAGGCCGACGATGCTCTGTCCACTGAGCCAAACCAGTTAGGGCCGCCACGTGGTATTTTGTGGAAGAGCCACCCTCTGGGGGCCAAAGAGCCCCAGGTGGCTCGAGAGCCGCAGTTTGCCGACCGCCAAGCTAAACCATTTGTTCTGATTCCCATTTTACAGACGGAAACACGGATGCTCCCAGCACTCAAGACCACCCAGCAAGGAAGTGGTCAGGGCCGATCCAAACCGCGACCTAACGGACTCTTAAGTCCTCACGGCTCCTCTAGGCGGCTTCCAACCACTGCCCCCGCGGGCCCCCTGCCAGAGGCCTCCCGGAGGACAGAGGGGCAGCGGCCGCACAGACCTCACCTGTGAAGGGGTCGAAGATGTGCACGGCCCCGTCACAGCTCACCACGTGCTGCGGGGCCTCCAGCTGGCCCACGAAGAAGACGCTTTTGCGGTGCTGGGCGTAGAGGAGGCGCGGGGCCGTCTCGCTGGTGCCGTCCCCGGAGTTGTAGAGCGGCCAGAGGCGCACCGTGCGGTCCTTGCTGCCGCTCAGGAAGAAGTCCTCGCCGCTCAGGGGCGCCACGCACTTGACGGCCCCCGAGTGGCCCGGGAAGCTCTGCAGGCGGATCTGGTGGAAGTGGAAGTGGGCGTCCTGCTGGCTCACGCCGATCTCGTACTGCCAGTACGCCAGCCAGTTCCCGCTCAGCCCGTGGGCGCTCCGCGGCAGCTCCCGCTTCAGCGCGCGGTCCTCGCCTTCGTCGCCGCCGAGGCCCCCGCCGCCGAGGCCCCCGCCGCCGCCGCCCGCCCCGGAGACGAAGCCCAGAGCGCCCGCGCCCTCCGGCGGCGCATCCTCGGGGATCTGGATGCGGTTCCCCACGAGGACGCTCCCGAAGGTCCCTGAGTGGCCGTCGTCCTGGGCGCAGCCCCCGCCCTGGGGGTCGGGACCGAGGCCGGCGTTGGGCGCGGCGTTGGGCTCCATGCTGGCGGGGCGGCGGCTGCTCGGGCTGATGCTCTCCAGGTACAGCCCCGCCAGCTCCCCCACCAGCTCGTGGTTAGGGATGATCTTCCGGATGATGTCACCTGGGTGGAAGGGGAAGTGGTCCTAAGATGAGAGAACAGGTAGCTGCCTCCACGCAGCCGAGGGCTCGGGAGCCACAGAGGACAGGGCAGGTACTGGCTGAGCAACTCTGAGCAAGTGACTCTTCATTTCTGAGCCTCACTCAGCCTGCCCCCCAGGAAAGTGTGGACGCATTCGTGCACTATGTACACGCGAGCATCTTCTCTCTGTGCTGGGCACAGACAGAGGAGAACAAACAACAAAAGTCACGCTGTCCCTCCTAGAGCTTAGGTTTTAGCGGAAGGATGGCAGCGTTATCTGTTCATCCTACTCAGGGAGATGGCACCTGTTGGCCCTCAGCAGTGCCCGGCCTGCACCATTCGGGAACCTAAGGGAACGGTGGGCTGCTCATTCCTCTCGGGCAGCTCCCGGAGACATCAGGGCGTCAGCCTGATCCCCCTGCCTTCCCCGGGGAGGCGCTAGGCCACTCCTGTGTCACCTTGCTGGCACACGCTCGGTCCCTGTGATTATGTCACCTTGAGCCGTGAAGTCCGAGGCCAAATTCCTTTGCTCTGGCCCAGAAAACTGACTGACTCTGAGGGCAAGGGAGCATGAGGCCCTCCCAGGGAAAAAGACAGCCTCAGGGGCTGTGCGCGGAAAGGGCAGGACCAGTACCCAGCAGGCAGGAGAAAGGCACGTAGATGGTGTACGCCATCTCCAAGGTGAACACCTTCTGCAGCTCGTCCAGCAGGGCAGGGTCCACCGGCCGCTGCTGCCCGTCCGAGAAGGCCACCTCGGGCAGCTGGCCCTCGCCGTGGCCCGCGGGATCCAGGTCCTGGGGGAAGGGAGCCCGGGCGTCAGCCGAGGCCTCGGCCCCCTGCCCAGCACACTCCCGCCAGGCAGCTGTGCCCACCTGGTGCCGCAGCTCGTGCAGCTGAGAGAAGACCTGGAAGAAGGTGGCCACGGGCTCGCTCAGGTGCTGCTGGACCATCTCCTGTCCGATGCGGAGGCAGATGAGGGCGATGAGGCTGATGGTTTTCAGACACAGGACGGTCCGGGCCTGGGCTCCACTGGGGAACCTGGAAAGAGCTTACTAAGCTCCGGCCTCCCACACGGTGGGACCCGCCCAGAATCTATCAAAAGCTGGAAGCGAAAGGTGCTACAAGCCGAAACCGGTTTGGCTCAGTGGATAGAGCGTCGGCCTGCAGACTGAAGGGTCCCAGGCTCAATTCTGGTCAAGGGCATGTACCTTGGTTGCAGGCACATCCCCAGTAGGGGGTGTGCAAGAGGCAGCTGATGGATGTTTCTCTCATCGATGTTTCTAGCTCTCTATCCCTCTTCCTTCCTCTCTGTAGAAAATCGATAAAATATCTTTAAGAAAAAGAAAAAGAGCCGGGACCGGTTTGGCTCAATGATAGAGCGTCGGCTTAGGGACTGAAGGGCCCCGGGTTCGATTCCAGTCAAGGGCATGTACCTTGGTTGCGGGCATATCCCCAGTAGGGGGTGTGCAAGAGGCAGCTGATCGATGACTCTCTCTCATTGATGTTTCAAACTCTCTATCTCTCTCCCTTCCACTCTGTACAAAAAATCAATAAAATATATTTAAAAAAAAAAAAAAAAAGAAAGAAAGTAAGAAAAAGAAAAAGAAAAAGAAAGGTGCTACAAGGCCAACTGGCCCAAGCCAGAAGCGGAAACTGAGGCACAGGAGGTGTGGCTTGCTCAGGGTCACACCGCTGGGATCAGAACCAGGACCCCAGCCCAAGGTCAGTGGACTCTCTCCCAAGCTTCCCGGTCCCCACACGCCCCTTGGCCCCTCAGCTGGGCTGCTCCTCCCGCAGGATGGGGCCGGGGCCTACCCTGTGACGAGGGAAGTAAGGAAGCTGAGCACGGGCAGCAAGACCTCGTGGCTGATACGGGGCAGGATGTCCATGAGGGTGGTGTCCGAGAGGTACACAATGATCTTCTGCGTCAGAGTCACCGCGGCCAGCAGCCCCGCCTCCTTACGGCTGTTCAGGCGGCTGGGGCTTGAGGTGCTCCCTGGGGCCACCTGGGGACACAGCGCCCATGAGGGCCAGGCTGCCCCACGGATCCCCGGAGCGCGCCCCCCCACCCCAGACCCCACGTCAGCCCCTCCGCCCCCGCCTGCCAGACCAGACACCGACCAGGTAGCTGATGTAGGGCAGGTACTGGTAGGTGAGGACGGGCTCCCCGTACAGGTGGGCGATGTGGAGGAGGCAACTGAGCACAGGCCCCGACACCACATCGCCCAGCACCGGTCTCTTCTGGTAGATGCTGCCGGCACCCAGCGGGGGGCTCTCGCCGCTGCTCACCGCGAACTGCTGCCGGGCGGACCCTGCCACGGGAAGGCCAGAGGCTCGGGGGCTGGCAGAGGGCAGGGGGGGGCAGGGGAGGGGGCGTAGGCCTTCCAGGGTCTGCAGCAGCCGCTCCCCCTCACTGTAGCCCGGGGTCTGCCCCAGGCCCGAAGGAAGAGAGACGCTTACAGAACGGGGCCCGGGACCCAGGACGTGGTCTGCAGCGGGGCTGGGGATGGGCAGAGGGCCTGGGGGAAGTCTCGGCTCCGACCACGGGTCTTACCGACGTAGCACGACGTCAGCAGGCGGAGCAGGTTGCGGGCCACATGGCGGGAGGCCAGCGTCGGGCCGAGCCTGGCAGACAGCCAGCGGACCATCTTGCAGGCAGTGTCTGCAGGGAGGAGCAGCCCCTGAGCTCGCCAGATAACGGCGGCTCGCCACCCCACCCCACGGCACCCACCTGGCCCACTCTGGCTACAAATGTGCCAAGAAGCCTGGCCTGAGCCTGGCCGCCCTCCCCCCCCCACACACACACACACTCACACACACACGCACACACACACACACACACACACGCACACACGCACACACACACACACACCGCGGCAGTGCCGAGGGGGCCGACGGGTCTTGGGCCTGAGGGCTGCTCCAGGTTATCCTTCCGGTGACTCTTCTCCAGTTCATCAGGGACACCCTGGCTACCTTCCCGTCTGACCTCTGCTCCCTCCTCTGCCCTCCACTCCCCCAGCTGAGACACGCTGGCCTTTCACTGGTTTTCAACAGAACCGTGACAGCCCCTGAGCTCTCTGCGCGTGCTATTCCCGCTGCAGGGAGTGCTCTTCCCACGACAGGCCCTGACGCTTGCCCCTCGCTACTTCCTGCACATTGAGCCTCAGCTGGCCCTACTTTCAAAAAGTCTCCTCCGGGCCGAAACCAGTTTGGCTCAGCGGATGGAGCGTCGGCCTGCGGACTGAAAGGTCCCAGGTTCGATTCCGGTCAGGGGCATGCACCTTGTTTGCGGGCAGTAGGGGGTGTGCAAGAGGCAGCTGATCGATGATGCTCTCTCATTGATGTTTCTAACTCTCTATCCCTCTCTCTTCCTCTCTGTAAAAATTCAATAAAATATATATATTTTTAAAAACAGCCGAAACCGGTTTGGCTCAATGGATAGAGCGTCGGCTTGGGGACTGAAGGGACCCGGGTTCGATTCCGGTCAAGGGCATGTGCCTTGGTTGCGGGCATGTCCCCAGTGGGGGGTGTGCAGGAGGCAGCTGGTCGATGACTCTCTCTCATCGATGTTTCTAACTCTCTATCTCTCTCACTTCCTCTCTGTACAAAATCAATAAAATATAAAAATAAAAATAAAAAATAAATAAATAAATAAAAACAAAGTCTTCTCTGACCCTGAACACTAGACCTAAGCCCCATTTTATATTCCCTGGTAGCACCCCGCTGTGTTCTTTACAGCGCTGCCTTAACGTGGGCTCACGCTTACATAAAACCGTCTTCCGCGTGGCTTCTCCTCTGCCGGGTGTGGGCTCCGGGAAGACGGGCCCACATCTGCGCTGCGTGCGGACCTGCTCGATCCACTGCCTGGCACAGGACTCACGCTCTGCGGACGCTGAGCGCAAACCGGGGGACTGACCGGCGCCCTCGGGCTCCCGCACTCACCAAGAAGGATCTTCTGTTCTTGGCCCTCCGACCGCTCCGTCAGCGGCTCCTCCTCTTCCTCCCCGTCCGCCCCGCCGCCGCCGCCACCGCCGCCGCCAGCGGCCACGTCCGTAGCCATGGACAGCAGGGCGTTGGAGAGAGTGAGCTCAGGTGCCCCCGGGACTTCATCTTGCTTCTCCTCTTCCTCCCCCTCCTCCAACACCACGCAGCCTTCCTCCTCCTCCTCCTCCTCCTCCTCCTCCTCCTCCTCCTCCTCCTCGGAGCCTCCGCTCTGCTTCAAGTCCTGGCTGCTGTCACCCGACCGGAGGCTGCTCTTGTCGGCGGGGGCTCCCCCTTCCTCGGCGGCCGGCTCCTCGCCCAGGGAGGTCTCGCTGGTGCTGCTCTTGTCGCTCAGCTGGCCCAGGCTCACAGCCTCCGCCTCGGGGGGCTGCGGGGACTCGGACACATACAGCCCCGCCTGGAAGTCCTCCGTCTCGGAGAGGTCCGCCTGGTCGTGGAAGCTGACGCCGGACGTGTAATCCGGGAGCCCCAGGCCTGCCGAGGCGGCAGGCTCCCCGTCCATGGGGATCTCCGCCCCACCAAAGGCACAGGAGCTGGGCCCCGGGAGCCCGCTGTCCTCGTCCTCGGCAGCCCCCGCCAGGCCCTTGCTCTCCTCCTGGGAGGCCTCCGCACCGGCCAGCACCTGCAGGACGTGCGGCAGGAGGTGGACGAGGAAGGCCTGCAGGCCGAGCCGCACGGTCAGCTGGGCCACGAAGCAGTCCGTGTACAGGTAGAAGCGGCCGCGGAGCCGGCAGGGGCTCTCGTAGGCACCGATGAGAGGCTTCAGGAGGTACTTGTTGGCATTTTTGGGGCCCAGGGCCTTGGCGACGGGTTCAAACAGGTACCAGGCCGTGTACACCGCCGTGTGCTCCTCGGACATGAGGGACAGCACGAAGGGCAGCAGGATCTCCAGGCCCTCGGGGGTGATGTCGCTCAGCACGGCCCCCAGCTGCTGCCACAGAGCGAAGACCAGCTCCCGCCCCTGGGCCTCGTCCTCCGCGCGCCGCTCCTGGTACAGGAGGATGAACCTGTGCAAGGCAGGGAAGTAGGGAGGGAAGGGGACCGCAGAGCTGAAGGGGCTGAGGAGCTGGGCCGGGGAGGGCGGGGGCAATCCCCGGGAGACAGGTCTGTACGCAAACAGGGGGCCCCGCGTGCCACCCCGGGCTGCGGCCGGGCCTTCGGGCCCGCTCAGCTGCAGGAGCGTGTCCAGCATGGGCTGCAGAGACACGGGGATCTCCTTGGGATGGCGCCTGCAGAGCCCCCGCGCGGCCTCAAAGCGCGCCCGCAGAGGCGCCTCGGGCGGCAGCGATCGGATCCTGGTGGCGAACACCATCTCGGCCAGCAGCACGCCCAGCGCCTGCATGTCCCGATGGAGGAGGTCCCGCAGCTGCACGGGCGGCTGCACCTGGGGCTGCTCGGGCACCTCCAGCGGGCCCCCCAGACCTCTGGTCAGGAAGTTGCCCAGCTTCTCCAGCTCCTCCAGCGCCTGCACGGGATGGAAACCCTCCGGGAGGAGGATCTTCCCCTCCTCGCCTTCCCCGGGGTCCGTCCCCACCGCTTTGTTCCTGCGGCCTGGCCGAGAGGCGGAGGCCACCGAGAAGGGCAGGAGGCCTGCGGGAGCTTGGCCAGAGGAAGAAAGCGCGTCGCCCGCTTTCCCGGCAAGGGAGATGGAATCCAGGGCTTCCGTGGCCTGCTCCAGGTCGTCTTCCCCGGCCACGGGTCTGTCCCGGGCCCAGCCAGCCTCGCAGGGAGTGGCCTCCAACACCAGCCTGCCCACGCCATTCGCAAGCTGCCCCGGGAAGTCCTCCCGGCCGGTGCTCTCCTGGATGGTCTGGAACAGCAGCCTGGGGATGAGTGGCGGCTCGGGGGCCAGGGCGGGAGCCCCCGCCAGGCGCTGGGGGTGCGGCTGGTCAAAGAGCTGCACCACCCCGTAGTTGGTCAGGTGCGTGTGGGCATCCACCAGGTGCAGACACACGTTCTTCTCCTTCACGGCTTCCTTGCCCTGGAGCTTGTAGCCGAAGGTGAGGTCGATCCAGTGGTGCAGGTCCCGGGACACCTCGCGGCTCTCCAGCAGCAGCCGGTGGGCGGCCACAAACTCCTGGCTGGAGCCGCACCAGGCGGGCACGTCCAGGTCAGGCATGTCAGGGTGGATGGAGCAGAAGATGGAGGGGTCGGTGTAAAACTCGGGGATGCACTCGTCCGGGGTCCAGCTCTGCATCCGCTCCATGCTGGCGGGGTACTCGTTGGGCTCCCACTGAGCCCGTACGTGGCCACAGAGCACGGACCGGGGGGTGCGCCGGGCCTTGTACACGTAGTACGTGATGTCAGAGAGCACGTCTGAGATGTGATGGGGCACGTGGGGCGGCTCCCCGCCCCCCGCGCCGCCTGCCACAAACGCCTGCCTCGTCATCTCGTACGTGAAGTCCAGCTGCTTGTCCCCCTTGTTGAGGCGGAACTTGGACTTGCGCAGGTCCCGGAAGCGCCCGTGGGACGTGGTGAAGTCCACCACCCAGGGCAGCACCGGGTGGTAGTTGGGGTCCCCCTGCCGCCGGCCCGCCAGTCGGTTCAGCTGCATGAGGTAGTGGAAGTTGCTGATGCGGCCGTGGACCCAGTCTAGCACCAGGCACCTAAGTTCCTTCTGGCAGGAAGGACACGCAGGTCCCCCTCCCCGCTCCTCTCCACAGTCGGTGCCTGCCCTGTCCCTCGCTGCGGGGGTCTCCCCGCTCCCATCCTCCTCCTCCTCCTCCTCCTCCTCCGGTCTCTCGTAAGCACTCAGGTCCAGCCGAAGCTCGCTGCAGAGTTTCTCGTCCACAGCGATGTCGTGCAGAGACAGGGCCCCGCAGGCCAGTCCCTGGCGGTGGCAGGCATCCATGGCCCTCAGCACACGGAAGAGGAGGAAGAGCACCTTGGCTTGGCTGTTGGTCAGCTTGGCAGGGCTGAAGGTGACCACATCGTGCAGGGTGAACTGCACATAGGGGTGCACCACGTACAGCATCGCCGGCGACTCCAGCAGGGCCTCAGCTCTCAAGAGGCTGGGGCAGGCCGGGCTGCCCCGAGGGGGGCAGGGGCCATCCCTGGCATACGCCGGGCACTGGGGAGTTTCACCCACGGGCAGGAAGGGGCAACCATAGACCCTCTGCAGCGCTTGTCGCACTGAGTCCAGGGCAGGGACAGTTGAGGGGGCAGGGCTATGACTATAGGGCTGCCCGTAGGTATGATACGCGTGGCGCCATAGGTTGCGATAGTTCTGGGCAGCCACATCCTGCATGAAGCGATTGAGGGTCTCGGGGCTGCAGGAACCCTCCTCAAAGGACAGGCCCCCACCCAGCGGGTAGGACAGCCTCCGCTTCCGCAGCCCGTGCACCTCTACTCGCGTCCAGCCTGGGGGCAGCCTCTGCACTGATCTCTGCAGGAGAGTCCTGACTTCCGCTTCGCTCAGGCCCTCTGCCCGGGGGCAGGGCCCCGGGGGCACACGGCGCTGCTCGCGGAGGCTGGCCAGCCAGCGCGCGGGCACCAGGGCCACCACGTGCTTGCCCCCAGGGGCTGGGGCCAGCTGCCGGGCATCGATGTTCAGGTCCCTCTGCACGCTCTGCAGCAGCTCCTCCATGTCCGGGTTTGGGGGCGGGGACCAGCCCTCGGCCCCGGAGGTAAGGGAGACTTCCCGTCCCCAGGTCCCCAGAGCCATCCCCCTCCCAGCCGCCTGGGGGCCGCGCGGGGTGGAGGCCACGGCCCTCCTCGTGACAGCTTCCGGGGTGCCGGATGGGCGGAGCAGCGATGGACGAGGGCCCGGGGCTCGGGCGCAGGCGGCTGGGTGGGCCCGGGACCGAGGAGGGGAGGGCGAGGGCGCTCTTACCCCTCCGCAGGGTCCCGCGCTCCGGGCGCGCCGGGGAGGACGCAGAGCGGTGCCTGCACCGGGCTCCGCCGTGACGGGTCAGCTGACGCAGCTCACGTGACCGCCCGGCTCGGAAACAACCGCACGTGGCTCCGCGGGGCGGGCGGGACCCCGCCTACCGCCCGCGCCGCCGCCCCGCAGGCCCCGTCCCCCTGCGGCCCCGCGCTCTGCTCCGAGCTGGTGGCGGCTTTGCTTCCTCCGGAGCAGAAAGGGGCCCCAGTCGGCCCCAACAGTGCAGAGGAGTGGGTGCTGAACTGCCCACGAGAGTGGCCCTCCCTTCGCTGCTCCCTTCCGCACCATCCGGAACACCGATGGAAGGGAGGGCTTTTTCCAGAGATAGAGCCCTAGGGGACCGATCGCCCCTCCTGGTTTTACAGATAAGGGACTTTTTGACGACTTTCGATATCAAGTCCCTTCATCCCCACCGTACTGGCTTCCAAAAGAAGGAACTTTTAATTTTCCAAAACTTGTGTGATCAGGAACATTCCATTTGGCCTCGCAGAACCTAGGGAGGATGGCGGTTATTACTGTTTATATATTTTGCAGGTTTTCACCAAGAGCCATCAAAGAGGTTTGTCCAGCCGAAACCGGTTTGGCTCAGAGCGTCGGCCTGCGGACTGAAGGGTTCGGTCAAGAACACGTCCCTTGGTTGCGGGCACATCCCCAGTGGGGGGTGTGCAAGAGACAGCTGGTCGATGTTTCTCTCTCGTCGACGTTTCTAACTCTCTATCCCTCTCAGTTCCTCTCTGTGTAAAATCAATAAAATATATATTTATTTAAAAAAAAAAAAAGTCCAAGTGGCAGAAGGGAGACTTTGAAGCTGGTGCACACACTTTCTGCCCTGAAGTCCTCCCAACTGGCGGCTCTCTTCCAGCCCCTCTCCCCCACACACTTTTTTTTTTTAATTCCTGAGACCTTCGGGAGAGAAGCGGCCCAGGCTCCGAGGCCTGACGTTCTCAGGAGGAAATGTTCCCTAAGACTTCCTGTTTGAGATCAGCTTCTGCCCTGCCAAGGAGCTTGCTTGCTGGGGCAGATACCACAGGGGAGGTGAAGCACAGGATAGTAAGTGAAAACCAGATTCCTGGCAGCAATGCTACAGGACTCCTTCAGGGGGTCTTGGTTCTGACTCACTTGCAGGACAGAAAGGCCTTTGTCTGCCGTGCAACCACTGGCTGTGTTTTGAGTCTCACCCCTAGAAGGTGGTGTAGTAGTTGTGTAGAGGGTTCCTTAAGGTCACTTAAGAAAAACTGAAGTCCAAATTAGAGAAGAGACAGGAATGGCTCTGCTATAATCTGATTCCATATTTTTCTCTTTTTTAATTTTTTATTTTTATTTATTTGTTTATTTTAAAAGACTACCAGTATTTTTTTTCTTTTTTTTTTTTAATATATTTTGATTTTTTACAGAGAGGAAATGAGAGGAACAGAGAATTAGAAACATCGATAAGATGTGCAAGCTGCCTCTTGCACACCCCCCACTGGGATGTGCCCGCAACCAAGGTACAACCTTGACCGGAATCGAACCTGGGACCCTTCAGTCCGCAGGCCGATGCTCAATCCACTGAGCCAAACTGGTTTCGGCTCTCTCTCGTTTTTTAATCCTCACCTGAGGATACGTTTTAATTGAGAGAGATAAACTTGGATATGAGAAGGAAACATTAATTGGCTGCCACCCTACCAGAGACTGAACCTGAAAACTACCGGCAGGTATGTGTCCTGACCGGCAATCAAACCCAAAACCTTTTGGTGTGCGGGTCTACACCACAACCAGCTGAGCCAGGGGCTGCTGTGTCCTCTTTCTTGAAGGGGCAGCTGGAACCCTTGAAGTGCTCGGTCATCGGACCTTGGTCATAACTTAGAACCACTAATTAGGATCTAGGCACCATGCTAAACACTTCCCATACCTCGTTTTGTTTAATCCTCATTGGGATTAGGAAAATTACTACCTTAGGTAACTTGCCCAGGGTCACATAGCTAAGAAGGTAGAGCCAGGATTCAAATCCAGGCCTATCTAAAACCAATGTTCTCTGTACTCCTTGGCCACAGCACTATTATTTTTTCCAGCTGGAAAATTAGGTGTTCCTGTCAATCTCTCCTCCTCAACTTGGGTCTGTGAACTTGAGACTAGAGGATGGATTTTGATGGTCAGGAGGTAGTACTTGCTTCTTAGTGCCCATAAACTTAGGTCCATTTGCTCTTTACTCTGGTCTCAGTTTACCTAGGCTGAACAGGCACTACTTTTTCTTTCTGTAAGTCTGTGTGTGCCCTGCCCTCTAGTGGTTTTGGCTTGCAATGCAACCATGACCTTGGGTGTAACTAACCTTACCTCAGAATTCCTTTTTTTTCTTCTTCATTATTCCATAAGATTTTCCTTTTAATTTCCACTTAAGTTATGTCTTTTCTTTTTTTTTTTTTTTTAAATATATTTTATTGATTTTGTACAGAGAGGAAGGGAGAGAGATAGAGAGTTAGAAACATCGATGAGAGAGAGTCATCGATCAGCTGCCTCTTGCACACCCCCTACTGGGGATGTGCCCGCAACCAAGGTACATGCCCTTGACCGGATTCGAACCCGGGACCCTTCAGTCCCCAAGACGACGCTCTATCCATTGAGCCAAACCGGTCCCGGCAAAGTTATGTCTTTTCAATGCCAGAATATAGAAAGGAGTATTTAAAACATGTAGAGGTAGCTTAGATTCTAAAATGAATCTTACTGTTCTAGTAATAGCCTAATTCTGCAAAACAGTGAGAGCAAAGAAGATAATTAATGAACTGGTTAGGATTAATAAATCATTTGGAGCCAGATCAACCTTGGCTGCCAATGAACAAGTATTTCCAAGAGCGGAAATCCAATCAGAATTCTTCCTTTCTCTTTAACAAGAAAGTCCTTGCAATGGTGAGGTCTGCGTGCACTAAGATTTCTGGGGCATTGACATCTTCCCCAATCTGAGCCCTAAAACAGTGGTTTTCAAACTTTATTATGTACTTCTGATTCAGTAGCCTGGGATGAAATCCAGGTATCTGAATTTTTTTTTGTTTTTTGTTTTGTTAATTCTCAACTAAGGATATTTTTTCTATTGCTTTTCAGAGAGAGTGGAAGGGGAGGGGGGAGATAGAAACATCCACATGAGAGACACATCTACTGGTTGCCTCCCACATGTGCTCTGACTGGGGCACAACCTGAAACCCAGGAATGTGCCCTTGATCAGCAATCAAACTCGAGATCCTTTGTTGTGTAGACTCTAACCACTGAGAACACTGGCCAGGGCTGGAATCTGAATTTTTTAAAAATAATTTTAATGATTTCAGAGAGGAAGGGAGAGGGAGAAATAGAGACATCAATGATGAGAGAGAAAACCATTGATTTGGCTGTCTACTGCACGTCCCCTACTGGGGATCAAGCCCAAAATCCGGGCATATGCTTAACCAGCTAGGGCAGGAATCTGAATTTTTAACAGCACCCCAGGTAATTCTAATGCAGGCAATCTGCAGGCCATATCTTGAGATATAATGCTTTGTAACATATTTATTCCAAATTTTTCCTTGAATCCCAACCCAAGCACCTTTGGACTTTGGAGAATCTAGGACCAAATTAGCCTACCCCCTTTGCCAACCTCAATATTGAGTGTCCTGGAGGTCATGGCTTGGATAGTCAGGAAGGCAAGCTGCAGCTGCTCCGGCAGTCAGCCCATGCCGGGTGAGGTTGGCCTTTGCTGATCCGGCAGGGAGAAAAGTGAAGGCAGCTAATGTTTAACGCACCAACTGTGGGCCAGTGAGCCTGGTGCTGTGCTAGGCATTTCCTTCTTTAATCCCTACAATGTGAATTTATTATTCATTCAATTTTGTAGATGAGCACACGGAGGCTCAGAGATGTTAAGTATATTCATCAAGCTCAGGGCTGGTAAGAGCTAGAATTTGAATCCAAGTTTGTCTAACTCAGTGGTTCTCAACTGGGGGCAATTCGGAATCCCGGGGACTGTTTGGTGATGTCTAAAGAGACTCTTGGTTGTCATGGGGAAGGGTCAAGTTGTGTTGCTAATGGCATCGAGTAGGCCAGGGATGCTGGCCCCCATACTACAGCCCCACAGCGAGAAATTATTCAATCCAAAATGTCAATAGTGCTGAGATTGAGAAACTCTGCCCTAGGGTGGGAGGGTGAGGGGATGAGAGTTAGCAGAACGAAAAAGAGACTAGCCTACCACAGGGCCTTTGGGTGGAAAGGGGATTCAGCTTCTATGCTAGGGATAATGGGAATGGGTCAGCTGGTGAGGTTTCTCTTCCTTCCAAGCCTGGCCAAGGCCCTGATCAGTTTCTCCCAACCTTGCCAAGTCATTCCTGGGACTTCACACTAAGCTTGTCCTGGAGTGACCCTGATTCCCAGCTCGGAGCTGGGGCAAAAATTTACTTAAGGTCTTCCTGCTGGGCTTCCCAGCCAAAGCCGCTGGTTCCTGGGGCCAGTACTGTGCCGCCTGCAGCCCTGGTTGGCACCACATTAGCTCCTTGGCCGTAGAGGGTAAGAGTGTGAAAACTGAAGCAGCCATGGTGGCATCTAAAAACAGAAGTGGAGCCAAAACCGGTTTGGCTCAATGGATAGAGCGTCGGCTTGGGAGCTGAAGGGCCCCGGGTTCGATTTCGGTCAAGGGCATGTACCTTGGTTGCGGGCACATCCCCAGTAGGGGGTGTGCAAGAGGCAGCTGGTCGATGACTCCCATCGATGTTTCTATCTCTCTCCCTTCCTCTCTGTACAAAATCAATAAAATATATTTTAAAAATAAATAAATAAATAAAATAAAAATAAAAACAGAAGTGGAGTTAGAAGCAAGGCCAGGGCATTCCCTTAGCGGGTCCCTGTCCGGGGAGGCATAGGGCAGCTTGAGCAGGGAGCAAAGGGCAGCTGGCCGGCCCAGGAAGCAGGGCTCTGACACCCTGGAGGCTTGCTTTCCACGACAGTTCTACTCCTCTAGGCTTAGTCCGAAGCTTCACTGGGCTTTCCCCGGTACCCATTCCTGGACTCTTCCCCTCCCCCAAAAAACCTCCCCCCCACACACCCATTCAAGCCTCCATTCTGGGCCTCTCCAATATTGGCCCCCCTTCCTAGACCAGGGAGGGCGGGTCTGAGCTGACTGTGCCCACAGGAAATACCTCTCTGATTCCAAGCTCAGAACCTCTGAAGAACTAACCAGCAGGGGGGAAGGGAGAGAGGAGGGAGGCAGAGGGTAACAGAAAGAGGGAAGAGGGGAGGACATACAAGCAGGTCCCCCATATTTGGGGTTCTGTCTCCTTCATTCCCGCCCCACCCGGTGGTGGGGGAGGAGAGAATTAATCAGAGGGAGTAGGGCAGGCCAAGAGGAGGATGTGGTAGCAGCTGATTTGTCCCCTGAGGTCACACTTTCCAGCAGTCAGCTGTTACTGGGGTGGAAGGCAGAAAGTTTCCTTAAAGGCACAAGGCTCTGAACACAAGTTCAGAATTGTGGCGCTCCTAGAAACCATGGCAATCACGTGGCAGAGCCCGTATTCAGCACAGAAGGAACTCTTTCCCACCCCAGCCAGAGCCTTTCAGCTCAGTTAGCCTTCCCCCCAGTTCGGAACCCATGGAAAAGTCATGGATCCTTGTCTACACGTTTGGTTCAGTTGGGAAGGGGTTAGGGCGCGGGAATGATGCTATGGGGTGGGTCCCAGACTCGCCTCTTTTAATAAGCAGTTCGGCAGCTTTTGCCAAGTCACTGGGTTCCTTTCAGTTTTTTGCCCATCCCCCCGCCCCTCTACACCCGGATTGGCTCCTGAGGGAAGGAACAGCCTCCTCATTGGTCTCTACCTGCAATCTCGTCCCTAAGTAGGTCTGAGTCAGTGCAAAGCTTCTGAGGGGCGGTACTGAATGGGGCTATTAAGGCAGAGGATGGGGTTGCTGGCCAGTTGCACTTTGACTCGGCCATCCCCTAGTTTCTGACCAGAAGTCTTCCATCTACCCTCAGGTGAAGACTGTACTATGAATCTTTTTTTATTTGGGCGGTGGGGAGGGGTCGGGGAATGGAAGGGGTAAGCAGACCATTTTATTAAGGGCCTTTGGGGAAGGGTGGGAGGGCTGGGAGGATCCTGAGAGCGATGTCCTCGGCCCGGCTGGGACTTCCCCAGCTTCACAGCCGCGAAAAAGTATGAATCTTTTGTTAGGAAGCGGCTCTGTCCCTGCGACTGGGACCAGACATCTCCAAGGAAAGTCTCCTGGTCAGGAAGCCTTCCCCCCACCCCCACCCCCAGGAGGGGTGGACTAGATCTCTCCAGTGAAAGCTGGGGCTTGGAGAGGTGGGCAGTCTCCCCTACCGCAAAAGCCCTCAGGAATTCCCATCCGTGGAGGAGTCTGCTGCCCTGGGGACTGATTTCCACCTTCAGTTCTGCCCACTCCTGCTGCCTCGCCTGCTCCACTTTTTTCCTTAGAGAGCCTCCTGCAGAGGTCAGCGAATCCATTTTGGGGTTGTCTAAAAGAAGCACTCGCGACTCCAAAAAGGAGGGGCCGGAGCCCTTTAAGGATTTCGCCGGGGATGGCTTCAGAGATGATTTAAAAATGCCAACTCACAGAGCGCTCTGAATTCTGGGAATGGGGGGGTTGTCAGCTCGAGAACTACAAGGACCAGAATGCACTGCGAACACACACGCCTTTACTTCCTGCTGCTCTTTCGGACCCTGGTTTGACGTAGGGGCTCCTTCAAAGCTAGTAGCCTAGCGGAGGGCCGAGCCACGCCTTTTCACCTATTGGCCGGCTCTTGAGCTGGTGGGTGTGGCTTAGTGCAACTCCACTTAGGCAAAGGGGTGGTCTCCTTGTCAATCAGAGCTAAGCCAGCCCCGAGAGGCGGGATCAGGGCGAAGGGCGGGCGCCCCCGAGTGGGTGTGGCCACGCCGCACACCGGTGGGCGGTGATTGGCCCAGGGCGGTGCAATCGCAACTCGTGCGTCACGACGCCGCCAGCTGATCGGAGACTGGAGCCGGTGTGCGCTGGGCGCTGGGAAGAGAGCGCCGCCGGCCGTGGGGCACGGACGCACTGATTTGCTCCCCAACCTCCGGCAGCCCCCACACACACCCAGCACCAGGTGGGTGTGAGCCGGGGTCCTGGCCGCACTGGAGGGAACCGTGCTGACGGGGGTAATGGGGGCAAGTACGATTCTGGCGGCCACACCCTGCCCTTCCGGGGGAGGGGAGAGGGGGCGGCGGAGGCAGGGGCGCTCCGGGGGAGGGGGTCCTGGGCTGGCTGGACTAGTGTGTCTGGTGTTTTCTTTAAAAAAAAAAAAAAAAAAAAAGAGGCCGAGACAGGAGTCGTGGCGGAGGGTCTTGCGGAGTAGCTGGGAGTAAGGTGAGGGGCGGGAGGGCTGGGGGCGGCTGACCTCGCGCCCTCTGGTCTGAGGGTACGAGACCGACCGCTCCGCCTGGAGAGGATGTGGCCCGGGCGGGAGGCAGTGGAAGTGCTTGGCTTCTCCCGGCACTCTGTGAGTCCGGGCCAGCTGAGTACCCCGGCAGGGAAGGGGTCTCTGGGCGGGCCGGCCCCTCCTCTCGTTCCCTCCAGGGGAGGTTATGTAAGGGGGGAGGGGAGAGGAGTAGGGGGCGGCGGTGCCGGGGCCTTATGCAACCCAAAGGTTTAGGGTTTCACCGCGGTCGGTGGGGGGAGCGGGCACGAGGAAGGCCTGGAAACTCTACTCCCCCCACCCCCCCGCCCCAGCCTCACTAGCAGTCTTGGGCCGAGAGAAGGTCACCTCTGCACCTCCCCCAAGCCTGTCCGGTTGTGGGGGCCCTAGCCCAGGCCTGGCCCGACTGCCTGGGAAACCGGCTGGCTGGGTGGGGCGCCTGGGTTAGTCATCGCTGGGCTCCCTCTCTCCCCACCTCTCGGCCAACTCTTGGCCCCTCCCCGTGGCCTCGGGCTAGGCTATCGCCCCCACCTCCCTTGGCCCTCGTTCCTGCCTCCAACTCTTTTGGCCTGTCATCCTGGCTGTCAGGCTGGGCTGGAAGCTGTCGGGGCGCCAGGAGGTTGATGGAGCAGCTGGTCAGAGGGTCAGTGCCCTGGACCCACCCCGCTCGGCAGCCAAGGGCACCTGCTTGGCACAAACTCTCAGCAGCCGCTAAGTCCTTTGGGCTGACCAGAGCTGGCTCCGGCAGAGGGGAATGGGAAGGAGCTGGGCACTGGTCACTTGGGAGAAGGAAGATGCCTCAAAATTCATGCTTTCCAAGAGGGTTTTGTAATTTGAAAGCCTCCCAACCTTACCCTAGTCTTTTTTTTTTTTTTTTTTACCCTCTAAGGATAGAAATCTCAAGGCAAGACCACCTTGGCCACTCCCCTCGGCATGGGCATGCCCTTGGGCTGAGTGTCAGCACAGACCCGCCCTCCCCAGCTCTCGCCCCCAAGTCTGCCACGCCCCCAACCCCCTCCCCTGGCCGTGCTGCAGGGCCCGGCTTTTCCTGCTGATTCATGCGTTGGAACTGTGGGGGCGGGGCTTGGAACTTGGAACAAAGTTCAGACTTGGAGGGGCCGGCAGACAGCCTGGAATTCATACCAGATGTACCCGGAATGCGCAAGCGGAATGCTTGGCATTTGAGAGTCCAGGGGAGGCTGCCCAGCCTCCCTGCCTGAGCTCCCTCCCCTCCAGCCTTTGGTCCCTCGTCCTCTCCCCTCAGTCCCAGGAGCCTCTGCTGACCTTCCAAACTCTAGACCTCCTCCCTTCCTCCCTCTTCCCACATCCAGGCCCCCAAAACTTTTTCCAGCTGGGCTCTCTGGGGAGAAGTCAGTTGGGCTGATCCCTGAACTCCTTTCTGGACCTGAGATACAATTTCTCACCTAGTACTTTGTAAAAAAAAAAAAAAAAAAAAGGGAAGGGCGTGTCCAGGGTCCCAGGTCCTGACTCTTCCGAAGGCTGAGTAGGCCGCCTCCCCACCCCCAGCCCATGTGTGGCTGGGGCAAAGGGGACCAGAGCCTGGGTTTCTGCAGTTCTGGGAAGAGGGAAATGTGTTTAGAGCTGCCCCTTGCTTCTCCCTGAGCTCCTGCAGGCCCAGGCTAAGAGCCTTTGCTTAGAAGGTTGAGTGTCTGCTGGGACTGGACTTGGATGGACAGTGTCCCTGTGACATGGCCCTGCTCAGGTCTTTCCCGTTTCTCTTCCCTTTGCCTCTAGGAGCCGGCACCTCCCACACCCTCACCTGGCTGAGCCGCAGTAGTTCTTCAGTGGCAAGCTTTATGTCCTGACCCAGCTAAAGCTGCCAGTTGAAGAACTGTTGCCCTCTGCCGCTGGCTTCGAGGAGGAGGAGGAGGAGGAGGAGAAGGAGCTGCTTTCCCCCTCTTCTGGAAGGTGACAGAACTGGGGCTGGGAAGGGCTGGACAGCAGGAGTGATGGTGATATGTTTCAGGAAAGGGAACCTTGTTCAGTCGGAGAGCCTTCACCCTGATTGGTGCCGCAAGAGAGAACCATTTGAGAAACCCTGGCTGAATTAGGGAATAGTTGTCTCTGGCTGCCCAACGTTAGTCAGTCTTTGTGTGACAGTGGGAGGAAGTGGAGCAGAAGAAACCCTGTCTATCCCTTTACCCAGATGTCTTTCTTGGCGCTCCTTCCTTATCCCTCATTCTTTCCACTGGCCTCTTTCCAGGTGAGGTCCAGAAGGTCATACTGAAACTGCCATCTCAGTAGCCATACCCCTGCTCTTACCTCTCCTGCATTTCCTTAGACGGGCCCAGACTCGAGATTCAGGGATACTGACCTATTTGTGGCCCCCTTGGCCCTCTGGTCTCAGCTTCCCACCCGCCTGTGAGATGGAGAGACCACCCAGTGGAGTGCGCCTGAGGGAACCAGAAGCCCATCTGTGCAGACCCAGCGTGGGGTGGGAATAAAACAGCTTTTCCCTTAAGCTAGTGCCCCTCTCCCCGTCCCTGACGGTAACCCCAGAGGTAGGGGGGTTGGAGAGCTAAAGGGGCTCGGTCTCCACACTGACTTCTCATCGTGCAAAGGCGGCCCCAGGCATCCTCTGCCACCCACGATAGGACTACGGGCCAGGAGAGCTGAGTTCTGGGACTCAACCCCCTTTGGGGCATCAGGCAGTGTAAACCTGCCATCCGCAGTTCCTGATCCAATCGCACTCTTTGGCTCAGGCTCTGGTGTGGTTCAGCCTTGGCCTAGAACCCCTGCCTGAAGGTGGCTGCCTTCGGGGGCTGCAGGAAGCTGTTTGTTCTATTTTGCGGGAGGAAGAGGAGCTGGGTCCTGTTACCCATTTGTGAGAAACTCAAAAGATTTAGGGGAGAGTAGACCACTGAACCCAGCTCTTCCACAGATTAAGCCGGATATGTGTGGGACTGTGGTAGAGGGGGTGGGTAGACTGAGTCCACTCCACAAAGATCTCTCTGTCCCTGGACATTGCTTCCATCTTTCCTTCCCCTCCTCGATCCACTGGCCACAGTGTTTCCTTCCAGCCCTGGGTGTGTGGCTTTGCCATTCTCACCTATCATGGAGCAGAGATGAGGAAGAGCATCCTGGGAACACAGGCAGGCGGAAGACCAGTGGAAGACAAAGCCTTCAGAGCACAGGACCTGTCTGGGCACCTTGCAGAGGGGGGCATAAAGGCCAGGAGCACCCCAGGAAGAGAGAGGACACCCAGCCTCCAACAAGGACAAGCTTCAGTCTTTCCGCCTCCTTCAGAGATGTGGGACCTTATTAAAGTGTCCTGTGGCTTCACCTTCCTCCTTCCACCTCTCTCCCACCTTGTAATTTACATATCAGCAGCTTCAAGGAACAAGAGCCAGCTGTGAAAGGACATACACAGGAAATTCATAAAATAAAACCAAATGAATAAAACCATGAATACAAATGTGTACTTCATTATTAAAGAGAGGCAAATATAGCTATAACCATTTTTCTTTTTTTGTTGTTGAAAGTATTACAAATGTCCTTTTTTCCCCCCCATTGACTCCTTCACCCCACCCCCAAAGCATTTTCTCATAGCAAGCTAAAACAGAAAAAATGAGACCCAGTTGTTGGCAAAGGAGTACTAAAATAATACTCAACATACATTGCATATAGGGGTACAAATTGGTATAGCCTTCCTGGATGTAAGTTCGATAATATGTATCAAACATATTATCATGGCCTTTGACCTAGTAATCCTACGTTTGGGAATTTAGCCTAAGGGAAAAAAAATTAGTTCTAAGATGTTCATTCCAGCATTGCAATAGAGAAGCAATTGCCTGGGAATTCATTTCTGCTGCAAAGGAAATTCGAAATATCTATCCAGATGGTGGAGTACTACACAGCCATGTAAAAGAGCCCTAGCCGATTTGGCTAAGTGGATTGGGCGTCGGCCTGTGGACTGAAAGGTCCCAGGTTCAATTCCAGTCAAAGGCACATGCCAGGGTTGCAGGCTTGAACCTCAGTAGGGGGTGTGTAGAAGGAAGCTGATTTATAATTTTCATGATGTTCCTATCTCCCTCTGAAATCAATAAAAATATATTTTTAGAAGTCATGAAGAATATTTGGCTGGGGGAAAAAATGTTCTTTTAAATATTAAAAAAAAGGTGGCGAAACCGGTTTGGCTCAGTGGATAGAGCATTGGCCTGCGGACTGAAAGGTCTCAGATTCGATTCCAGTCAAGGGCATGTACCTTGGTTGCCCTTGACGGGAAGGGGGTGTGCAAGAGGCAGCTGAATAGATGATTCTCATCGATGTTTCTAACCCTATCCTTTCCTCAGTAAAAAAAAAAAAAATCAAAATATATTTTAAAAAATATATTTTAATTAAAAAAAAAATATATATATATTTTTAATATATTTTATTGATTTTTAATATGTATATTAAATATATTTTATATATATTTTAAAAGGTTATAGTCCTGGTCAGTGGCTCAGTAATTGGAGCATCAGACAGTGCACCAGTGGGTCTCTGCTATTCCTGGTCAAGGGCACATACCTGGGTTGCAGGAGGCAACCAATTCATCTCTCTCTCCTCTCCCTCCCTTCCTCTCTTCCACTCTAAAAATCAATGGAGAAGAGACTCAGGTGAGGATTAGCAACAAAAAATTAAAAGGTTATAAAAATAGTGTATATAATGTGATCTCAATTTTGTTTTTTAAAATATAAGTGTATACCTGCATACAATACATGAAACAGAGATGGAGGCTATACTGTACTCCGAAGCGTTAATCTTTGGGTGGTGGAATAAAGTAATTTTCATGTTTTCTGTAACTTACAAATTTGCTACGTTAATTGTGTATGGCTTTCATATAACAAAATGTAAAAGAATCAGTGTAACTTTAAAAAAAAATTGTTTTTGGAGAGGTGGGTGTGGGAGAATGAAGGGATCTCCCTAGCCCCTTGGGGTTAGTGGGGTTTTGGATGGAAAGAGGGCTGTGAGAGTGTTCGGGGGGAGCAGAATCATCAATCAGCTGCCTCCTAATCAGCTTAAGAAATTCATTCTCTGGCAGTAGCTGGAATGGGCCTGTTCCGCGCACAGGAAACGGCTCTGGATTTCTGGCTGGCAACCAGCTCAAGGTGTGGAGTAAGATGGAAAACAGTACAAACTCTTCAGGAAACGGGTTGGGGAGGGAGATTTTCCTTCACAGGCTGAAAGGTTCTGGATTCCTAACAAGCCTTGCCACGAAAGCCCAACGCGTCTCCGTTTTCTCTGTGACTCTGCCCACCCCTTGTGGTGACTGACCTCTCCCGGCCTCCTCGGATGGGGAGACCCACCCACCAGGCACCGCCTCGGGGGAGGGGTGCTTTTCAGGACTATAGTGCCGAGTGGTCCCCTTTGCCTCCTCTTCCCCCTAGTGAGATTCCTCTGACTATGGGTCACCCAAAAAAGGTCGAGGGCGGAGTTCCCAGCGGGCCCCTCCCTCTCCCGAATGGAAGCCGCCGGCGTTCTATCGGAGAGGAGCTCTGGAAGGGCCAGGGCTCCTGGAACTATGGGGTTGCCGGGCTGCGCCGTGGGCCTGGAAACCTCCGGAGGCGGAAGGGGTGCCTGGCTCCCGGGAAGTGCGGCGCCCTCTCCCCCACAGTGGAGGCGAGGAGGGGGTGGGAGTCGAGGTCTAAGCAAGTGGCAGCGGGCCTGCCCGGCCTCTCCCCCCGGGGCCGCGGGGGTGGGTGGGAGGGGGTGACCCGATGGTGAGACTTTAGGGGAAAGGTAGTGGGGCGGGGCCCCCCGGGAGTGTCAGGTGAGGTTTGTGACCTACTTCTGGAGCTCTAAAAAGTTCCGGACGCGGGCAGTCGGGGAAGACCTCTGTCCACTCCCCAGAAGGCCCCTGAGTCCCGCTGCCCGGCCCGGCCCGGCAGCCCCCCGCCCGCAGCCCGTCGCCCGCAGCCTTGGCTCCGGGGGCGGGGGCGCGCGGCTGCTCCAATCACGGTCCGGCGGGGTGGTCGCGGACCAGCCTTGGAAAAGTCACCGCAGGCAGACCCCTGAGGCCGGACGGGCCGGGGAGTCCAGGAGTCCAGGAGCCCAGCCCTGCCCGCCGCGGGGCCGCCGTCTCCGGAGCGGGCGTCGGATGCGTCGGGGGCGAGCGTGCGGGGCCCCCGGAAACCGGTCGGGCCCTAGCCCGCCCGCCAGGCCATGGGGGCTTCGGGGCTCCTCGTGACCGGCGTCTCCTTCGCCGCCTTCCGGGGCATGCACTGGGGGCTGCGGCGGCTGCCCGCGCCGGGGGCCACGGCTCAGGACCGCTGGAAGTGGCGGAACATCGCCGTCTCCCTGGTGCACAGCCTGATCACCGGGTTCGGGGCGCTGCACGGGTGCGGGGCTCAGAGGCTCGGGAGGGGGCGCCTGCGTGAGGGCGCGGGACGGGGAGCTAACGGGAGAAGACCTGGCCGCACCTTCCAAAGGGATGCTGCACCTTGAGAGTCTGAGGCTGGGGTGGGAGGACGGGCTGGCGTGCCCACCCACAGGAGGATCCGGATCCGGGCTGCACGAAGCTCACGGCGGCTCCCCACCCCCACACCCCGTCTCCTCTAGGCTATTGCTATACCCTCAGTTGGTCATCGACCCCATTCACACCCACCCGCCCTGGACCTTGCTGCTGGTGGCTGTCTCTGTGGGTAAGTCTGCAGGGAAGCCTGGCAAGCTGGGGGGATGCTCTCCTGTCAGCGTTCCTGAGGGGAACGAAAGCACTGGCCGCCGACGTAGGGGCTGGAGAGTCCTCTCCGGGCTGTACCCCAGCTGCCACCCTTCCCCGTAGGTTATTTCCTGGCCGATGGAGTTGACATGCTGAAGAACCAGACCTGGGGCCAGGCCTGGGAGCTTCTATGTCACCATTTGGCGGTGAGACTCAGGGAGAGAGGAGGCAGGAAGGGAGATGTACCAACTATAGACCCCAATCTCTCATCCGCGTTCTGTCCCACCGAGAGTCTGACACTCCTCTCTCCCTCTGGGCTGGATCCTGAATTGAGGGGGTGGGAGGAGGGAGATTAACTGCTGGCACAGCTGGGGGTCTGAGCTCTGCCTCAGGGGTTTGCATTGCCACAGGTGTCCTTGTCCATTGCAGAAACGTTAAACAGGGAGCTTTTCTGAGAAGGAGGGAGCCCCAGTATTGGGAGTGGGGATGGGGCGTGAAAGACCAGGATGGGAGATTTGGGGGCAGGGGTTTTACTATGCAGATGCTGCAGCCCCAGAGAAGACTGGAAAGATGGTTTCCAAGCCATTGGGCTCCTGGCATAAGGCCAGCATAAAGTGGGGTGTTTTCGGGGAAAGAATGCCAGAAAATGCCTGGGAGGACCGGGATATTAGGACATGATGGGTGGTAGGTCCTGGAAGGTCTTCTAACCTCTGGCCCTTTGCTCCCCAGGTAGTGAGCTGCCTCGGCACTGCCATCCTGTCCGGCCACTACGTGGGCTTCTCTCTGGTGTCTCTGCTCCTAGAGCTGAACTCCGCCTGCCTGCACCTGAGAAAGCTGCTGCTGCTCTCTCACCAGGCCCCCTCCTTGGCCTTCAGTATGGCCAGCTGGGCCACCCTGGCCACCCTGGTCCTCTTCCGCCTGGCACCGCTGGTGTGGATGAGTCTGTGGCTGATCCAGCACTACCACCAGGTGCCTCCTGCTCTGATTGTCCTCTGTGTCACCGGGCTGGCCATCGTGGGAGCCTTGAGCATCAAACAGGGCGTCCTAATCTTCATCAGTGACGTCCTGCGGTCTCAGTCTCATTCATCCAGCCGTGGGCACAGGGACGCGAGGGTCGCCAGGACATATGATGGTGAGCCTGCCCCCAAGGAGGATTCCCCTCTCGGCCTGAAAGACTAGGGCAAAGCCTCGGGTTCTCCTTCTGCCAGTCTTGGGGGACAAGGAGATGATGGTCTACAATGCACAGACACCCCCATTGGGGTAAAGACTGGACTGGATTTTCAGCATCTCAGTTCCTCTTCCAGAAAATTCATACCCCTCCCCCACTCCTAGGCTCCGAAAAGAAATGGTTGGGAATCTGAGCTATTGTGCATTGCATTTCCTCATCGGATAACCGTCCTCTCCAGAAAACTAATTCAAGAGGTACAGCCAGTGCTACCAATACAGGGTGGCAGGACCCATGCAACTGCACGTTAACTGCCAAAGGAAACAGAATCCCTTTGCTCTAGCACAGGGAGAGGTGAGGGGAGGTGAAGTCTCTCGGGGAGTAGAGGGGTGGCAGGGAGGGGGTAAGGCCAGAGGGAAGAGGTCTCACCTATGACCAAACTCTGGCAGTGGGAGGAGAACGCAACAGGTGCGCTCTGTAGCCAGGAGTTATGTAGACATACCAGCTGCTCAGACACCAAAGGCCTGGGGCATAGAGATTGCCGCTGAGATTTCCGGTTCTCAAAACCCCACTGTTGTGTTTGTACTTAACCTGAGTCCTACTGTGTCCAGCATCTGCCTTTTTGAAATTTATCTTTAGAATATCTTGACCTTCTCAAAGAAAAGACACATTTTTAGAGGGATGAACATGGGGCTGGGTCTCCTTTTTATTTTATTTTATCTTAATTTGGTTTTGAACCTTTAATGAGAAAAACATACATATCAAGCTCAAGAACACTGTGTGGCATGTCACTGGGTCAGGAGCTGGGAGTACATGTGACAATAGGTCTCTCTTTTAGGACAGAGCTCTCAGAGGGACTCAGACACCCATGCTGGGCGCACAGTGTAGGGTCTTCCTAGGCCCAGGGCTTCCTGGAAGAATGAGGCACAGGCAGGAGAAGCCTAGGAGAGGCATCCTTTTGGCTGCAGAGCGATGAAGTCATTTGCAATCTCTTCTTTCTACCCTGCCACTTCAGCTGCATTTTTTTCTTTTATCTTGATTTATTGATTTTTTTTTTTTATGGAGAGAGAGATATATCAATTTGTTGTTCTACTCATCTATGCATTCAGTGATTGCTTCTTTTTTTAAATATATATTTTTATTGATTTTTTTACAGAGAGAAAGGGTGATAGAAACATCGATGAAAGAGAATCATCGATCAGCTGCCTCCTGCACACCCCTACTGGGGATGTGCCCACAACCAAGGTGCATGCCCTTGACGGGAATTGAACCTGGGACCTTTCAGTCCGCAGGCCGATGCTCTATCCACTGAGCCAAACCGGTTTTGGCCAGTGGTTGCTTCTTATATGTACCCTGACCAGGGATCAAACCTAAAACCTTAGCATATCAGGACGACACTCTAACCAACTGGCCAGGGTTCCAAGGCTGCATTTATTTATTTATTTATTTTTCTATTGCATAAGACACCTCCCTTCTTCATGCAGAATATCCAGGTGCTGGGGAGTGTTGAGCAGATTAAGGTTGCTAGTCTACTAAACAATGGACCAAAGATAATCTGTAATCACCCACAGAAAAGACACATGAGCAAAAGCAAGAGACAGGAGATTTTTAAAAATTCCTGCCAAGACGCGGAGCTAAAGAAAGACGAAGCGGATGCCGAGAAAGACATGCATAGATTGAGGGCAAGACAGCAAGAAAGAGGACTCGCCGCACAGAAGACACAGAGGCAAAGGGAAATGGAGTGCAGGACAGAGGATCCTTGGCAGAAATATCGAGAAAGACTGTTACAGAAGCTTGAAATAAACCCAGATCTCAGACTTGGTAAAATGCTCCTAAATAAAGAGAAAAATAAAAATAAAGAAAGGCTGATAGGAAGGGACCTCCAGGGTGGAAGGCACAGAGAGTCTAGGCAGTGATTGAGTGAGAGTTGAGTGACAAGGAGGAACAACCAGGCTCAGGAGAGACGGGGGTAATCGCGGCAGGCTGAGAGATGAACGGAGTGAGAGCAGAGAGAGGGGGAAAGAGATGGGGGGGGATTTGTCAGGGGAGGTGAGACGCAGAAGAGTGGGAGGTGGAGGAGGCAGTCAGTGGAAAGATTTATTGACAGAAAAAGAGAGCAGGAGATATGTGGTGTTGGAGACAGGCAGAAAGACAAAGGACAAGCAGCTTCAGTGCAGAACAAAGACAGACTGACAGGGACTGATAGGCAGAGGCCGGGAGGAAGATGGGCAAAGTCAGAATCGGGGATGTACACGGAGATAGAAGAATAGGCGAAGAGACGGTGGGGAATCACAGAGACAACATCGGGTAGGGGGCAGGATTAAATCAATATCCACGGGAAGGAGGAGACGCACATGGAGACAGAAAAATACATAATAGATATTAAGGGGGGGAATGCAAGAGAGGGGCTTATGAGAGATCCCTATCAGAGAGTCCTTAACACTGAGGCTCAAAGGAGAAAAAAATAACAGACTAAGGAGCAACTGTAACAGTCGGAAGCAGACGCAGGCAGAAAAGGAGAGCAGAGGGTTTCCCTGTAATCAGACTAAAACTGGAGAGGCACAGGTATGGAAGCCGAGGTGAAAAACAAAGTAAAATTCTGTAGTGGTGTCTTCGAAACTCCAAACGGAGCGCCTTGATTAACAAAAAAACAAACATTGCCCTTCAGTTTAAACACAGAAAACCACAAACTATGACCTACCTCAGGAGCATGTCATAAATCCATGCTCCATGAGAGCACTCTCTTTGGTAAGACTGATAGTATCTTTAAAGTGTGCCCAAGAACCAGACTGTCAGGGAAATCTGGCCGTTTCTGTGGTTAACTAGTGAAACCCATACAGGAAGGCTGAGATTAGCTACTGGTGGGGCTAGACATAAGTGGATACCTGAACAATTTGGGATCACACACACATTTCCCTCGTGGCAACCCTGTGAAACTTTAGGCAGAACTGGATTGTGATGATGATTGACGAAGTGACATCAACTAGAGCATTTATAGGTCGTGTGGACCAGATATAGATGATGGGAATCAGAGCGGCCTGGCCAGTTAGGACCCTGGAGAAGAGAAGCTAGAAAATGCAGAGGTTGATAGATGCTGCATTAGGTGCAATGAGTTGGGTCACCACGGCAGTGCTCTGTCAGACCTCACCATGGCTCAGTCAGGTGGTCCTCAAGACGGACTCCATGCCTACCAAGCTGCTTGCTGATGAATTATTTATTTTCTAGCAAAGGGGAGGGGGCTTTCCTGGATGGGGGAACATTGATATTTTATGGGACATTATCCTGATCATAAATAAATAAGTTGTTAGGCAAATAATTGCATCAGTCTTCTGTAAGGATGGTTACATTGAGTCACTTTTTTTTTTTTTTTGGCTCCATTGATATCCTGATATATAATGCAATGCTGGGTTGTTGAAACTTTGCTGTGGGATGATTTCTTGGCACTAACTTTATGACCTACAAAGCTCTAAAGTGTTCTAAGATCCTCTACTATCAAAATGCAAACCTGCCTGCCCTAGCTGGTTTGGTTCAATGGATAGAACGTTGGCCTGTGGACTGAAGGGTCCCAGGTTCCATTCTGGTCAAGGGCACATGCCCAGGTTTCAGGCTCGATCCCCAGTAGCGGGTGTGCAGGAGGCTGCCAATCAATGATTCTCATCATTGATGTTTCTATCTCCTCTCCTTTTCTTTCTGAAATATATATATATGAAATCCTAATGGGGGGGGGCAGGGGGAGAGCAAACCTGCTCAATCAACTGAGCCACACTGGCCAGGGCTCATCCCAGTGTTTATTTTTTTTGTTTATTTTTTATTTTTTTTAAATATATTTTATTGATTTTGTTCAGAGAAGAAGGGAGAGAGATAGAGAGTTAGAAACATCGATGAGAGAGGGTCATCGATCAGCTGCCTCTTGCACACCCCCTACTGGGGATATGCCCGCAACCAAGGTACATGCCCTTGACCGGAATCGAACCCGGGACCCTTGAGTCCCCAAGCCGACGCTCTATCCATTGAGCCAAACCGGTCTTGGCTCATCCCAGTGTTTAAATGAGTAAATTAAGATAACTTATTCAGGGTTACCTAGCCAGTTAGTGACATGGCCTGAATCCAAAACACACACACACACAGTGTCACATACATTTTTGATAGCTCAATTGATGCTTCTTTTCAGATTTAACCCATCGGAATGACTAAATATTCAAAGTGTGTATGCATGTTTTTATATTTTTATTGATTTCAGAGATGAAGGGAGAGGGAGAAAGAGATAAAAACATCAATGATGAGAGAGAATCATTGATCAGCTGCTTCCCGCACTCTCTCTCCTGGGGATCGAGCTGAAAACCCAGGCATGTACCCTGACTGAGAATTGAACCAAGATCTCCTGGTTCATGGGTCAACACTCAATCATTGAGCAATGCTGGCCGGGCATGTATACATTTTTTTTGGGACACCAGTATATTTTTCTGTTATACCATCTGCGAGAACTTGCCCTGGACCATTCAATTACAAAAACCAAAAAACTCCTGATTTGCTCAAGTGAATATGAGTTGAGGTTTTTTTTCACCTTTTTTTTAAACACACACACACATATATATATATGTTTTTATTGATTTCAAAGAGGAAGGGAGAGAGAGATAGAAACATGAATGATGAGAATCTTTGATTGGATGCCTCCTGCACGCCCCCTACCGGGGATTGAGCCTGAAACCCAGGCATGTGCCCTTGACCAGAATCGAACCTGGAACCCTTGAGTCCACAGGCCAATGCTCTATCCACTGAGCCAAAACGTCTAGGGCAGTTTTTTCACTTTTAACAATGAGTCTTTATTAATATGCCCCCTCCAAGATTATCCAGTCTTACTGTTCAATTTGCAGAAAACTGAAGCCTATAACAGTTGTGGTTTACCCAAGCACACCCAGTGAGTTTACGGCACAGCCAGAATTCGAATCTCAGTCTTTGATTTAGTTCAGACACCTTTTCTTTTTTTTTAAAACAGTTTTTAAAAAAAAATATATATTTTATTGATTTTGTACAGAGAGGAAGGGAGAGAGATAGAGAGTTAGAAACCTCCATGAGAGAGAAACATCGATCAGCTGCCTCTTGCACACCCACCACTGGGGATGGGCCTGCAACCAAGGTACATGCCCTTGACCGGAATCGAACCCGGGACCCTTCAGTCCGCAGGCCTACGCTCCATCCACTGAGCCAAACTGGTTTCAGTTCAGGCTCCTTCTTATACACGATTTTACCTCTTTCTTTATAGAAAGGTTGAGGAGTGGAGAAACCTTAAGGTAGAAAGACAGGAGCTAGCTGACAACTGAAGATCAATCAAGTCAGACAGATTGCCTCTGAAGTGGTATTTATACGTCAGGATGCTTCAGGTTGAAAGCCAGACTTCCATTCACCACGTATTGATTCCAGCACTTTTCAGGAATGCAGCCATTGTTTAGGTCAGAGGTCCATTTCAGCTTTCCCCACAATCATGCGCACCACTTAACTCAGCGTGTGAGCACATTCTTTCCCTGCCTTTAGCCTGGCGGGAGGCAGCCTTCGCTTGCCACATCTTCTGTAGGAACGGAACACAGAAGTGACCCAGGCCGAGCTAAGGACGCTAGCCGTGCGGGCTTTAGGAATGGAAGAATGGGAGTCTGATCGATCCCTGCAAAGGGCTCTCTGCCTACCTCCACCCAACCCTCCCCAATAACAGACGGGTAATAGCTGACCTTCCAGGGACAGTAAATGACTTCTTTGGGTTACACATTGCCCCTGTTAGAGAGCGGGAATTTTTGAGCATGCTTGTGCCTCAGAAAGAGCTGACACCAGGCCAGGCCTTGAGATACGGTCTCATGGCCCCTTCCCAGCACGCAGGCCTTCTTTCATAGATCACTGTCAGCTTTCTGAAGAACAGGATGACCCTGTGAATAACATGGTCATCAATGGCATGATGTTGCTTGGGAAAAACTTTTGTTTTTTTTAAATATATTTTATTGATTTTTTTACAGAGAGGAAGAGAGAGGGATAGAGAGTTAGAAACATTGATGAGAGAGAATCATCGACCAGCTGCCTCTTGCACAACCCCTACTGGGGATGTGCCCGCAACCAAGGTACATGCCCTTGACGGGAATCGAACCTGGAACCTTTCAGTCCGCAGGCAGACGCTCTATCCATTGAGCCAAACCGGTTTTGACGGGAAAAACTGTTTTGTCTTGGGTTGCTTGCTCTGCAAAAACAGGATGTGATTAATTAAAAGGGGTCCTGCACAAAGGGTGGCTGCTGCTCTCTGGACTCCCTGCGTGGAGAAAGGCAGAGCAGTCACTGGTTGGCTGGCCAGCCAGTTGGCTAATAAAGGCTTCCTAGATTTTAATTTGGTCTGGACTCCAGTGGTCGTTCACTCACCTTCACTCCACAACAGCCCCCTCACTCTGGCCTGCCTGTCATGCCCTTGAGAGGACTCCACCCCCTTTAAACTGCTCTGGTTGGCATTGTTAAACCCGGGGGCTAAGAGACTGGCACAGTGGCTCTCTCTGCTCCAGCTCCCAGGTCAGGGCACCGTTAGAGAAGGACAGTGGAGCCTGAAGAACTGGGGTGCCACAAATTCCTGCGGCTTCTCTGGTTTAGAAGACACTGCTGCTTGCTCCCCTCAACAGCTCATGCAAACATTATTTCCCCAAGCTCCTGCTCTTCCTTCCCTAGCCCCAGCTCTTCATGGAATCCATGTATTCCCACCCTGTGGGATCTGGGGAGATGGAGATGATGGGGGTGGGGGAGAGGAGAGGAAGAGGGGGCACATCCTAGGGCAGCTGCAGTAGCATTTCCTTGATATATGTCGAAACTGGTTCGGCTCAGTGGATAGAGTATCGGTCTGCAGACCGAAAGGTCCCAGGTTCGATTCCGGTCAAGGGCATGTACCTCAGTAGGGGGTATGCAGGAGGCAGCTGATCAATGTTTCTCATCAATGTTTCTAACTTTCTTTTTTTTTTTTTAAATCAATCTTTATTGTTCATAATATTACAAAGGTTCCTCATTTCTTCCCCCCTCCACCAGGTTCCCACCCCACTCTCCACCCCCTCCCCATTCCCCACTGTCCTCATCCATAGGTGCACAGTTTATGTTCAGCCTCTTCCTCCCTCCCTTTCCTCGATAGTAAATCCCTTTTCAGATAGTAAATCAGATACTTAGCATTTTCTCATATCAATAATATCTCCACATGCCCAATGATACACTTCAGACAAAAGACATTTCCAAATAGGTCAACCAACCTCATCCAGGCCTCACCTAAGGCACTCATAGATCAACACCCCAGCGCTATACTAACTCAACACATCCAGATCTAAGCCTTCATCCCTTGATTCAGCAGACCCTCAAGTTCCCGTAAAAGTTTCCAGCCATGTCTGAGAGGCAGCCTTGGGGCGGGGGCAGGCGAGGAGCGAGTTGTTTTGGGCCTGGCTGCACCGGGCCTGGCCTCTGTTGCTCTCGTTCATACCACAACCAGCTGCTCCGGGTCTGGCCACTGCCGCTTCAGACCTAGTTGCTCTGGATTTGGCTGCTGCTGCTCCGGACCTGGCCGCACCCGACCCCGCTGCTGCGGGCCTGGCCGCTCCCAGCCTGGCAGCCGCTGCTCCGGGCCTGGCCGCACTCGACCCGTCTGCTCTGGGCCCAGTTGCTCCGGGCCAGGCCGCTTTGAGCCTGGCTGCTCCCGGCCTGGATGCTCCGATCTTGGCTACTGCTATTCTGGGCCTGGCTGTTCCCGACCCGGCTGCTCTGGGCCCAGCTTCTCTGGGCCCGGCCACTCCGGGTCTTGGTGTTCCTGGACTGGCCACCCTGGGCTTGGCTACCTCCGCCTCAGGCCTGGCTGCCACTGCCCTAGGTCTGGCTGCTCCAGTGCTGGCTGTTGCTGCTCTGGTTCTGGCTGCTGCTGCTCTCAGGCCTGGCTGTAGCTGCTCCAGGCCCGGCTGCCACCGCCTTGTGCCTGGCCACTCTAGGCCTGGCTGCCGCTGTTCCAACATTCTGTCCTTTTTTTTTAAAAAAAAAAAAAAGCATTTATGCTGCAATGTTGGCTGGTGAGTTGAGTTCTGACTTAGTCTTTGATTTTTCAAGATCTTCTTTGTATTCTTTCTTAAGTAATTTTATTGTATTTTGCTCTCACTTGATTTCTTCACATTGAGAACTTCTTTGGTTTCTTCCTCCTTGTCCTGGAAGCTCAGCAGGTTGGCCTGTGGCACCCCTTTGTTCTCCGCGGGCTCCTGCGCTTCTTCAGCCTGTTGCCAGGGGCGCCGCCCAGGAAGCAGCCCTCAGCCTCGGCTCCATTGCCTGCACTCAGCGGTTGAAGGCTCAGGGGCACCCCCCACCCCTGGGGTCCCCGTCGCCCAGCTTCTTGCTGGTGCCCGGCTGGCCGGTGTCCGGCAGGGGCTCCTGCTCCTCGTTGCATTCCTCCAGTCTGGAGCTTTTTTTCTCCTTCCCGCTAAGGGAGTCTAGCATCAGAGTCAACAGACTGTCCTCTGCGCGCACTGTGCGCGCGACTCCGGGGGCCTTGCTTTTCGCCGCTCCCCCAGGACTCCACCTCTCAGCCCCATCTCCCTCTGCTTAAGCCTGGGTCCCCAGGGATTGGCCTAGAATGGTGAAAGTCCCGACTGGGGCTCAGAGCCGCCGGAGGCTTTGTTTCTTCCCGCTAGGGCAATCCAGCATCAGAGTCAACAGACTGTCCTCTGTGCGCACTGTGCGCGCGACTCCGGGGGCCTTGCTTTTCGCCGCTCCCCCAGGACTCCACCTCACAGTTCCATCTCCCCCTGCTTAAGCCTGGGTCCCCAGGGACCGGCCCAGAATGGTGAAAGTCCGGAGTGGGGCTCAGTGCCGCCGCCACCGGAGGCTTTGTTTCTTCCTGCTAGGGCAATCCAGCATCAGAGTCAACACCCAGTCCTCTGCGCGCAGCGCGTGCGCGACTCCGGGGGCCCTGCCTTTCGCCGCTCCCCCGGGAATCCACCTCACAGCCCCGTTTCCCCCTGTCCGAGCCTGGGACCCCAGGGTCTAGCCCATAACTGGGGCTCAGCGCTGCTGGTTTGGGGGTCATCCCAGGCCGGGGTTTTTATTTTCTTTCTGCTAGGGAACGCCAGGCAGGCCCCCAGCCTTCTCCTCCTCTCTGGCTGCGACCTCTCTGTGCGCGCATGTGGGCGCGCAGCATTTCTCTGTACCTTAGGCTTTTTTTCCGCTCCTCTGATTTTCCTTCTGGTTTTCTCTTTCCTTCTTGTTGTAGCATTTTCGGTCAGTTGACTACCTGTAGCTCTGGGCAATGTCCACTCTACATTTTAGTTGTATTCCATTGAAATTGTTGTGTGCTGCTGCGGTTAGGTGTCTACCCGAGCAGCCATCTTGGATCCTCTTTTCAATGTTTCTAACTTTCTATCCCTCTCCTTCCTCTCTGTAAAAAAAATCAATAAAAAATATGAAAAATATATAATGAATTTTAAAAATTCATGTTCATATATGTACCAGAAGGCTGAAGGGAAAATTGGATTTCCATTCTCTATTGTGGGGAGTGAGTAGATAATGCCTAAAAGTAAAAAGTCAAGAAATACTAATTTGAGCTTATTACTTAAGATATGGCAATAAATGCCAAAATAATCAGTTAAAATTGGTAAAAGTGTGTGTGTTTTTTTGGTTGGGGGGTTAAGAGAGAAATGGTCAGAGGGAGCACAGGCAGCTATTCTTTGTTTTTTGTTGTTGTTTTTAAAATATATTTTTATTGATTTCAGAGAAGAAGGGAGAAACGAGATAGAAACATCAAAAATGAGAGAGAGCCGAAACCGGTTTGGCTCAGTGGTAGAGTGTCGGTCTGCGGACTGAGGGGTCCCGGGTTCGATTCCGGTCAGGGGCATGTGCATTGGTTGCGGGCACATCCCCAGAGGGGAGTGTGCAGGAGGCGCTGGTTGGTGGTTCTCTCTCATCGACGTTTCTACCTCTCTATCCCTCTCTCTTCCTCTCTGTAAAAAATCAATAAAATATATATATTTTTTTAAATGAGAGAGAATTACTGATTGTCTGTCTCCTGCACATCCCATACTAGGGATCGAGCCCACAATCCAAGCAGGTTCCTTGACCAGGAATCGAACCTTGACTTCCTACTCCTGGTTCATAGGTCGACAATCAACCACTGAGCCACACTGGGCCAGGCCTTCGTAACAAATCTGTGTGTGTGTGTATGTGCCACACTGGGCCAGGCCTTTGTAACAAATCTGTGTGTGTGTGTATGTGTGTATCTTCACCCACGGATATATATATTTTTTCCATTGTGGAAAAAGGGAGGGTGGGGAGAGAGAGAGAGAGAGAGAGAGAGAGAGAAACATTGATATCAGAGACATCAATTGGTTGCTTCCTGCATGCCCTTGACCAGGAATTGAACCTGGGACCCTGGTGTGGGCCAACGCTCTAACCGCTGAGCAACACATGCTAGGACTGTAACAAATCTTTGTAGCAAATTCTGCAAGACTGTATAACTTTGTAAAAAACAAAACTAAGAATATTACAGTTGTAGCTGATTCAATCAACCTCAGATTAAAAAAATATTAGGGGAAAAAAGTGTTATGTTGTAGCTGATATATACTATGAAGCTAGGCCTATGATGGTTGTGTCTCTACTAATATGTACAGATTTTTTATTGTCATTATTCCCTGAACAATACAGAATAGCAACTATTTATAAAGCATTTACATTGTATTAGGTATTATAAGTAATCTAGAGATGATTTTAAATAAATGGAGGGATATGCATACGTTATATGCAAATACTACAACATTTTATATAAGAGGCCTGAGCCCAGGCTGTGTAGATCAGTTGGTTAGAGCATCTCGTCCCAGTATACCAAGGTTGTGGGTTCGATCCCCAGTCAATGCACATACAACAATCAAGCAATGAATGCACAAATAAAATGGGACAACAAATCAATGTTTCTCTCTCTCTCTAAAATAAATAACTTTTTAAAGAGTGAATGATTAAAAACAAAACAAAACAATGAGCAGACTGGTTTGACTGCAATGAATATGTCCATAATAAAGGCAGCTAATATTTCCTGTTCAGAACTGTTCTTGGTTTGGTCACTTCTCTGCTCAATTGAGCTTCATCAGATTAACTTAGACTATTTGTGATTAGTAAAGAAATCTTTAAGAAGTTTTTGCACGGCGAATATGGCTCAGTGGTTGAGCATTGACCTATGAACCAGGAGGTGACAGTTTGATTCAAGAGAGGAAGGGAGAGGGAAAGAGAGATAGAATCATCAATGACGAGAGAGAATCATTGATTGGTTGCCTCCTGCACTCCCCTATTGGGGATGGAGCTCACAACCTAGGCCTGTGCCCTTGACTAAAATCAAACTCAGGACCCTTCAGACTGCAGGCCGATGCTCTATCCACCGAGCCAAACCTCAAGGGCTCCCTCCTCTTTCTTTACCCCATCGAACCTTTCACATCTACCCATCTCTATCAAATCTTCGATATTGTTCCTCTCCCTTGTTTGAACTATATGAACGTCCAGCACACCAGCCAGCACTTGCCTGGACCCTCTTTTGCATTTGTCTCTGATTATTTCACTTTTGAGTTCTAAATTCCCAACTAGATTGACAGGCTGTAGTGGTTACAATTCCTTTGCATCCTCCACAATACTTGGTGTGAGTTCAAAGAAATATATCTGTAAGGTCAGATTGAAAGTTGTTACCAAAGAATGTAGCAAGAATGAAAAGTGAAACAAGGATTGCAGCAGGTGGAGAGCAATTCAGGCACAAAGGGATCCAAGAAGCATTTATAGGGGTCCACTATACACTCCATAGTGTAGTCATTGTAGAGAGAAAAGAAGAATGGAGAGTGTGTGTTGGGGGGAGGGGGAAGGCACTCAGCAATGTTGCTCCCCATGTCCAATTATTTTTCTAGGTTTATTGACGAAACTCCTCCTTGACTTCGCAAGGGGGGATAAATGCCCTGCTCCAAAACTCTCATCACACCCCGTCTAAGAATCTGGTCTGCCTCCCCGCTACCCTGTGAGTGCAGTGAGGTTATTTCCCGCCCCCCACCCCCCTGCTATATTCCCAATAACAAATAGTGGGTCAATAAATGGTGGTTAAATGAATGAAAGCATACACGAACAAAGGGTTGGCTGACTGGAAGCTAGTACTGCATCTCAAGTCTACATTATGAGACTAGACACAGAATAATGTGCAGATGTTGACAAGTTTATTAAAATTCTGTAAGCCTGGGGCTCTCGCTGTCCCACGCCCGTCTGCTAGAGGTCCCAGAAAGCCGCCCCAGAGAAGCGGGAGGCGGGACTTGGGCTGCTCCGACCACACCCCCTCGCTTTCCAATGACCCCGCCCATAGACCCGCCCCCACCAGCCAGACATGCAACTCTGATTGGTGCGTTCTCCAATCTGTCTGAGCACGCCGGCGCCTATTGGGTCAATTGCCGAAGTTGCGTTGCGTACTTCCTGGCTTTGGGAGCGCGGCGCGGACGTAGGCTGGCCGCCATTGCGTTTCCCCCCAGCGGAGGTCTGTGTCGGGGGCTGCAGGGCGGATGTCTGGCGGGCTGGAAGGGGCCGCGGGAGGCGTGGTGGGGTCGGCTGAGCGGCCGGAGGGGTTTGGCTGGGCTGCGGAGCGAGGAGTGATTGCAGGCGGGGGCCTCGACGCGTTCCTGCTGCGCCTCTGTGGGCCCGGGCCCTGCTGCTCGTTCAATTCAATTTTTTTTTCTGCGCCCCCCAGATTCTCCCGGGATGGCCGGGGTGTTTCCTTACCGAGGGCCGGGTAACCCGGTGCCCGGCCCTCTGGCCCCGCTGCCGGACTACATGTCGGAGGAGAAGCTGCAGGAGAAAGGTGAATGCGTGCGGGAGGAGCGGTGTCTGGGCCCCGGGGACGTGGGGGTGGGTGTGCGCGTGCGCGGCCGCAGCATCTTTGAGCCCTTTTTCTGTTGTTGCAATTGTCAAAACGTTAGGTGTTAGCGCCCTTACTGCCCCCTCTCCCCCGATTTTCCCACCTGATCAGGGTCTTTAAAAGCGTCTTGTATCTTTCAGACACTGATCACCAACAATGGGGATACAATAGCGATGCAGACAGGACTCCTGTCCTTTTAAGGGTTTAAATTGCAATGGAGGAGATAGACAACAAAGCACTTTAAAAAAAAAAAAATCTGTAACATAAATGGCAGGCAGTGGTAAATGAGCAGGATGACAAGAGAATTAGCAGGGAGTGCACCTGCTGGCTGCTGGCCCCTTTTTTATACATCCTGACCCGTCCTCACCCTAGGGCAGGAGATGGGGATGATTAGACTAAGAGTGTCCAGTCCTTTAAACCGAGGTGTCTTTGTAGCCCGAAAATGGCAGCAATTACAGGCCAAGCGCTATGCCGAAAAGCGGAAGTTTGGATTTGTGGATGCTCAGAAGGAAGACATGCCCCCAGAGCATGTCAGAAAGATCATTCGAGACCATGGAGACATGACCAACAGGAAGTTTCGCCATGACAAGAGGGTCTACTTGGGGTAAAGAACATCTTGGAATTACTTCGTTTGGAGTTTGGCCCTTTCCTATGTCCCTCTCCCATAGGGGTAGTCCTGGAAAGCTGCTCTGACATTTGGGACCTTAGTCTTCTAGGACAGCCCACCTTGGTGGTTAGGAGAGAAAGGAGAAAACCATTAGGGTCCTGTGATGATTCAGGATCTTCCAGTATGCTTCCTTTATTTATTTATTTTTATTTATTTTTATTTTTTTTCTCCCTTTATTTTTTTTTCTTTGAAGCGTTTTACAATTTATTTATTGACTTTAGAGAAAGAAAAAGGCTAATTTGTTGCTCCTCTTATAAGTGCCGGGATTGGGGGATTGAACCCGCAACCTTGGCTTGTCAGGATGACTTTAATCAACCGAACTACCTGGTTAGGGCCCAGTTTGCACTTTATTGCCTTGATTTTCCTTCCTGATCTGGAACTAGAGCTTTTAAAAATGTGTTTATTGATTGATTTGAGGGAGAGACACACACACACACACAGAAACATCTATTTGTTGTTGCACTTATTTAAGTAGTCATTGGTTGATTCTTGTATGTGCCCTGACCCGGGATTGAACCCATAACCTTGGCTGGCAGATGGGGACCATGCTCTAAACATCTGACTACCTGGCCAGGGCTGGGACTGGAGCTTTAATTTGCCCTGTTGGTGCTATGACAATATGTGCCTATCTTTGAAAGGGTTGAAGCCCAGAGCAGGACACTTTGTGCATTCTTCTGTGCTTGTAACTCCTCAGTGAACAGAATTCTCAGGTTCAGGAGTAGTTAACTCCTGAGGTATTTACACTTGTTTTTCCATGGCCCCAAACTGGGAGAGTACAGGTACAAATATCTTAGCAAATCCCTTTCCCATTTGGACACAAAAATGTTAACCAGTTCATTATGAATACCAATTCATTAACCGCTAAGATTTGTTTCAGAACTTTTAAAAAAAATATATATTTTTTATTGATTTTTTTACAGAGAGGAAAGGAGAGGAATAGAGATTTAGAAACATCAATGAGAGAGAAACATTGATCAGCTGCCTCCCACACAACCCCTCCTGGGGATATGCCTGCAACCAAGGTACATGCCCTTGACCGGAATCGAATCTGGGACCACTCAGTCCGCAGGCCGATGCTCTATCCACTGAGCCAAACCAGTCACAGCTGTTTCAAAATTTTTTGTTGTCCCTCCCCCCCCAAAAAAAAAAACCCTGTTTCTTGAGAACTGTTGTAGGTGCTAGGGATAAGAGTAGTGAACAGGAAATAATCGCCTTTCTGGAGCTTATAGTCTAATGGTGTGACATATATGAGACAAATGGTTACAGTAAAGTATTATTTTATTTTTTAAAATATATATTTTATTGATTTTTTTGCAGAGAAGAAGGGAGAGGATCAGAGAGCTAGAAACATCAATGAGAGAGAAACATTGATCAGCTGCCTCTTGCATGCCTCCCACTGGGGATGTGCCCGCAGCCAAGAATCGAACCTTGGGACCTTTCAGTCCACAGGCTGACGCTCTATCCACTGAGCCAAACCAGTTAGGGCTATGGTGATTATTTTAATATTATTTATGGGTAAGTTCAGAGAGAATAGAATGTGAGATAGTCTAAGGTTGTCTTTAGAGGGACCGCTGTTGATTTAGAGGGACTTAAGCCCAGTGTCGTGGGACTAAAATTTAAGAATGAGCACAGCCGGCACCAGTTTGGCTCAGTGGATAGAGCATCGGCCTGCGGACTGAAAGGTCCCAGGTTTGATTCCGGTCAAGGGCATGTGCCTTGGTCGCGGGCACATCTCCAGTAGGGGGTATGCAGGGGGCAGCTGGTCGATGATTCTCTCTCATCGACGTTTCTAACGCTCTATCCCTCTCTCTTCCTCTCTGTGAAAAATCAATAAAATATATTAAAAATAAAAGAAAGAATAAGCACAGTTGGAGAGGGGAAAGCAGAGTTCCTGGTCATGAAGGGCTGTGTGCAATTGGAAGTTTGAACTGTAAGGTGGATTTTCTGTGGAATGTGATACCTTCTGACTTCTAATCATCTGTCTTTCTAATGTTGCAGTGCCCTGAAGTACATGCCTCATGCAGTCCTCAAACTCCTGGAGAACATGCCTATGCCTTGGGAGCAGATTCGAGATGTGCCTGTGCTGTACCACATCACTGGAGCCATTTCCTTTGTCAATGAGATTCCCTGGGTCATTGAGCCCGTGTACATCTCCCAGTGGGGGTGAGAAGGGCTGGAATATGTTTGGTGGTGGTGGTGGTGGTTGGGAGGCAGTGGGTGGAAACTATTGTGTGATATTGTTGGCTTTCAGGTCAATGTGGATTATGATGCGGCGAGAAAAAAGAGACAGGAGGCATTTCAAGAGGATGCGTTTCCCCCCCTTTGATGATGAGGAGCCGCCTTTGGACTATGCTGACAACATTCTAGATGTTGAGCCACTGGAGGCCATTCAGCTAGAACTGGACCCTGAGGAGGATGCCCCAGTATTAGACTGGTTCTATGACCACCAGCCATTGAGGGACAGCAGGAAGTAAGTGTGGTTGGAGTTTCCACTCGTGTTAGAATTCTGGAAATCCAAGAGTCCCGGGAGAGCATTGGGAGTGTGGCTTGGCTAGCTGGTATACCCACTGGACATGAGTTTATTTTTCCCCCCCCTAGGTATGTGAATGGCTCCACTTACCAGCGCTGGCAGTTCACACTGCCCATGATGTCCACTCTCTATCGCCTGGCCAATCAGCTCCTGACAGACTTGGTAGATGACAACTACTTCTATCTGTTTGATCTGAAGGCCTTCTTTACCTCCAAGGCACTCAATATGGCCATTCCTGGAGGCCCCAAATTTGAACCTCTCGTTCGAGATATCAACCTACAGTAAGTTGGAGTAGGAATTTTAGGCATGTTGGGTTGAATAAACTCTAATCCCGATCCTTAGGGGAGTCCATTATAGCTTCCAAACTGTCCAACTAGTTTGATCGTCTTTGATTTTGTATCCTAGGGATGAAGACTGGAATGAATTCAATGATATTAATAAGATCATCATCCGGCAGCCAATCCGCACGGAATACAAGATTGCTTTCCCTTACTTGTACAACAACCTCCCACACCATGTCCACCTCACCTGGTAAGAGTTGGAACACAGGTGGAGGAAAGGCGTAGGCTGGCATTTAGGTTGGGCCAGGCCAGGGCAGGGAAGCCTTGGCTCACTCTTCTTTCATTTTAGGTACCACACTCCTAATGTTGTGTTCATCAAAACCGAGGATCCTGATTTGCCAGCTTTCTACTTTGATCCTCTGATCAACCCAATTTCCCATAGGCACTCAGTCAAGGTGAGAGGAGGGGACATTTGACTTCAGGTCTTCCAAGTGAAACTTTCTGACTTTGGCTGAGGTATTATTAGATAAAAATTCATCAGAGGGAGATGTGTTTTCCATCCTGTTAAGTGGTTTGTCTTAAGCTATAAACTAATTTGAGAGTTTGGCATTTGGCTCTAAGTTATTGGTATAATTTTGATCTCTGTGATTATCCATCTGGGCTTTATCATCCTCTGGGACTCTGTAGTTCATTCTGGTCTGTTTCCACTCCCCCCACTCCCCACCCCCCTTACATCATTTTATTGAGGTTTAGTTCATATACTATGCAATTCACCCATTTAAAGTCTACAGTTCACCTATTTAAGGTGTACAATATTCATCCATTTAAGTGTACAATTAAGTGGTTTTTAGTTTATTCACAGTTGCACCACTATCGACTCAGGCAATTTTCATTACCCTCAAAAGAAACCTTGTACCCATCCATCAGCAGTCACTCTTCCTTCCGGTGAATGTTCCATGCCTAGACTATTACTAATCTTTATGTCTCTGCTAGAGGGCTGATGCATGAAATTCGTGCAGTAGTAGGCCTTCCTTCCAGCACCGGCTTCCCTCCAGCACCTGGGACCGGACTTCCCTCGCAGCCCTGGCTTCATCTGGAAGGATGTCCTGATTTAATTAGCATATTTTACTTTCATTTTTATAGATTTGTCTACTCTGAATATTTCATATAAATAGAATTATGCAATAAGTTTAAATTTTTTTTTAAACAATATGTAGTCTTCTGTGACTAGCTCTTACATATACAATGTTTTTTATGTTTATGTTCCATCATGTTCTTGACATGAACAGACCCGCTTCATCAAGCCCAGTTTTTGGAGCTTGAGCAGGAGTTGATGGCAGTGTTTACTTCTTACGGTATCAGGCTCCTTTGAGAGGCCTTTGTTGGTGAGCCAGTTGGGTTGTGACTGTGATAGTTGTTTCCCTGGTTGGCCCTGGCTTCTTCTCTGCTCTCTTGGCATCCTTTGCCCTGGCCCTTTAGGGTTTCTTTTGTCAGGCAGCCAAGTTTCCATGGCAGATGTAGCCACTCTGCTTGGCCCGGAGCGTTTCCCTTCCATCCCAGGTCTCCGCTCAGTTCAGCAAGAACTGAACCCTTGGGGGTTATTCTTTCAGAGCCAGGAACCATTACCAGACGATGATGAGGAGTTTGAGCTCCCAGACTTTGTGGAGCCCTTCCTGAAGGACACCCCTCTCTACACGGACAACACAGCGAATGGCATTGCCCTGCTCTGGGCCCCCCGGCCCTTCAACCTACGCTCCGGCCGCACCCGCCGGGCCCTGGACATCCCCCTTGTCAAGAACTGGTAAGGCTTCTACCTGCGAGGAGGATGGTGGATGGATAGGAGGAAAACCCCTTTACATGCATCCTTTAAAAGAGAGCTGGGCCAGTCTTATGTGATGGGTGTTTCCTAGGTATCGGGAGCATTGTCCTGCTGGGCAGCCTGTGAAAGTGAGGGTCTCCTATCAGAAGCTGCTCAAGTACTATGTGCTGAATGCCCTGAAGCACCGGCCCCCAAAAGCCCAGAAGAAGAGGTAAGGTGCCTGAGGGCCCTGCTCAGACTTCTTTTGCTCCAAAGATAATCAGCCAGCTCACGCTCTCTTCGTTATTGCCACTCCAGGTACCTGTTCCGCTCCTTCAAAGCCACCAAATTCTTCCAGTCCACGAAGCTGGACTGGGTGGAGGTGGGGCTGCAGGTGTGCCGCCAGGGCTACAACATGCTCAACCTTCTCATTCACCGGAAAAACCTCAACTACCTGCACCTGGATTACAACTTCAACCTCAAGCCTGTCAAGACGCTCACCACCAAGGTCTGCATTGGGCCTTCAGGGTCTCCTGAGCTTGAGGGAGGGCCTGGTTTGCTCTGGTCCCCAGAGGAGGCTTGCATCCCGTCAGGACCATTGCTGATGAATGTTTTTTTCTGTTCTTGGCATCTTCTCCAGGAAAGAAAGAAATCTCGTTTTGGGAATGCTTTCCATCTGTGTCGAGAAGTTCTGCGTTTAACTAAGTTGGTGGTAGACAGTCATGTGCAGTATCGATTGGGCAACGTGGATGCCTTCCAGGTAAGGCTAAGTATCTCCGGCCCCTAGCCCAGGTGAGAAGCTGGTGCAGCCTGGGCTGACTGTGGAGCTGGTTATAGCTTGAAGCCTGATGGGGCATTTGTGTTGCAGCTGGCAGATGGATTGCAGTATATCTTTGCCCACGTGGGGCAGCTGACGGGCATGTACCGGTACAAATACAAGCTGATGCGGCAGATTCGCATGTGCAAGGACCTGAAGCATCTCATTTATTACCGCTTCAACACGGTGGGACCCTGCCCATACACCCCCTCTCAGATCCATTTTAATTTTTTATCTAGTCAGGGTGTTTTCCAGGGACCTATTTGGAGAAAAGCTCTGTGTCATTACTGCCCTCCCCTTGTGAATGTCAACAGTCTCCCTCCCCTTACCATACCCTCCTCAAGTCCATCTTTAGGTCTCAATAGGAAACTTCAGTTACTGGTTTTTGCTTAAAGTTTTCTCATTTACCGTATTTTAGCTGTTGAGGACCCAGAGTTTTCCCTTTGTTTTTTCCCCCTTCACTGTCATGCATGTGTTCCTCCTGCCCTATCTCTGCCCAGTTTTCTATTGTCATTAAGTTAATTGCTAACTTCTGTTCTCTGCCTGGGATCATAGGGTCCTGTAGGGAAAGGTCCTGGCTGTGGCTTCTGGGCTGCTGGCTGGCGGGTCTGGCTGTTTTTCATGCGTGGCATCACCCCTCTGCTGGAGCGATGGCTGGGCAACCTCCTGGCCCGGCAGTTTGAAGGTGAGTGGTTTTCTCTCCAACTTCTCCCATGATCTCTTCAAGGGTAGGTCCTATGTGTTCCTGTTCTGTCCCCTGCCCTTGTTTGAGACAGAGACTCCCTCCTGGATTGCTTCTTAAGTCCATTCTCTAACGAGTCTGACCTCGTATTCTGTTTATTTTGTTGTAACCATGGTTAGTGAGAGGGGCATGAAGATAGAGACTCTTATTAAAAACAATGACTCTTGCCGAAACCGGTTTGGCTCAGTGGTAGAGCATCTGTCTGCGGACTGAAAGGTCCCGGGTTCGATTCCGGTCAAGGGCATGTACCTTGGTTGCGGGCACATCCCCAGTAGGGGGTGTGCAAGAGGCAGCTGGTCGATGTTTCTCTCTCATCGATGTTTCTAGCTCTCTATCCCTCTCTCCTCCTCTCTGTAAAAAATCAATAAAATATATTAAAAAAAAACAAACCACTATTCCTTTAAAAAAAAAAATAACAATGACTCTTAATCACTTCACTTCTAGGCCGACACTCAAAGGGGGTGGCGAAGACTGTAACAAAGCAGCGAGTGGAGTCACATTTTGACCTTGAGCTTCGGGCAGCTGTGATGCATGACATTCTAGACATGATGCCCGAGGGGATTAAACAGAACAAGGCCCGGACAATCCTGCAGCACCTCAGTGAGGCCTGGCGCTGCTGGAAGGCCAACATTCCCTGGAAGGTGGGTATCTCTACGACTCTGAGCAGACATGGACCTCTTTCCTGGGCTTGGGAGTACCGCTCCTGGACAATCTCGGGCTGTGTGGCTCCCATCACTCTCTCATTGTGCCTTTTGCACTTTCAGGTCCCTGGACTGCCAACGCCCATAGAGAACATGATCCTTCGATACGTGAAGGCCAAGGCTGACTGGTGGACCAACACCGCCCACTACAACCGAGAACGGATTCGTCGTGGGGCCACTGTGGACAAGACTGTTTGCAAAAAGAACCTGGGCCGTCTCACCCGGCTCTACCTGAAGGCAGAACAGGAGCGGCAGCACAACTACCTGAAGGTTGGGCAGAGGAGGCTGGGCTGGGGGTGGGGGGTGGGCAGGGAGTGGATGGCAGAGTTGGGCCCATGCCTTGTGCTGGAGGGATTGGCCACGGTGGGGGAGGCTAATCATTATGTGTACCTTGCAGGATGGGCCTTACATCACAGCAGAGGAGGCGGTGGCAGTGTATACCACCACTGTGCATTGGCTGGAAAGCCGTAGGTTCTCACCCATCCCATTCCCTCCGCTCTCCTACAAACATGACACCAAGTTGCTCATCTTGGCCTTAGAGCGGCTCAAGGAAGCTTACAGGTGAGGAGTGGAGTAGACAGGTTCCTGTGGGAAGGTGACAGGGAGAATGGCATTGTCATAGTCCAAAGAAACCCAATCTTTTCTGGGTTTGGTTTCCTCTTGGTTTTCTCATTCACTTTCCCGTTGCTTTGCCTTGTCAGTGTGAAGTCTCGATTAAACCAGTCTCAGAGGGAGGAGCTAGGGCTGATCGAGCAAGCCTACGACAACCCCCATGAGGCATTGTCCCGCATCAAGCGTCACCTCCTCACACAGAGAGCCTTTAAAGAAGTGAGTGAGATTCCTCCCTCCCCAATTTTATTTTGGCTCTGCTAATCATTCCCATCACTCAGGGTGGCAGAACGCCTCAGGTGATCGGTGGATTGGTGTGAGCCAGCTTTCTTGTCCCACAGGTGGGCATTGAGTTCATGGATCTCTATAGCCACCTGGTGCCAGTGTACGATGTGGAACCACTGGAGAAGATAACTGATGCTTACCTGGACCAGTACCTGTGGTATGAAGCTGACAAGCGCCGTCTCTTCCCACCCTGGATCAAGCCTGCTGACACAGAACCACCTCCTCTGCTTGTTTATAAGTGGTGCCAAGGTAAACTTTTCCGGGATCACCCCTGAGGAAGGGAGGCGAATTGAGTTTTACATCAAAATTCTTGCTAATCTTCTCTGTATCGTTCCAATTTTAGTATATGTGCTGCCGAAGCGAGCACTACATCAAAATTCTTATTCAGGCCCTGGCCAGTGTGGCTTAGTTGGTTGAGCGTAGTCCCGTGCACTGAAAGGTCACCTGTTTTACTCCTGGTCTGGGTACATTACCCAGGTTGCGGGTTTAGTCCCTGGTACGGAGGCAGCTGATTAATGTTTCTCTCCCTCTGCCTAAAATCAATAAAAATATTTTTAAAAAAAAGAAAAAAGAAGAAAAAGAAAAAAGTTCTCATTCAGGCAGCATAATTCATCTACTCTCTTGCGGCATGGTACCAAGGAAATAAGTGCTGATGTTAAACTGAACAAAGGAGTCCTAGCAATCCGGATGAATGAGCAGTGTTAGTGAGATTATGGTAGCTACTGGAGGCACTAGTGCTGAAAGGGAATTTCTAACCTGCAGACCTGTCTTGTTTCCTCCGCAGGCATCAATAACCTGCAGGATGTGTGGGAGACCAGTGAGGGTGAGTGCAATGTCATGCTGGAGTCACGCTTTGAGAAGATGTATGAGAAGATCGACTTGACCCTACTGAACAGGCTGCTGCGGCTCATTGTGGACCACAACATAGCCGACTACATGACAGCCAAGAACAACGTCGTCATCAACTACAAGGTGTGTCTTTGGGGCAGGGTAACAATCATTTTGTTGTGGGGTGAGGGTCTGGCCCACCGAGTTAGGTTCTCTTAAGGGGAGGGCAGAAGAGAAGCCTGGGGCGTGGCCATGGGTTGAGAGTTGTTAAAGAGTTGTCTTTCTTTCTAGGACATGAACCACACGAATTCATATGGGATCATCCGCGGCCTGCAGTTCGCCTCATTCATTGTGCAGTACTATGGCCTGGTGATGGATTTGCTTGTGTTGGGATTACACCGGGCCAGTGAGATGGCTGGGCCCCCTCAGATGCCAAATGACTTTCTCAGTTTCCAGGACATAGCCACAGAGGCTGCCCACCCAATTCGTCTCTTCTGCAGATACATTGACCGCATCCATATTTTCTTCCGGTGAGCGCTTGCCTGGATTCTTATCCTTGTAGGGCATTGAGGCAAATGCCTAGCCTCTGGAAGTGGCTCTTGAACCTTAGTTGACTTTCTGCTGAGTTGGGGCTTCAAAATGGAATGAAGTCCTGTGGGTAGGGGAGGGGCTTGGGGCGGGCTCCGTTTGTCCAGAGGTCTCCTGTGGTCCTACTGTATTGGGGCCTTAGCAATGCACTCTGCCTGGTATAGGTTTACAGCAGACGAGGCTCGAGACCTGATCCAGCGTTACCTGACGGAGCACCCTGACCCCAACAATGAAAATATCGTTGGCTATAATAACAAGAAGTGCTGGCCCCGCGATGCCCGCATGCGCCTCATGAAGCATGATGTCAACTTGTGAGTCTAGTGGGGCTGTGGGAGCTGAAAGAACATCGGCCTGAGGGTTCAGAGACAATTAGACGGGATGCATGGGGTTGTGTCCTGGGTGGGAGGAGTGTATTCTGTTGGGATATCGTCAGTCTGGCCTTTGAAGGGCAGTTTCTTCCCAGGAGACTGATGTGACCGTGTTTTCTGTGGACAGGGGTCGGGCAGTGTTCTGGGACATCAAGAACCGTCTGCCACGGTCAGTGACTACAGTTCAGTGGGAGAACAGCTTCGTGTCCGTGTACAGTAAGGACAACCCCAACCTGCTGTTCAACATGTGTGGCTTCGAGTGCCGCATTCTGCCGAAGTGCCGCACCAGCTATGAGGAGTTCACCCACAAGGATGGGGTCTGGAACCTGCAGAATGAGGTACAGCCTGGGAAGGGGGCTAGACAGAGCATTGCCACCCTGTACCTCTGGGGGAAATGGGGTGAAGGATACTGACACAAACTTCATTATCTGTCAGCTGAGCCTCGTTGGGTGGCAGGGCATAGTGATTGGTGGTCAGAGTTGTTCCTTGCTCCTATGGCAGTACCAGAAACAATTAACCTTGACCTTGTGGTTTAGGTTACTAAGGAGAGGACAGCCCAGTGTTTCCTGCGTGTGGATGATGAGTCAATGCAGCGCTTCCACAATCGTGTGCGTCAAATTCTGATGGCCTCTGGCTCCACCACTTTCACCAAGGTATCAGACAACCCCACTTCCGTGTGTCCTCTGTCCATCTCACTCCCTTTCATCTCTTCCCCTGTTTGCTCTTCTTTCTTCCCAGTATTGCCCACTGTGCTGTCTCCGTGCTTTATGGCATAGGTAGCAGATTAGAGTGTCAAATCAAGTTAGTTATTTTCTGAGAATTCCCTGCAGGAATTCTGCAGTCTCCTCTGTAATTGTGATGGCTCTAAGTTAAGGCAAGAGTTGAAGTTGGAATTTTAAATCGGAACAAAAATCACTTTTTTTCGTTTTTCCAAGGGCTAGTGATCCAACTCATAGAATTCATCTTTTAAACAGTGACATAGGGTGCATATTGAAAAGCATAATTAGCTATCTTAGTGTCTATTTTCCCCTTCAGTTGCTTCTCAAGGCAGGTGGACTTGTAGACTATAAAAGTTTTTGCATGGTTTAACAAGCCACCTTGCCCTTTCCACGGTCTTTCCTCGCCATTGTAATGTGTGCATGAATGTTCTGGCTGATGCTCTCAAGAACATCAATGATGCCAAAAAGAGAGGAGGAAAACACCAGGTCCTTATTTTATTTATTTATTTTTTATATATATTTTATTGATTTTGTACAGAGAGGAAGAGAGAGAGATAGACAGTTAGAAATATCGATGAGAGAGAATCATTGATCAGCTGCCTCTTGCACACCCCCTACTGGGGATGTGCCCGCAACCAAGGTACATGCCCTTGACCGGAATCGGACCCGGGTCCCTTCAGTCCCCAAGCCGACGCTCTATCCATTGAGCCAAACCGGTTTTGGCAACACCACGTTCTTAATTAAGTTGTGCTCCAAAGTCGTCCAATTTCTTCTTTTTTAAAAAAAAATATATATTTTATTGATTTTTCATAGGAATAGAGAGGGACAGAGAGTTAAAAACATTGATGAGAGAGAAACATTGATCAGCTGCCTCCTGCATACCCACTACTGGGGATGTGCCCACAACCAAGGTACATGCCCTTGACCGGAATCAAACCTGGGACCCTTCAGTCCACAGAACGACGCTCTATCCGTGAGCCAAACCGGTTTCAGCCATTGTCCAGTTTCTAACTGTGTTGATGAAGCAAGGCTACACTAGTGAATTTGAGAGCCCTGATGGTCACAGTTGGGAAAATTATGAACTTCACAGGCAGATGAAACAGGTGCGGTGTGGTCAGCCGCAGATTTGATGTGCAACTCAGAGACCTAAAAATGCCAAAGTAATCTGCATTCACCCTGTCAGTTTGGTTTTATTGTACTGACAACTTCAGCTGGCATCATGAGCCACAAAGAAGCAACACAAAAAAATACAAAGGATGCCCTGGCTGGTGTGGCTCAGTTGTTTGGGCATTGTCCCATGCACTGAAAGGTTGCTGGTTCGACTCCCGTCAGGGCATATGTCTGGTCCAGGGCATATGTTGATCCATCAGGAGGGGGTGTGGAGGAGGCAGCCAGTCTATGTTTTGCTCTCACAATGATGTTTCTTTTTTCTTTTCTTTTTTTTCTCTCCCTCCCTCCCTCTCTCTCAAAATCAGAAATCTTAAAAAAAAAAAAAAAAAAAAGAAAATCCTGGGATTTTTTTTTTACAGGGATATAATATCTACATAGAAATAAAGTATCTCAATGGATTTTTAAAAAGGCACTTCATCCTGATTTCCCTCAGAATAATAACTGTTAGCTGTAGCAATTTTCTCTTATTCTGACCTTCATATCCCTTTAAATATGCAGTACACATAAAGAATGCTTTACATTTTTTTAGTGATGCTTCTTTTGAGAATACATTTTATCTTAATATTCCTTACCTAAAATTCCTCATGCTATATTTTTTTTGGAGAATAGTGCTAGGAAAAAGTTAATCCTTTAGGTTGGTTATTCCCACCAAGGGTCAGATAACTGGAATTATGTAGCTCATTCATTCCATTGGTGCTTGTTGATAACTACTGCATTCAAGGTATTATGGGCGTACTATATGTAAGATAGACTCTATCTGTGCCTTCATTGAGCTCACTAACACAGATGCATAGTCAGGAAAAAGAGCTAGTTTTATTTGGGAATCTGTGAGAACACTCAAGTTGAGGACTCGCCTATTGTGCGAGAAGGAGAGGAAAGGCTTCCTGGAAAAAAAAAAATAACGTGATGAGGTAGTGAGAGAGGGCATTCCTTTAGCCAGAAGTATGGAGGGGTAACTAGCAGGTGTATGTGGGACTGTAAGAAGTTGTGAATTTACTGGAGTAAAATCGTGGAGTTGGGACTGTTAGCAGATGAAGGCTGGGTAGATAAGCACGAGCCAGATCATGGAGGGGATTGCATGACTCATTAAGAGTCTGTAAAGGTCTTATGGGCATGACTGTCTCAGATTTCTGTGTTAGGTGGTTCACTCTTGCAGCTGTGGGAAGATGGGTTTAGAGGAATAGGATGTGAGATCAGTTTGGGGACTGCTGCCAGAGTCCAGATAAAAATGGTGAAAGTAGAAGTGAGGATAGGGGAGCAGATTTGATAAGTAGTTAGCAGGTTCAATCAGGTGAGCTTCATTTTGATGGGATGCCCAGAGGGAAAGGAAGAAGTCAAAATAACAGTTTTTGGCATGGGTGACTAGGTGGATATTGATGTCACTAAATGGAAGACTACGGGAAGAACAGGTTTAGGGAGGAAATAAGTAAATATAGTTTAGGATGTAAAAAGTTTGAGGTTCTTGAGAACATCTAGCTGGATGTATCCAGTAGATATTTATATATTTCTTTAATTCCATGATAAATATATACATGTGTGTATTCCCCACCACCACCACCACTGGTGCCTCTTAAATTGATGGTCTCTTAGATTTATGAAAAATACTGTGAGTTTGAAGCTCCAGGGAGAGAAATGAGGTGAGAAAGTAAGAGCAGTCAGGGGTAACTTACAAGTTTCTAGAGGATGTCCAAGTGGAGGTATTTTACAATCTGAAGCCTGGAGAAGATGTCTGGGTTGAAGATGTAGATTTAGGAGTCTGTCAGCATAAAAAAGATGGTTTAGAGCTCAAGAGTGAGCAAGTTTATCCAGAGAAAATACAAGGCATGAGGAGAGCAGAGGGACGAGTTGGGAAGCCTTGGGAACACTGAGCAGCAGTGTGGCCAGGCAGAGAGAGTGCTGGGTCATGGGAGCCAAGGCTGTCAGGAGTGGGTGGCCTCTTAACACTTGCAGTTGCTTAAGAGTCTCTCACTTAGATAAAGTCTGAGAAGTATCCATTGGATTCGGCGGTCTGGACGTCATTGGTGACCTTAGCAAGAGCTGTTTCAGAAATAGTAGGGATAGAAGCCAGATTGCAGTGGGTGAGGCTTTATGGGAAGTGAGGGGGTGGAGACAGCAAGGACTGTCGATTTGCCAGAGCTGGAAGGAGGAAGAAAGACATTAGATGCCACCTAGAGGGAGATATAAGTCAAGGCAGGTATTTTTAAATGCGAGTGACTTGGGTATGTTTTCATTGAGAAGGAGCCAATGGCGGTTCAGAGTGCAATAGGAGTGATAAGTGATGGAGCAATGTTCTAGAGAAATTGCATAGGGATGGTGGAATAGGCAAGGGGAGGGAGAACATCCTCCGAACCTAATAGGAAAGAGGTCTGGATAGATGTGAACGTAGTAAGTTAAGCGAGAAGTTATTACAGTCTTGAAATTTTCAGCTGTGCCTGGACTGGAGTAAGGGACACAGGGTTTCAGACTTCAAAGCACAGTGTTGGGGGTATGATGAGATGGCTGGAGAAACTACACTCACTGTACATGGGTTTCAAGAAAATGAAGGAAACTGTTATTCCCAGAAGCGTTCAGCTACTCAGTGATGGGATGGAGAATGTGAATAGATTTTAGTGATTTCGGGTTGGGGTTTTGCCGGAGGACTGTGGTGGAGTGGTGAGGGATTAGGGGATAAAGGGGGATTAAGGGTGCTGGCCCCTTTTGGACTCCTGGATTATGGAATGGATGAAAAGGAAGAGACCAGAAGAGGCCAGTGACCTTAGGAAAAAAAATATAGGGATCAAGGGAATAGATGTGTGAGAGGTAAGAGCTGAGTAATGGAGGGTGTCAGCGTTAGAGAGGAGTGTACTATAGTGGTTAGAAGTGGAGCAATTTGTTGTTACACTTAATTATGATTCTAGAAGTATGTGCCTTGACCAGGGAAGGAACCCACAATCTTGGCATGTTGGGACAATGCTTTAATCAACTGAGCTACCCAGCCAGGGCTCTGATTTGTTAAAGTAAAATGTTAGATGATCAAGTTTGCCCCCTTTTTTTAAAAGAAATATTTTTACTGATTACAGAGAGGAAGGGAGAGTAAGAAAGAGATAGAAACATCAATGATGAGAGAGAATCATTGATCAGCTGCCTCCTGTACTCCCCCTATTTGGGGACGGAGCCCACAACCCAGGTATGTGCCTTTGATTGGAATTGAATCTAGGACCATTCAGGTTCCTGTTTTTCTTAATATACTCAAGCATAAGTACAAGATTTTCGTTTCATTTTGTTAATCCTCATCCAAGGATATTTTTCCATTGATTTTTAGAGAGAGATGAAGGGAGGGAGGAAGAGAGGGAGAGAGAGAGAAGCAGACATTGATGTGAGAGAGATATACGTCTATTGGTTGCCTCCCTAACACTCCCCGACTGGCGTTGGGGATTGAGCCTGCAACCAAGGTACATACCCTTGACCTGGAATTGAACCTTCAATCCTTTAGTCCATGGGTCGATGCTCTATCCACTGAGCAAAACCAGCTAGGGCACAAGTTTTTTTGATAGCTGTTTTAAAGGTCCTTGTTTGTTAATTCCATCATTTGTTGTTTCTAAGTCTGTTTCTGTTGATCGATTTTTCTTCTGGCTACAGGTAATTTATTTCTACTTTGTATGCTTAGTAAATTTTAAAAAAATTATTTTTTTATTGATTTCAGAGAGGAAGGGAGAGAGAGAGAGGTAGAAACATGAAGATGAGAGAGAATCATTGATCGGCTGCCTCCTGCATGCCCCCTATTGGGGATCAAGCCCACAACCTAAGCATGTAGGCTGATCAAAACTGAACCGGAACATCCTGGTTCATAGTTCGATGCTAACCACAGAGCCATGGCACTTGGGCTGAAATTCACACTTTTTTTTTTTTTTTTTTAATATATTTTATTGATTTTGTACAGAGAGGAAGTGAGAGAGATAGAGAGTTAGAAACATCGATGCGAGAGAGTCATCGATCAGTTGCCTCTTGCACACCCCCTACTGGGGATATGCCCGCAACCAAGGTACATGCCCTTGACCGGAATCGAACCCGGGTCCTTCAGTCCCCAAGCCGACGCTCTATCCACTGAGCCAAACCGGTTTCGGCTGAAATTCACACTTTTTAAAAAAATTTATTGATTTTGCCGGGACCGGTTTGGCTCAGTGGATAGAGGGTTGGCCTGAGGACTGAAAGGTCCCGGGTTCGATTCCGGTCAAGGGCATGTACCTTGGTTGCGGGCACATCCCTTGTGGGGGGTGTGCAAGAGGCGGCTGGTTGATGTTTCTCTCTCATCGACGTTTCTAACTCTCTGTCCCTCTCAATTCCTCTCTGTGTAAAATCAATAAAATATATTTTTTTAAAAAAATTTATTGATTTTTTTATAGAGAGGAAGGGAGAGGGATAGAGATTTAGGAACATCGATGAGAGAGAAACATCGTTTAGCTGCCTCCTGCACACCCACTGGGGATATGCCTGCAACCAAGGTACATGCTCTTGAGTGGGATCGAACCTGGACCCTTCTGTCCTCAGGCCAACCCTCTATCCACTGAGCCAAACTGGTTAGGTCAGTGGTCGGTAAACTCATTAGTCAACAGAGCCAAATATCAACAGTACAACAATTGAAATTTCTTTTGAGAGCCAAATTTTTAAACTTCTTCTAATGCCACTTCAAAATAGACTGTGGTATTTTGTGGAAGCGCCACACCCAAGGGGCCAAAGAACCCCATGTGACTTGAGAGCCACAGTTTGCTGACCACAGGGTTAGGGCATGAAATTCACATTTCATTGTAGATTTTTAAAGTCTACAATTGAGTGGTTTTTCAGTATATTCATAATATCGTGTCGGTAATATCACTGTCTAATTCCATAATATTTTCATCACTTCCAAAAGAAATTATCACTCACTTCTAATGTTTCTACTCCCGGTCCCTGGCAACCACTAATCTATTTTCTGTCTATGTGGATTTGTCTATTTTGGATTTTCAAATAAAAGGGATCATACAGTCTATGTGACCTTTTTTGTCTGGCCTCTTTCATATTTTAGCATGTATTAGTACTTAGTTCTTTTCATAGCTGAATAGTCTGTCATATGGATATATTATATTTTGTATATCCATTTGTCAGTTGATGGGCATTTGGTTTCCCCCCCCACTTTTTGAGTATTAGGAATAATGCTACTATGAAATTTGTGTATACATTTATGTTTTCATTTCTCTTGAGCATATAGTACCTATGAGTAGAATTGCTGGGTTATAAGGTAACTCTGTTTTAACCTTTTGAGGAAAGGCCAGGCTGTTTTTCAAAGTAACTACATAATTTCACCTTCCCATGTTCCATTTTTCCCACATTCTACTAACACTTGTCACAGTCTTTGTAGCTACTCTGATGGGTGTTAAGTTGTATCTTCCAGTGATTTTGATTTATATATACTTCCCTGATGACCTTAAGTTGAAATCTTCCTTGAGAACTAGGGACAGTATAACTAACTGAATTAGCCTGTCATGTCTTCCCCTAGACCAATGGCTCATCTGTAATTTCTTTCCCACCACCTTCAGATTGTGAACAAGTGGAACACAGCTCTTATTGGCCTTATGACCTACTTCCGGGAGGCTGTGGTGAACACACAGGAACTCCTGGACTTGCTGGTGAAGTGTGAGAACAAGATCCAGACACGTATCAAGATTGGCCTCAACTCCAAGATGCCAAGTCGGTTCCCCCCTGTTGTGTTCTACACCCCTAAGGAGTTGGGTGGACTCGGCATGCTCTCCATGGGCCACGTGCTGATCCCCCAGTCTGACCTCAGGTAGGACTGGGCTGAAAATCTTGCTAGACCTTAAGGGAAGGGGATGTTTCTTTATCTTTTAGGCTTCATTTTTTCCCCCCTCTAATCTTGGTTGTCCCCCAAAACAGGTGGTCCAAGCAGACAGATGTAGGTATCACACACTTTCGTTCAGGAATGAGTCATGAAGAAGACCAGCTGATTCCCAACTTGTACCGTTATATACAGCCGTGGGAGAGTGAGTTTATTGATTCTCAGCGGGTCTGGGCTGAATATGCACTCAAGAGACAGGAGGCCATTGCTCAGAACAGGTGGGTATCCTGGAGGACATAGCAGTCCTGTGGGGTGTGGAGGCATGACCTTTAAACTCTGCATGACATTTTTATGGAGACAAGGAAGTAGGTTCTAAATCTGCCCGTTTATCCTTGATCAGTAGGTATGCTTCACTCTTCATATGAGCATGCTTCACTTTGATCTTTTTCCTTTGGCAGACGACTGACCTTAGAAGATCTAGAAGATTCATGGGATCGTGGCATTCCTCGAATCAACACCCTCTTCCAGAAGGACCGGCACACATTGGCTTATGATAAGGGCTGGCGTGTTCGAACTGACTTTAAGCAGTACCAGGTACCCGGAGGGGATAATGGAACAATTTCTCTGAATTAGGAAACTCCGTGGCCATCCTGGGACGTAGGCACTTAGAATTGTGACCATACTTTTCTTGCCTTCTAGGTTTTGAAGCAGAACCCTTTCTGGTGGACACACCAGCGGCATGATGGGAAGCTCTGGAACCTGAACAACTACCGTACAGACATGATCCAGGCCCTGGGTGGTGTGGAAGGCATTCTGGAACACACACTCTTCAAGGGCACTTACTTTCCTACCTGGGAGGGGCTTTTCTGGTGAGGATTCTCTTCTCCCCGACAGTGATTTGTTACAACTCTTTGAGCTCATCCCTTGTGTGCCTGGGATCTGCCATGATGTGTTCCAGCAGCCATCCCCAGGAGGTCAGCAGCACTCTGGGAGGTGGCATGACATCACTTTGCCTGGTCTCTTCTGCTTCCCAGGGAGAAAGCCAGTGGTTTTGAGGAGTCTATGAAGTGGAAGAAGCTAACTAATGCTCAGCGATCAGGGTTGAACCAGATTCCCAACCGTAGATTCACCCTCTGGTGGTCTCCAACCATCAACCGAGCCAATGTGAGTGTGATTGGTAGACATGGGAGATCAGAAGATAAAAACAAGTGTTTGTACTTTCTTAATTGTGTCTTGAGGACCTGAGTGTCTTGACCTCTAATGTAACTCTCCTTTTCCTGTCAGGTATACGTGGGCTTTCAGGTGCAGCTGGATCTGACAGGTATCTTCATGCACGGCAAGATCCCCACACTGAAGATCTCTCTCATCCAGATCTTCCGCGCTCACTTGTGGCAGAAGATCCACGAGAGCATCGTTATGGATTTGTGTCAGGTGGGCTAGGATTGAGGGGAGAGGATGCCATCAAAAGTCAGGTCACCCCTTTGGGTATTGGAAATCTAACCTGGAAACTCTGATGAGGAGTTGTGGTACCAGGTGCCACTTTATCTTAAATTCTACAAGCCTTTATTCTTTTTTAAAAAATATATATATATTTCATTGTGTGGGATTTTTTTTTTTACAGAGAGGAAGGGAGAGGGATAGAGAGCTAGAAACATTGATCAACTGCCTCCTACACATCTCCTACTGGGGATATGCCCACAACCAAGACACATGTCTCTGACTGGAATCGAACCTGGGACCCCCAACCCACAGGCCAGCACTCCATCCACTGAGCCAAATCGGTTAGGGCTACAAGCTTTTATTCTTAAGTGGGCTTCCATAGCTACTCATAACCTTTCCACCTTTGCCTCCAGGTGTTTGATCAGGAACTGGATGCACTGGAAATTGAGACAGTACAAAAGGAGACGATCCACCCCCGAAAGTCTTATAAAATGAACTCTTCCTGTGCAGATATCCTGCTCTTCGCCTCCTATAAGTGGAATGTTTCCCGGCCCTCACTGCTGGCAGACTCCAAGTAAGTGCCTAATGACTCAGTCCTAGGCGTCCAGGAATCTTAGTTTTCCTATGTAGTAGTATTACTTTAGGAATTATCCCCGCTTGCCTTTTCTATCTAACTTGGAACCGGTGCTATCCCTGGATCCTATGGACACCCTCAGCCAAGTCTGCTCATTCCCTAAGGAGTCTGGTTGACCTGAAACTGGCAAGAGGGGTTGGTTTTAAGCTTTAGATACAGGGATTGAGAGTTCTTGTGGTTGGTCAGAGGCTTCCTGGAAGCCTGGACTCCCAGCCTCTCTCCACCCTCAGGGATGTGATGGACAGCACCACCACTCAGAAGTATTGGATTGACATCCAGTTGCGCTGGGGGGATTATGATTCCCATGACATTGAGCGCTATGCCCGGGCCAAGTTCTTGGACTACACCACAGACAACATGAGTATCTACCCTTCACCCACGGGAGTGCTCATTGCCATTGACCTGGCCTATAACCTGCACAGGTAAGATGGGTTTTCCATCAGCCCCACACTTTGACATGCACGTGTTTTTTTAGTTTGCCCAGCTACAATGAGGTTTGGCTCTTTCTTCCTCTGGGTTGCTGACTCTTTCTTCCCTGTCTCTGTGTATATGAGCAGACATTTGATAGCCTGGCCAACAGTCCCTTCCTCTGTAGAGTTGCAGATTGCCTTGTTCCTGAAGCTACCAGTCTGGTCTAACTTTCTTGCCTCTTCCACCTTCATAGTGCCTATGGAAACTGGTTCCCAGGCAGCAAGCCTCTCATACAGCAGGCCATGGCCAAGATCATGAAGGCAAACCCTGCCTTGTATGTGTTACGTGAACGGATTCGCAAGGGGCTGCAGCTCTACTCCTCTGAGCCCACTGAGCCCTACCTGTCCTCTCAGAACTATGGGGAACTCTTCTCCAACCAGATCATTTGGTTTGTGGATGACACTAATGTCTACAGAGTGACTATTCACAAGGTGAGAGGGGCTATACGAGCAGTGTAAGGGTGGACTCTAGATGACCGATGTAGGGTGATGGGGCAAGTGTGTGCATATTGGCATGGGCATGAAGGCAGGATGGTTGTGTCCAGGCTGTACTAACTGCTGTAATCATTCTTTAGACCTTTGAAGGGAACTTGACAACCAAGCCCATCAATGGAGCCATCTTCATCTTCAACCCACGCACTGGGCAGCTATTTCTCAAGATAATCCACACGTCTGTGTGGGCTGGACAGAAGCGTTTGGGTCAGGTGAGCGGGTTAAAGGACAGAGGCTGTAGAAACTTGTCTCTTAATCTTTGGCATGTGGGTGTGGGTGTGAGAGAAAAAGTCTTTCTCTGAACGATTGGGGGCATTTTATTTGAAATTTTCCCCAAAATTACTTAATTTGGGAAGTATTGTCCTGTAGGAGGTCCAAGAGTGTATGAGATCCTTCGTTACCTACCAGCTGGTCTCTGCTTTCTGAATCTCCTACCTCTAACTTCTCTTGAACAAAGCTACCAAAAATTCTCTTTCTAAAGGGGACAAGCGTTCTTTTATTTTTTTGTAGAAAAGCAAGCAGTGATTTATTTTTTGTAGAAAAGCAAGCAATGATTTATTGACCACAGCGGAAACACACTTAGGACAGTGAAACAAGGACGGGCATAGAAGCAGCAACAGGAGAGCCCAGGCTGGGCGGCTTTGGCTCTCGTTGGAGTCAGAGAAAAGGGGCCTTGGAGGCAAGTTCAGAGATTAGCCTGGGAGGAACTGCTGCTGCCCATTGCCCCTCTGGTTGCAAGTGTCATGGGGTCCCTTGGTATTTAGGAAATGAGTGCCTGGAGGGAAAGAAGGGGGGGAAGGGAATAGCACGGGCATGCTCCCTGGAGGGAGAGTCAGGAACAAGCACTCTTAAAATGTCACTTCCTGCCCGGCTGGAGAGGCTCCGTGGTTGAGCATTGACTTCTGAACCAGGAGGTCACGGTTTGATTCCCAGTCAGGGCACATGCCTGCGTTGTGGGCTCAGTCCCCAGTGTGGAGCGAACAGGAGGCAGTCGATAAATGATTCTCTCTCATCATTGATGTTTCTCTCTCTCCCTTCCTCTCTCAAATCAATAAAAATATATATATTTTTAAAAAACATAGTTTTGATTATTTAAAGACGGAGTCTTCTGGTTTACCTGGAAGAGTGGAGACTCAATTTTTATTTCTTTCCCTTGCTTTTTAGTTGGCTAAGTGGAAGACGGCTGAGGAAGTGGCTGCCCTGATCCGATCCCTCCCTGTGGAGGAGCAGCCTAAGCAGATCATTGTCACCAGGAAGGGCATGCTGGACCCATTGGAGGTGAGAGGTGGATGAGGTTAGAGGAGAGGAAAGCCGAGACCTGCAGGCTCTGTTTCTGACCTTGGATTTGATCTTGTCTCAGGTGCACTTGCTGGACTTCCCCAATATTGTGATCAAAGGGTCAGAACTCCAACTGCCGTTCCAGGCTTGTCTTAAGGTGGAAAAGTTTGGGGACCTCATCCTGAAAGCTACTGAGCCCCAGATGGTTCTCTTTAACCTCTATGATGACTGGCTCAAGACTATCTCATCTTACACGGTATGAAGCTAACTCACGAAGAGGACACTGAAAGAGGAGTGGGTTTGGGGCCACGAGAAAATCTTGTGCCTTGTTTTAACCACAGGCCCTTATGGGGGCCATTCTCACATCTTCAGCGTGTGGACAGAGACTGCTCTGCATATCAAGTTGATTCATGGTTAGGGGGTAGCGGGCAGCACCTTAGAGTTTGAAATCAATTCCTGGGTTACAAGACAGAATAGGATCCAGGAAGGGAAAGAACATTAAGTGTCTGGCCTCATGTCTTTCCAGGCTTTCTCCCGCCTCATCTTGATTCTGCGTGCCCTGCATGTGAACAATGACCGGGCAAAGGTGATCCTGAAGCCAGACAAAACTACTATTACAGAGCCACACCACATCTGGCCTACCCTGACTGACGAGGAATGGATTAAAGTGGAGGTGCAGCTCAAGGATCTTATCTTGGCCGACTACGGCAAGAAAAACAAGTGAGCAATTGGGGGCGGAGAGGCAGATGGAAGAGACAAAAAGGGTGAAATAAGTGGTATATCATACGGTTTCTTTTTGTGTGTGTGTGTTTTAATATTTTATTGATTTCAGAGATGAAGGGAGAGGGAGAGATGAAATTTCAATGATGAAAGGGAATCATTGATTGGCTGTCCCCTTACTGGGGATCGAGTCCACAACCTGGGCATATGTGCCTTTGACTGCAGTCCAACCCAGGTCCCTTCAGTCTGCAGGCCGATGCTCTATCCACTGAGCAAAACTGGCCAGGGCAGTTTCTGGGTTTTTTTGAAACATTTAGCCTCAGTTGTTTCTCAAGAAATTGTCCTGGGAATTGCGTATAGAAGAAAGGAAGACATTGTCTTCAGATAGTAAAGGAAGAATCTGTGTTTGGGGGCTTCATTCTGACTCTTGGGCATTGTTTCTCAGTGGAGGCACTATTGACATTTTGAGCAGGGCATTTCTTTACTGTCCATCATTACAGGAAGTTTTAACATCCCAGGCCCTGAGGTACCACTGCTAACAGCACACACATACCTTCCTTCCCTGTTATTGTGGGAACCAAAGATGTCTGTAGATTTTCAAGCATCCCCTAGATTGACTGACAGTACCAGCTCTGAGAACATGTTTCAGGGTTTCGGTTTTTGAGAATTGTCCTGCGCTAGGGCACTTCTTATCAAGGAGAAATGGGAGGTGTGGATGCTGAGCAGGTTTGAGCCTGGATGAAAAGTGCACCTGCACAGGGCCATCCTGGGGTGTGGCAAACCTTAGTATTAACACATCTGCACTTCACACCTCCTTTACAAGTGTCACTCGAGGGTTGTCTGAGATAATATGGGTTCCCATATACCACCAAGTTACATTCTTGCCATTGAGGCATAAGTAACCGAGGGGAAGGGATCCTTTTGTGACCCACACTGTCCCCACAGTGTGAATGTGGCATCACTGACACAATCAGAAATTCGAGACATCATCCTGGGTATGGAGATCTCAGCACCGTCACAGCAGCGTCAGCAGATAGCTGAGATCGAGAAGCAGACCAAGGAACAGTCACAGCTGACTGCAACACAGACTCGTACTGTAAACAAGCACGGGGATGAGATCATCACCTCCACCACCAGCAACTATGAGACCCAGACTTTCTCATCAAAAACCGAATGGAGGGTCAGGTACTGTAAGGGGCCGAAAGGGTAGTGATGGAAGGGCCTGCTGGGCTACTTACAGTGCTTGGGTTGAGAAATGCTGACATTCCTACCTATTTTTAGGGCCATCTCTGCTGCCAACCTGCACCTAAGGACCAATCACATCTATGTTTCATCTGATGACATCAAGGAGACTGGTTACACCTATATCCTTCCCAAGAATGTGCTTAAGAAGTTCATCTGCATATCTGACCTTCGGGCTCAAGTGAGTAAGTGTGCTCAGCTGGGCCACGGTGTTAGCCAAACATTTTATGTATCTACAACTCACCTAAGGCTTCCTGGAACTTGAGGCTTCGAGATTCTTGGGAAAGTAAATATACAAGGACCAGAGACCTGGCGCGTGAGATTGTGCATGGGTGGAGCCAGCCTGGCTGCCCACACAGATCGGGCTGATCTGGCCGGGGGTGAGGGCGGTTGGCGGGCCAGCCCTGCCCCCGGTCAAACTCTAGTCCAGCTCCTGGTCGAGGGGACAGTTTGCATATTACTCTTCTATTATACAGGATAGCCAAAACCGTAAGGAGGGTTTTGACTCCCACCAGATAGCAAAACATTATAAAGTTATGGCAGTTAAGAGAATAGCATCTATAAAGAAACATTCACGTGCATATAATAAATATGGGATATCAAGTCTGTAGGATTAAGGATGCCTTATGATATTGAAGCAATCAGAAAAAGGAATCTAGATCCCTACCTCACACCACTTAAAAAAATAAAACCCAGGTGGAATAAATATCGGAATGTAAAATACTAAATAAACTGTATAATATTAGAAGAAAATATTTATCACCTTAGTTTTGGGATAGCCTTCTAAATAAGACACAAAGCACAAAACCACAATCAAAATGAATAATGTGTGTGTCTGTCAAAGGGTACCACAACAGATACCCTAAAAACATAAATTATTTTCAGAACCATAGATATAATGGATTAGTATCTAGAATAGGGAATTCTCAGAAGTTGATTTTTTAAAGAAAACTAGAAGCATGGGCAAAGAATACAGATGTAGTTCAGAAAAGGAACTACAGATGGCAAATAAAACATGAAAAAAATGCTTATCTTTACTAGTAACCAGGGAAATTCATGTGTTCTGAAACACCATTTATGGCCTGTTTGATGAGTTTGAAAAGTTTGTTAATATCCTGCGTGGGTGATTTATAAGAGCACAGGTCCCCTTAACTTTGTAGACGTTAAAATACCACCTATTGCTGGTTTTAAAGAAGTTCTCATTTGTTATGGATACTATACTTAAGTCAACTAGGAGCAGTGCAGATTCCTGGCCGCCACTCAGGAGATTCTGATGGGGTCATTTGAGATAAGGTTTATATTTAATGTGACCAAGCATCCAGGTGATTCTTTTTTTAACAACAAACACACACGTGTTTATTTCAAAGAGGAAGGGAGAGGGAGAGAAAGAGAAGCATCAATGATAGAATAATCAATCAGTTGGCTGCCTCCTGCATGCCCCCACTGGGATTGAGCCCACAACTTGGGCCTGTGCCTTGACCAGGAATCAAACGTGACTTGGTTCATAGGTTGACACTCAACCACTGAGCCACACCAGCCGGGTCTCAGGTGATTCCGAAGTGAGAGGTTTGACCACATTTTGAGAAACTCTTGTTCTTGAGGAAGGGAAGGGAACAGGGCTAACAGCCCAGGCCTAGGCTGGTGCTAAGAACCATTTTGATTCTGGATCTCCTTGTCTCCAGATTGCAGGATACCTGTATGGGGTCAGCCCGCCAGATAACCCCCAAGTGAAGGAAATTCGCTGCATTGTGATGGTTCCACAGTGGGGAACCCACCAGACGGTGCACCTGCCTAGCCAGCTGCCCCAGCACGAGTATCTCAAGGTTAATGAGGGTTTTCTGCTGCCAGGGTGGGGGAGGGAAGGCAGACGTGGGATTCCTGTCTGCAGATCGGGCTTTAAATCGTCTTTTACTGCTCGTTGCCTATAGGAGATGGAACCCTTAGGATGGATCCACACTCAGCCCAATGAGTCCCCCCAGCTATCGCCCCAGGATGTCACCACCCACGCCAAGATCATGGCTGACAACCCATCTTGGGATGGCGAGAAAACCATCATCATCACCTGCAGGTGGGCTTGAGCCCCCATGGAAAGGATGAATGGGCCGGCATTGCAGGCCAGGACCCAGAATGGTGGCCTAAGCTCTGACTTTATCCTCATCCCTCTTTCAGCTTCACACCAGGCTCCTGCACACTGACAGCCTACAAGCTGACCCCCAGTGGCTATGAATGGGGCCGCCAGAACACAGACAAGGGCAACAACCCCAAGGGCTACCTCCCTTCGCACTACGAGAGGGTCCAGATGCTGCTGTCAGACCGCTTCCTCGGCTTCTTTATGGTCCCTGCCCAGTCCTCATGGAACTACAACTTTATGGGTAAGTGGGGAAGCACAGGGAAGGGGGTGGTCATCCTTAGGCCTTGGGGCCTGACTCTGGTTTGGAGATGGCCAGGGGCCCAGCTAGGTGAGAGGTGGACCTTGTTAATTTGGACGTTTTTATCTACTCCAAGGTGTACGGCATGATCCCAACATGAAGTATGAGCTGCAGCTGGCAAACCCCAAAGAGTTCTACCACGAGGTGCACAGGCCTTCCCACTTCCTCAACTTCGCCCTCCTGCAGGAGGGGGAGGTCTACTCTGCGGACCGAGAGGACCTCTACGCCTAGTGTGTCCACCTCCTGCTTCAGACTCCCCTCCCCCCGCAGACTAGCTGGTGACATTCATCAGCTTGCTCCTTTCCCCCTCTATTTTGTGCGTGTTGTTGTGTTGTTGACTCCTGTAATCCTGACCGGAGTATAATAAATTTTGTATAAATTGGAGTTTGAATGTTTTCCCCTCTGAGCTCCAATTCTGAGTGTAGAATTGGCAGGTAGCTGGACTCTGCCTTGAAGGGAAAGGAGGACCCCTCGGGGGTTGTGGGGCTAAATATCCCATAGATGCTGGGAACAGATAGGGGGGGTGGGCTTTCACACACCTACCACCTTGACCACATTTGCCAATCTTGCTCCAAAATACTTGCAAATCATCCCTTAGGGCAGTTACCATTTCCTGAGCCTGGGAGCTTGTGACTTGTTCTCTGCAATTATGATGCCTGCCTGGCCCTTTAAGCTTTATGTCACTCCTGGTCAGGGCACAGGCACATGCCTGGACAGTTGGCTCTCCGGCAAAGGCCAGTGACTCCTCACCTCTTGCCCTGTGTGGTTGGCGGCCTGGTGGGGCCCGTGACTCCAGCACAGGGGTGGAGCCTGGGGAGGGCTTGACAAAGTGACCACTTCCAGCCCTGAGCCTCAGCGCTTGGACGCCTGGCTGGAGGCTGGCTGTCCTGCTTCCTGTGACCTTGGGGACTTGAACCGGACAGGGCCCAGGGGGCCAGGACACGGTCTCCTTCCCCCAGGCTGTTTTCTTTAGTCGCTCCTCCCCAGTCGCTTCTACCCCACCCTCTCCTGCCCTAAACTGCTTCCTGGGCGGGAACTGTTTGGCTTTTTCCTGCCCCAGTTAGGGGTGGGGGTGGTGACTGTCGCAGAACCTTGGCCTTCGGGGGACATGGAGCCCAGGAGGGCGGCGCCTGGGGAGCATGGCTGGAGGCCTCGAGTGGCCGCGGGGGCTGAGACGGCCGCAGAGCTCGTGTACCATCTAGCGGGGGCCCTGGGCACCGAGCTGCAGGAGCTGGCGCGCCGCTTCGGGCCCGAGGCGGCGGCGGGACTCGTGCCGCTGGTGGTGCGCGCGCTGGAGCTCCTGGAAAAGGCCGCCGTGGGGCCCGCCCCCGACTCGGTGAGTCACTGCCCCTCCCTCTGCCGCCCGCGGGGTGGCCGGGGCCTAAGCCTGAGCGCCTGGACTCGCAGCTGCAGGTGTCGGCGCAGCAGGCCGAGCTGGAGCTGCGGCGGCTGCGGGAGGAGAACGAGCACCTCCGCCGAGAGCTGCGGTGCGGGCCGCAGGGTGAGTGCGGGCCCGGGCGGGGGCGGGCCGCCAGGGACCCCCTCCCGGGCCGCCGCTGAGCACGACCCTTCCCCAGAGGAGCGCGCTCTGCTGCGGCAGCTCAAGGAAGTGACCGACCGGCAGCGGGACGAACTCCGGGCGCACAGCCGGGACCTGCAGCAGCGCAGCCAGGAGACCGAGGCGGTGAGGGCGGGAGAGGCTGCGGGGCGGGGCGGGGCGGGCGGAGCTCCCTCGGCGCCCGCCCACCGGCCCTACCGCATGCTCCGCCCCCCAGTTGCAGGAGCAGCTGCAGCGCCTCCTGCAGGTGAATGCAGAGTTGCGGCGCAAGCTGTCCGCGGTGCAAGCCCAGCTGCGAGCCGCACGGGACCGCGAGAGCGAGCGGGAAGGGATGGTGGAGCTGGCTCAGGATCAGGCACGGAACCCGGCCGGGAGCCCTGGGTGCGCACAGAGGCAGGAGCCCGAGCTGGCGACCGCAGGACCAGGAGGCCCGGGGACCTCGGAGGACCCCGTGAGTGCCCGCTGAGGTCAGGGACCCTCCCCAATCCTCACGAGGGTGGGCAGCAGGTCCAATGGGAAGTTGGCAGGTGGCACACAAGTATGTCCCCCCAGCGGCCTCTGTCCCACCCTCATCTAGAGCACTGGTCTGTCATCTGTTGTGGTGGCCCCCTGTCTCCCCAGTCTCCCTGCCAGGCATGCCCTCCAGAATTACCGTGATGACCCAGGGGCAGAGGGGCACCCCTCTGACCAATCCTCCCTGACGCAGGCACAGTGTCCCTCCAGCGCAGAGGAGAGCGGCTTCAGTCGAGAGGAGCTTAAGCAGATCCTTCAGGAGCGGAATGAGCTCAAAACCAACGTGTTCCTGCTGAAGGAGGAGCTGGCCTACTTCCAGCGGTGAGGGCGCCGGGCAGGAGCTGGGCAGCTGAGGGGCTACAGCCACACCGGCTCCTGGGCCTCGGGTCGCCTGTCTCATTCTTTGGCTCACTGGTGTAAACACAGTGACATACGCCAGGCACTGAGCTGGGCACGGGGAGGAGGGGAGTCACACAGCCCCTGCCTTCCTGGAACTCCAGCCAAACGAGGGGAGGGGAGGGCGGTGCAAAGGGTCACGGCAGCCACAGCAGCCGTCAGAGAAGGATTCCTAGGCGGTGTGACACCTCAGCTAACGTTTGAGGGGTATTAGGCAAAGTGTCTTAAAAAAAGGGTACTTTGGGGTGAGGCTGACTTTTGGTATCCCCGTCACTTTCCCCCTGCCCTTTCTCCTCCTCTGCAGGGAGCTGCTCGCAGACCACAGGGTCCCGGGGCTTCTCCTGGAAGCCATGAAGGTGGCTGTCAGGAAGCAGCGGAAGAAGATCAAGGCGAAGATGCTAGGGACCCCGGAGGAAGCGGAGAGCAGGTGAGTCCCTGCCTTCGTTCTCACTGAGCCAGCCCGCCCTCCCTCGTTCCGTTGAGGCTGATGGCCCAGCCTGGCCATGCTCTACCCCAGCCTAGCCACCTCCGAAGTCTATTGACCTATTGTGGTCACCATAGTTAGTTTGCTGACCCAGCCTGATCATCTTTTGATCCTTTTTTCTCAGACTGAACCTATTATCTCAGCCTTGTCACCCCCTTGAACCTAACACTAGTCTAGTAACTCTTTTTTTAAAAAAAAATATTTTTAGTGATTTCAGAGAGGAATGGAGAGGGAGAGAGAGAAACATCAGTGATGAAAAAGAATCACCGATCGGCTGCCTCCTGCACGCCCCTCACTGGGGAATGAGCCCACAACCCAGGCATGTTCCCTGACCATGACCTCCTGGTTCATAGGTCAACACTCAACTACTGAGCCACATCCGGCCAGGCTAGTCTAGTCACTCTTGAACCTGCTAATCTGGCCTGGTCACCTCTTGAGCCTGCTGTCCAGCCTGCCCTGCTGAGCCTGCCATTCTGCCTTGGTCACTCCTCGGGCCTGCCGATCTGACCTAGTCTGGTCTTGGTCACCCCTGAGCCTGCCTAGCCACCTCCTAAGTCTGCTGACCCATCTGGTCATCCTGTTGAGCTTGCTGATCCAGCCTGCCCGGCAGAGTCTGCTACTCTGGCCTGAGCCTACTAACTGGACTGCCCCGCTGAACATGCCATTCTGCTTTGGTCAACCGTTGGACCTGCTGATCTGGCCTGGTGACCCCCTGAGCCTGCATTCCTGAGCCTGCCACCGTTCTCTCTGGATCGCACTGCTCCCACCTGCCATGCTTGCTGCGCCTCCTGCTGAAGAACACTGCTAATGCTGTTTCTCCACATTTGTTCTTCAGTTCCCTGTCCCGGCTGTATCTCAGAGGAGGGAGACCGTAGCTGTAGGGACCTTCACAGAAAGCCAAAGGCCTGGGTTCAAAGAGCTCCTGGGCTAGTGGCCACATGGAGCTGCAGGACGCATGGCGGGCCTGCAGAGGGCGTGGGAGCCCTGTGCCCCTTCCCCATACCTCGCCCTTTAAAACTTAGGGTGCGCCGAAACCGGTTTGGCTCAGTGGATAGAGCATCACTCTGCGGACTGAAAGGTCCCAGGTTCATTTCTGGTCAAGGGCATGTACCTTGGTTGCGGGCACATCCCCAGTGCGGGGTGTGCAGGAGGCAGCAGATCGATGATTCTCTCTCATCGATGTTTCTAATTCTCTATCCCTCTCTGTAAAAAAATCAATGAAATATATTTTTAAAAAATAAAATAAAACTTAGGGTGCACTTAGAGCTCAGGACAGCAGGGTGGAAGGATGCTTCTTCCATCTGGCTATTACTGAGTTATAACCTTTTATAATAAATAGGTAATCTGGTAAGTAAAATAAATAATAAAGACTATAGCTGCAGTCTTGTCAGAGGTCTGCTGTCCATCAGCCTATAAAATAAAAGTCTCAAGATGTCCTTCATCCCCCCAGTGTCTCCTCCAGCTTGGGGGACCCTGTAGTCACTTTGTTTTCCCCTGCTTGTCCCTGGGGCCACGCAGAAGGCTGACCATAGCTGCGTTCCCATTGGCCCTCCTGGCCTTGATCAGTGACCCTCTCCTCTTTCCTCTCCACTCTGCCTCAGTGACGATGACGAGGATGGCTCCTGGCTCCTGCTCTCCTGCGATAAGGAAGACCACCCTCCACCCCCTGAGTCCAGAATACAGAGTTTGTATGTTGGGGGGAGAGGAAGAGGCCCCCCTGGGTTCTTCTCAGCATCCCCTTTCCTACTCCCCTGATGCCCACCCTGCTGTCCTGAGCCCTGAGCGCCCCCCTCCCTTCCTGCTTCTCTCCGACACCCAGGCTCAAAGCGCCTCCGGTTTCCCCCCCCAGCTTTGGCCTGTGTTATCGGGGCGGAGCAGAGGCCCATGCAGCTCAGACCAGCAGCACAGCTCCCGGCGAGCCAGGGGGCGAAGAGGAGGCCCCACAGCAACCCCACAGGGAGCCCGTGGGCAGCCCCTGACCAGCCCTGCTTTGCTCTCAACGAACACCTTTGTACGGGGTCTCAGGGGCCCCCGGCGCCTGACCGTGGAGTCTGACTGCGGGTGGATGTGACCTCAGATGGGAACAGGACTCCCTCCTGCCCAGCCCTCCCGGGCTCTTTCCCAGTCTTGGCCTGAGCCAGGACAGGACTGGGAGTTCAGCCTACCTTCCTTCCCGGTATCTCTGAGCTAAGCCTCTGGGGTCAGATACAAGTGCTTCCTCTCTGAGTCTCAGTTTCCCCTTCCATGCAATGGAGAGCTGACTACCTACCTCCCAGAGACTGGCACAGATGGCCTCAGCTAATGTAATAAAGGAACTGCCATGATATCCACACACTGTTCCACGTCAGTCTGTCCGTCCGTCCGTGGTCGGCCCCTCTTCCCGCCCTGCTGGGCCAGGGTGCGGGCAGGCTGAGGTGTTCTCACTGGGTTTCCTTGGTCGTCGCTGGGTGGGGGGGCTCCTCCCGCTGGGAAGTGTGACCTAATGGAAAACGATGGCTCCTCCCTAACCCCACCCCCGCACCTGTTCCCAACACCCCGGGACTTCCTGCCCCCTCCAGACGGAAACCAGCCCCTTCAGGCCCACTCAGCACTAGTGATTGCGCCTGCCCAGCCCCAGGGAGGTGCCTCAGGGCAGCCCGCCCACCGCCGCCCCCTGGGCCTGGCTTCCTCAGGAAAGGCCTTGGGAGGAAACGGAGGGGGTTGGGAGCTGTGGGGGCCAGGCCAGCTCCAAGCCTCTCACTGCACTGGCCGCCATGGGCCTGAGGCTGCTGCTCCCACTGCTGCTGCTCTGGACTCCGAGGACCCGGGGGTCTGCGCTGGACCCTAACGGGCAGCATGTGTGCAAGGACAGCAGGTGGCTCTTGTGGGGGTCTGAGGGGAGAGCGGGGGGAGGAGGAACTGAGCTGGTGCTGAGGCACGGGACGGGGAAAGAGGGAAGAGATCATGGGGCTGAAGGGAGGGAGGCTTGGTGATAGTCAGGACAGATGGTGGGAAGGCCAGAGAAGGAGAAGGAAGGGGTTGGGGAGAGTGGGCTGTGACTCTTGGCCAGGCCTGCCTGATGGGGCTGAGGCAGCCTCCCACACCTCAGCCAGAGGCAGTGCCCCACCTTTGAACCCAGGACACCACCCTTCCTAGCCCGGCTTCGGCTGACCCCTCTCTGCCCCACAGCCCCTCAGCTGAGCTCCGGTGCTGCCCAGGCTGGAGGCAGAAGGACCAAGAATGCACCATTGGTGAGTGGCCAAGACCAATCCCCACCCCAGGAGGAGGGAGGGCACAGCTCAGCGACCTTCCTCCCCTTCTGGGGGGCTGATTTCCCGTCCGGAGCCCTGGAGCCAGGGTCCATCCTGTGACACACACACGCCCAGCCCGGAGGGAACAGCTCTGGATAAGGTGACCAGGCGTCCCGCTTTTGGCGGGACAGTCCCGATTTTCAACAATTGGTCCCGCGTCCCGCGGAGGTTTAAAAAAGTCCCGATTTTTGGAAAGAATCTTTCCAACAGCGGGACGTCTGGTCACCTTACTCTTGAGGGGCAGGGAACTGGGAGTCAGTGAGGGGGCTGACCGAGGCGGGTGTTTTCCAGCCGTCTGCGAGGGGCCCGATGCCTGCCGGGAGAACGAAGTATGTGTGAAGCCAGGCCTCTGTCGCTGCCAACCTGGATTCTTCGGGGCCCAGTGCAACTCCCGTGAGTCCCAAGTCACGCCGGGGGTGTGTGTGCGGGGCTGACGTTGCTGGGCCGAACTAGGTGGGCGACGCAGGGAGGACCGACATCTTAGAACAGCGGGCCAGAGCCTCTCCAGTCTTCACGGAGGAAAGCGAGGCCCAGGGACAGGAAGTGACACTCCTGGGAGATGCCCTGAGTCATCTGGGGTTTGCCCATATCCACAGGGCCCTCCTCACACTTTCAGTCTGGGCCCTTCACCCTTCAACTCGGAAAGGATACGGGTGGTTCCTGTAAATTGCAAAGTGGGTGCATTCCCAGTCTCCCCCGCGTCCCCCTGTGCATGCATGGGGGGCGGAAGGAGGGTCCTGGCCAGGCTGGCTGTCCTCTCTGGCAGAAGAGAAGGGCATAAGACCGGACAGCAGGGGCAGCCACCAGGAATCAGGAATCATGTTGGAGAGGAGCCACGGAGGAAATGGGCTTCTCCTGCCCCTGTTGGCAGCACCCAGGCCTGCGAGGCCCAGCTGTCAGCCCAGAGGAGGAGCCCAGTGAGAGGGAGCAGGGGCATGGATGAAGCCTCAACACCCCCCACCCCTGCCACACACACACACACACTTCTTTTTTATTTTTTAAAATATATTTTTATTGATTTTTTACAGAGAGGAAGGGAGAGGAATAGAGTTAGAAACATCCATGAGAGAGAAACATCTATCAGCTGCCTCTTGCATGCCCCCCAACTGGGATGTGTCCACAACCAAGGTACCTGCCCTTGACCGGAATCGAACCTGGGACCTTTCAGTCCAAAGGCCAAACCCGTTTCTATCCTCTGAGCCAAACCCGTTTCGGCACACACACACTTCTGTGTGCTCCGGGCATAGCCCCTTTCCCTCTCAGGATTTTTATTTTTTTATTTTTAAATATATTCTATTGATATTTTTTATAGATGTGGCAAGAGTTTTTGTGTTTCCTTTTTTTAAAAAAAAAATATATATTTTATTGATTTTTTTACAGAGAGGAAGGGAGAGAGATAGAGAGCTAGAAACGTCGATGAGAGAGAAACATCGACCAGCTGCCTCTTGCACACCCCCCACCGGGGATGTGCCCGCAACCAAGGTACATGCCCCTGACCGGAATCGAACCCTGGACCTTTCAGTCCACAGACCGACGCTCTACCACTGAGCCAAACCGGTTTGGGCCCTCTCAGGACTTTTACTGTGTTCTGGAGTGTGACTGGGAGGCTGGGAACTGCTAAGGAGTTTTGTGTTCAGAGTCTGGGGCAGGAAGTGAGCTTTGGTTTTTTGTGTTTTTTTTTTAAATATATTTTATTGATTTTGTACAGAGAGGAAGGGAGAGAGATAGAGAGTTAGAAACATCGATGAGAGAGAGTCATCGATCAGCTGCCTCTTGCACACCCCTACTGGGGATATGCCCGCAACCAAGGTACATGCCCTTGACTGGAATCGAACCCGGGGCCCTTCAGTCCCCAAGCCGACGCTCTATCCATTGAGCCAAACCGGTCCCGGCAGGAAGTGAGCTTTGCCCCAGGAGGATATGATACCACGTGTTCCAAGGGTCTGGTCCCGGCTCTTGGAGGACGGGCCCAGCTCCCTTTGTTCCGGGAGGGGGTCCAAAGCCTGCGTTTGGCCTAGGCCTCAGCCCGCTGACCTTCCTCCGTCTGTCTCTTACCCCCCCGCCCCTCCTTTCCTGCCCCCAGGCTGCCCGGGCCAGTACTGGGGCCCCGACTGCCGCGAGAGCTGTGCCTGCCACCCGCACGGGCAGTGCGCGCCGGACACCGGCGTGTGCCGCTGCCAGGCCGACCGCTGGGGCGGCCGCTGCGAGTTCGAGTGCGCCTGCGGCCCCCACGGGCGCTGCGACCCGGAGACCGGCGCGTGCCACTGCGAGGCGGGCTGGTGGTCCGCCCGGTGCCAGCACCGGTGCCAGTGCAACCCCGTGGCCGCCCGCTGCGACCAGGCCACGGGCAACTGCGTGTGCCAGGAGGGCTGGTGGGGCCGCCGCTGCAGCTTCCGCTGCCACTGCCACGGCTCGCCCTGCGCCCAGGAGTCCGGCCGCTGCGCCTGCCGGCCGGGCTGGTGGGGCCCCGAGTGCCGGCTGCCCTGCCCCGCCGGCCGCTGGGGGGCGCAGTGCGGCCGCAGGTGAGCGGGGCGGGCGGGGCGCCTGCGCCCTGGGAGGGAGAGGGGTGAGGAGGTGAAAGAGGTGGAGGGAGCGTGAAGCACCGGAGAGGTGCGGTGCTTCCATAAAAATCTAGGGTGGGCCTGGGGGCGCGGCCAGCGACTGAGTTTCGACCTATGAACCAGGAGGCCGAGGTTCGCACATCGGGCTGCCTCCATCCCCAGGGAGGGGCTTGAAGGAGGCAGCTGGTGGATGATTCTCTGAGAGAGAGAGAGGAACATTCATCAAGGATGAGAGAGAATCATCCATCGGCTGCCTCCTGCACGCCCCCTACTGGGGATCGAGCCGCAACCTGGGCATGTGCCCTTGACAGAATCAAACCCGGACCCTTCAGTCCACAGGCTGACAATCTATCCGCTGAGCCAAACCAGCTAGGGCAAGATGTGTGTGGTTTTTTTTTTAATCTACAAGGATGGGATGAAAGGGGGGATAAAAGACCCTCAATGCCCCAGAGTCCAGCCTCCCACACCCCTTTCATCCGGTTACTGTTAACAATAATACTAGTATAACAAGCCACACTTAGAAACAGATAAAGAATGAATCACGTGACAAAATGATCGCATGGTCTCTTTGACTCAATAACTTTTAAACTTTGACCAACTCCACCCACAATAACACGTTTTACATCCCACATAACACACACACCCATATATATGTGTATATATATATATGTATATATATATGAAGTAAAAGCTTAACCAGACAACATATATATCTTTATATATATAACATAATATACAATATGTGAATATATAATATGTATATACTGTAATTTTTAATTTTTATTCTCTCTTTTTTTTTCTTTCTGCTGGTTGGGATTTGCTATATTGATTTTATGAACTCCCCTCTCCCCTCACTAATGCATCTAACCAAAGTATATGATCCCAGATAAGTATCTGAGGGAGAAACTTCAAGTAACTATTACAGATCAATGAGAAATTAAGATAATATAAACCTGCCGTAGCTGATTTGCTCAATGGATAGAGCATCGGCCCTCGGACTGAAGGACTGAAGGGTCATGGGTTCGATTCTGGTCAAGGGCACCATACCTCGGTTGCAGCCTCAGTTGCAGTGTGTTGGGAGGTAACCGATTTAAAAAAATATATTTTTATTGATTTCAGAGAGGAAGGAAGAGGGAGATACAGATAGAAACATCAATGATGAGAGAGAATCATTGATCAGCTGCCTCTTGCACGCCCCACACTGGGGATCGAGCCCACAACCTGATCAGGAATCAAACCCTGACCTCCTGACTCATAGGTTAATGCTCAACCACTGAGCTGCACTGCAGGCCAGGCTAAAACGCTTTTATTTTTATTCATTTTCATGTTACGGGATAGGAGATAAACTGCTGAGGTCCATCCCTGAGGTGTGGGTGGAAGGGTGGGGAGACGCTGGGCAGAAGGGAGGCAGAGGTCGGGGTAATAACTTATCCGCTCTGACTGGTGACCCGGGGACCCAGGGAGGGATGAGGGCTGGAGTTGGGGGTTAAATGGAGGAGACTGGGATCCTACCAGAGTTTACAGAGATCATTTATTTATCCAACGTCTTCGGAGAACAACCTGGGGAAGCGGAGGCGCAGACCTGCCTGAGTGCGTTAGCTGGGTCCTGGGGGCTCTCCCTCCAGGGCCCTGGAGGCCTGGGCGGGCCCTCCTTCCCTTTGCCCCAGGAGCTTCCCATGAACGTCTCTTCCCACAGCTGTGGCCGCTGCGCGCAGAACGAGCCGTGCGCTGCAGACACGGGCAGCTGCAAGTCCTGCGAGCCCGGCTGGAACGGGACCCAGTGCCTCCAGCCCTGCCCGCCTGGTACCTTCGGGGAGCGCTGCGGACAGCAGTGCCCCCGCTGCCAGCACGGGGAGGCCTGCCAGCCGGACACTGGGCACTGTCAGGGCTGTGACCCCGGCTGGCTGGGGCCCAGGTAAGGGGCCAGCCTGCTCGGGGTGGGGGAGACCTTTCCCGAATCCTCACCCCAGCTGCTCCCTCGGGGACAGGCGTCCCCTCCCCAAACGCACAGTCACACAGCCCCCCGGGGCCTGCCCCCTGGCGAAGCCTGACGGGATAGAGATGGGTGCGGAGGAGGCCTGGGCAGGGCTCTCTCCCAGCTCCCTGCCCCTCAGGCTTCCTGCCCTCTTCTCCCCGCAGGGACCTCTGCTCGGTCACCTGTTGGGTCTGGCCCAGCTTCAGGGCCCTGTTTGTACCTGCGCTTCCTGCCGAGGACCCACAGTTGGGTCCCTGAGTCTAGAAGCATGGGGGACGATGGGGAGAGCCCCCTGTGGGGGCCGGGCCTGCCCCGCCCCCCATTTCAAGTCTCGCCTCACCTCAGGTGTGAAGACCCCTGCCCACGTGGTACCTTTGGGGAGGGCTGTGGCTCCACCTGCCCCCCCTGTGTTCAGGGGGCTTGTGACGCTGTGACCGGGGAATGTGTCTGCAGCGCTGGCTACTGGGGACCCAGGTGAGGACAGAGAGGCGGGGGCCTGGGTCCGGCCTCCGGGCAAGCTGTTTCCTTGACTTCCCTTTCGGGCGTGTCCACCTTCCCTATCCCACCCAGCACCCTCAGAGCGGAGAAGCCGTTCTGCCTGCTGTGGGGTCTGCATCTTCCAAACGGGGCTCAGAGTGAAGCTTATGGGAAAGGCCTGGCTGCCTACCCAGAGGGGGAAGCTGTCCAGGGGAAGGACTGCAAACCCCACTGTTGTTTCCCTAAGGCCGTGGTCGGCAAACGGCGGCTCGAGAGCCACATGCGGCTCTTTTGGCCCCTTGAGTGTGGCTCTTCCACAAAATACCGCAGCCTGGGCGAGTCTGTGTTGAAGAAGTGGCGTTAGAAGAAGTTTAAGTTTAAAAAATGTGGCTCTCAGAAGAAATTTCCATTGTTGTCCTGTTGATATTCGGCTCTGTGCACAAATGAGTTTGCCGACCACTGGCCTGCGGTCTGCAGGTAGGAAAGCCTAATCCACGTCAATGTCTCCAGCGTCAGATCTACTGCCTCTGGGACAGAATCCAGAACCTGGAAAAGACCTCATTTCAGAGAGGAGAGATCCAAGGCCCAGAGAGTTGGGGGCAGGGCTGGACCTGGCTGGCTGCCAGCCCCCGAGGATGTCTGATGCCATTGGCATCTTGCTTAGTTCCTATGAGTGCTGGGTGGGTAAGGGCTGAGGCTCCTGAGAAGTGGACTCTGCCCGAGGGAGGGCTGGGGGCAAAGGACAGCTTGGGGGTAGTTTCCATGGGAGATGGGCTGAGGGGCTGAGGGGTTCTCTCCAGGGCTGCCAGCGGCACTGAGCATGTGGCTCTGAGGCAGGAGAAGCCTGCCCAGGCGTCATCCAGGGAAGTCTGCTGGCAGGGCTGGGGACCGGTGCCCAGAAACCTCCCTTCCTCTACCCCTCGCCCACCTCCACCCCTTCTCACCCAGCCTTCAGCCTGCCGCTCCTTGTCACCCACAGCTGCAACGTCTCGTGCCCATCTGGCTTCCATGGAAACAACTGCTCTGCTCCCTGTGAATGCCCAGAGGGGCCCTGCCACCCTGTCTCCGGGGTCTGCCAGCCGGGTAAGAAGGAGAGCAGGGTGCAGGGTACACCCGGGAAAGACTGGCCCTTCCATGGGCTCCAGAAGCGCGTCACTTGCTAGGGAGCCTGAGCCCGCATCAGAGACATTCCTCCTGCCTGAAATCTCTGCGGACGCTCTGGGGTCCCCTTAAGAGGTGACAGCGCCCCTGTTCCCTGAGAAACCAGGCTAGCACCCAGGAAGCGGGCGGGCAGGGCATCAGGCATGAAAACGAGGGCCAAGGCTTGTGGGGCGGACCGCGGACCATCCGAAGGGGACAGGCCAGCAGGCGGCCCCCAGGCTGAGCAGGCTCTGCGTCTCTCAGAAGAGACACCCGCAGGTGGGAGACTGGGGAGGAGGCACCCCAGCTAGAGGTGTGACATGTGTGGGAGATGAGAAGGCCCTGAATATTTGACTACTGCTCACCCTTCCCCCTTCCCCCCGCCCCCAGGGTCTCACAGTCAGGATGCCACCCTCATCGCTGGCATCCTTGTGCCTCTGCTGCTGCTCCTCCTGGGCATTGCCTGCTGCTGTGCCTGGTGCTGTTGGGCCACCCGGTTGGACCCCAAGGACAGGTGAACCCTGGCTTTCCTTTCGGGGGTGGGGAAGGGCTGACCTGGTCACACACGTAGGTCAGAATGGATGGGGTCGTTGGTAATGGGCCGGAGACATGAGGTCAGCCGCTTGCCTGCATCAGGAGCCTTCAGGGGGAGTTCCGTGTGCAGGGGCAGCAGGCTGGGGAAGCTCACACCCACAGCAGGAGGCTGAGGGTATGTTAATGGGGGGAGGGGCAGAGGAGGAGGGGGACCGGGAACGCAGCAGGCAGCTTTGGGCTGGGAGCAGAAGAGACCAGGCCTCACACCCCCCACCCGCTCCCCCTCAGAAAGGAGGGTGACATGAGAGTCTGGGCAGTGGTTTAGCGGAAGAATGGGACTTTCCCAGAAAGGAAGAGGAAGGTTTTGTGTGGCGGCCACTGCAGACCGCCGCTCCTCACCAGCTTTGTTCCTTTAAAAATCTCTTCCCGTTTCTCTGCTCCTTGGACTCACTGCATCATGGAGGTCTGGAGCAGGGGATGTGGGGGCAGGAGGAGGAGCCCAGCACAGAGGACACCGATAAGGTGTCTCAGTTGGTCACTGGCCCACACAAAGCCTGGGCCTGTTCTCGGGACTCTGTCCATGCTCTCTTACAGTTCGCACGCTAATCCTCGAGCATGTCATCCTGCGTGTGCTGGGGGCACTCACTGAGCAGGCCCAGTGGCCTGTCCCCTGAGGCACAGAGCCCGGGGGGTGGGAGGGGAAGGAAGCCCCTCGAAGGAAGACCAGGGCATGTGCCAGGGCTGTCAGAGGAATGGTAGGAATGGAGCGGTCACTTCTAGCATGGGGATGGGGCCAGCGGCAGGCTTCCTGGAAGCGGTGTCACTTCCAGAAAGCCGGGTGAGCTGGGACTCAGCTAGGAGGGTGACAGCACATGGCTGCCTTTTGGGGAACCCCACCTGGCGCCTGGTGCTGTAGGGGGTCCTGAAAAAAAGCTCTGATAGATTGTAGCTGTCCCCATTTGACAGATAAGGTAACGGAGGCCCAGAGAGTTGTAAGCAGAGTTGCTGCCCCAGGTCTGTTGGACTCTAGAGCCACGCTGCCCGCTGGGGCCGGCCCACATCTTGGGCTCAGTCGTTTGGACTTCACTCTGTGGCCGTAGGGAGCCCTGAAGTGGACACAGCCCCTCTGCCGCCCTTCCTCACGCCCTCTAACCCCAGGGCCTGGATGGGCCCAGCCCCCCTCCCCTGCTCTCACCCCGCCCCGAGGCGGGTCCCCCACACTGACCGCCTCCTGTGCCCTCAGCCCAGCGAGGGAGGGAGCCGCTGTGTCCAGGAGGAAGCTCCAGGGCTTGTGGGAGGCGCTGACCAGCCTGGACTTCGCGCTGCCCTGCAGGTCCCTCAGCAGCCACAAGCTGCCCTGGGTGACAGGTAGGCGGGCGCTGAGGGGCGGGGCTGGGACGGGACGCGGCGTCCCGCCGGGCTGTGTGCTGACCTGGCGCCCCCTGCAGTCTCCCACCACGACCCGGAGGTCCCCTTCAACCACAGCTTCATCGAGCAGCCCTCCGCCGGCTGGGCCTCTGACGACTCCTTCTCTTCCGACTACGACTGCGGAGAGGAGGACGAGGACCCCGCCTACTGCGTGCCGCCCAAAGAAGGTAGCGCCCTCCCCCCCCCCCGCCCCCCCCCCCCGTCGCCCACTGGGGCCACTTTATTTATTTATTTATTTATTTTAAAAATATATTTTATTAATTTTGTACAGAGAGGAAGGGAGAGAAATACAGAGTTAGAAACATCAATGAGAGAGAGTCATCGATCAGCTGCCTCCTGCACACCTCCTACTGGGGATATGCCCCGCAACCAAGGTACATGCCCTTGACCGGAATCGAACCCGGGACCCTTCAGTCCCCAAGCCGACGCTCTATCCATTGAGCCAAACCGGTTTCAGACACTGGGGCCACTTTAAATTCTGCTTGGGTGTCCGGGCATCCTTCTGATCCCTTGGTCCTACCGATACAACCATCCCCTACGTCCTATAAAGTGTTCCGTCTGCTGCTGCTGGGGTTCACAATGGAGACAAGCTAGATCCCCGTCCTTACCCAGCTTTTTGTCTGTGACCAGACCCTTCTAGGACGGAGCGTTATGTGCTTGCACGGGAGGGGTGGGGGGGGGACACGCCAGAGGGGCTGTCACCCAGCCGTGTCAGAGGAGACTGGGGTCAGGGGAGATGTCTCAGTGTCGGTGACATTGGCGTTGAGTCTAGCAGAACCACGGGTTAGCCGTGAGAAAGTTAGGGGGAGCTGGGAGTGGTGTTTCGGGAAGAGGGTCCAGAGGATAGAGGGCATGGCTGTATGGCACTGAAGAATTTTAGCTTGGATGGACGGGGTGTGACGTGAAGTCGAAGAAGGGTGGGAGGCGGGAAGAGGAGGGAGAAGCGGTGGTGTCTGCTGACACTGCTGTTCCTGCCTCTGCATCCTCACCCTCCACTTTGCCCCGTGATCTCGGCCTCCCGGAAGATGCTGACCTGGGAGTGCGTGGGTTGGGGTGGCCAGCCCAGCTTTGGCCTAACTCTTCTGTCTGCTCCGCCAGGGATGGTCCCCGAGGCCCAAGCAGAGTCGCCGGAGGCCAGCGCGGTTGGTGGTCCCTTCCCGCCCCCCGACGATGCCTCCACGCCGTTCTCCATCCCGCGCACTTCCAGCCTCGCACGGGCCAAGCGGCCCTCCGTCTCCTTTGCCGAAGGCACCAAGTTCGCCCCGCAGAATCGCCAAAGCTCCGGGGAGCTCTCCAACCCGCTCCGGAAGCCCAAGCGGCTCTCCCGTGCCGGCCAGCCCGGTCCTGAGAGCCAGGAGGCTGAGGAGCCCACAGGCCCCGACAAAACGGAAAGGGACGAGGTCCCTCCGGGGGCACCCAGCCCCCAGGACTCAGCCACCGGCCCCCGCCGGCTCCCACTTAGTGGCCGGACGGTGGCCGAGCGCGTGGAAGCCATCGAAAGCGGCGTCCAGGAGGGCGCGGGCTCCGTCACCACAATCTACACCTTGGCAGGGTCGCCCCGGGAACCGGAGGGCCCGGTCCGGGCTGTCCTCCGCCGTTTTGGTAGCTTCCAGAAAGGCCAGGCGGGGCCCAAGGTGAAGAGTGCCATCCCCAAGCCTCCACGTCGGGCACTGAGTCGGAACAAGGGCAGATCCGGGCTGGCCCCTGGCTCTGCCTCTCCGAGCTCTGGCCCAGCCCCCAACGAGGAGCCCGCTGGGGCCTCGCAGCCCGCAGGAGCCGGGCCAGAGGAAGCGGCCAGTGGGCTGAGGGATGGCATCAAGAGCTCAGGGAGGCTCCAGGAGCTGGCCCCCGGGGGCCCCCCAGTACAGGACCCCCAGAAGCTGGCTGACGAGGACGGGCAGGAGGAGCCCCAGTATGAGAATGTGGCACCCATCTCTGGGCCAGCGGAGCCCTGAGGACCATGAATTTGGGGAGTGGGGAGGCTACAGATGGGGGGTAGGCATGGAACTGCCTCTGCATCAGGTTGTATTTTGTGCTGGAAAAAGGCCCCAGGGCCGGAAAGACCTACCGGAACCTCTGCCCTCCGGCGGGGAAACATCTGAGGTAGAGGCCATTGGCTGTGGGCCCTGGCGCCGTTCCAAGGAAGGTCTGGAAGGCCTGGGCAGAGACCCCACGGGATGGGGTCAGGAAGAGAATGAGACGGCTGCAGGGACTTATTTCTGTTGTCCTGGACTTGGCTTACCCCAACAGGCTATTCTTTCCTTCATTTGCAAAATATTTTTCTGAACTGGAAAACAACCCACATGTTTGATGATAAAAGGTTGGTTAAATAAATATTTTTTATGATGGGTTCCTAAACAGCCACGAACAATTATGTTGTGAGAGAGAGAGACATCGATGGGCTGCCTCCCACATGGCACCCGCAACCTGGGTATGGGCCCTGACCAGGAATTGAACCCGCCACCTTTGGTGTAAGGGATGATGCTCCAACTGAGCCACACTGGCCAGGGCTTATTTTCTTTTTAAACTTTTGTATAATTTGCATATTTTGTACAGTGAATATTCCTTTTACTTTTCTCACTCAATTGAACTTTTTTTTTAAAAAGTAATATTCTTTGTTAAAAGTAAATAGAACTAACATTATGGACATGTATGGAGTAAAAATGAGATTTCCCGTCTCCCCAGAAGAGTCTGGGGGAGCAGCGAGGGGCCAGATTTGTTTTTCATGGGATGTCTTTCGGTCTCGTTCTGAATTCTTTCCCCACGCTGGTGTATGACCTCGTCAGGAAATAAAGAGCAGCGGTTTTCCCCTGACCCTGTGCTCAGAGAAGCTCATGGAAGTTTAGAGGCTTCCTTTCCGATGTTTTTCTGTGCACTTGAAGACAAAGGAGCATACTGTTCTGCAGTTTAATCTTTTACTTAACGTATCCTGGATATCTTTTGGTGCCAGTAAACATAAAGCTACCTCTTTTTATTAAAAAATGGCTACACGGGGTCCCATCGTGTGGAAATGACACGGATTATGTAAAACATCCCCTACATTTAGGGATTTGCTGGTTTTTTAATTGTTTGAGACTATTAATGATGCAATGTTCAACTTTGTCCATTTAAAAAAATATATATTTGTGCAAGTTTTTCTGTAGAAGAGATCCCTGTGAGTGCTGGAAAAAGGCCCCAGGGCCGGAAAAAAAGCAAAATTGCTGTGTTATGGAATCAGAACATTAAACGTTTATGTATTTACACCAAATTGCCCTCCAAAAATGTTGTATGGCTTTATACTCTCACAAATTATGGTGGTATCTATTTTCTTAAACCCAATATGATAAGTTCAAGATGTTATTTCATTATTTTAGGGCAACAAAAAGAAAGTAATAGCAGGTCAAAGCTTTATTTTTTTTCATAGAATCACTTTTATTGAGAACTGTAGTTTTAGGAAAGGTTAAAGCTTTGATCAGATAAAGTATTTTTATTTTTGTTTTTTAATCATGAAAATTGTATAATTAAAATCTGATTTTCTATGACTATTCTAAGATTGAGCTCATTTGTATTTTTCCTATAGATTATCTGGTTATTTTCTTTCCCCAATTTCATTTGAGGTATTCATCTTTTTCTCAGGGATTTATATATTTCAAAGATATTAAAGATATACGACAAAATTAGTGAGCAAAGATGATGGACAGTATTGAGGGAGCAGTCAGGGAAGGCTTTCTGTAGGAGCTGTCCAAAAAGGGACTCTGAGGTCCAGCATGTGACTGGAGTATCTCGGACCAGGCAGGTCAACCAGCCTCTCTGGGGAGAAAGGGACTGGTGGGAGGAAGGAGCGTGTGGGTCAGGTTGGAGAACTTGAACTTTATCCTGCAAGACAAATGGTAGAGTTTCTGACTAATTTTAGCAGAGATCAGATTTACCAAGGTTAGATTAAAAAAATATATATATATATCTATTTTACTGATTCAGAGAGGAAGGGAGAGGGAGAGAGAAACATCTTATATAAATAATAAAAGCCTATCATGTGAATTGTCCCCTCAGGCGGTCGTTCAACTGGGAGTTTGTCCACCCACTATGACATGCACTGACCACCAGGGGCGGCAGAGAACATGGTGGGTATTGGTGACATGGTGCTGGCCATAGTGGAGGCACTGCCAGCCCCGATGAGCCCTGATGAGTGGCGGGATGGCGGAGCAAGTGAGCAGGCGGTGCCAAGCCAAGGTGGGTGCGAGTGGCCCTGATCGCCCCACCGATCACCCCACAGATGGCCACCAGTGGTGGCGGTGGGGGGCAGGGCCAGGCACTGAGGGAGAAAGGGCACATGGCAATATTAAAATATTTCTTCCAATTATTTTCCTTTCAATGTGCACAGATCCGTGTACCGGGCCACTAGTCAGTGATGAGAATCATTAATTTGCTGCCTTCCTGCACACCCCACACTGAGGATCGCGCCTGCAACCTGGGCACGAACACTGACTAGGAGTTGAACCGTGACGTCCTGGTTCATAGGTCGATGCTCAAGATCAGATTTACATTTCACATAGCTCACTGGGACGGGGTGGGGTGGAGAGATGGGTTTCCGGGGCTGTGATTGGACGCTGGGTGAAGCAGTTGGGAGGCCTAGGAGCTCAGATAAGCAAATTAGGAAATATGACTGCATTGGCGGGCAGGGGTGGGGTGGAGAGGGAAAATAACAGCAGGTGTTGAAAGGGTGGATCATGGTCTCTAAGTTCGGTGGCTAGTGAGGCCATGAGCTGAGAAAAAAAATAGGAGGAACCGTTTTTTGGAGAAAGTAAATTATTTTAGAGAGGTTTGGAACGGTTTAGAAATGTGTATGGAACAGCTCCCTGGAGACGGCCCTTAAGCAGGTGGCTCTAAGAGGGAAGGACTGCCGTTTGTCAAGGGGTAGTCGCAATCTTGTAAGTGGATGAAAAGTGCTGCAGCCTGGATAACAGCACAGGCAGCCAGCAAGGATCCCCCAAGCCTACAGCGGCAGGATGGTCTGAAGGAGGGTGCCAGCGGCGGCTTCCCAGCGGCAGGGGGCGCTCTCGGACCGGGCGACGTGGAACAGAAGGCTCCTGGGCTCCCGCAGCCCTGGGATGAGCCAGCTCCCGGAGCCTGCCTGCCGGGGAGACCGAGCCGAATCGTCGGGAAGGCCAGGGGTCCTCTAAGGTCAGGCTAGTGTTTCTGGTCGGAGAGACCAAGATGGGCCGCAGGAATTCCGGCGCCTGGGCTCCATCGCCCTGCCATGGCAGCTCTGGGCAGGTCCAGCTCGCCTACCAGACCGGGAGCTGGAGCCCTCCCGGCTCCGCACCTTCTCCCGGAGGCTGATTTGTCCCCGCAGCTCGGCGCTGCCCTGAAGAGGGCCCCTGAGGAAGGCACACGGGAAAGGGGTGGAGGTGGAGCAGACAGTGGGTATGGGACAGTCACCTTGGGCGCGGTTCCTGAGGGGACAAAAGGAGTGGGTCAGTCTCGATGGGGCAACAGGGGAGACACCGTGCCAGGGGACAGACAAGCCCCAAACGCCCACCTGGGGGTCCCCGAGGGACCGGGCAGATGGCACCCAGGAGCGGGGTCGGTGAATCAGGAGAAGAGGAAGAGGCACACCGGATCATGGGGCCCGAAGATCCGGAATGAGTGAACATCGGCTCAATGGGGGGGGGGGGGGGGGGGGGGTGGGGGGGGGGGGGGGGGGGGTGGTGGGGGGGGGGGGGGTGGGGGGGGGGGGGGGGGGGGGGGGGGGGGGGGGGGAGGGGAGACACTGGGGGCAGGAGGAACCAGATGGGTTGCGCTGGGAGGCGGCCGTGCGGGCGGCAGGGGTGGAGTGACCCACCGGGAGCCGAAGCATCGAGGCCTGGGGCCCAGGGCAGAGTTCGGGAAGTTGGGGGGAGGGGGGGCCCCTAAAGCGGGCCGGAGAGCGGAGTGCAGAAGCCGAGCTGGGTGTGAAGCGAGGGGGCCGGGAGTGATGCTGGGGAGATCTAGGGGCCTGGATAGGCCGAGCCCGAGACTCCACCCAGGGCAAGGTTTCGGGGCGGGGCCCCGGAGGGCCGCCAGGGCAATGTCTCCAGGGGTGCCCAGCCCAGCTGGGACTCCGTTTAAGGTGCAGAGCAGAGGCTCGGCCCACGGCTCCCCAGAGCGCCCCCGGTCCTCCTGTTTGTCTCCGAGTCCGGCCGGAACCGGCTTCTGCTTGCGGCCGGGCGGGCGGCGCCTACTGATTGGCCGCCGCCTGTTTCCAGCCCGCTCAGCCAATCAGCGCGCGGCAGTGTTTTCGTCCCGGGGTCCTAATAAAAGGGCTGCAATAAAAGGGGACAGAAAAGGCGCCGGCGGGCCCGACACACGATCGCAGGAGCCGGGTGAGCTGGACCCTGGGAACCGGGCCTCGTGGGGAGGGTGCTGGGGGCAGAAGGCTTGCTGGTAGGGCGGGGTGGTTAGGGAGAAGATGTGTGAAAATATATGAGAGGGAAGAGATTGGATGGCTGAGGAGCTGACAGAAGACATGACGAATTTAGGAGGGGCAAGGAAACGGAGGGACGGAGATCCGCTCCCGTCGGAAGGGGCCGGCTGCAGGGGACACACACAGCTCAGGGCGGGGGTGGGGGGTGTCGCGCAGGTGGCCCGCGCCGCCGGTTTGAACCGGCTTCGCTTCTCCCATGCGGGGCTCGCGTGGCCGCAGCGCCTAGCGACCTAGACCCCGGCCAATGGCGCGGCGGTTCCTGTGCCGCCGGCCAATCAGCGGGCCGGGGGGCGGGCCCGCAGGAGCTAGATGCGCTGATCTTGTGGTTGCCAGAACCGGCTCTGGGGAAGGGTCTCCGCTGCGGGCGGGCGGGCGCGCGGGCGGGCGGCTGTCAGGGTCCGAAGGGAGTGGCCGCCCTCAGGTGCGCCCGGGCCCAGGTGTCTGGATCGCAGGCTGCCGCCCCCGCAGACACCCGAGCGATGCCAGTCATGCCGGGAGCCAGGACTCACTGCATGTCCCCGGGCTTGCGTTAGTCCCTTCTTGCCGGCATCCCTCAGTTTACCTCGGAGGGAGCTGAGGGAGAAGTCTCCCTGCCCGGCCGGTTCGGCTCTCCCACCTCCGAGGGCCCGCGGTGGGGGGCCCAGGTCCGGGCCAAACGGGGCTCCCCTTGGCTGCGCGCACCTGCGGCCGGGGCCGCGGAGGGGTGGCCAGCTCCGCGCTGCCGCAGCGGCCGAGCTCGGCCTCCCCGACCCGCCGGGACCGGGCGCTGACGCCGAGGTGTGTGCGCAGGTGGCTGCAGAGCCGGAGCCGGAGCCGGAGCCGGGCCCCCTCGCCGCCGCGTCATGGCGCCCACCCTGGCCACTGCCCACCGGCGCCGCTGGTGGATGGCCTGCACGGCGGTGGTGGAAAACCTCCTCTTCTCGGCAGTCCTCCTGGGCTGGGGCTCGCTGCTCATCATGCTCAAGTCCGAGGGCTTCTACTCCTACCTGTGTACCGAGCCAGGTGAGACGGGCGCCCCGGGCTCGGCGGTCGGTCGGTCGGTCGGGCGGTCGGGGAGGCTCCTGGAGTGGGAGCTGTTGGAGCGGGCGTGATGGCGGGGCAGACCTGGCCAGCAGCACCACCTTGCTGTGCAGCGCCTCCAGCAAAAGCCCCCCATTTATTGGATCCTCAGCCAGCTCCCCTGGGTGCCTGTCAGTGTCCCACACACACGGCGAGGGGCCGGAATGGAATCAGAACCCCTGAGTCCAGGGTGTTCTTCCCACACCTGGGGACGTTGCCCGGCACCTCTCCTCCCGGGGCCTTGCATGAAGCATGTTTCTCCCTGGCTGTAGAAAAGGGAACTCGGGACTCAGTGGCCGGGGTGTAACAAGAGAGAGAGGAAGTGGCTTGGCCTCCATCCGGTGGAAGATTGATCTAGAATTTAGGGTGTTTTTTGTTTGTTTTTTCAGTCAGGTTGTTATGGAGTCTTTTAAGGGCTTGTCAGATACCATTTCTTGCCTGTTTTTGCTGCTTTATGATTTTCCAGCGGACATGTCCTTTCACAAGCTGTGAGAACATCACATCACAGCGGTCTTCTGCGTCCACGGGGGAGGGAAGGGGAGCAGGGCAGCGCGGGGTGTTTATAAAAATACCTCTAGGTCTGGCCTTTCCCTTTGCCACATGCTTGGTGTTGCCTGATGCAGGCTGAGGTTGCAGGTCTACAAGAAATCAAACCCCATTCCTACCTTCATACTGTCCAGCCCTGTTGGAAGGTCCTCACTGCTGATGTCAGTAGGTCCAGCCCAACAGTGGAACTCCCGTGACTCCAATGTCTACCCTCCTACCACTTCCTGGACAACCTGGATCGGAGACATTCTCTTCTGCTCTCTTGCTGTGTCCAGCAGTTCAGCCTAATTGAAGTGATGCCTCTCCCCGAGTCCCTTTAGACCCAGGTAGCCCAAGCTGGACCCCCTGACCACACCACCGGCATGCGTTGTCTTCCTAGGGCTCTTACTTTGAGGGAAGGAAAAGTTTTGAACCAGTGCCTGTCACTCCATGGAGAGTCCGTCCGTCCCCCCCCCCCCCCCCCCCCCCCGCCTTTCTTCCCTGATCTTCCCAGGATTTTCCTGAGTGTTCCAGTTTCTAGGGAGCGGAGCTGGAGCGGTTGTAGGGCAGGAGAAAGGGGGGGTGTGTGCCCGCGGGGGGAGGAGATATGTACAGGCTAGTGGCAGGGCAGAGCATTGGATCGTTTAGAACCTTTAGCCTTTAGCCACTCGGAAATGCTTCCCGATAGCCTAAGGGTTCCTGGCAGAACTTTCTCCCCATGTCAGCAAGAAACCTCGGGAGGTGGGAAAGTCACTCAGACCTTGTTCCTTACACAAGCTTTGTCTTCTGTCCAAGAAGTGTGAGATTAATGACTCTGGAAGGAACAGGTTGGAGTGTTTGGCTCCACCTCTCCCTTCCTCTCTCCTCCCTTTTAGATCGTGACCCTTCCTGCTTGCCTCCCTGGGCGCGCTCAGGCTGCACAGAAAGTTTAAAAAAAAATAGGAGAAAACGTCATCATCCACAGATGAAGCTTTTATCATCTTGTTCACACTGGAGGACTGATATGTTAAAATTATTATTTTTATTTATTTAATTTTTACCCACTTGGTATTAGAAGGCCTGCTTCTAGGGTTCTTCCGAGGTTGTCCGCTGATTTAATTTATTTTATGGTGTTGGCAGCACTGGGGCTGGTCACTTCACTCCTGCCTCAGTCTTGGCTACTTTCTTCAAGTGGAAGGAGTCCTAGAGCGTGTGCCAACCGAGTGCTGAGTTAGTATTTAAGGCTTGACTGCCCCCCTCCCCCCCCTCGAACCCCAAGTGAAGGTGAAGGTGAAGGGTCAGGATGTGGGTTGAACATCAACTTCTTATCCCATGCCTGTGCTCCCGCTTCTGAACCTGGTTTCTCTGACTCTCGGGCAAACGCACTGACTCAGCATCCTCAGCGGGCAGGCCTGCTGATTGCACCCAGCTTATCTCTCTGGCCTCTCTGTTCCTGGCTTGGGAGTCCGAGCAGCCGGTGCCTTCCAGCAGGAATCCCGGTGCCACGCCTGCCTGGGAGTGCCTGCAGGCTTTAGAGACAAGGTTTCTGCTGAGGCCTAACATTTTCAAACTTGGAGGATGGTTGCATTGCAGGGGAGCCCTTAAGCCACTTATTGAATTGGACTTGCGAAAGGGGGGACCAGCCTGCAGCTGATTGAGATGCAGATCTGCCAGCTTTTTGTTGCTGTGAGGACTGATGCTTTGGTTTGTCCTCCAAAGGAACTTTGCCTGAACCTGTTGAAAGGTTCTCAGAGCTCTTGCTTGGGACCGGAGCCAGAATCTGGTCGCAGACACAGCGCTGGTTCCAGCTTGGTGAGGTGGGAGAAGGGAAGAAAGAGCCCCTTTCTCTGTTGCTGTTTCTGCCCTGCCTGCTGGACAGGCGGGATTAATGACAGGGCCCCGGGCTAGTCATTTAGGCTCTGCCTCCCCAGTCCAGGCCCCCTGGTGTGGGCAGGAGACCAACTGGGTTCCCAGCCCAGCACTCATGGGGCTTTCCCAGTGCTGTGTCCTTTTGGCCTCTGGGCGGCCACTGAAACCACCCACGTCTGATCTCTCTCCGTTTTCTCTGTCACTCGGTGGCCCACTTTGGCAGGGGCAGCTCAGGGGCCGGTGCTTCCTGTGGATGTTTCATCTCTTCTTTCATCTGACCTGTAAAATAAGGAAACATTATTTTAAAAACGTTTTTATTGGAAAAGGAAAAAAAATTAACAAAAAATGTTTTTATTGGTTTTTAGAGAGAGTGGAAGGGAGAGGGATAGAGAGATAGAAACATTGATGAGAGAGGAACATTATTGATTGGCTTCTTTCTGCAGAAACCCCTATTGGGAATTGAACCCTCAACCCGGGCATGTGCCCTGACAAGGAATCGAACTGGCAACCTCTTGGTTCCTGGGTCGATGCTCAACTCCTGAGCCACTGGATCCAGGCCAGTAACATTGTTAGGGTGCTGCCCTGGAGTGCAGAGCAGTCCTGGCCCTCAGGGTATCTGCAACCTGCCAGCATCAAACAAGTCACCACGCACAGACTGTATAGTTCCAAGGGAGGTCCGTTCTCCAGCGGACAGCAGGGTGCTGGGACAAAGAGTGACAGTGGAGGTCTGAGTCAGCTTGGGTAGAAGAGCCTCTTTGATGTTTAGGCAGAAGTGTGGAGGCTGCTGAAACTGGTTTGATCTGTGGACTGGGGGGTTGCGGGTTCGATTCCGGTCAAGGGCATGTACCTTGGTTGCGGGCACATCCCCGGTGGGGAGTGTGCAGGAGGCAGCTAGTCAATGTTTCTTTCTCATTGATGTTTCTAGCTCTCTATCCCTCTCTCTTCCTCTCTGTAGAAAATCAATTATATATATAAAGAAGTGAGGAGGCTGAGGAGGGTTGAGCCAGGAGAGAAGGGAGTCTGCATGCTGGAGAAGAGGAGAGGAAGGACTGAGACTGGGGGTCAGGGGAGCTGCTGGGAGGCTGGTCTTACTCTCAAGTAGTGAGGGAAGCCGAGGAGGAGGATCCAGTTACCTCTTAGACTCATGGAGTGTTGAGGACTTGCCACCTGCTGGGTGGGGCGGGGTGGGGCTGTGAAGGTGAGAGACATGGCCTCTGCCTGAGGTCACAGTGCAGCCCAGCCCTGGACACCAAGGCAGAGCCAGGTCTGTGCTCTTGGTCTCTGCAGTCACTCTACCTGTGGTGTGCGGGGAGAGCCATACATACCCTTCGCTGAAACACAGCAGGAAGCTCGCCCTCGGGGTTCTGAGAGGGCAGAGGGTCTGCCATCACCAGGCCCGGTCCCCACCAGACTGGGCGAGGCTGCAGATGTGGACAGGAGACATCTTCTGTGGCTTCCAGACCCCCCCTTTTTTAATACATACAAAATTGAATGTATTGGGGTGACATTGGTTAATAAAATTATATAGGTTTCAAATGTACAGTTCTATAACACATCATCTGTATATTGCATTGTGTTCACCACCCAAGTCCAATCTCCTTTCATCACCATTTACCCCCTTCACCCTCTTCTGCCTCCCCCAACCCCTTTCCCTCTGGTAATCACCATGCTGTTGTCTGTGTCTGTGAGGTTTTTTTTTTTTTCCCCTTCTTAATCCCTTCATCTTTTTCACCAGCCTCCAACTCCTTTCTCTCTGACAGTGTCAGTCCGTTCTCTGTATCTATTTTGTTTGTTTGTTTGTTTGTTTGTTTTGTTCATTAGATTCCACAAATAAGTGAAATCATATGGCACTTGTCTTTCTCTGACTGACTTATTTCTCTCAGCATAATACTCTCCAGGTCCATCCATGCTGTTGCAAAGGGTAAAATATCCTTCCTTCTTTCTTTCTTTTCCCCTTCTCTTTATTGATTAAGTTATTACATGTGTCCTTATCTCCCTACTGCTACCCCCACCAACCCCCCGATTTTCTCTTTTTTTTATGGCTGAATAACTTCATTGTATAAATGTACCGCCGCCTTTTTTACCCACTTGAGCTGCTTGCACATATTGGCTATTGTTAATACTACTGCAGCCCTGGTCAGTTTGCTCAGAGAGGTCAGTTTGCCCTGGTCAGTTTGGATAGAGAGTCAGCCTGCGGACTGAAGGGTCTCAGTTTTGATTCTGGTTAAAGGCACATTCCTGGGTTGTTGGTTTAATTCCCAGTGTAGAGTATGCAGGAGGCAGCCAATCAGTGATTCTCTTTCATTATTGATGTTTCCATCTCTCTTTCTCCCTCTCTGAAATCAATAAAAATATATTTTAAAAAATAACATTACAATGAACTTAAGGGTGCTTATATTCTTTCAAATTATTGTTTTGAGTGTTTTCAGATATATTCTCAGAAGTGGAATCACTGAGTCATAAGGCAATTCCATTTTGTTGTTGTTCTTAATCCTCATCCAAAGATATTTTTCCATTGATTTTTAGAGAGAGAGGAAGGGAGGAGGAGATACACAGAAGAGAGAAATATCCATTGGTTGCCTCCTGCATGCCCCCTGACCAGGACCAGGGATTAAGCCTGCAACTGACACACATGTCTTTGATCAGACCCACGACCCTTCAGTCTGCAGGCTGACAAGGCAGGCAGTTCCACAGTGACTGCACCAGTCTGTATTCCCACCAACAGTGCATGAGAGTTCCCTTTTCTCCACATCCTTGTCAACAGTTCTGAAAGGTGTGAGGTGATATCTTAATGTGGTTTTAATTCACATCTCTGGTAATTAATGATGTTGAGCATCTTTTTATATGTCTCTTGGCCATCTGTATGTCCTCTTTGGAGAAGTGTCTATTCAGGTCCTTTGCCCATTTATTAATTGGGTTGTTTGTGTGTTTTGGTGTTGTATAAGTTCTTTTTTTTATTTTATTGATTTTAGAAAGTGAAAGGGAGAGGGGGAGAGAGAGTAGCATAAATGTGAGAGAAAAACATCACTTGGCTGCCTCCCACACACACCCAGACCAGGGATTGAGCCTGCAATCTGGACATGCACCCTGACTGCCAATCAAACCTGTGCCTTTTGGTGCATGATACTTAACCCACTGAGCCACCCCAGCAGGGTAAGTTTTATAAGTCTTTATAAATTTTGGATATTAACCCCTTATCAGATGTATCAGTGGTGAATATGTTCTCCTATTCAGTGGGTTGTCTTTTAATTTCGTTGATGGTTTTCTTTGCAGTGCAAAAACTTTTTAGTTTGATATAGTCTCATTTGTTTATTTCCCTTGCCCTAGGAAAAATATCGCTACTAGAAATGTCTGAGATTTTACTGCCTATGTTTTCTTCTAGGATTTTTATGGTTTCAAGTCTTACATTTAAGTCTTTAATCCATTTTCAGAAAAAGATGTTTTTATTGATAGAGAGAGAGAGAAAAGCATCAATCAGCTGCCTCCTGCATGCTCGATACTGTGGATTGAATCTGAAACCGGGTACGTGTCCTGACCAGGAATCGAACCAGTGACCTCTTGGTGCATGAGGCAAAGCTCAATCCACTGAATCATACCAACGGGCAAGTCTTGGATACATTTTGAGTATATTCTTATATATGGTGTAAGAAGGTGGTCTGTTTTGTTTTTTGCACATATCTGTTCAATTTTCTCAGCATCATTTATTGAATAGACTATCTTTACCCCATTGTATGTTCTTTCCTCCTTTGTCAAATATTAATTGACCATAAAGGCCTGGGCTCTCTATTCTGTTCCATTGATCAATATGCCTGTTTTTATGCCAGCGCCATGCTGTTTTTATTACTATGGCCTTGGAATGTGATTTGATATCAGCTATCAGGTATCATGATTCCTCCAACTTCGTTCTTTCTCAAGATTGCTATGGCTATTTGGGGTCTTTTGTGATTCCATGTGAATATTTGTTCTAGTTCTGTGAAATACACCATTGGTATCTTGATATGAATTGCATTGAATCTATAGGTTGCTTTGGGTAGCATGGACATTTTAATGGTGTTAATTCTTCTTATCTATGTACACAGTATATGCTTCCACATATTTGTATCTTCTTCAGTTCTTCAGTGTCTCATAATTTTTTCTTCTATTCACTTTGGGCTCCCCCCCACCCCACCCCCAGTTCCTTTAAGTGTAAAGGTAGATTGTTTATTTGAGATTTTTCTTATTTCTTGAGGGAGGCCAGTTATGCTATGAATTTCCCTCTTAGGACTGCTTTTGCTGTGTCATAAATTTTAAATTGTTGTGTTCTCATTTTTATTTGTTTCAAGGTAATTTTTTATTTCTTCCTTGATCTCATAGTTAACTCATTCATTGTCTAGTAACATTTAGCTTCCATGTCTTGTGTTATTTTCAGTTTTTTTCTTATGATTGATTTCTAGTTTCATACCATTATGGTCAGAGAAGATGCTTAATATGATTTCAATCTTCTTAAATTTATTGAGACTTTTTTTCTGCCCTAACCTGTGGCCTATCCTAGAAAATGTTCCATGTGCACTTGAAACGAATGTATATTCTGCTGCTTTGGGATGAAATGCTTTGAAGATACCAATTAAATCCGTCTGATCTAGTATATCATTTAAGGCCGCTATTTCCTTGTTGATTTTCTATCTGGAAAGATCTATCCATTAATGTCAATGGGGTGTTAAAATCCCCTACTATGCCCCAGCTGGGTGGCTCAGTTGGTTGGGACATTGTTTGTATTGTTTGTACTCTAAAAAGGTTGTGGGTTTGATTCTTGGTCAAGGCACATAACTAGATTCAGGACCAATCCCCGGTAGGACACATTTAGGAAGCAATTGATATCTCTCTCTCTCTCTCTCTCTCTCTCTCTCTCTCTTTTTTTCTCTCATCAACAAATATATCCTTGGTTGAGGATTTTAAAAATCCCCTACTATGACTGTATTACTGTCTCCTTTAATGTCCATCAAGATTTGCTTTATATATTTAGGTGCTCCTATGTTGGGTGCATAAATGTTTATAAAGGAAAATAAATAAATAAATAAATGTTTATAAGGGTTATATCCTCTTATTGGAGTATTCCCTTTGTCGTTGTTTAAGGTCCTTAGCCTTTGGGGTGTTTTTTTTTTTTTTTGTGTGTGTGTGTGTGTGTGTGTGTTTAAAATATATTTTTATTGATTTTCCACAGAGAGGAAGGGAGAGGGATAGAGAGTTAGAAACGTCGATGAGAGAGAGACATCGACCAGCCGCCTCCTTGGATGTGCCCACAACCAATGTACATGCCCTTGACCGGAATCGAACCTGGGACCCCTCAGTCCGCAGACCGACGCTCTATCCACTGAGCCAAACCAGTTTCGGCTCCCATTGATTTTTAGAGGAAGTGGAAGAGAGAGGGAAAGTCAGAGAGAAATATCAATGTGAGGAAAAAAACACATTGATTGGTTGCCTCCTGTATGCACCCTGACCAGGAGCCTGCAACCGAGGTATGTGCTCTTGTCTAGAATCGAACCCAGGACTTGGTCCACAGGCCGATGCTCTGTCCACTGATCCAAACCAGCTAGGCTGGTCTATGTCTTTTGATTGGAGCACTTAAGCATTTATATTAAAGGTGATTATTGATAGGTATGTATTTATTGCCTTTTAACTGTGTTCCTCTGTTGTTGTTTTTCTTCTTAAAGAAGACCCTCTGACATTTCTTCCAGTATTTCTTGGTACATTTTCCTAAGCAGTCCTATACCTGTTAGCAAACTTCTTTAGCTTTTTCTTGTCTGGGATCTTCTTTATTTCTCCTTTAATTTTAAATGATGGCCTTGCTGGGAAAGTAGTCTTGATTGTAGGTCCTTGCTTTTTATCATTTTGAATATTTCACGCCAATCCCTTCTGAGGCATGAAATGGTCTCCTATACCCAAAGGTCAGTGATTGATAGCTTTTCACATTTATTGCTATGTATTTTGGACTTTTTTAAAAAGTAGCAATGGAGCCCTGGTTGGTTTGGCTCAGTGGACAGAGCATGGGCCTGTGGACTGGGAGGCTCCAGGTTCAATTCCGGTCAAGGGCATATGTCTGGATTGTGGGCTCAATCTCCAGTGGGAGGGAGTATGCAGGAGGCAGCCAATCAATGATCCTCTCTCTTATCATTGTTGTTCCTATCTCTCCCTCTTCCTTCCTCTATTAAATCAATAAAAACATTTAAAAAAAAATAGCAATGGATAAGAAAGTCTAAAGGCTGGTGACCACAGCCTTATGATGTGTCACAGAGAGGAGCTGTGCTCTGAACCCTCCCCACCAACCCTGCCCTCCTCCTTCCCATTTCATGACCTAATTTTTCTCCCCAACATCCGCTGCTCACCCCTCCTGGTTTCTTGGTGTCCTGTTCAGGTCCTGTCCAGCGTGGGTTGGCTTTCAGGGACCTTGCGGCAGGGCCTTGGGGACAGTCCCATTCTCATCAGGTGATTTAGGTCCACCTGGTATTGCCCCAACACAGTGACAGCCTTGTGCTCTCAGCATTTCCTTAGAACTGCCTCTAACCCAGGTCGTGTAGCATCAGCACAGCCTGGAGATTAAAAGCAGAAGCTTTGGACTCTGAGAGCCTGGATTCAAGTCCAGTTTCCCCGGGTATTGGCGGCGAGACCTTGGGGCAAGCCACCGAACCTGTTCTGAAATCCCTGGGCTGTGGGGTGGGGTGGGAGGGTGCTCAGCGACACAGGGACGAATAGCATTGAGCACAGCAGCCAGCACACACGGGCGCTCTGTGACCACAGCGAAGGGTTGGCCCTGGCCTACCCAGCAGGGCCCTCTGACTGTCTGTGTCTGCCTCTTGTTTGCTCTGTGTCTGAGGCTGACCTCTCACCTACATCCCCCTGCTGCACTGGAGATGCTGCTTCCTGTTGCCGGATAGACTAAGGCTTTGAGAAAGACAGGAGGTCCTGGGGCAGGGACCACCAGTAGAGTGGCCCAGGGGCCTGCCCCAGGGAGGGGGTACTTTGTTAACAGCAAGTCAGAGAAGGGCTGCTCAGGAATGTAGAGGGGCTGTTGCAGCCCAGCCCGGGGCCCTTTGCTCCCTTACACGTCATCTGGCCAGCTATTCTGGAGGCTCCCACTCCCTTAATTTCCCTGGGTTGGGGGGAGCCCCCTCTCCAACCCAGAGATGTCAGAGAAGCCCGAGTGGGGTCACAGCACCCTCTTTTCTGCCCTGCTTACTCTGTAAAGGTTGTGTATGTGAGTCTTCTGTAAGTGAAGCCCAGCAGCACGGCCGTTGTTCTCTCTCCCCTGCCCCTGGGTGTCTTCCTAAGCAGTCCTACGCCTGTTCTCAGCACACTCTGTCCACACCAGTCCTGTGTTCTCAGTTCACCTTCCCCAGCTGGGCTGGACCAGCCCGCTCTGGCCTCCCACTGCAGTCATCTGTTTACTAAACAGGTGCAGGGGAGGCGCACAGCAGGCTGGGCTGGGAGAAGAGGGGCACCCCGGGGCCCTGACACCTCCTGGGTGCTTATCTGATTTGTGTTTCTCCTGGCCTACAATGGTCCGGGTGGGAGCGGAGCCAAGGAAGAGGAGCAGCCTGGGTGTGCGTGTGTTGGGCACCTGCTGCGTCTGTGTTGATTCGTGTGGGAACTTGTAGTGCCAACAAAGCTTCTGGGCTACAGGCTGGTTTAGTCCCTCTAGGGTGCGGGACACGCTCATGTTGCTCCATAGGCAGAACAGGGGCCACTTACTCACCTCCACCCGCTCCTGGCTCATCTGTTCTGGACATCTCTGCCCGGAGGCGGGAGGGCTGAGGGCCAGGCGGCCTTTGGCAGGGACTGGTTTAAGGAGAGAAGGGCTGGCAGCCCAAAGTGAGGTCCCTGCTTCTGAAGGTAGTGGCTCCAGAGTGAAAGATGGAGGGACAGAGACCCTTCCTCCTTCTCTGACCTGTCTTCTCATTAGCCCCCTGGCTGGTTACAGGGGTGACCAGATCTCCAAACAATCCAGGTGCTTGCACCCACCTCCAGTTATAGCAAACAGGGAGACTGCCTTGGGTATTGTGCCTTGGGATTTCCTCTTCTCTCTGATGGTGAGTGCGGTCCTGGATGTAAGGTCCCCTGTGGATAGGGGACCCTGGTGCCTCCCTCAGAGAGAGTGCTGTCTCGTTTTTGCTGGTGTCCGTCCAGGCCGGGCTCCCTGCCCACAGCAGCAGGCCCTGCAGCACTGCGTGCAGCAATGGGCTCTCGGCCCTGCGTGGCCACAGCCAGTCTCACGGGCCAGCAATCCCAGACCTTCCCCACCCATCCACTTGTCACACCTGTCCTGTTTGCTCACATCTGCATGCCAACCTGGAAGTGGCTGTCGTCCCATTTCACCTCCAGTTTCTGTTGCTGCTGGCAGAGCTGACACCTGAAGCCAGTGCCAACCTGTGAAGCCCTCTGCCTTCCCAGAAGCCGCCCCGCGTGGGCGAGCGGCTCCGGCCGCCGGCTGTCAGTGTGTGTGACGGTGCTGAGAGGGCCCCGTGGGCTCGGGTGACCCTGGCTGGCTGCTTTGGTTGCCAGTGTGGTGGGGCCTCCTCTGGACAGCAGTAGGCTGAGTGGGGTGGTTGTTTTCTTGGAAATATTTTTAAAATTGATTTCAGAGAGGAAGGGAGAGAGAAACATGAATGATGATAAAGAATCGTAGATTAGCTGCCCCTTGCACGGCTCCCACTGGGGATCGAGCCCACAACCCGAGCATGTGCCCTGACTGGGAATCGAACCATGACCTCCTGTTCATAGGTCAACACTCAACCATTGAGCCACACCTGCTCGACTGGCTTGTTAGGTTTTGTTTCTGTAGCTTCAGGAGGTTAACATTGTAGCTTTAATCCCCGTAAATCCCCTCTATCTTCAATTTGTATCCACTTATCCTGTTTGCTTTTTTCTTTCTTGATCCCTTTGGCCCTGTGATCGGAGTCCATTGTTTGCGTTAATTCAGGAAACAATTGCTCTGTAAAGACCTGAGTAAGGTGCTGGGGACTCAGGTGACCAGAATGTAGCCCCAGCCCAGTGGGAGACTAGACACACATTCACGCTACCACACACACAGTCATGAAATGCCGCTGTGAGTTTCGGTGCCAGGCTCTGCTGCCAGTTGGTTGCACACACACACACACACACACACACCCCGCCATCCTTTGCCTCCAATAATAGTAATTACAGTAACTTTCGGCTATTACTTACTGAGCACTTTCTATGCTTGTGTGAGTTCTAGAATGTTATCTGGATTTTCTTATCTTCCCTAAAATTCTAGGAGATAGATGCTGATTGTTAGATGATGCTCATTCTAAGTTTAAAAAAAAAAAACTAGGAAAGAGTAAGCTGAAGTCATTTCTTCAAGGTCATGCCAGTAGGAAGTAGAGAAACCAACGTGGGAACCCAGCACCTCACCCTCGATCCGCGTGCCCCCAGGAGGCCTTCTGGTTAGAGGTTGGCACGTGGCATGATTCACCCCAAGTGCATCCTTTTCCGTGACCTTGGGGCAGCCCTGAGAGGCCTGGGCAGGCATCTGCAGACCTCAGCTTTACAGCCCTGGCGCCGGAGGCCACAATCCGGAGGCCCGCAGTTCTCCGAAGAGAGGCGTTTCCCTGTCTCTCCCAGGGTTACCTCCAATCTAATCAGAGGCCGCTCCTCCTCCTGCAGGATTAGTCAGCATCTCCTAACCAGCAGCCCCGAGGAGGAGCGCCTTCTCGGCTCCGTTCCGGGCCTGCCCCCACCCTCCCTCCTGCCTTCAGCTGCCGCAGCACTTTTCCTTCCTATCCCTGCTGTCTTGCTGCCGGTGGACTTGGGAGCCGGCCATGAAGGGCCAGGATTGCAGTGCAGGTGTGGCCTCAGGGACAGCACATGCGGTGACTCTGGGGAGGAAAATTAGAGAGTCAAAGGTCTCAACAAGCGAAAGCAAGTAAATTGGGACTATTTTAAAAAATCCTTTCCCAAGGTGTTCTGCACGGTAGTGTGTGTGGTGGCTGATAGCATGAGCATGTGAGAGGAGGCGGTAGCATCGGGGCTGCATGTCTGAGAAGTCCACTGGACTTAGCAGGAAAGGGGCCCGCTGCTCCGAACTGACGGGGATGCGCCGCCGCGCTGCCGGGGGACCAGCAGCCTGCCCTTCCCACGTGGCCCAGGGTTGGCCCCTCTGTAGCTGCTGAGAAGGCTCTAGCCCACCTGGGGCCCCGCTGCCAAGGCTGGGGCCTGAGGTCACTCCAGAACGGGAATCCCAACCTGGGGCTCATGGGTGCTTCAAGGGACCCACGAAGCCCCTGAAATTGTGGGGAAGACTTTGTGCATTTTCTGAGTCACGGGAGCATAGCTTTCTTCACTGGATCCGCCGAAGGATCTATGTCCCCTCCAAAGTTAAGAACCTCAGCGTTATCATCCAGGGGGCTTGGGCCAGATGGACATCCAAGCCTGCTGTGCAGTAGCCCAAGCCTCAGGAGGCTCAGAGACCACCTTGCCATTCCCCGGGGAGGGACTGCCCCTCCGATCTTCGGGAATCCCTGCCATGAGCCTGTGATCAGGTTCCTCTCTCTCCACACACAGAGAACGTCACCAACGGCACAGCGGCTGAGTCAGGGCAGGAGGAGGAGGTGAGCTGGATGAACGGTTGGCTCAGCTGCAAGGCCCAAGATGAGATGCTAAACTTAGCCTTCACCGTGGGCTCCTTCCTGCTCAGTGCCATCACCCTGCCCCTGGGCATCGTCATGGACAAGTACGGCCCCAGGAAGCTCAGGCTGCTAGGCAGGTACGTGTGTGGGGCCCTGGGCTGAGTTCCCCAGGGTAAGATCCTGGTACCTGCTGTCAGCGACCCTGTGGAGCTCCCTAAATGCCCACCCAGGTTTCTACCCCTTCCGCCACCAAGTCAGTGGGTACTCTGATCCTTGTCAGGTGCCAGCATTGCATACAAAAGGCCCAGGCCCCTGGCCTGCCTGGGAAGGTCTGGAGTTCTTGTCATTAAGAACACTGGCTTCCACACTCTATGACCTTCTTCCTCTATCAGAAAAAAAAGGTTTTGCAAAATTACTTCTAATATAAGCACATGGAGTTATCAGTGATATATACATATGCCATTCTTAGCTTTTTATGTGCTTTGTGGCACATATACAAACATATAAATTAAGATGGCTGAGATTAAAAGTTGTAAAACAGAAGTCCTAGTATTTTCCCTACCATGGGCGCCTGTGTGGATCATCAGGGTACCCTCTGGGGGGTGTCCCTTGTCTGTAAAGTTCCAGGGTGCCAGACTCAGGGTCAGTCCACCCCCTCAGGCCACGGTCTCCCCTAGCCAGTCCCCTTCGAATAACCATCTCGAAGGGCGTGGCTTGCAGTGAGTGAGCCCTGTGATCACAGAGGGCGGAACAGTTTCATTCCCTTTCTGAGGGGCATTCAGGACCTGCCACTCACCTCGCCTGTGCCCAGCATGTTCTGTCCATCCCCCGGCACAACCCACTCTCACTTCAGAGCCTGGGCCCCCTCCAATCGGGACGAGAAGGGGCAGTGCAGTGTAGTGTTTGCCAGATGTGGCTTCCAGGCTTGAATTTTTGCTTGGGTACCTACTAGTTGGAGACTTTCAAGAAATCACTTCTTTTTTCCCCCTCAGTAAAATTATTATACTCCTTAGAATTGTTAAATTAAATAAAATATGGTATATAAAATTTCCTGAAATATCTAATACATAGTAAATACTCCCAAATAATAACAGTATTAACAGTAACAAGAAGAAGAAATAATGTATTATTTCTGCTTGTTTTTAGTGCCTGCTTTGCTGTCTCCTGCTTGCTGATTGCATATGGAGCAAGTAACCCAAATTGTGAGGACACTTTTCCTCCACCTTTTGTCAGGGACTGGGGAGGGAGAGTGCCGTCTGCTCTAAGATGCTGTGCCAGGCCTGGTGCTCGCTGCTCAAGTTAAAGGGGATGCTTGTTAGGCCTTTACCCGGCTACTTATCTCAAATGGGTGCTGAGTAAAAGAACAGCCACCCCAGACTGCGGTCCGAGGGAAGGTCCCAGAGTGTGCGAAACTCCCATCTCCTCACCGAGCCAGGCCAGTCTGCGATGGCCTCATTGATCCAACCTCCAGGCCAGTCCGCGATGGCCTCATTGATCCAACCTGCGAGGCAGGTTCCAAGAACTAGGCCAGCTGCAGAGGTGTGTGCACAGTTGTCAGCTGTGACCCCGTGAGCTCAGAAGCCACCTGCTCCCCAACCCTGTTCAGGTGAAGCTGTTGCTTCCAAGACGTTTAGAACAAACACCAAAATAGGACTTGAATTTCACCACCTATTGATTTGGGGGCACCTGTAGTTTTGGTTTCGGTTAAGCTGCTTCTCACTTGCTGCTCAGGTTAATGGAGAGCAGAGGATGGGGAGGCACCTTTTTAAAAAAAAAAAAAATATATATATATATTTTTTTTTATTATTGATTTTTTTACAAAGAGGGAGAGAGAGGGATAGAGACTTAGAAACATCGATGAGAGAATCTCGATCAGCTGCCTCCTGCACACCTCCTACTGGGGATGTGCCCACAACCAAGGTACATGCCCTTGACCGGAATCGAACCCAGGACCTTTCAGTCCACAGGCCGACACTCTATCAGCCAAACTGGTTAGGGCAAGGGCACCTTTTTTAAAATTTTATTTTTATTGATTTCAGAGAGGAAGGGAAAGAGAGAGAGAGAGAGAGAAATCATTGATTGGCTGCCTCCTGCATGCCCCACACTGGGGATTGAGCCCACAACCCGGGCTTGTACCCTTGACTGGAATTGAACTCTGGACCCTTCAGTCTGCAGGCCTATGCTGTATCCACTGAGCCAAACCAGCTAGGACGGGAGGCACCTTTTGTAAGAGCCCAAGTCCTGGCCTCCCTGAAGCTCAGCCGTGGTGCCCTGATCCTGTGCCTTTGTGTTCCGACAGCTCTCTCTGTGCTCATCTTCATCTCCCTGTCTCTGAACGGCTTTGGCGGGATGTGCATGACGTTCACTTCATTAACAGTAAGTAGCCATTTCTTTAGGACCTCAGTTCCGTCCCCGCCATGTGAATTTGAGGCAGCTTTTGTTGGCTTCAATTTCTTTGTCTTCCATTCACCTGCCTGTGCCTGGACCTCCCAGCACGAGAGGGCTGCTGGAGAGCAGAGCCAGCCAGCGAGCCTCCCCAGGGGAAGGCGGGGGCCTGCAGCACAGCAGAGCCTGGCTCTCAGCGCGGGCCCATCCCCTGCCTGCTGGCCTTGGCTGAGGCGCTGAGGAAGCCAGCTTGCTAGCCATGTGTCCACGGAAGACGGGAGCAGGGAGGAAAAAAGCTACCGCCCACTTTCTTTCTCTTATTTTCCGTGACAGCCCTGGCTAACAGGGCAACCTAAAAACAAACCGCCCTCGCTCGGAATCTCCTCACCCCTACTCATTGCCTTTGCCCAGAACTGCATGAGAACTCGGGGGAGCACGCAGGCCACCAACTCTCCTTGGTGTGTGGAATGCCAGGACACAGAAAGTCCCTCTAGGGAAGGAGACGTTTTCTCAGGGTGCTGAGCACCCCTTATCGGTAGCCACAGAAGGTGAGAGAGACTGCAGTAAGGCTGAAGGAGAGAAAGCCGAACATGTCTTTCCTGGGAGGGAGAGGGAAGCTCTGCAGGCTCGTCCAGTTCGGCCGGGGTGCCTTTCAGAGCTGGCCTTTGGGAGGGAAGTGAGAAGAATAGGCTCTTCAGAGAGGTTTCTGTCCAACAGGAAGGCCTGGCCTGCCTCAGTTTCCCCGTGAAAAAGTTTTTATGATATAAAAGTTTTTAATACCTACCACCGCTATTTGCGGGACACTCTGGTCTCTCATTTCTCTTTCCCCACAAAGGAGTCAGGAGCTGGGGGACGCTTGGTCAGCTGTGCGGGAGCCGGGGACTGCTGGTCCTCCTGCGGTGCGGGGAAGCTGGGCTAGGTGCTGGCGCCTCCTGACCCCTGTCTGCGGGCCGCGGGCCAGAGGCCACAGGCCTAGAATGCCCTCCGGTCACCCTCCCTACACTCGGCCTTGTTAACTTTACCCTGGTGGGAAGGATCAGCTGTCTGGGTCTGGGTCTTGGGATGGAACATTCAGCGGCATCTTTAGGTGAGAAAGGCCATGGCACAAGGCCATGTGCGCGGTGTGCTCGGGGAGGGGCAGAGCACACAGGTCTGGGCACTCTGGTTGGCCTGCTCCGGTGGTATGAGAGAGAGTGGTTCACATACCCTTCTGTGCATTTTTTATTTTGATTTTTTTAACCAGGTAGATTAAAGAAAAGAAAAATGTCCCCTCCCCCCACTCAAATACCCAGAGGTCAATAAATGTCGAAACTGTAGGAAATCTGTTAGAACTGCCAGATTCCACTCAGTTGTGTAAACTGTGTAACCGGAGTCCTGGTTCTGTTTGTTCTTTGACAGCATGAACATTATCTTTCATCAGAAGGAAAATTAAAAGCCTGGCAGCACCCATCGTTTTAGTCACTATATGCCTGTGTCATGGCAGTGCTGAATTTTGGGATAAGAGAAAGAGATGGTCCTTGAACTTGAGGGGTTTATGCTCTGAAATGCAGAAAGATGCTTTACTGCGATAAAGCATAAGACAAACGGATAAACACCACCATACCACAAATCCTCTTGGAGAAAGCCTTTAAAATGAACTTGTAGTTGTCTGAGAAACCTTAGGAGGCTAGTAAGCCCATAAGGATCTGTTTTCTTTTTAAATTATAAAACAAACATGTTCTTCTTTTAAAAAGTTAATATTTTCTAAGTATAAACTATAGGCTGTAAAATTTTATAAGCCCACCTTTATCATTTAGAATGTATCTCTTCAGTATTTAAAAAGAATCGCAGATACCAATGTTCTTTTTTTTAAAAACTATACTTTTTCTTTCTTTAAAAAATGTATTTTTATTGGTTTCAGAGTAGACGTGAGAGAGATAGAAACATCAGTGATGAGAAAGAATCAGTGATCGGCTGCCTCCTACACCCCCCCCACACCAGACACTGAGCCTGCAACTCGGCATGTGCCATGACCGGGAATCGAAGTGTGACCTCCTGAGTCATAGGTCGATGCTCAACCACTGAGCCACACTGGCCAGGCACCACTTGCCTCTTTCACTTAACAATGTTTTGTTTTGTTTTTTTAATATATTTTATTGATTTTTTTTTTTTTACAGAGAGGAAGGGAGAGAGATAGAGAGCTAGAAACGTCGATGAGAGAGAAACATTGACCAGCTGCCTCTTGCACAACCCCTACCGGGGATGTGCCCGCAACCAATGTACATGCCCCTGACCGGAATCGAACCTGGCACCTTTCAGTCCGCAGACAGATAGATTCTCTACCTCTGAGCCAAACCGGTTTCGGCTAATAATGTATTTTTTACATCTTTTCCTGCCACTGCTTGGAAATCTATCTTATTATCTTAAGCTCTCGAGATCTACCTCATTACTAAAGAGTTCCGTGTAATTCTATAATACAGATATACCATCATTTATTTAACCATCTTCCTACTAATGGACGCTTGGGTTTGTTTCCAATTTTCCTGATTTATGATGCTGTTGAAGTGAACGTTCCTGTACATGTATTTCTGTAAAATTAGTTCCTGAAAGTGGGCTTGCTGGGCCGCAGGATCAGTGTGTTTGAAATGTGAACGGATACTGTCACGTGGTCTTTCCAAAAAGCTTAGACTGTCTGTACATGATACCATCCTACCCATGCATACGAGAGTGCCTTTTTCTCCACACCCCTTCCTTGCCCTGCCATTAATCTTTCAAACACTAGCCAATCTGATTCGGTTAAAAAAAATGATATTCTATGGTTTACATATTTTTTTTCTTTAATTGTTAGTAAGACAGCATCTTTTCACCTCTTGTGCCAATTTGTATTCTGTGAATTGCTTCTTTGTGGCATTTGTCCATTTTTCTACAGGATTACCTTTCATAGGCAAAGCCATTTAGCTCTTTCTGCGTGAGCAAGGGCTCTTCCCCGGGGGTTTTCAGGCTTCTGTGCGGGCTGGCGAATAAGCTGAGGAGGGCTGTGCTCTCCCTTAGATGATGTGCAGACAGAGTGTGTGCTCCGCAGGTGCATTTTTCTGGGGGAGGGTCCATTGCTTCCAGCAACCTCTGGGTCTCTGTGGAAGCCAGACGCACACAGCAGGGCCGTTCCTATCAACGTCTCACTTCCCCTGGGAGGCAAAAGGCCAAACAGGCCAGATAGTGACCAGGCAGGAAAACTGACCGCTGTACCGATGTTTTGGTAATTTCTGAATCTGCCGCTATACCACCGTGCCTAATTTTTGGTGCTTTGCCTAGACCTATTTTCTACAATGTCTCCATGTTCCATCTTATTCTAACCACTTGTTTGCATGTAAACTAACATTTTTCTATATCATGCTGGTTTTTTTCTCTTCCATGCTCAGGAGCCCGGGTAAAGGGGACCAGTTAAGTTCAGGGCTTCGGGTCTGGTAGGGTTAACGTGTTTGGACAGCAGGGATCTATTTAAGGGGGGCTGTGGCTGTCCTCTAAGGTCCCCATTCTTGGGTCTGGAGCACAGGCCAGCAATCTGCTGCCCCAGGCCAAATGGAGGCCACTCCAGGGAAGTGGGTGTTGTGAAGTTTTATGGGTACACAGCCGCGCCCACGTACTTCCTTTGTGCAGTGGCTGCAGAATGAAGTAGTTGCACAGAGACTGTATGGCTTGTAAAACCTAAAATGTTTTCTGTCTGGCCTTTTACAGAAGTGTGACAGCCTTTGGTTGAGAGGCCCCAAGGAGCTGCTTATTCACTGTCTCTGTGGGAAGGAAGGCCTGACACACCTCTCACCCCACATCCCTCTGGACCACCACCCCACACACACACACCTTCTTTTAGTTACACAGGCCAACTCCCTAAGCACTTTTACTGAAGTGCTTTTGTTGTTGTTGTTAATTCTCACCTGAGGACATTTTTTCCCATTGGATTTTAGAAAGAGTGGGAAGGAGGAGAGACAGAGAGCGAAACATCAGTGTGAGAGAGACCCATCGATGGCCGGAAGAGGGCTGGGGATCGAACTTGTCTTTTTGTGTTTCTTAAGCACTTTTTAAGTCCTCTCCTTCCCCTCCACGCTGCTCCTGGCATGAGGCTTCTCCGTGGGCATCCTCCTGCCTCCTGAGGCCTCAGACGGGGGCTCCGACAGCTGCTCCTCCTCCAGAGCAGACCCAGAAAGAGGACCGAGCAGCCGGTCATTGAGGGCTGGCCTGGAGCTCTTGGGCAATGCACTAGGGCTGGCCGCAGCTTCTGCTGAGCAGAGCTGAATCTCATACTGACACAACCCAGGCCTTTAAAAAGCAGAACTGCCGGGAGCAGCTCCCGGTGACCCCGAGCTAGCAGCACAATGGCACTTTCTGTTGGTGTCTCCCACCCGTATTCTAATTTAGGGACAAAGGAGTCTTCAGGGTCGCCGTTGGGAGCATCTGAATCAAGTCTCCTACAACTGCGGTGGGGCCGCGGATAATTGCTCCGTGATAACCTGGGAATTGGGGGAAATGTGTTGTCATAGAAACCTTACTTTGGGGACTTGGAGTCCCAGTGGGTTCAGTGTTGCATGGGTTGTGGTATAAAGATGTACAGGCCCTGTAAGCTGTCACCTCAATTGGTGGAGAGGGGCCCCAACGTGGCAAAATTGCCTTTCCCTGCAGGCCAGGATGGGTTGGCAGCTAGACCTACTTCACAGCGCCCAAGAGATCCGCTGATGGGCGATCCTTTCCTCGGAGGGGGGTGGGGGGGAGACTCAGAGGGTCCGGGGAACCCTCACCAGGGTGCTACCCGGCGGCCAGCAGAGGGTGATGTCCTCAGGAGAGGGTGCCAGGCCGTTCCAGGGGTGCAGAGCCTCAGCCCCTCGCCCCCCAGCCCCAACCTGGGCTCTGGCCTGTTTGCTCAGGGCCGTGTGTTTGTACATCCCCTTTAGCTCGCTTCACTGGCCGGAGCACAAACAGCCGCCAGCGGCCGGGCCGGCGTCTCTGGGTCGCCACCCCACAATCCTGGGCCTGGGTTGCTTAGAGATGGGAGCAGATGCAGCCAACACTGTGGACACGTCTCTTACACTTCATTACTCCGACCCCTGTCCGAGCGGGCGGGACGGGGCGTTCTGAGCCAAAACCCTCACAGAAAAGCGATTACGAAACGTTGCCCGGCTCCTCAGTGAACAATTTCCCTGTGGGCTTTTCCTGTTCGATTCCATGAAGCTTACCTTGAACCAGAGGAAGAAATGATCCCGGGGTGGTGGGGATCTGGGTCTGAAGGAAACAGAACAAATACCCCTCCGTCAACCCCTGAGAGGAGAGGAGGGGAGGATTCGAACACAGCCCTGAAGCAGGTGTCCCTCGGGGCTGGAGGTGAGCGTTCCTGCTCGGCTGACCTGTTTGCACAGGATGCAGTCAGCTCGGTCGGCTCTCCCCGCGCCCGGGGGCCAGGTGGGCAGGACTCGGCTGGAGCGGGAACCCTTTCTCCCCTCCCTGTCTGCTCTGTGCCTGGTGAACCCAGTGCGGTCAGCTGATCGCCGTGGGCCTGGGGGACATTCTCCCGTCGAGGGTTCCGCATTGTGAACCTGCTCAGCATGTGACACATCCAGGGGTGGACAGAATGTGTCGTGGGCACCGGCAGGGCCGGACCTGGCTGGGAAGGCAGAGGAGGGGCCGGGGAGGGGACCCGGTCCTCCCGCCCGTTCAGCAGTGAAGCGGAAAGGTGACCGGAAGGACCTGCTTCTGACAGTGAGTGCTTGGAGCTGCCAGGTGGTTTGGGGTGAGGCAACAGCCCGGCTTTGCTGAGTCTGCCTCTCTAGGCTGGCACCTGGATCCTGTCCTGTACACGTTGTAGGGAGCCGTGGGCATGTATGCCAGCCACTTGAGGACAAGGCTCACCTCTGGAAGGGGCCTGAGGGCCAGCATGCCAGCCTCCGCCCAGGCTGCACGTGGCATCTCCCCGAGGGCCAGGGTGTGCCCCCAGCTGGTGGGCTCCGGAAACCACAAATTTGGAAAGTCAGTGTCAGGTGGCTGGCTACACAGGGGCCCTTCGGTCCCTGCCTACTGGCAACCCCCAGGGCTGTCTTAGGGGCTCCTGGGTAGAGAGACATCTTAGAGGATCTTCTAGGGAAGGCATCCCACCCTCACCGCCCTGCAGCCGCCGCCTCTCATCTAGTAGCCTTGCTCTGTGGCCAGAAACCCAGGGGAGGGCCGCCTGCAGCTGCTGTTTTCCCCTCTGGAAGGTTACACAGCCCAGGCCTGTTTCCTGGGCAGCTGAGGGGCTGAGAGGATGAGTCACCAGCAGCATCCCCTGAGAGGGAGCACGGCCGGCCGGCCGGAACTGAGGGCCCCGCAGAGCCCACCGCAGCCCTGCCCTCTCAGGCAGCAGGGGCGGTGTGGAAGCACCCTGGGCTGGGGGATGGGGCCTGCACTCCCGCACCTGTGCGTGCAGTGACTCCTGAGCCAGGAAACACTCTCTGCTGAGTGTTTGCCCGACATCTGTCATTGTAGCTCGACTCCGGCTTCCTTCTTGGCAGCAGAGCTGGCCCTTCCCTCCACCTGGCCCTGGAGGCCCTCACTAGAGCGCTCTGCTCAGTACTCAGCCACCACTCCATCACCAGGCTTCTGAGCAGCCATTACGTGTAGCTGAGGGAGGAGAGGAGGGAGAGGCGTGGAGGCCAGTGAGAGGAGGAGACACGGATGGGAAGATGAAACAGGAGAGTCCTTTTGACTGTGTGGCCCAGGACCATGGGAGGTCAGCCAGGGAAGGCCAGGGCGTGGGGAGGAGCAGATGGGTCTCACAGGAGAATCAGAGCAAGAGCGGACAGAATGCTTAACAAGGAACACAGAAGCATGAGGGGTGAGGATCATTGGTTTGGGGCCCAGCTGAAGTGTGTACAGAACAGCCCAACAGTTGTGCACGTAAACCTGACCTGCTTTGGACCCCAAATTTGATCCTTGCCAGCTTACGGGTGTTCCATGACTTTTCTAATCCTAAAGTGTTTTAACCATTAAGTGAGGGTAAAAAGTGACACCTGTCCCATTAAGGTTGTTTGGAGGTTTGTTTTTTTAATTTAAAAAATATATATATTTTTATTGCTGAAACCGGTTCGGCTCAGTGGATAGAGCATTGGTCTGTGAACTGAAGGGTCCCAGGTTCGATTCCTATCAAGGGCATGTACCTTGGTTGCGGGCACATCCCCGGTGGGGGGTTTGCAGGAGGCAGCTGGTCGATGTTTCTTTCAAATCGATGTTTCTAGTTTTCTATCTCTCTCCTTCCTCTGTGTAAAAAAAAAAATCAATAAAATATATTTAAATATATTTTTTTTGTTGATTTCAGAGAGGAAGGGAGAAGGAGAGAGAGAGAAACATCAGTGACGAGAGAGAATCATCGATCGGCTGCCTCCTGCACATCCCTTACTGGGGGGTCGAGCCTCAACCTGGGCATGTGCCCAAATTGTGACCACCTAGTTCATGAGTCAATGCTTAAACACTGAGCCACGCCAGCTAGGCCTGTTTGGAGGGCTTTTAAGATAAGATTTAGAGTAGATATTCCAAATAGGTGCTATCATTATGATGCTATATTATAACATATTATTATATTAATATAATCATGCTATATATTATGATATACCACCACTTAATAATAAGGAAAATCCTTTGATCAAGCTGCCTCTGGGCACAACAAATGGGGATATTTCTGGCAGGCGTGACAGCTTTGGGAGGAAGGGAAGGAAGTGGCTTAAAAGATCACACAATAAGTATTAACATTTAAAAATAATTAGTGTCCACAGGGAAACCCTCTCTTCTGCTGTGCTTGTTATTCTTCTGTGTCCACTGCTGCCAGGATGTTTATGCTTTGGGTTTCATTGGTCAAGGTCACTCTTGATGTACTTTTCAGAGAGATTTCACCTGACATAAATGCTAAAAGCTGAAAAACACTTTGACTTCCTATTTCAACACTTCTGTTGGTTTAAAAAAAGCCATGAACTAAGAAGGTAAATGGCAAACTAGGAAAACATACCTGCAGTGTATGAATAAATTGTGACTGCCTTATATATAAAGAGCCTAATCAAAACCAATATAAAAATATTAACATCCCTATAGGAATAAAAGGACAAATGGAGAATATAAATGACTTTTAAAACTGTAGAAAAATGTCCAAAATCATTAGTAATTCAACAAATGTATGTTTGCCCTAGCTAGTTTGGCTCAGTGGATAGTGTCGGTCTGTGAGCTGAAGTGTCCCGGGTTCGATTCCAGTCAAGGGCACATGCCTGGGTTGCAGGCTTGGTCCCCACTGTGGGGCATGCAGGAAGCAGCTGGTCAATGATTCTCTGTCATTATTGGTGTTCCTGTCTCTCTCTCTCCCTCTTCCTTCTCTCTGAAATCAATAAAAATATATTTTAAAAAATAAAATAAATAAATGTATGTTTAAAAAAATTTTAATCATGGAAAGTTTAAATATATATGATATTAGAGAGAATAGTATAATTCTCTCTAATATCATATACCCATTTTGCAACTTCAACCATTAACTCACAGCCATTCTTGTTTCATTTCTACCTCCACCCACCCATCCAGATTACTTTGAAACAAATATCAGTCACCAATTCATTTCATTCATATACACAAATAAATGGATTTTACCACAGCAGGATATTGGTGAAGTAGCAAATATTAAAAATAAAAACAATGGTAATGAACAATGTTGGAATGGCGACAGTGAAACAGACACTCTCCTCTGCTGCTGGTGGGAAGATCGATTGGTATAAGTTTTCTCGAAGGCAATTTGGCACAGAGTATGACAACTGATTCTCTTTTGGGACTTTACCTAAGGAAATAATAGCTATACGCACATATATTTATCTCCAAGGATGTTTATTTAAGGATGTTTATTTGTTGTTTGTGATAAAAATTAAAAAGGCCTTGAGGGCCCAGCTGGCGTGGCTCCGTGGTTGAGCCATCAACCTATGAACCAGGAGGTGTTGGTTCAATTCCCGGTCAGGGCACATGCTCGGGTTGCAGGCTCCATCCCAGTGTTGTGTGTGCAGGAGGCAGCCGATTAATGATTACTCTCTTAACATTGATGTTTCTGTCTCATTCTCCCTCTCCCTTCCTCTCTGAAATCAATAAAAAATATTTTTAAATAAATAAATAAAAGGCCCTTAGGCCCAACATCAGAGAAATGCAGAAAGTATGGACCAGATAGTTATCTCAAACTATGTTGAAGATGAATATGAACTTAGAAAACATTTATAATACAGCAAAAATGAAAAAGTTTATAAAACAATATTTAGCATATGATCCCAATTCTGGTGTAAAGTTATAAGTATTTATAGGAGAAAAGTTAAAGGGAAATATACCGAAATGGTAACATGGTTATATCAGGGTGATTTTTATTTTATCCTTTATGTACAACACAGTATATCCAAATGTCTTACAGTGGACATGCATTGCCCTTCTAACCAGGAAAAAAAAAAATCATAGTTTAAAATACAGGATGGTGATGGTGGGAACACTGAGTGGTATGGTTTGCCCCGAGGCTCTATGCTGCCCTGGTAATGACCTTGCTGACCAACATCACATGTTGGGGAGAATTTTCTTGGTGTTGCTAAGAGTGTCCTAGGCTAGAAGCAGGGCAGCTGGAAGGCTATTGCCCTTGTCCAGACATGAGGGTGGGGGTCTCCCCCAGGGGCAGATGGGAAGGCAGCTCTTTGCCTAGCTTTCTGCTCTTCCCTGTCCTGGATCTAGTTGTGGGGAGAAGACTCCAGAAGATCAGATCTGAGTTGCACATTAGCCCCAAGCCCCTGTTCTGTTGGCCTCTAGCCTGGGTTAGGGTTAGGGCAAGCTGGAGCTTAAAGACAACGAGAAAGGGTTGTCTGCCTGCTTCTCTGGAGTATCCATGGCCCCGCTGAAAGTTTGAGCCTTTGTGCATAAAAGGGACTGCATAAAGTGTCTCCTTGGCCTGACTCGGCACCAAGTAGCCTTTGTTCGCATCCTCCATTTACTCTTCAGGTGGATTCTGAGCCCTCTTTGATCCTTTTCTTCCTCCACCCGCCCTGGCTGGAGTGGCATTCCAGGTGGGAGCAGTTCCCCCCTTCCGAACAATCAGAACCAGTCTTTGGACTCTCCCTGGGGCTGGTATGGCCCCAGAGATGCTTCCCCTACACGCTGCCTTGCTGGAGTAGCCAGCATGGAGAAGCCAAAATATGTGAGCCCAGGAACTGAGGCATGGCCTCTGAATCACAGCATACCTGGGAGCATGTGTGCACAGAGTAAGATTGGTGCCACGGTGCTCACCTGGGTGTGCCTAGGCACACATGAGCACATCGCATACTCTGTCTCCTGTTGGGGGATTTCCACCTGCCCCTGTGCTCCTCTGACTCTCCCTGACAAGCCCGGTGGACAGAGGACCCACTCTGCGCGGGGCTGGAGAAGCGCTCCTTGTGGGCTGGGAAATCTTTGGGGAGCCGGGACAGCCTACTTGGCCTCATATCATATGCCCTAGACTGATTCATGTTCCTTGTTTTCTTTTAAGACTTTTTATTGATTTTTAGAGAAGAAGGGAAAGGGAGAGAGAGGGAGAGAAACATTGATGTGAAAGAGAAACATCGACCAGTTGCCTCCTGCACATTCCCTGCAGGGGAATCAAGTTCGCAACCTGGGCACGCACCCGGACTGGGAATTGAACCAGCAACCTTTCCGACGCCCAACCAACTGAGCACCACACCCACCAGGGCTGGTGTTCCTTTTTAATTCTGGGATCCAAAACATTTGAATTCCTTATTCGTGTTCGTTTGTTTTTAACAGTGATTGAGACATAATTCATATGCCATGTAATTCACCTAAAGTGTACAATTCACTGGTTTTCATTACATTCACAGTTGTGTAGTTGTCAGCATAATTAATTATAGCGCCCCACATGGAAACCCTGTGTCCATTAGCGTTTCCTCCCAGCTTCCTCTGCTCCAGCCCTCGACAACCACTGAGCTATTCTCTGTCTGTGGATGTGCCTCGCCTGGGCTTTTCATGTGAACGCAGTCATACAATAGGTGGTCTTTTGTAACTGGCTTCTTTCACCTCACGTGTTTTCATAGGGTTCATCCATGTTGTACTATGAGTCAGTACTTCATTTCTTTTTGTGGCTGGCTAATACGCTCTTGTGTGGATATACCACATTTTGTTTACCCATTCATTCATTGATGGACATTGATATTGTTTCCACTTTGGGGATATTATGAATAAGGCTGCTAAAGGCATTCCTGTACAAGTTTCTGTGTGGGTATTGTTTAATTTCTCTTGGATGTCTACCTAGGAGTGAAATGACTGGGTCATATGGTAACTCTGTTTAACTGTTGGAGGTACTGCCAGACTATTATCCAAAGTGGCCGCACCAGTCTGTAGGGTGCGGGCTCCGATTCCTCTGTATCTCCATTATTATTAGCTAATTTCTTTTTACTGTAGCTACACTAGAGGACATGAATTAGTATCTTGTTGTGGTTTGGATTCTTATTCCCCCTATGATTGATGACATTGAGTATATCTCCATTTTTTTGTTTGTTTGTGTTTTTTTTAGAAATGTCTATTCAGATCTTTTGCCCATTTTAAAAATAGGTTATTTATTATTATTATTATTATTATTGAGTTGTAGGAGTTCTTTATATTTTCTAGATTCAAGTCCCTTATCAGAGATGCGAGTCGTAAAAATTTTCTCTTCTGTGCATTGTTTTTTCAAACCTTGATGGTACCTTTAAAGCAAAAAAGTTCTTAGTTTTTAGGTTTTCCCCCCCCCCAACATCAGAATTTATTTAAAACTTATTTTCAGCCCAACTGGCGTGGCTCAGTGGTTGAGCGTGGACCTATGAACCAGGAGGTCAAGGTTCAGTTCCTGGTCAGGGCACATGCCTGGGTTGTGGGCTCAATCCCCAGTGGGGGTGTGCATGAGGCAGCCAATCAATGGTTCTCTCACCATTTATGTTTCCATCTCTCCTCCCTTCCTCTCTGAAATCAATAAAAAATAAATAAATAAATAAATAAATAAATACCCTAAAGAAAACACAAACTTATTTTCAAAAATGCTATTGTCCTTATAATGGTCTGTCTCAGAAACCAGATCTGTATTAACATTTTTTCAACAGAAATTCAGGTTAGGAACGGGATCATAATAGATATGAAGCACAAAGTTTTTACTGTAGATGATGTCCCTTGTTTTTTCCCTGTTTCACTGAGACACAGTTACATACAGCATTGTATTGTATAAAACATGACGATTTGGTATGTGCTCTATTCGTTTTAGTTGTGGGTAACATGGGCAGAAAGGATGTGAGGCCAAGTTCAAACTGCTTGTGTTCAGCACCATTGGTTCAGCTTGCAAGCCATCGTGTTTAATAAAACCCCCGGATGATCGCAGACAAGTGAGGGAGGGGGACACATACCCAGTATGAAATAGGCTGGCTTAGCGTCCAGAGCGGGGGGGGGGGGGGGGGGGGGGGGGGGGGGGGGGGGGGGGGGGGGGGGGGGGGGGGGGGGGGGGGGGTGTCCTCAGTGCGAGGCACGGTGGGCGGAGCCTCCTCGAGGTTCTGGAGAGAGGCGGTGACTGGCTGTTTTTTGCGGGGGGGGGGGGGGGGGGGGCGGGAAGGGCGCTTTGCCTCAGGTCTGAATCCGTGGCTGCAGTGCCCTATGTTACATGCCTGGGTTTGTGTGGAATCGCTGAGGGTCCTAGCTTTGAAGTTATGTCGAATGAGCCCAGAATAAAGTTACGTGCGATGCAAGAGTGGCCTCACTTGGAGGAGAGCCCCAGCGTGTTTCGCCACTGGCCTTCTCAGGTGGTGATTTCTGGGGCCGTCCTTGCACTTAGAAATTCCGAAGCAGAAATCTTCCCAGGCCGGTGCCCTTGTCGGCGCGGAGGGAACTGCAGAATTTTGATTGACACCTTCCAGAGATCTACTCTCTCAGAAGTGAAAGCAGCTTTTGCTGACATCTGGTCCTTCTGGGACTTGATATTTTTATTTATAAGAATGACACTCTTGTCCCCAAATAGATTCTTATTTTTAACTGACTTGCCCCCTTTGAGGGATGCCTGTCTCCCAACTTGGCTCGCTCGCATCTCAGCGTCTTCCTGTAAAGACGAGAAGGCCCCTGGCCTGTGGGAGCAAAGAGGAGGGACACTTGCCAGCCAGGAAGTCCCAACGGCTCTGTCCTCACATCTGGGGTCCGAATTTGGCATTGCGCTCCTCCTCCGCCCTCATCAACCTCAGGCCGGGAAGGTAAAACCTCCCGTTCGTAGTCATTACCTGGACTAATGCTGTGAATCCAGGGCGGAGAGCAGATAAGGAAAAGTGCCTGCTGAGCCTTGATCCTCTCTCCCCCTCCTTCATCCCTCCTTCGCCCCTCTCGCCGCTGAACTTGCCCTTGCCTCTTGTCTTACAGCTGCCCAACATGTTCGGCGACCTTCGCTCCACGTTTATTGCCTTGATGATCGGATCCTATGCCTCCTCAGCAGTCACCTTCCCGGGAATCAAGGTGAGGGTGTGGCCAGCTGGTTCCCAGCGCATTTATTCTGAGTTAGTGTCTGAGCAGAGGCTCTCTCCGCGCTCCCCCAGCCCTCTCTGAAGAGGGGCAGTGCTTGCGGGTGCGGAGGCCGGCCCCTCCCCACCACCCGCACCTGGGAGGATGCACCTGGGAGCCAGAAAAGAACCGCACTTGGCGTGGGGGACGGAAAAGGAAAGCATATCCCCACAGGCCGTCCCCACAGACTGCCTGGCATTTCTGGGCCGGGCGGGGGGGGGCGGGGGGGGCAGAAAGGGGCCGGGTGAGTCTGTCCAGCTCCCATCTCCCCACCCCCGGCCTGTTGTTGTTGGGCTGTTCCTCGCTGTTAGTCAGAGCGCTGCTCTCGGCCAAGTTGGTTCAGCTGTTTCCCTCCCCGGCTGGATTCTGAGCCCCTGGAAGTCACGCAGGGTCAGGGGGAAGCCAGCACCTCCCGGGCCGTCAGCCCCGGTTCCTCCTCCAGATCCTGTTGCTCCCACGGGGCTTGGGAAGGGGCTTTTCCCTGCGCTGGCACCGGCGCCCGTGCAATCCCGTTCCCGGCGGTGCGGGGGCCATCGAGGCGGAGAAGGCACAGGTGTGGGCTGGTCTCCTGGGAATCCAAGGGCCTGGGGCCAGCCGCCCTGTGGCTTTTAGGGAGTCTCACTCCGGAGTACAGAGAAGCCTGCGTGTGCCTCGTCCTCCCGCCTCAGTGCTGAGCTGCTGCCGGTCCTGCCCTGGGGAGCCAGGACTCCGGGGACTCCGGTTCTGGGAATAAATCGCAGTCATGACAGCTACAGCTGAGATGCTGTGCTCGGCAGGCTTCCCCCGCCACTCTAGGGGGGGTCACTCCTGCCTCCCCCCACCACAATACCGCAAGGACACGTGACGGTCTTACACCCTCCCCTGCGAGGAGGCAAGTGAGACAGCAGCCACCTGTTCGTCCCCCGGGTATTTCTCACACGGTCATGTGCTCCTGGAGATGCTGGAGACACATCTGCGGACAAGGCTAACGGGCTCCTGTCCTCAGGGGCTGCACTAACACTGGGCGAGTACGTTAACTGAGACATCGGTTTTCTCAGCCAGGGCTGCTCACTGAGAGCCAGTGTCAGTGATGGGGGGAGGGGGGTGTCAGGGAAGGCCTCTCCTAGGAAGTGACATCTGTCCAAGGTTAAGGACATGCCAGGGTGAGCTGGGGTACTCGGGATGCAGAATCTGATGACCAGTCACCCAGGTTGACCGGGCAGGGCCTCCTCACGCAGCTCAGCAGAGGTGATCCCGCCTGCTACGCACTTGGCCTCCGGTGCTAACTCTGCCCCGCCCCCGGCCCTGCCCCTCGTGCCTTTCAGGTCATCTACGACTTTGGTGTCTCCTTCATCATCATCCTCGTGGTCTGGGCCGGCTGCTCCGGCCTGGTTTTCCTCAACTGCTTCTTTAACTGGCCTCTGGAGCCCTTCCCGGGGCCAGAGGACATGGACTACACGTGAGTGGCGTGCCGCCCGTCCCCAGCCCCGCCCCAGTTATGGCCCCGGGCGGCACTGACGGGCACTTCCTGTGGCGTCCAGGGTGAAGATCAAGTTCAGCTGGCTGGGCTTCGACCACAAGATCACGGGGAAGCAGTTCTACAAGCAGGTGACGACCGTGGGGCGCCGCCTCAGCGTGGGCAGCTCCATGCGGAGCCACAAGGAGCAGGCGGCCCTGCAGGAGGGCCACAAGCTCTGCCTGTCCACCGTGGACCTGGAGGTCAAGTGCAAGCCCGATGCCGCAGGTACCGCCGGGGCCGCGCCTTCCCGACGCGATAGCAGGGGCACCTGCACTCACCCACGTCCCCTCACGCCCCCTCACACCCACACCCACACCCCCTCACACCCCCTCACACCCCCTCACACCCCCTCACACCCACATCCCCTCACACCCCCTCACACCCCCTCACACCCCCTCACACCCCTCACACCCCCCCACACCCCCTCACACCCCCTCACACCCACACCACACCCCCTCACACCCCCCCACACCCCTCACACCCCCTCACACCCACACCACACCCCCTCACACCCACACCCCCCCACACCCCCTCACACCCCCCCACACCCCCTCACACCCCCCACCCCCTCACACCCCCTCACACCCCCTCACACCCCCTCACACCCCATCACACCCCTCACACCCCCTCACACCCCCCCCACACCCCCTCACACCCCCTCACACCCCCTCACACCCCCACACCCCCTCACACCCACACCCACACCCACACCCCACCCCCACCCCCTCACACCCCCTCACACCCCCTCACACCCCCTCACACCCCCTCACACCCCCTCACACCCCCTCACACCCACACCCACACCCACACCCCTCACACCCCCTCACACCCCCTCACACCCACACCCCCTCACACCCACACCCACACCCACACCCACACCCACGCCCGCCTCACACCCACACCCACACCCACGCCCGCCTCACACCCACACCCACACCCACACCCACACCCACACCCACGCCCGCCTTACACCCACACCCACACCCACACCCACACCCCCAGCACAGGAAGGGGGGGCCGATCCGGATCTGGAAGCCCTGGCCCCAGGGGGCCAGCACCATCTGAGGACTTTGTGGGTCTCATCTCACTTAATCCCCACTTCATCCCAAAAGGGCGGCCAGCACCATCACCCCGGGGTTCAGAAGACAAATACCAGTCACTAATCCATTTCATTCATCTACTCAGAGAGGATGAAGGACTTGTTTTACACAGCTGGGTGACCCCACTCTGGTACCCCCCCTATCCCCCCTCTAACCTCACCAGGCCCCTCCTCCCAGCCAGCAGGGAATGATTTGGTCAGCGAATCGGCCTCCCCTCCCCACGCGGGCCCCTGAACGCCAGGTGGGCTGTGGGCCGTGGAGACCGGGGCCCGGCTGTGCCTGAACCCTGTGCCTTCTCCCCACAGCGGCGCCCTCCTTCATGCACAGCATCTTCAGCCCCATCCTGCTGCTCAGCCTGGTCACCATGTGCGTCACGCAGCTGCGGCTCATCTTCTACATGGGCGCCATGAACAGCATCCTCAAGTTCCTGGTCAGCGGGGACCAGGACAAAGGTGGGCGGCCCTGGGCCTCGGTGCACAGCCCCATAAGAGGGTCCCCTCCCACCACTGATGGTCACTCCTGCCGCCTGAGGTCAAGCCCGCTGCCCGGCCAGCTGGGTGGTGTTAGGCTGGGCTGGGAAATGGCAGCGTCCGAGTGACCCAGTGCTGGTCAGAGCCATTTCATCACAGTCCCATTAGGGATTCCCGGTTTAGGAGGGAGGGAGGACTAGAATAACTGTGTGCATCTGGGGAGGGAGGTGTATGTTTTCATTGCCTGAGGGTTGGCGTGTCTGTGAATGAAAACATTACTGGGAATTGAGCACTCTACCTGAGAACCCGCTGACAGACAGCCAAGCCAGCCCAATGCCAGGAATCCCCTGGGAGACGGCAGCGTTGGGGTGTGGAGCTCCCAGGGGGCTGGCGGGGTGGGGGTGGGGGCAGTGGGACTCAGGCCGGCTCGGCTGGAGCCTGGGGCTCGGGGGCCCGCACTGGGATCAGCGCCCCAGGCTGGCAGCGGGGCCGGGTGGAGCTTCCTCACATGTGCGATCCAGTCCAGACTTGCTCCGGCTGGTAAACAAAACTGATAACCCGCACACCACTTTCCCAAAACAGCACCGAGGGCTGGAGCAGATTAGAGGTTTTGGTTCTACAAGGAAAGTCAGTACTTCCTCAGGGCCTCGCTGAGTCAGCGTTAGTCACCCCGAGCGGGACAAACACCTTCGGTAAATGCTGCTTTATTGACAGCATTTGGTTAGTGTAATTGTTTTCCTGGGGTTGGGGTGGGTTAGGAATCAAATACAAATGCAGTTTGTGGAAGGGACCCAGCCGGCATGATGGGAAAGATGACGCGGGCGCCAGATAACACTGGTTCCACTGTGCACAGGGGCCGGTGAAGGAGGGCTGTCACGTGCCCCTGCACAGTTTCATGATGAATGCTGACGTAGGGAAGACCCTGCTTTTTACAGGAAAAAAATGACTGACTTAGCTTTGTTGAGTCTAGTGACGTCCCCCCTTATTTCCACCGCAGGAGCGGTTTCATTGTGTAACTCTCGTTAAAACCTGTGGACTGAGCTTCGGGGAAAGCTGATCTGTCATGTCTCAACACCCTCTGTTTAACAGTCTCAGGCCCAGGGAGGTGGAGACCCCAGAGGGTCTAGAGAAGGGTCCTCCCTGGCCCTGAGAAGGCAAAGCTGCCTGCTGCTGAGTCATGGCTTTTTACTCAAGTTCTCTGAGAAATCCTTTGCTGCTCTTTTTTCACTGTTTCCCACACTCAAAAAGTCCGTTTCACGAAGGAGAGGAAGTGGGGCCAGGAAATACCATCTGCAGCTGACAGGGCATCGATTTTCCCCATCCTGCTCCCGGGAGCTGTTGTGCATGACACCCACGACCCGGACTGTGCCCAGCGGGGTGGCCTCGGGGTCAGGGGGCCGCTGGGTGGACAGGAGACCCGCTCTGGGGGTTGGGGTGCCGTGTCTGACCGCTCGTGCCCTCGGAGCACAGCTGTGCCAGAGCAGAGTTCCCAGAGGGCCACGCGACCGTGCGTTCTGCCCAGCCTTTTGCACCCACACTACTTCCCATCATGGTCCCCGGGAAACCACAGGCCTGACTCACCAGCCCCGCCCGTGACTAGGCCCGGCTGCACATGACCCAGACCCCGGCAGACAGGAGAAGGTCAGCAGGCGCCCGCGCTGGGCCCCCTCCCACCTCCTCTCCTGAAAGCCTGGCTCCAGCCCAGCCACCCATGGGTGCTCTGAGAGGCAGGTCTAGGGGGGAAATGACTTGTATGCCGAGCCCAGAGCTAGCCAGCCTCCGTGCCCATCTCCCTGTAACAATCCCCGAGATTTCCGCTGCTAACTGTGCTCCTTTCTGCCTTTTCACTTTGCTCTCTTGATGCAGTGATGGCCGCCGGTAAGCAGGGGGGACTGTCGGGGAGCATTGCAACATCCCCCCCAGCCAGTCTCTGCTCAGTGGAGAAAGGCCTTGCGTTGAATGCAAACATCCCTCTCGGGCAGAGCTGTGGGTGGGGTGGGTGGGCTGGGGTAGCCAACTTTCAGTTTTCATTTGCCTCCCCTCCCAAAAAACCCAAAATCCCATTTTGATTTTGGCTCTTTGAGGATGAAAGCCCTTAGGTGGGATCCCTGTGAGGGACGCACTCCTGGTGTGCTTCTAAGGCAGAGGAGTAATGGCCAGGCTTACACAAGCCTCCGGCCAGGCTTTGTCATTTGGTGGCTCCCAAGTCAGAGACGTCCCGCAGCGCCTGGGGGAGCCATTGTGACACTGGATTTCCCTTGCTGCTTCTTGGGGGTTTGGAGAAGAGAATAGGGTAAGGTGACTAGACATCCCGCTTTTGGCGGGACAGTCCCGATTTTTAACAATTTGTCACACATCCCGTGGCTGTTTGAAAACGTGGGATAAATTGTTAAAAATCTTTCCAAAAATCGGGACTGTTTTAAAATGCTACAGGACACCTTAGAATAGGGTGCCTACCCCCGTGCCAGCTCTGACCTCAGAGGTTAAGGTCTCGGCTCCCCTCCAGATCCGCGGTGACACGAGGGGGGTCTGGGGATGACCTGTGGGGTCTCGGGCTTTGCCCGGTGCCCGCGCCCGGCCTCGGTCAGGAACCCCCCGTGACACAGCCTTCTTCCTCCCCAGTGAGCCTCTATACCTCCATTTTCGGTGTGCTCCAGCTCCTCTGCCTGCTGACGGCCCCCATCATCGGCTACATCATGGACTGGAGGATGAAGGAGTGTGAAGATGCCACAGATGAGCCCGAGGAGAAAGATGCCAACCAGTGCGTAGGCAGCACCCGGGCCTGGCTCTTGGCCCCAGAGAAAGAAGCGTGTCTCCTTCCTCCCCCCCCCCCCAAGTCAGATGTTAGGCAGGGACAGGTGTGTGCGGTGGGCAGGTTGTAAAGCAAGCAGGAGAGGCGCGAGAGGTGCCCGAGGCTACTCTCCCCAGGGCTTTAAGACACTCGCTTGCTCAGCTCAGCCCACATTCAGGGCTGTGGCTTCTTCATGGTAGGCTGCGGATTGGGGAGCACTAAGTTAGATAAAAGAAGAGGAGACACAAGAGGAAGGTCAGTGTGCAGTCAAACCATTCTGCTTTTAGAACCACACTCAGATGCTCAGCATGAGAAGCACAGCGGGTGAAGGGCCCTAAATCAGTGCTGCCTAGCCTACAAGGCTCAGGCCACAGTGACAACAGTAAGTCACCGTAACTGTAATAGGTGTTAATAGATCTGTTCATGATCACGAGCCTTCAATAAGGCACCGGAGCCTTAGCTTAGGTAAGGGTTGGGCCCTAAGATCAGAGGATGAGTTAAGTGCTGTCCTCTGTGACTCCACCTTTGTATAATAAGCTGTTGTTTATCGTATCAGGCCCTGTCCCAAGCACTTCATGCACAATCTCAGTTAAGCCTCACAGCACCTCGAGGAGGTGTGTGCTGGTGTGACACCCGTTTTACAGATGGGGGACCGGAAGCTAGGAGTTTGAATAACGTGTCCGAGGTCGCGCCGCGAGGAAGCGGTGGGCCTGAGACTCCCTACGCATCCCCCAGCACCTGGCATCCCTCCTTGGAGGCACACAGCTGTCCACGGGGCCTCTGTGGGTGGTGAGACAGGAATCGGTGCTAGTGGATCCACAGGATCCAGTAATTACAGAGAAGGCTTTGTTATCTAGGTCAGGTCCTACCGCCAAGAGGTGGTTTGTGCCCAGTCCAGTTCCATCTGCTGCACATTTGTTTCTGTTTCACCACCTCCCGCTCGCCCAAGGGGAAAGCCGTTCCCTCCCCATTGGACGTGTTATCTGCCTTCCCATCAGCTCCCACAGGATTTGGGGGACGTTGAAGCCAGTGATGAAGCGAGGCTTTGCCTCATCCTAACGTGGGCACACTCTGCTCCTTCCCTCCTCATCATCTGAGCTCAGTCTTCAATGAAGCCGAGCAGTTGATGTCACTCACACCTTTCATCTCTGACCTGTCCCCTGAGAGTCATGCTCAGGGCTCAGTCAAGGGGGTGCAGTGGGAGTGTCCCTAGTGCAGGAGGTCTAGCTCCAGTGGTCCCTAAAGTGTGTAGGTGGCCTCTGAGTCTTGAGCTGTCCACAAGCTGGGACTCCTGGGGCCACCCTCCTCCAGGGAGCCTGTGCCACCCTCCTCCAGCGTGTGCTCTGTGTCTGCAGAGGCGAGACGAAGAAGAAGCGAGACCGGCAGATCCAGAAGGTCACCAATGCCATGCGGGCCTTTGCCTTCACCAACGTGCTGCTTGTGGGCTTTGGGGTGACGTGTCTCATTCCCAACCTGCCGCTACAGGTGGGTGTGGGGAAAGGGAGAGGTCCGGTGGGGTAAGGGTACAATGAGACTAAAAAGTGCAAGACTAACAGGGGACAAAGAAAACGGTGGCTTTTCATTCATTTAATTCAACCAACTCACCAGCCCCCTGCTGTTTATACCAAGAGCCTCTTTCCCCCCCCCCCCAATATATTTTATTGATTTTTTACAGAGAGGAAAGGAGAGAGATAGAGAGCTAGAAACGTCGATGAGAGAGAGTCATCGACCAGCTGCCTCCTGCACACCCCCCACTGGGGATATGCCCGCAACCAAGATACATGCCCTTGACTGGAATCGAACCCGGGACCCTTCAGTCCCCAAGCTGACGCTCTACCCATTGAGCCAAACCGGTCCCGGCTATACCAAGAGCCTCTTATCTGCCAGGCTTTGTGCATACCATTCTCCAGAACTGTGCTGGGTAGTTGTGTGGCTACTTAGTTTGCATTGCTCAAACAGCTGAAATCTGAGGTCTGGCTAATCTGGTGTTGGTGGGAACATCTGTCCCTCAGACACAAGAATGCTTACAAGGCCTCCATTGCAGAGAGTGGAAAAAGATCGGCATCTGGGTTCAAAAGCTTAATTTCGTTCCACAGATTTCTGATGCTTTTGAAACCTAACATTTGGCAGAGATTACCATCCGCCTGACTCCACCCGTAGGTCCATGGACATGTACCGGCCCCAACCCCCAAGATTAGGGACTTTGAAGGGACTTGAGTGATGGCCTCGCTCCCAGGTGGGTGTGGCCCGAGGTCAGATGTTATCTTGAGCCCAGTCCAAGATGAAAGCAAGAGTCCCTTCCTTTTCACAAGTGGCCACGTGTTGAGGAACCCTGAATACCAGGTGTGCACCGCCCAGGGGCACTGTCCCGTGACTGTGCTGACCCCGGGGCATGCCGATCAGAGTAAACCGCCGGAAACTTGCACCGGTTCCAGGTGGGAGTGCTGTTCCCTCCCCGGCGCCCTCCTGGCCCGCTGGTGTCTGCCCTCTCTGTAGCACTGGCAGATCCTGGCCTCCTGTCCAGTTGAGGGACAGTGCCTAGTGGGGACAGTCTATTTTTATTTTTATTTTTATTTTTATTTTTATTTTTTTGAGTTCTCATTGGAAGAAAAGTTATGAAAAAGCAACCAGGCAGTTGAAGTGGAAAGGGGGAGCCCGCCCAGGTATGAGCCTGCCCATTGGGGCACAGCCCGCTTTGAGCAGGGAGTAGCCTCTGCCCCCTCCACCGCCCACGTCCCAGGGACAGGTCCTGGCTGCTGAGGAGGAGGGCAGGCCATTGTCTGAAAAGCCAGCGCTTCTCAGAACTCGCAAAGCTGCCAGCAGCAGCCTTCTCCCGGCAGAGCTTCCTCGGCACAGTCCTTGGTCAGCAATAGCAGGATCCAGTCATGACTCGTGACCTCCTGCTTAGTGCTACGGATACACATTTCACAACAGACCCTTGGTGGGGCTGTGACGGGGTACAGGGACTATTAGCATTTGCCAATTTCCATGGTGTAACTGCTTTCATTGTGGCTGATTTTTCAACCAGTATGACGTCACCCCTTGTGGGGTTAGTAAGAGAATCACAGTATCCCACCATCCTGTGGTATTTCCTTCCACCATACAAAAACCTTGAGAACATAGATCATAGTAACACAGTAAAATAATTAGAAAGTGGTAAGTTTTGGGTATTCATTACCTGTATCTTTAATATAATTTGCTTAATTGTAAGTTTATAAAATGTCAGTTTCCGTAATGACTGTGTTTAACAACTGCCTTGAAGAATTCTAAAGATTCAGGAATTGGCCCTGCAGAGCCAACGCTAGGTTGCCAGTGCCCCCGTTGCTCAGTGGGGGTAGGAACTGGGGTAGGGCACAGGGTGAGAGTCCACACTGTCTTCTGCTCACTCTGTTCTCCCTCCCTCAGATCCTCTCCTTCATCCTGCACACAATTGTGCGAGGATTCATCCACTCTGCCATTGGGGGCCTGTACGCTGCCGTGTAAGTCCTGGGATCTGCGGGTGGCCTGGTGACAGGGTGAGGGAGGGGCTTACGGGGTTTGTGGTGGGACCACGGGCCTGAGGGGGGCAGCCTGCCCTTTCAGGGTTCATTTTCTTGCATCCATTGGGGAAAGGTGCTAGGGCTTTGTTGGGTGTGTCAGGGGAAGGCCAGACCTGGCGGGAAGTGGGTCAGTGGGCAGACAGTTGGATGCCCACAAGCCTCGGCATTTAGCACGAAGTCAGTCCTCAGCCAGGCAGTACCTCTGTGCAGCTCATGGTGCCCCGGGGGCCGCTGCTCCACCGAGTCGGCTGCCTCTGGTTGCTCATGGGAAGGCCGGGGTGGGTTCCGGCTGCTCCAGGCTCCGTGTTGACGTTCAAATGACCCTCAGCAGGAGCAGGGATGTGGATCACTGAGCCCAGAACATATCAGACATTCTCACCCAGAATCTCACCGGGCCGGCCTCCTACCCACAGCCTTCTCGGGGCGTGGCTACAACGAAAGCTGCCTCTTCTCCCGAGAGGCCCCCCAGGCACAAGGAACCACAGCGTGCTTCCTCCTTGGGCCGGGACTGGTTTCAAAAACTGGAACCTGAACGCCACTCACCGTCTCTCTCTGACCAGAGATGAAATTGTTCCCCACTCGGAGCCCCTTCCGCCGCTGGGCCCCAAGGCCTGGTGTCTGCTAAGAGCCTGCTAGGACCCTCTCCCCCTCCCAGCACATCGCGTGGGGGTCACACCAGGTCCCCCACCCACCGGGCCTGGAGGAAGTTGCGTTGCGGCTGCCTGGGCAGGGTCTAGGGCAGTCGCCAAAAGCTCTGATGCCACATTTCCGTGATTACACAATGCCCCTCTGGATGAGGGCACCGCAGAGCCCAGCCCGGCCTCCGTCCTGCTCCCTCGGCCTGTTTCCCAAGCTCCCGCTGGCACCACACTCGCCACTCAGCTCAGCCAGGCACCCACAGGCCCGGGCACACTTGGGCAGGGTGGGTCCTCCCCAGCGTCTGGGGCTTTAGGTTGGTGCAAAAGGGAATTTCACTTTGCACAACTGCTGAGCGGAACGTAATCTGAAGGCAGTTGCCCGTCATTCTCTGAGGCTCATCCTGCCTCTTCTCTGGCACCAGCGCCCCCGGGGCCAGGCCGAGGCCAGGGCATTTGGAGAGCCTGGGTGGGAGTGCCTCTCGGTGACGGGTTGTCTATCGCCCTGCAGGTACCCCTCCACCCAGTTTGGCAGCCTCACGGGACTGCAGTCCCTGGTCAGCGCGCTCTTCGCTCTCCTGCAGCAGCCCCTGTTCCTGGCCATGATGGGCCCCCTCCAGGGAGACCCTCTGTGGGTAAGAAGGCAGGGGCAGCGGGTGACAGGCTCCTGGCTCGCTCTGCTGGGTGGAGCTGAGAGGCATTGCTTCGGGGCTGCCAGAGCCCCAGAGACAAGAAGTTTGGGGACTTTGGCTCAGATGGAATCAGAGCGCCCTTGTGCCTGGTGGCTGGCCAGGAGGAGAAAAGGGCCCTTTCTGGACCTGATGTGAGATAAGGAGAATCTAGCTGCTGTCCCTGCCCCAGCCCCGGGAGGTTCAGATGAGTAGGTTTGAGGTCAGGGCTGGGGGTGCCGGGAGGCAGAGGGCAGGCCCGGAGGGAGGGAATGCTGGTGCTGGAATGCCCTCCAGCCTCTGGGACATTCCAGCTTGTTTTTCCGCTCCTGTCCCTCCTGTCCTGGGGCTTTCTCCCCTGCCCCAAGCCCGAGTGTGAGGACCTGGTCCCCTGCCCCGTGTGACGGCAGCTTCCATCCCTGCCGCCCAGGTGAACGTGGGGCTGCTGGTCATGAGCCTGCTGGGGTTCTGCCTCCCCCTCTACCTCATCTGCTACCGGCGCCAGCTGGAGAGGCAGCTGCAGCAGAAGAGGGAAGACGACAAGCTTTTCCTCAAGCTCAACGGCTCGTCCAACCAGGAGGCTTTCGTGTAGCGCCCACCACCTCAGAACTGTGGCCTCCTGCCCCTGCGCCCGTGACTCACAGTGTCCTCCCCCACCCCAGAGGACACCATGCCCCCCAGGAACCTCTCCTCCACGCTGGAGTCCGTGCGCCCTCCCGGGGCCCGGCCCTGCCCCGGGGCTCTGCTGTGGAAGGACAGGGAGGGCCTGGGCCCGCGGGGGGTTTCCTGCTGCTGGAAGAGGGCTGCCCTGGGAGCGGCCCTGGCACCTGCAGGAGGAGCCAGGAGGACCCCTGGCAGCCAGGCCCTCTCCCTCCAGCATCTGGATTCTGCCTCTCGCCAAAGCAGAGGGATCTGCGTTCACTGCCTACCACCTGCCTCTCAGCTGCATGCCCTCCCGCCACGCCTGCCTGAGGACAAAGGCCTGCGCTGTCCGCACCCCCTCGCCCGGCCCCTCGTCTCCTGCCCTGGTCAGCCTGAGGAAGGAAGGACCCGCTTCCTGTTGTGGTGCTAATGCCTTTGTGGTCCCAGCCCCCCGTGGCCAGGCCGGGCCTGTCCTCCCGTGTGCGACCTGTGGAGAGGACCCCTGGCTGAGAGCCTGGGAGGGGACCGGGGGCGGGGGGGCGGCGGGGTACACGAGGCTCGGAGCCGGGGACAAAGGACCTCGGCATCTATGTGGAGAGCAAGTTTGTGCTGCCACCCGCCATCCAGCCTGTGGCCTGAAGGGAATTAAAGGGGCACCAACACGCAGCTCTTGCTGTGGGCGTGGAGTGAGGCTGCGGCTGATAGACCGGAGGGCAGGCCTGGTGGGGAGGTAGGCAGTGAGGGGCCCAGTGTGTGTGAGTGTGTACATGTGAGCTGTGTGAGAAAGGTGTGGTAGGGTGTGGGCTCTGGGTATCTGGTTATTCTCCCAGAGCCGCCCAGGAGCCAGGCAGGCCTGCCGCAGGCTCAGCGCCCAGGAGCCAGCCTGGCTCATCTGGGAGCTTGTGAGCGGCTGTGGAGCCACGGCGCCCCCTGCTGGCAGACTCCTCCGGGGCCCTGAGCTGTTTATGGGGAGGCCTCCCTCTCCTCTGCCAGGCCGGCCTGATTTACCCATCCTCCCACCGGGACATGTCCCAGAACTGTGTCTGGGACTTCCTGGGCGCAACGAGGGGGTGGGGGTGGGGGTGGATTTTTAGGTTTCTAGTTTTTGTTGTTTTAAGTTTTATCAGACTCCTTTTTATAAAGCAATAAATCAGTTTTCCTCCTGTTAGGGCTGCCCCTGCTAGCACGTCAGTTAAGGGCTACACATGCCTGTTTTGAGCTGGAGGAGAAAATGCAAGACGAGCTTTGCCGCCACTGACCAGCCCCAGCCGCACACAGCTGCCCCCAGTCTCCCCGGATGACTGCCAGCTTGGGAGGGGAAGGGCTGGGAAAAGACCCCCTCCAGCCCCGACTGGACCCGTGCAGACATCCTCGAAGGGGGCGACCCCTCCTGCTGCTTCTCCCATCCAAACAGGCTAATCCCGGCCCCTGTGGTCCCTGCTCCGATCTCCTGTCACCTGTCAGCTACCCGGAGGGTTCCTCCTGAATTCTATCCCCGGTGAACCTCAGACTCAGAGACAGAGGCAGAGTGTGGAGGGAGGAATGGACAGAGAGCAGGAAGGGGTTCAGGCCCAAATTCAAGGTCTGTGTCAACAGTTAAAGCATCTTGAACACGCCTTCCTAGACTTCAGTCCACTCAAATATTAAAAAGAAAATGTCTATCATTTGGGGTAGTGAACACACAGATGATGTATTACAGAACTGTACACCTGAAACCTACATAATTTCATGAACCAATGTCACCCCAATAAATTCAATTACAAAACATTTGTTTAAAACATATTTTATGCCCTGGCCAGGTAGCTCAGTTGGGGCATCATTCTAATATACCAATGGTTTCGGGTTCAATCTCTGATCAGGGCACCTACAAGAATCAAGCCATGAATGCATGGATGGCTGGAACAACAAATGGGTGTCCCGTCACACCCACTCCCATGCCCCTTCTCTCTCTCAAATCAGTAAATGTTTTAAACATATTTTTAAAAAGAACAAGATCAACATTTCCCAAAATTTAGAACACTAGTTATGTGAGGTTTAATGGTTATGCTAAAATCTTTTTTTAAAAAAGTCTTTGTAGTCAACTTTCAGAAATGCCGAGTTAAAGCAGGCATGTTTCTTCACAGCAAGCACTTGCAGCACTCTGGTGTGCGCATGGACTGTGGCCCTCCGACAGGGAGGGTGTAAGCTGCGTGGGAGGCATGGCTTTCACCGTCCGAGAGCCGTCCTCCCTGTGTGGCCCAGTGAGCTCCCTGGTGTTTGCTGATCATTGTAAACACCAGGTTTTGCCTTTGATGAAGACGGACCCTGGAGCCTAGATTTTGCTAAGCCCCACCTGGTGAGCCTGGTGCCTCCCCACAGTTTCAGATCCGTAGATAGAGGAGTACAGTTTGGGGAAATGTTGATTCGAAAGGGCCCTTGCAGCTGGGAAGACATGCTGAGGTTACAGACAAGACCTGTGCTGTCCCTGGCGCACCCCAAGGAAGGGCTGCTGCCTCTCTCCCACCCACCCGCAGGGTGTGGGCTCTTTGTGGAAAGAAGGAGGCATTGAAAAATCAGTCTAGGGCCAACAGTGCACAGGGATTGGGAGTATGAAATGGGAGCGGGGTACCAGTTGGGTCGGCTACCACCTGCACCCTCACCCGCCAATCATTCTACTTGACTGTGCAGAAGTGATGGGTGATCATCATTGAATCATGCAAGAGATAAATGGATCTTATCATTTCTGTCTTACAGTTTTATTTATTTTTAAATATATTTTTATTGATTTTGTATAGAGAGGAAGGGAGAGAGAATAGAGAGTTAGAAACATCGATGAGAGAGAGTCACCAATCAGCTGCCTCTTGCACACCCCCTACTGGGGATATGCCCGCAACCAAGGTACATGCCCTTGACCGGAATCGAACCCGGGACCCTTGAGTCCCCAAGCCGACACTCTATCCATTGAGCCAAACCGGTCTCGGCTGTCTTACAGTTTTAAAAAAAATTGAGGCCTGGGGAGGTGGAGTTACTTGTTCAGGATTAGAGCCAGGACTTGCTCGTGGATGTTAACATCATTGGAGCAACCAAAGGAAGGCCGCGAGACCAGGGCATTCCGTCCGGAGCGTCGCCCCAGGGGCCACCAGGCTCTGGGAGCTGAGAGGCAACAGTTTGAGCGAGGGAAGCAGACCCAGGCACCACTTAGTAGAGTCCAGCGGTCCCTCTGAGAGTGGGATGGCTTCTGCTCAGCAGAGTCATCTTGGCCCTGCAGGCAGATGGGTTCTTGAGGGAGCAATTCTCTGATCACCCCAACCCTGAAGTGAAGGTGTCGTCTCCTTGAGAGGAGTGCCTGCAATGGGAAAGGACCAGGGGCTGATCACAGGCAGGGAGCACCACGTGGCCACGGCCCTCCATCCTCCCTTTGTCCTCAGGCTCCTGGTGGGGAGGAGGGCCCTCCATCCTCCCTTTGTCCTCAGGCTCCTGGTGGGGAGGAGGGCCCTCCATCCTCCCTTTGTCCTCAGGCTCCTGGTGGGGAGGAGCAGGCAGTGATGCCAGGCAGTGGCTTCCATCAGAGTGAGGAAGGGGCGGGTCAGTCTCAGAAGTGTTGTCAGGAACCCCTCTCCTCTCTAGTCCCCTTAGACTCAGGTCAAGGCGTTCCCCTGACCTCCTGGCCTCTGTCTGCAGCTCCTGCTGCCTGGACCTGTGCCGGTGACGGTCCCAGCCCTGAAGGCCATAGGTTGCAGGTGCCTTTCTGTTTTGCTCCATCTCCTTTCCTTCTTGTATCCAGGATCACCCTGCTCCAAACAACCTCTGCTGAGATCTCTCCTCATCCTGGCCCTGGGCTTTGCAGTGTGTGAAGGGCCTCACACTTTCCTAGGCCCTAAGGGACCTGAAAATGGGGGGACATCCAGCCATCGGGGTACTTGTGCAGGGCTGCCTCAGACAGCAGCAGAAACACACTCAGCCCAGTGAAGTTTTCAACATACTTGTATATCAGCTTGGGAGCAGGATTTGAGCAGATGTGTAACTGGGGTGGGTGATGGGAGATGGGGTCAGGCTGTGATGAGAGGAGGGGTCATGCGGGCACCCTATGGTGAGGGGCTCTGCCAGAGCTCTGAGAAGTCTCAACAGGATTGAGCTTTGGGGCTGTTTTTTTTTGCAATAGCGCCCTCTGGCGGGTAAGATGAGAAGTTCTCATGGGCTCTTGGGCCAGTGAGGGGCCCTATCTGTTCCAATTACCAGGGGCCCAATTCAAGGGTGACACAGCCCATTTCCCCCCAAAATAGACTGTGGGATTATGAGGATGAGGAGCCCAGGACCCTCAAAGTCAGGGGTTGGTTTTTCATAACCTCCCTGAGATTGGGGGGCAGGGTGAGCAGACAGGCCCTGTGAGCCCGTTTGCCCCTGTGTCCAAACTCACCCCAGCCCTGGAGTGAGGATGGAGCTGCCCGAATGTCATGAGAATGTCATGACGGAGAAGCAGCGTCGCCATGGGGTTCCCCGCCAGCATGGAGCTGCCACCTGTGTACCTTGGTCTCCAGGCAGCATGTCCTCAGCTCTGGGGCCTTGGCAGCTCCCGCCCCCTCCCTTCCCAGAGTGACTCCATCTCCCGGTGCCCGTGCCAGTGCCGAGGGGAAGAGCGGAGGTTAGAGGCCCCACCACACCACTTCAGGGACCTTCGGCAAGTCTTGAGCTTCAGTTTCCTCCTCTGTGAAGCAGAGAGAAGACCCTCACGACGAGGCTCGGGGCACACGGACACACGGGTAAAGCGCTGGCACAGGAGTGTGCCTGGCACTCCACAGGCACTTAACGAGGGGCAGCAGTGTGCGTGTGACCCTGGACGAGAGCAGACAGCACAGGAGAGGAGGGCGCCCCCTCTCCCCTACCCCCTCCCATTTAGCAGGACACCTGCTTTGGGCAGCTCTGGCCAGGACAGACTTGCAGCCAAGACAGGAAGTGGGGTCTGTTTCTGCTGCCCCTGCCCCACTCAAGCCCTCTTGAAGCAAAAAGCCTTAAGAAGTTGTCCCCTTGTTCACATTTGTGTCTTTCACGTTTTGGTAAGAGACTTGGCCAAAAAGCTTCTCAAGATCATCTCTCAATGGTGAATGTGCAGGCGCTCGGACGGATTTATGTTGGGGGGCGCTCGGATCACAGCATGGAGATAGCATCTCCATGCCACCTCCTGGTAAAACTGCTTGGCTGTGCCTGCATGTGTGCATGTGTGTGCATTCACGCATGTGTGTGCGTGCATGTGTGCGTGCATGTGTTGAGGTGTGAGATGTATGAGATCACATGTGTTTAGAGGAGTTGCAGGGGCTTGTCTGTGTGCCTCTACCAGATGGAGAAGAGGGAGAGGTCTTGCCCCCCTTTCTGTTGCTGGAAAGACCCAGCCAGGCCCCGCGGTTGTGCCTGAGGGCTCCTCTGTTCCTGTGTTAACGGGGTCAGTACAGAGTTACTGATGACCTGGCAGCTGTTTCTAGCCCCTTTGCTGTTTCTAGCGCCCAGCTTACCGCCTGGCACACAGTAAGCACTCAATAAATGTATGATGAGAACAACGAGAACTGCTTCCTCTCAGCTCCTGGGTCTCTTTCTCTCAAAGCCACACATTCCCTTGACCCCGTCTCTTGCTCAGATTCCCTGTAACTTACCCGAAACGTGCTCTGTGGCCCCCACCCCTCCGTGGTGCTGCAGCCACCAAGACCCAGCTCCGCTGGTTTGGCCTCTGTGGGGGAGGAGTCAAAGGGGGCTTCTTGGGAGGGAAGACAGGGCTGCTGGTGAATTCTGGCTCCAGGGGAGGGAGCACATCCTGGCCCTTTTCTTTTGTCCTAAAGCAGTGGTCATGGACATGACTGCTCCTCTGACAGAATTCCCTCCAAGCTGCCTACCTTCTGCCAGGACCCGGTCCGTGTTAGCAGGAAGGAGAAAGCAACTGGGGGACCCCCCACCCAGCCACCCAGAGAAGCCCCAGGGAGAGCCCCACCAACAGGGAGGGTAGGGGTGGCCTGTTTGTCAGAGGCCTGGCCTGGCCCCTGACCCTGCTGGGGTAGAAGGGGCTTAGGCACCAAGGAGGGACCAGCGGGGGAAGGGTGAGCAGTGGCCCCCTGCACGGTAGCCAGGCAGAGAGAGAGATGCTAGATGGATGTCCTTGTCAGGACTGTAAATTCAAAAGCTGGGGCTCTGCCACTTCCTTTGTTGTCTCCTTTCATTTTCCTGTGTTTGATCGAGACAGCACAAAGGCACATTTCCCCAATGTAAGTAGAGCCAGCATGAACTCTGTGCAGCCGCAGGGGCCGCTAGACCTTGACCCCTGTGCCAGGGACATGAGGGTTGGTGGGGACCGTGGGGAAGGGAGGTCGCAGCCCCCACCTCGGGGGACAACCTAGACACAGCTTCAACCCATATGGCTCGTGGGAATGAGCCCAGTGCTGCCAGATCTTCTGTTTGTGTGTGTGTGTGTGTGTGTGTGTTTTTAAAGAAGCTGGAAGCTGAATTTTATATAAAACTAGAAGCCCGGTGCATGAATTTGTGCATGGGTGGGGTCCCTTGGCCTGCCTGGTGATCAAGGCCTATCCAGGGGCCAGCTGGCTGGGGGGAGGGGCCGTGGGAGGTTGGCTGTGGGAGCTCCAAAACCTGCCTCCTGCGTTGAGCATCGGCCCCCTGGTGGTCAGTGTATGTCATAGCGCCCAGTGTTCAGTCATTTTTGGTTGATCGGTTGTAACAGTTGCTTAGGCTTTCATATATTTTATATAAAATATCCCCATTTTCAAATGTAGACTTAAAATTTTTTTAGTATGTTTTTATTGATTTCAGAGAGAGGACAGGAGAGGGAGAGGGAGATACAAGCATCAATGGATCAGCTGCCTCCTGCATACCCCAGTCCTGCCCCCCTCACCTGACTGGGAATCAAGCCCACAACCTGGGCATGGATCCTGACCAGAAAACAGCCATGACCTCCTGGTTCACAGGTTGACACTCAACCATCGAGCCACACTGGCTGAGCAAAAATATTTTTAAAAATATCACAACGGGACCTGACTGGTTTGGCTCAGTGGATAGAGCGTCGGCCTCTGGACTCAAGGGTCCCAGGTTCAATTCCGGTCAAGGGCATTACCTTGGTTGCAGGCACATCCCCAGTGGGGGAGGGGGGGGTTTGCAGGAAACAGCTGATCGATGTCTCTCTCATTGATATTTCTAACTCTCTATCCCTCTCCCTCTCTGTAAGAAAAAAAAAAATCAATAAAATATATTAAAATAATATATCACGGCTGTTCAAATAGTTTTTATCCCTATGCTGGCCAAACACTGTCAGAGGCAGAGAGAGAAGCAGAGGTAAAGTGGCTCCTCACCCGCTCTGGGCACCCAAAGCACCGCTGTCTAAATCCTTGACTCCAGCCGGTGTTCTGTCTGTCTTGCATTAGATACGGCCCTCCATGGGCTGCTCCCCCAGCCCGGTGCAAAGTGAACGTTACTGAGTCTGGTTCCAGAATGGCCCCAGTCCCTGTTTAGGGACACGGATTTGTCAGGCAAAGCTCAAGGCAGAGCCAGCTCACCATCATGGGCTTGAGTCCCTGCCTGTGGCCTGGCCGGGCCAGCACACGCCTCTGCCCAGTGGGACGAGCCGGGCAGCCAGCGTCACGTGCTTGCTTGTGTGGTGTCCGTCCCACTAGGACAAACGCTCCCTGAGAGCTGGCATGTGCTCTGCCAGAGCCTCCAATGGTGCCTGGCATGGAACAGTTGCTCAATAAATATTTGGAGGGTGAAATTTAAAAAAAGAAGAGACAGAAATAAAGTGAGAAGAGGCTGAGACAGAAGCTGGGAGGAGAAAACGCTCTCCGCAGCCAGGAAGGGACAGAGCAGAAGATGGAAACAATGAAACACGGTCTCCCCGAGATACCAGAGATGGGTACAGGCGTGTCTGTGACCACGCGGTAAGGAGGGCCAGACAGCCAGGAGGAACCATCCGGGGGCGGGAACCGTGAGATGTACAGACACCAAGACAAAGGCAAGAAAAGAGAGAGAGAGACAGACAGACAGACAGACCAACACAGAACAGAGAGCAGACAGACAGGGGGAAAGGAGACAGCTGCAAAGAGAAGATGAAAGAAACAGGCTGAAGAGGCATTATTGCCCGGGGTAGAGTGACAAAGACTGATGACGGGTGGGAAAAGACAGGAAGGGGTTAGAGACAGAGAAATGCAAAGGGACAGAGAGGGGAGATAACAAGAGAGATGAAAGACAGAGATACAGAAAGACAGATACAGAGAGACAGAGAGGCGAGATAAACTGATAGGAGAGAGAAAGAGAGAGCTCGTGAGGAGAGGTAGAGAGGGAGCTAGAGAGATGGAGAGAAGATAGAGAAGTACAAACAGACGGGGAGAGGGGGAGAGTCAAAGGGAGACAGGAAAGACAAAAGATCACTGTGACACTGGAGACGAGCTTTTTTCTCTCCTTTTAAGCCTGGAGCATGTCGAAGTAGCTTAGGGGCAGCAATGTCCATCCCTCCTTCTTCACAACGCCCCTTCCCCCAACAGTAATAACATGGAAAAGTGCTGTAAACTGCACCAAATCACCTTCCCTACATTGCCTCAAAGCAGGCATTTTACAAGTGAAGAAGCTTAGGCACAGAGAAGTTCAGTAACCTGCCCAAGGTCACACAGGTGGCAAGTGGTAGGCTGCGGACTCCGGAGCATCAGGAGCCAGGGGCTCTGTTCGCACAGTGGGCTGCTGGCTCGCGATGGGGAACGGGCAGAGTGCTCTGGGCCCTGTGTATAAGGGCTGACTCCTATGCACACCTGGAGCAAAGCTTGCTGCAGTTAGGAGATGTAAGAAACAGAACAACTGGAAATAAAATGTGAGCCCCGGCCCGGTGGGTTGGTTGGGTGGGTTGGTTGGAGCATTGTCCCATATACCGAAGAGGTTGTAGGCTTGATTCCTGGTCAGGTCCCATACCTACGTTTCAGATTGCAGGTTCAATTCACAGTCTGGACTGGTACGGGAGGCAACCGATCAATGCTTCTCTCACCTAGATGTTTCTTTCTCCCCCTTCCACTCTCTCTCTCCAATCAATAAACATATCCTCAGGTGAGGATTATAAATGAATGATGAATGAATGAATGAATTAATTTTTAAAATGTGAAAAAACTGACCTCATTAAGACAATAAACTTTACCAAAACTGGTTTTGCTCAGTGGTAGAGCGTCGGTCTGCGGACTGAAGGGTCCCAGGTTCGATTCCGGTCAGGGGCATGAACGTTGGTTGCGGGCACATCCCCGGTGGAGGGTGTGCAAGAGGCAGCTGGTTGATGTTTCTCTCTCATCAACGTTTCTAGCTCTCTATCTCTCTCCCTTCATCTCTGTAAAAAATCAATAAAGTATATTTTTTAAAAAAAGACAATAAACTTTATCTTAAAAAAAAAACTACAAAATAATTTTTTAAAATATTTTTTATTGATTTTTTACAGAGAGGAGGGGAGAGAGAGAGAGAGTTAGAAACATCGATGAGAGAGCGTCATCGATCAGCTGCCTCTTGCACACCCCCCACCGGGGATACGCCAGCAACCAAGGCACATGCCCTTGACCGGAATCGAACCCGGGACCCTTCAGTTCCCAAGCCGACGCTCTATCCACTGAGCCAAACCGGTCCCGGCCAAAATAATATTTTTTAGGTAACTAGGGAAATCTGAACCCAATGAGATAATAATTCCCCTACTCATCCAGGTCTCCATCTGCACGTCACTTCCTCTAAGAGTCTTCCCTGGCCACCGGGTGCTGCCTGCCACGGCCCGTGGTCACACCTGTTCAGCCTCTTTATAACATTTATAACTTGACGCTAATTCTGTATTTATTCATATTCTGCTTCCCCCACTGAACAAGAGAAGGGTGTCATTTTTCTCGTCACCCCTGTATCTTGAGGGCCTGAGAAACCGCTTAGGGCAAGGCCAGGTGCTCAGTCAATATTTATTGAGTGAATGAGTAACTGTGGTTTTCCCAACTAGACTGCCAGGTCCCAGATGACGGGGATTAGTTACTTCCTGGAGAGAGCCAGCACATAGCAATTGTTATTATTATTCATTGATATTCTTGGGGGAGGAGCATCAGGGCACCAGGCTCTAGGCCAATCACGTAATCTTGGACTTTGAGTCATAATATCTCCTCCCTTGGCCTTCTTCACAGGACCTGGGCTTAGATCTCTCTAGGATTCAGTGAGTGAGTGGCCAATGTGAGCAATATTCAGGGCTGTCCTGGGGCACCAGTCACGAGTTAGCAGCTATACAGCCATCTGCTCCACCCTCCCTTCCCAAGTTCATGTCTTGGGCAATCCCTAACCAGCACCTGGGTGCTCCTTAAATTCAACATGGAGTCATTGTTTTCTCCCGTGCAAATCTGCCTTCCTGTGTCCACGTACGTTCCCAGGCCAGAAACCTCCTTCCTTTTACCCTCTCAGCCGCTGAGTCAAAAATCTTGCTAATTTTACTTCCTGAGTTACTGCTGTATCCGTATCCCCTTTCCCCTCTCCTTCCCACCACTGTCTTTCTTAGCCCATCTTTGCCTGGATTTCTGAAGGGGCCTCCTAACTGGCCTCCCTGCCTCTGCTCCGGCCCCCTCCATCCCCTCTCCACCCAGCCGTCAGAGAGAGCCTTGGGACACCAATCCTGCTTAAAACCTTATGTGCCCACCTGTGCCCTTTGGATGGACTCCAAACACCTTATCACCCCCTGCCAGGAATTCCATCACCAGGCCCCAAACACCCCTGCCACAGCTCCTCAGTCCCCCAACTTCACGCCCCAGTCACTTCTTTCAGTCCCCCCAATGTACCTTTTATTCACTCTGTAAACACCCCCTCCCAGCCCTCTAAGAAGCTCTTCTTCCAGGATGCCTTGCTGACTACATCTCCTGGTGTAATCCCAACAAACCCATGTTTCACTTCTCACAGCCCTTTTTCATTCTAACTGCCTGGCCCCTTCTCCTCCACCCATCAACCTACCCCCACCCCACCCCACACATTCTGTACCTGAGTCCCTAAGGGCTATGTGAACTTTACCTTGTTCACTATCTCAACAAAAGCACAGGTTTTGGTACACTGCAGGCACCTAGCAAATACTAACTGGATGAATGACATTACAGTAAAACTTCTTTTTATTTATTTATTTATTTATTAAAAATTTTTAAAGAAGGAAGTCTTTTATTACTTTTTTAAAAATATATTTTACTGATTTTTTACAGAGAGGAAGGGAGAGGGATAGAGAGCTAGAAACATTGATGAGAGAGAAACATCGATCAACTGCCTCCTGCACAGGCCCCCACTGGGGATGTGCCCACAACCAAGGTACATGCCCTTGACCAGAATCGAACCCGGGACCTTCCAATCCGCGGGTCGACGCTCTATCCACTGAGCCTAACCGGTTCTGGCTAAAACATCTTTTTAATTGATTTCAGAGAGGAAGGGAAAGGGAGAGAGAGACACATTAATGATGAGAGAGAATCATTGATCGGCTGCCTCCTGCACATCCCCACACTGGGAATTGAGCACACAACCCAGGCATGTGTGCTGACTGGGAATCGAAACTGGGACCCTCCAGTCCGCAGGCTCTGTCCACTGAGCCAAACCAGCTAGGGCCACACTAAACCTTCTGGGTGAAAATCTCAGCCCCATCACATGCTAGCTTTGGACTTGAACAAGTCTCTTAACCTCTGCCTCCTTTCCCCACCTGCAAACTGAGGCAATCACATAGCACCATTTTGGTGGTGTTGTCCTGAGGGGTCAAGCACTTAGAGCTCTTGCAGGTACTGGCTATCGTTAATTAATTAATTTATTTATTTATTTTGACACAACCCTTTCCTAGATTTCAGCCTATCCGCTGGGGAGGTCCGAGCATACAGGTGCCTCTGCTCCGGCTGCAGAGCTGTCACACCTAAGACCCTGCCCTGCACACGGACCTCGACTCCGCCCACCTGCGGGGTCCGGCGCCCACCCGGAGCTCACGGCGTTCGCAGGCGCCGCGGCCCTTTTAAGGCCGGGAGGCGGCCGGGGAGGAAGCCCCGCCCCCGCGTGAGGTCAGCGCGCACGCTGCGTGTGACGCTCTGGTTGCCGCAGAGACGCCCCGCCCCCGCGCGGCGCTGCGGAACCAGAGCTCCGGGCGGCGGCGGCGGCGCGGGAGGCGGAGAGGCCGGGGCGCGGGAGCCGGCGCAGCGTCCGCGGCGGGAGCGGCGGGGACGGAACAGCCCAAGACGAAGACGCACAGGCAGCCGCGCCGGGCAGGGCCGCGGGGAGAGCGGCCGCCGGGAAGCGGGCGGGGAGCCGGGCGGGCAGCAGGCAGCCGCCGCCGAGCCGCGGAGCGACATGGTGCTGATCAAGGAGTAGTGAGTGTCCGCGGCCGTGCGGAAGCCGGAGGGAGGCAGCGGCGGGCTGGCGGCCGCCGAGGGTGGCGGCCGGCGGAGGGGATGCAGAGGCCGGCCTGGGCCCGGCGATGGCGAGCGCTGAATGGGCTGTCGGGCGGCCCGGCGTGGGGCTGAGGGGACCGGGTGGGCCGGGCGGGGCCTGAGGGGGGCGCCCGTGGGAACCGGGAGAGACGGACAGCACCTGAGAGGGGGCCCAAGGGGCAGGGATGGCTGATAGGCCTGAGGAGAGGCCGGGGGACAATGAGGACCCGGCAGGGCCTGCGAAGGGCTCAAGGGGACGGTGGGAGCCGGGCAGGACACGAGGGGCTGAGCGGATGCAGAGCCCTGGATGGATGTTCTGTGGGGTGGTTGCACGGAGGGGGCTGAGGGACCAGGGCCCGGCCGCATCTGCAGGAGTGGCCGAGGGGACCTGCGGGAGAGGGAGGAACAGTTAGACAAGGGCAGGCAGAGGCGGTGAGCTAGCCAGCCGGTGGTGGGGTGGGGTGGGGGGATGCTCAGGACTGGGGGGGGGGGGGCTCCGAAGATCAGACAAGACAGGCCAGGGATGGAGTTGAGAGGATGGGGAGGAGTGCTGAGGGGGACCTGGAGTAGGAGTGGCTGCCTTTAGGTATCAGGGGAAAGATTGTAGTAAGTGGATAAAGTAAAAGGGACCAAGGGAGTCAGGACCCCGCGTGGGTGACAGGAAAGATCTGAGGACCTACCCCTAAGGTGGGTATGTGACATGGTGCCCACCTGGCAGGTACAGAAGGGGAGGTATTGGGGAGTGAAGGGGGAAACTTGGGGCTCGGGGGCACTCGGGTAAAGAGACCAGAAAATATTGGGCAGGGGCTGGCGTGATCCGAAGGGCGGGACGGAGAGGGCTAGGATGTTGCCAGGGTAGGGAGCAGTTTGGAAAGAGCCTCTGTACATGAACATAAGAACCATTGGAGTGAGGGTGGGAAATGGGCGGTCTATCGCTACGGAATTTTCAGCCTCGGAGCAGGGAGACGGGGAAATGGCTTTGAGGAATCGAAGAGGTTGCCAATAAAGCCATTCATTAGGAGGAGACGGTGCAGGGTGAGGGAGTTCTTGAGTGGTGACTGGGGGTGGGAGCTAGTGACTTGTGGGAGGAGTTGCAGGGTGTTGGGCTTGCTCCTCAAGTCCAGGCGATTGGATGACAGGTGGGGATGTTTGCATCGCTAAGTTTTTCAAATGTGACAGGACCCATCCCTGAAGCTCATGGTTCCAAGGAAACATCTCAGGACTCACCCCCCCCCAAAAAAAAAAAAAAAAAAAAAAAAGAGGAGAGGTTGAATGTGTTGTGTGTGGCATTTACAGTAAAACTGCTTCCCTCGAGGGGAGGGCCAGTGGACAGCATTGGGCCAGAAGCCCAGGGATTTGGGAAGTGAGAGGTGTCCACGGACAGAGCAACTGGTGGAACTCACTGGGTAGCCAGGCAGGTGTGCGAAGGGCTGTCTCCGTGGCGTCGGTGGGGGCGCTGGGTCCCATCTGACTGCTCTTTGGAAGTGTTGAGGGCGCAGTAGAGAGCTTTGGATAACCAAGGGAGCAGAAACTCGGGTCATCCCAGCTAAAGAGCATTATTCTGAAGCCCTCCACCTTACTTACATCTTGATATCCAGTCTGATGTTGACTCAGCTTTATGGGGTGAGGAGGGAAGAACCTTGGGATGTCAACAGGAAGGGAGCATGGTGCTCTTCGGATTCTAATGTTGACTGTCCAGGAGACAGGCTTTCCCCATTTTTCCTGATGCCTTTTTCTATTCTCAGATGAATCTGAGAGTCTAGAAACCTGTAGTTTTGTGAGGAAGGTCAGACAGGGAAAGGGATCTTCAAAAGAGATCTGAGCGAGTTTCAGAGAGAGGTCCTCTCTTCCCATTCTTTGTTCTCCTCCCCTCGAAGCCTGTCAGGGAAAGGTCCCAGGTGCTGGGATGCGGCGCCTCCCTGGCATGTGCGTCTCCTTCCCGTCCGGCTTGTGCCCGGTGTGTGCTCAGGCATGTGTGACAGCCCTGGGCAGGGGACACGGAGATGGGCGTCCAGGCACTTGGCTGTGGCTGCAGCACTGCAGCTCTGGGAAGGGTGTGAGTGAAGGTCACACTGAAGTCACACAGCCCGCCTCAGCCCAGCGCTGCCCCCGTGGCCCTGACATTGGGAACTGCACCCCGTCGCTGCTGGGCGGCTTTGCTCCCAGGGAGCCGGGAGAAAGGTCTGGGTGTGCAGCTGTGTTGTCAGCAGCCTCTGAGCATCCTGTCAGGAGCTGGCAGATGCCCTTCTCTTTTTTGCGGGGGGAGGGGGAGACGTGGTGCCCATCCAGGGTCTGAAGGTTGTCCCTGTTGATTTTTCTGATACTTCCTCTAACAAGATTCTTCCTGATTTGATTTCTGCAAATTCTTGGATGTGATGTTTAATGCCGTTCTTAAAGATAAAAGGCTGATTGTTTTCTAGGAAGTTTCTACTGAGGGTGCTGAAATTGTGGCTTCCAAGTTGGAAATATTTTTCTGCATCGTCAGCTTTTTCTAATGGGAGGAGCACATTAGTAGCAGCATCCAATAACCTGCAGGATTTACATTGTTTGAGTCATTCTGGAGGAGGGGAGTTAGCAGGCAGTAAAGACTTGGAGCCCATTTTTTGTTTTTGTTTTGTTTTGTTTTGTTTTAGCCCATTTTGTTTTTCTTGCTACTTTTCTGCCTGGTGTTTTGCCCTTAGTGTGATGTTGTTCTCAGACCCCTCTCTGTGTGCTCTTGCTACCTGGCAGATCTTTGTGGAAATAAAAAATAGTAAGCAGCCTAAACCGGTTTGGCTCAGTGGATAGAGTGTCGGCCTGAGGACTGAAGGGTCCCAGGTTCGAACCCGGTCAAGGGCATGTACTTTGGTTGCGGGCACATCCCCAGTGGGGGGTGTGCAAGAGGCGGCTGATCGATGATTCTCTCATCAATGTTTCTAACTCTCTATCCCTCTCTCTTCCTCTCTGTAAAAAAATCAATAAAATGTATTTTAAAAATATAGTAAGCAGACTGGAGCAAGAATCCTAATTGGTGAAAACCACTGCATAGGACAGAGGGCATAGCAGTTCATGCTTCAGCAAGCACCCAAGATAAAGAGGCTCCAGGGGCTTCCAGCTAGGGTCTGGGAACTGACATCTCAGCTTGGAAGCTGGCTGGTTTTAGATGAAAACAACTAAGCATTTTTGTGTCAGCCCTCTGACCTCACAGCTTTGAACTAAGGGTTAGCTGTTGCTTCGGATGAGTGTTGCTAAGCGTCATACCAATGTGGAGTTCTGACCAGTGTGGGGACTTTGCCGGTCATGGCTGCTCTGTCAGGTTTTTGGTGGTACCTCCAATGATTGGTGGTCATTGAAATGGGGGAGGTAAAGACAGTGATCAGTTGGGGTAGCTTCTGGAAGCCAGGACACAAGCTGGGTGTCCTCTCTTTGTGGTAGTAGCTTGTATTGTAATACCCCGTCCCAGAGCCGAGATGGTTGGAGCATGCTCTTAGAGTGATTGAGCCTCCAGGAAGCTTGGCCCCTTCCTAGCCTTTCACCTTGAGGGCTGGGTCCACAGATGTGTAAATCCCCAGGGCCTGATTCTTTGGGTCTGAATCCTCATCTTGGCTTCAGAGTTTGCAGTTGCAGGTCCTCCTATGTTAGCCTCTCTCATGGGCAGGTTTTGTCGGGGAGATGAGCGGAGGAGAGGGAGAAGACATTTCTGAGTGTGAATCAGAAGGCTTCCTGGGAGGTAGCTGATGGGGGACAGGTTTACACTGACTCACAGGGCCCTAGATGGGATTCCAGAAGGGCACAGAGCGTCCTGGCCTCGAAGCGCTTGGGGCCGTTCTCGGCTGGGTTTTTGACAGCGAGTGTAATGTCATGTGCCACAAAATGTTTAATGCTCTTCTAAAATGCTGCTTCCCGAGCCTTAGGCAGGTGTCAGCCTGAACTTGTTTTCCCTCTCTTACAGCCGAGTCGTCCTGCCTGTGTCTGTAGAGGAGGTAAGTCCTTCATTTCATCCGTAACTGCACATAGTGGCTCCACGTGGCCAAACTCCGTGTGTGTTTTTCACGTTTGTTCTAACAGAGATAGGTAACCAATACTTGCTGTGAATTTTCCTGATGCTACTTTCAACTGAAGGAAAGCACTTATTATTTTTAATTTAATTTAACTTTTTTTTCTTGAGGATAGGAAAGGAAGTTGTTGGGTTTTTCCCAATACAGTTTACATTCAATTTTATTTTACATAATGGTTATACAGTCATGTACTTTAAAAGTGTTCCCTGTGTCTTGGCTGGTTGCTCAATGGTTAGAGCATCGGCCTGCACATCAAAGGGTTGCTGGTTCAATTCCCAGCCTTGGTTGGGGTACATTCGAAAGGCAACCAACAAATGAGTATCTCTCTTCCTCTCCATCTCCGTCTCCCTCGCCCTCTCTCTTCTTCCTTCAGTTTCTCCCTCTCTCCCCCCTCCCTTACTCCCTTCCACTATCTCTTAATGGGAAAAAATCCTTGGGTGAGGATTAACAAAAATAAAATAAATAAAAATGTTCCTCCAGTACTTCAGTACCCACCTGGTACCATGCATAGTACAACTGTGACCGTATTCCCTATGTTCTCCTCATATGCCTGCAACTATTCTGCAACTACCAATTTGTACTTCTTAATCCCTTCACCTTTTTCACCCAGTCCCCCAACCCTCCCCTCTGGCAATCCTCAGTCTCTTCTCTGTGTCTAAGAGTCTGTTTCTTTTTCTTTTCTTTTCTTTTTTTTTTTTTAATACATTTTATTGATTTTGTACAGAGAGGAAGGGAGAGAGATAGAGAGTTAGAATCATCGATGAGAGAGAGTCATCATCAGCTGCCTCTTGCACACCCCCTACTGGGGTATGCCCGCAACCTAGGTACATGCCCTTGACCGGAATCGAACCCGGGACCTTCCAGTCCCCAAACCGATGCTCTATCCATTGAGCCAAACCGGTTTCGGCTAAGAGTCTGTTTCAATTCTGTTTGTTCATTTATCTTGTTCTTTAGAGTCCATGTGTAAGTGACATCATATGGTATTTATCTTTCTCTGACTGATTCATTTCACTTAGCATAATATTCTCTAGGTCCATCCATGTTGTTGCAAATGGTAAGATTTCATTCTTTTTTATGGCTAAGTAATATTTCCATTGTGTGTGTATATGTACTACAACTTTTTTATCCACTCTTCTATTGATGGGCACTTGGGTTGCTTTCAGATCTTGGTTATTATAAATATCACTGCAGCCGAAACCGGTTTGGCTTAGTGGATAGAGCGTTGGTCTACAGACTGAAGGGTCCCGGGTTCAATTCCAGTCAAGGGCATGTACATTGGTTGTGGGCACATCCCCGGTGGGGGGTGTGCAGGAGGCAACTGGTCGATGCTTCTCTCTCATCAATGTTTCCAGCTCTCTATCCCTCTACCTTCCTCTCTGTAAAAAAATCAATAAAATAGATTTTAAAAATAAATAACACTGCAGTGAACATAAGGATGCATATATCCTGTCAGTTTAGTATTTTGGGTTTCTTTAGGTATATATCCACAAGTGGATTCTCTGGGTCATAAGGCAGTTCCATTTGTAATTTTTTGAGGGCCCTCCATGCTGTTTTTCATAGTTGCTGCTCCAATTTGTAGTCCCGCCGACAGAGAAGGCACTTGCTTTGTATACCTGGGCAACTGTGTACAACTTGCCTCAAGCTATTGGCATGCTAGTTAACCGAATAGAGACTAAGTCAGCCTCCTTTACCTGATGGGACTGTGCCTGTTCAGGGACATGTTATTGAGGGGACATGAGTGTGTGCCTTTCTGGGACCTCCGTGACTTGACTGGGAAGTGTGCACAGCTCTCTCCGATTGTGCAACAAACCAGCAGGGCAAGAAGTCTTTGCGGCCCTCCCTGGCTACACTCTAGGTGACTGCAGGAAAGACCAGAGCCCAGAACCCTCCTTTTACGGAGGGCAGGGAGTAGCAAATGGGCTGGGCTTGTTCTTTATCCTTTTATGGTTCCTGGGCCTGTCGTCTGAGTATGGGGATCTGGCAGGATTTGCCACAAGAAAGTTTATAGGCCATGCTGACTCAGAGTTAGTCTCCGGGACAGCAGAGAACTGTCATAGAGCCTCCCTTGTCCCACCCTTCCTTCACTTCCCTCTCCCGGCCTGGCCTTCTTTTTTGCTTCCTTCTGAATCCGTAGCCCTCTATCCACCCCCACTTCCAGTTAAGCTTAAGTTTGGGGGAAATTTGTCAGCCAACATAATGCCCCTCAATCAGTCTCTTCCCTGCAGAGTCAGCATGAAACTCCTGTGATAACTTCCAGTCTGCTCCAGATATGAAATGGACCTTTGAAAAATCAAATCAGCACACATTAGATGAGACAAATAACCAAGCTTTTGACCCTCCAAAAGTGGTGGGCAGACATTAGCCTTTTAGTGGATTGTCTCCAGCGGTAGGCTGACACAGGTTATAGAGACCCAGGAGGGAGCCAGAGGTGGCCTCCAACATGAGCTGGGAGTTCTGTGAAAGGAGAAGAGAAACAAGACTAAGGAAGCCGGGGAGAGGGGATGGCTGGATAGATGCTGGAGGCACCTGAGATGTACCTAAGGCCTGGGAACCACATGCGTGGTGTGACAGGCATTGGCATGGAGGACCTTGTTTCCTTTGGGGGCGGTGCTGCTTTTGTGAAGTTTTCCCAACCAGGAAGCCAAGCAGGAAGGCCTAGCACGTTTCTTGCCCTCAAACTCAGCTCTTGAGGGTTCGATGATTTCCTTTCTACTAGACAGCCAGTCGAGAAGATGTCCCAGGAATCTGGGAGTACCTCAGTGTGGCATTTAGGGGTGAAATGAATCTTTTTGCAGAGAATTTATTGATGGAACGAAGGGTGGGAATGTCTCTGAGAGTGTGGCAGACCAGGAGGGCCAGCACCTGTCTATGGCACTTCCTGGCTGCTCTGTAGGAAGGTTGGAGGGGCCAGAACACTGATTGCTCATAGCAGGCCCAGGAGGGAAAGGGGAACTCCAAGAGTGGCTGGGATTAGAGGTTTTAGCTTGTGGTGGCTTTTTTGAAGCGTTGAGGAAGCAAAGGGGCAAGTGAACAGAGCTGAAAATCTAAGCAGCAGCTGGGGCAGTAAGCACTGTTAGGATTCATCTGTTTGCCTGATGATGGCCAACCTGTTCTCAGCTAGAAACTGCTGCTGAGAAAGCAGTGCTTGGCCTGGGTTTGAAGCAGGAGCTGCTTTCTTTAATATATTTTACTGATTTTTTACAGAGAGGAAGGGAGAGAGAGATAGAGAGCTAGAAGCGTCGATGAGAGAGAAACATCGACCAGCTGCCTCTTGCACACCCCCTACCGGGGATGTGCCCGCAACCAAGGTGCATGCCCTTGACCGGAATCGAACCTGGGACCTTTCAGTCCACAGGCCGACGCTCTAAGCCAAACCGGTTTCGGCAGGAGCTGCTTTTTTGATGGCTTGAACCTTAGTTCCAGAAGACAGAAAATCTTGAATGCGAGGCCATACAGGATACAAGTAATGATCAACCTTCTCAGCGCCTTTATTAATAACTCCATCCTGACTTATGGTTCCCATGGGAGCAGCCCAGTCTTGTGTGACTGATAGATTCACTTCCCAATTGGAGACCATGATTTTTACGTCCTCAGAGCTTTCTGACTTGGGGGAAAAGAGAAGGAGGAGAAGAGAAGGCCATGTCTTTATAACCATTCTGATGGTACAAATCAATATTTTGGGATGGAATTAGCTTCTGGCTGGCCAAACACTTTGGCCTAACACTGCACAGGGTTTCTGGGCATTCAGCAGCAGAGCAAGAAAACTTTGGCCGTTCTCTATGGGTGTGTCCACCAGTGGTTCCTGACTCAGGCTGCCCACCCTTTGCTGTGGGCAGGGCTGTTTTATCTTGTTTCCAGAGATGCAGGGCACCATTCCCCTATGGTTACTGTCCTGACGGCCCTGTGGGTGGGACTGACAGCTGCGTTGGTTTGTTTAATGTCAGTGTCTTAGGCCCACCCACAGCATCTTCCTGGGTTCCTTCTCCCAGATTGCCAAAGCGGTGGAGTCTCTTGTTTTTCTTAGCTTTTCTTAGCTGAGTATCTTAGTTCTTTGGGACAAGGGAACAGATATCAAGGGCAGAGAGCAGTATCCTAGGCCCGAGGCAGCTGGAATCCCAGTCTCCTCAGCTCCTTATCTGATGGGATGGCCTCACCCCTGCTCCCACCTTCGCCCCACTTGAATCTGGCTGCTTTCTGCTTTCCCAGGGTGCGGAGCCCCTATGCCGGAGGGAACCCTGGGACAGAGAAGGTGTCCCTCAATTGTGGCTTGTGGAGGTCAGTTTAACCCAGCCCTTTGGATTAGCAAAACTGCCTTCACTTGTCTAACTGAGATTAAAGGATCAGAATATCAAGGGCGATTAAAGGGGGAAGGTGCCAGTCCAACAGCCTGATCCTCTTAGAGCCAGCCCTCTGATTCCTGCCTCTGAAGAGGAACCAGTGAAAGGGATTAGTCTCTGCCTGGAGCCCCCTCCCAGCAGTGGCACCAGCCACCAGGCCTTCTCCCTAGCCTGCCCTTTAGGATTGCTGAGTCAGTGCTTAGATGTTCTTATGACTCTTCTCTGAAGCAGAATCGCGGCTCCTTCTCAGGAACCCCTGGCTCAGCCAAACCCTGACCCACTTGATAGAGGTTTTTGGGTGTGCTGGGGGGTGGCCTTGGACACGCACGGGGACAGCATGGGGTTCCGTGGGGACAGTGAAGCAACAGTTATGTTGCTCTGGATTAGCAAGGTCAGATGCCTGGCTGTCACCCCAGCGCGCCTCTTTATGGGATTAGCTGAGTCTTGGTTGCTTGCCTGGGCTTTTCCTTGGCATTTTGTGCTGGGTTTGCTTTGGAAGTTAGGGCTCTTTCAACTTTGTGATGAACAGTAAATCGTCCTGGTCTGCTGCTTCACCTTCCGGACTTCACCCCCAAATTTCTCTGCGGTGCTCAGGAAGCTTCCTGGTCAAGTCAGCATCCAAGTTTGGGGTGAAACAGCCCTGGATGCTGCCTCTGCTCCTCGCTCTTGCAGGCAGTGGTTTAAATGACAGCTGCCCAGAGACACAGCCTCTCTGTTTTAATCTCAAAGGGAGAAAAATGCTCTCATCTTTCACTCCTGGGAGTACCGGTAGTTTGGGAAAGGGGCATGCTGGGTGGGGAAAACCTTTATCTACCTCCACAACATGTTGGGGAATCAAATGCTCTTTTCTCACATTTGTGCCTGGTTGGCACTGGCAATGACAGGTAAGATGCACCTGTGATATAGATGTAACTTCCGTCATTAAATACTCCTGTTCATTCTCTTCTCACCTTATTTTTTCACCTGGACAGCTTCCTTCAGGTCAATGGCCCTAACACTGAATGTCCCTGAGAGGGTCAGAGGAGGCCAGTGATCTTGACTGGTGACTTGATAGGGTGGCATGTGACCCAAATAAAGGAAAACTAGGCTTTTGCCATCTAGTAAGTGCCAGCACAGAGGGTGTACCCAGCCAGCACAGACCGTGGGGTAGGAATCTGTGCTGTCTAATATGGGAAGCACTTTGCTTCAGCCCCATCAGGAGTCTGGAGTGTGTCTGGAGGTCTGGTTGCCTGTAAGGCTGTTTTCCGAGCTTCTTGGTGGGGGGCGGGTGGTGGGGGGAGAACCATTGGAGAAAGAAGTCATGTCTTAGGATCTGTTTAAATAAATGGAACAAATAGACTTCTAGCAACTACCCCAGATCTTGTTTTAAGGGCTTAATAGCAAGACAAAAGCTACCTTGCATTCTACCTTCTGCTTTCCGGACGGTGGTGTGAAAATAGGAAGGATAAAATTAAACTCATCTGATGGCTAAAGAGAGCCCATGGAGCAGGGTTGTCACTTGTTTGGGGTGAATTTGGGCAAGACCGTGTGTGAAACTTCAGAATGAGTTCTTAAGTTAGGGGAATCCCAAAGTGAAATAATTGGACAGTTACTGGTGACCGGACTGTTGTAACTGTTTAGAAGATTCTGCATTGACAACTCCCGTCTCTCTGCTCCTTTAGTATCAAGTAGGACAGCTGTATTCTGTGGCTGAAGCTAGCAAAAATGAAACAGGCGGCGGAGAAGGCGTGGAGGTCCTGGTGAATGAACCCTATGAGAAGGACGGTGAGAAGGGCCAGTTCACACACAAGATCTACCACTTACAGAGGTATGTGGCTGTGCAGCAGAGCCCAAGGATGGCCTGGATTTGAAGTGGAGATAATGGATAATTGGGGGTTTCCAGGTCATTAGCTGGTTGCTTCACCTGAGAGTGGGTGTGGGCGGTAGTACTTCTTTGTTCATCTAAATGTCCTGGGGTGGTTATTTGGTTTATCTTATTTCATTTTTAGATAAAAGTAATTCTTGCCCTAGCTGGTTTGGCTCAGTGGACAGAACGTCAGCCTGCGGACTGAAGGGTCCCGGATTCAATTCCAGTCAAGGGCACAAGCCTGGGTTGCGGGCCCGGTCCCCAATAGGTGGCCTGCAGGAGGCAGCCAATCAATGATTCTCTCTCATCACTGACGTTTCTATCACTCTCTCTCCCTCTCTCCCTCTCTCTGAAATCAATAAAAATATATTTTTTAAAAGTAAAATAAAAGTAATAATTGTCCCATTAGGCTCCCAGTCCCTTATCACAGTAATACTCATTATCTGTGAGTATAGGTGTGTGTGTAAATGGATGTTCATTTCCTTTGTTGTTATCTTAACATAGCTGGGATCATACTATATACACTTGACTTTGCTCTTTTGTTAGTTATCATATCATAGCTTTCTTTCACTGTCAGCATAATTTTCCTCATTCTTTTGAAGTACACATAGTATTATTTTGTACAGATGTACTGTAAGTTTTTCACCTTTCCCCTCTTGACATATGTTTATAGTCACTTCCAGATGTTTGCATACAGTACTCCAGGAAGACTGTTGTGCAAAGCTTTTGATGTACTTGTGTGTGTAAATCTATGGTAAATGTTCCTTCCTAAAAGTGGGATTGTTGGGTCAGGTAGTATTTTACATTCTGATATTGTGAAATCAGCTACCAAAGAAATTTTGGTTACTCTCTTTGGATCAAAGATATAAATATTTGAACTGATTTGTTTACTAAAACCCATAGCAAACCACACAAATTTGCTGAATTCCTAACCAAAATAGTAATACAGGATGTGGCAAAGTAGTTGTGAGTACACAAAGCACAGAGTTTATTCTTTTTTAAAAAAACATATGTTTTTATTGATTTTAAAGAGAGAGGAAGGGAGTGAGAATGAGAAACATCAAACAGCTGCCTCCTGTATGCCCTGACTGGGAATCGAGGCTGAAAGCCCAGGTGTGTGCCCTGACTGTAACTGAGCCAGCAATCTCTCCGTGTATGGGGCGACACTCAACAAACGGAGCCACTGGCCAGGGCCACAGATTCATTCTTACATTATCACTTTTTAAGTATATTTTTATTGATTTCAGAGATGAAGGGAAAAGGAGAGAGATCGAAACATCATTTATGAGAGAGAATCATTAATTGGCTGCCTTCTGCATACCCCACCTGGGAATCAGGCCCGCAACCCAGACATGTGACCTTAACCTGATTCGAACCTGGGACCCTTCAGTCCACAGGCCAGTGCTCTATCCACTGAGCCAAACAAGCTAGGGCTCTTTTATTATTATTAATTACTATATTATTTTCCATATAAAATCTACTTTTGCCACGGCCTGTATTTCAGCAAACTCTGAGCCAACCCAAAGGGTGTTGAAAGTAATAGTAAACATGTACCAGCTTGAATGAGAGTTTGAACCAAGCAAGTTTTAGAAACTATCCAGAACTGGAAAAAATAAACTGGAATATGTTTTTAAATTGTGGTAAAATATGCGTAACAAAAAAATTCAACATTTTTATCATATTTTACGTGTACAGTTTTACATGGCTGTGCAACTTACACCTGAATCTTAATTTCTAGTCACCGGAATGAACTAAACCCAGTGTCATCCTCATTGGTAAAATCCTGATAGAATGTAGCCTGCCGCTCTAGAGATGTAAAAGTGCTAGCCCTGGGGGGTCTAGGGTTTTGTGAGTATGGGAGCAGGAGGAGCAGCACTGTGAGGTGAGGGGATCTCACCGTGTTCCCATTTCCTTGCCAGTGTTCTTTTTCCTCCACGCCTCCCCTTCATCTCCTCCTTCCCTACTTGAAGTTGACTGTCAACTAGTCCTTACTGAGCCATTCACAGTTAATTAAAATAAGACTTGAAATGTATGTCAACTATAGTTGAGGGGAAATTTTTTTTAAATTTAAGGCTCAAGATATGCCTTCTCTGTAGTTGCGTTTGTATTTTTCTAAGATGATTTTGAAAAGATTTTTTGTTTTTTTGTTTTTTTAAAAACATATTTTATTGATTTTTCACAGAGAGGAAGAGAGAGGGATAGAGAGTTAGAAACATCGATGAGAGAGAATCATTGATCAGCTGCCTCTTGCACACCCCCTACTGGGGATGTGCCTGCAACCAAGGTACATGCCCTTGACCAGAATCGAACCCGGGACCTTTCAGTCCACAGGCCGATGCTCTACCACTGAGCCAAACTGGTCCCGGCTTGAAAGATTTTGAAAAGAGATAGTGAGGTTAATAGAAGGGGCCAGTTGGTTCCGCAACTCATTTGGTCCAACCGAAGTTGCAGAAAGGAGGTCTATAGGACCTGTCTTACCCTCTTCCTTGTAAGGGAGGGTGTAAACTTTGAGCTGCTAGCCATACACCCTTAACTCCAAACACACAGCTGCAAAAAAAAAAAAAAGCTTTTTAAGTGCTGAATGCCACAACCACCTCTCCTCATGAGGTCCATCTAGATGGTCCCCACAGGTTCACCACCACTCTTCTTCATCCCTTATATCAACTCCTCATTGACTGTCTCCTCAGCACCGCCACCCTAGCCATTTCTTTCCATCATCTTTTGCCTCAGTTACTTTAGTGGTTCCTAACTGGTCCCCTTGGTTTCCACTTCACACAGCTTTGAGTGTTCTTTCTAGAAGACAGATCTGTTGCTCCCCAGCTTTAAAAGCTGTAGAAGGCTTCCCTTTGCCCTCAGGATAACGTCCATACTCTTTGATGTAATCTACAAGATCTTTTACGACCCTGCCTTTGCAGGTTCTCTTGTTCCCTACTCATCCCTTTCACCAGGTACTCTGAACTCGCTCTTCTCCACACTTTTCTTACCTTGTTCCCATCCTTGTGTCTTGCTCAGTCCTACTCCCTCTCTGCTCTGTGTTCATTTCATCCTTCTCCTGAGGAGCCTCCCATGCGCCATGCGGCCTGCACCATGCTCTCCCGTGCTCTGTCCCCCAGAGCCCTGTGCTTACCCCCTGTGGCACACGGTGTTGTTCCCCGTCTGGTTAGACTCCCCACTGGAATGTCGACTCCTTGAGGGCAGGAGCCAAGTTTGTATGGTGTCTGTATGCATCCTGGTGTCTGGCACGTAGAAATACTGGCCTGAGTGAGCATGGCAGTGGGTGGATGAATCTCAGGGTTGCTCTGGTTCTCGGAGTTCGCTCTTTTCTTAGGCCTCAGGCACTACAGCTGATGATATTGTTGGAGCCTGCTAAAGCCTGCTTAGAATACCAGTAAAAGATTAAGGAAGAGAAATATATATACCTTAAAAGGGGGGGAGGGGCTCTTACTGAACATGCTTTTCTGTAATCTGGGATAAGAAGAATTAAATAGAAGAAAATATTTTGTCCTGGGAGGCATATGGCCCTGAAGCATATGGCCCTGAAGAAAATATTTTGTCCTGGTGTCCCAGAACTGATAATAAGATCATCAGATCATGTGGAATCCCATACTGTTAGTCAGTCAGTCTCTCTGGCCCAAAAACCTGGTCTGGTATGCTCTTGGAGGTATGTCATCCATGCCCTGTGGAATATGATGCCCTGGGCCCAGTGAGCGCTGGAAAAAAAGCACACTGATAATGTAATGGCTGATAAGCTGTAGCAGGTAGCCCAAGGTATTCCCTCCTGTCCGGTTCCTTGTGAGGTGGTGGGGCAAGATGTGAGTGGGTGTTAATAGCTAGCAGAGTTGGGGATTGACTCTGACAGGTGGCTTCTCACCCATAAGTGTAACCTACTTATCTCATGGAAACTTACTCTTCAATTTCCCATTGAAGAGACTAGGGCTGTGGCCTGAAGAGTGTCTTCTCATTCTCTCCTCCATTTCTTTTCATAACCCCTTTTTCTTATGTAGCAAAGTGCCCGGGTTTGTTCGAATGCTGGCCCCAGAGGGAGCCCTGAATATACATGAAAAAGCATGGAATGCCTACCCTTATTGCAGAACTGGTGAGTGCAGACCGGTAGAAGCTGGGGTCAAGTGGACCCAGCGGTGGGGATGGATTGGGGTTTTGTGTCCCATGTTCATTTTCTGGATTAAGCCAGTGGAAAGATGAGTTTCGGGATTTCCATCAGACCTGAGACTGGTGGTGTCATTGTTGTCTAGTATAATTTGGCGGCCACCTGAGTGAAAACCACCACATACCCATGGCCTGAGCTGGCACAGAACCAGCCCTTCTTATTTGGGGATGGAATGATAATTTTGATTGTTTTTACTGATCACGAAAGTACTATTCTCTGTTTAAATTTTAGAAAATACATAGAAACAGAAGAAATTAATCACCCACGATATTCTCTCTCTCTCTCTCTCTCTCTCTCTCTCTCTCTCTCTCTCTCTCTTTTAAAACTGGTTTGAGAGAGAGAGAGAGAGAGAGAGAGAGAGAAACAAACATTAATTTGTTGTTTCACTTATTTATGTATTCATTGTTTGGTTCTTTTTTTATTTTTATTCTTTTTTAATCCTCACCTGAGGAGTGAGAATATTTTTTCCATTGATTTTTAGAGAGAATGGAAGAGAGAGAGAGGAGGGAAAGAAAGAGAAAATCACCAATGTAGGAGAGACACATCAATTGGTTGCCTCCTGCTTGTGTTCCAACCTGGGCCGGGGATTGAACTTGCAATCGAGGTATGTGCCCTTGACTGGGAATTCAACCCGTGACACTTGGGTCCGTGGGCAGATGCTCTAACCATTCAGCCAAACCAATGAGGGCATTGGTTGGTTCTTATATGTGCCTTATCAGGGATCAAGCCAGAAACCTTGTTGTATCAGGATGATGCTCTAACCAACTGAGCTACCCAGTCAGGCCCATCCATTATTCTCTTATCCCTAGATAGTCACTGTTAAGATTTTAGTATCTTTTTTCCTGGTCCTTTTTTTAAAATCTTACATATAATGTCCAAACATCTTTCCTAGAAAAATTTTGGATCATATCATATTAACTATTAAATTGCTCATTTTATTCAGTAAATAATCTTTTTCTTGTCACTATGTAGTTTCCTATTTAAAAAAATTTGTAATGGCTGCATAGTATTCCATTGTATGAGTATACTATTATCTTTTTTTTTTTTAAATATATTTTATTGATTTTTCACAGAGAGGAAGGGAGAGGGATAGAGAGTTAGAAACATCGATGAGAGAGAATCATCGATCAGCTGCCTCTTGCACACACCCTACCAGGGATGTGCCCGCAACCAACGTACATGCCCCTGACCGGAATCGAACCTGGGACCTTTCAGTCCACAGACTGACGCTTTATCCACTGAGCCAAACCGGTTTTGGCTGATCTTTTTTTTTTAATTTCTTTATTGATTAAGGTATCACATATTTGTCCTCAACCCCCCATTCCAATCCCCCACCCCTCCCCAATCATGTCCCTACTCCCCTATTGTCCTTGACCACTGGTTAGGTTCATATGTGTGCACATAAGTCCTTTGGTTGATCTCTCCCTTTTATCCCCGCCCTCCCTTTGAGGTCCAACAGTCTGACCCGTGGCTCCTTATCTCTGGGTCTGTTCTTGTTCATCAGTCTATGTTGTTCACCAATACTATGATCTTTTATTGTGAGAAACAGAGTTCCAGTTTTAATGTGATATATTTGTGTTTGGCTTGAAAAACAGTGTTGAGGTCAGGGAATCTTGAGAGAGGCAACAGTCATTGAAGAGAGCTTGAGGGTGACTTTCTTGCCTTGGGGAAGGGCCAGGCCTAGACACCAAGAAAATATAGCAAAGGAGCGTTAGCCAGTTTGGTTCAGTGAATAGACCGTCAGCCTGAGGACTGAAGGGTCTCAGGTTCAATTCCTGGTCAAGGGCACATACCTTGGTTGCCTGACCCTGGTCCAGGCACATGTGGGAAGCAATCAATTGATGTGTCACTCACATCAATGTTTCTCTCTCTGTGTCTCTCCTCCTCCCTTCCCCTCTCTCTGAAAACCAATAGAAAAATATCTTTGGGTGAAGATTAACAACAACAACAACAACAACAACAAAATAGCAAAGGAAATATTGGTGTTATTGGGGGAAAGTGGAAATATGCCAAATTTTTTATGACAAAATATTTATAATCAGTTATATTTCATAAATGTTAAATAGCACATGGAATGTGCATGCCAGATTTGGGTGGGAAGGTGGAGGGCAAGGAAGAGGAAAGTCACTGTGAAGAACCCTGACTTACATTCAACTAGGATGTTCTGTAGCTAAAGGTAGGAGTGGAATTATTTTCTTAACCTGGTCCATCTCCTATCTGGAGTTTCTGGAAAAGGAACACTTGAGCCTCCACAGAGAACTTTGTATGTTAGACTTTCTGGGATTCTCTTTGTGTAGTTCATACTCCTAGCTTTCCAAGATTCCAGAATAGTTCTCTTAGAGAACCCAAGCTACTACCGATCCATATTTTGGGGTGCTTCTGAGAGGTCCCCTAGAACTTGTCTTTTGAGTTGTGTGGCCTTCCGCCCAGCCAACCTATATTTGTTTTTGCCGGCAGTCTGGCTAAGGTGTCCTCTTGCCAGCCTCTGCTTACATGGACTGCTTCACTTGCTTTATTTGTTGGGACTTGGTACTCCCTAGATTGTATCTGATGGGGATGTTCCACCCATGTGGCCCTTATCCTGTGAACTTGGGAATGATTAAAGTCTAGAGAACAGAGTCATTACTCTTTCCAATTCTCAAGAACCTTGTATCGGGAGATTAATAATCATTGATAGGACCTGGGGTGTGTGACACAGAGTTTTATTGCTTTAGCTGAAAATGCAAATATTACTACAGAAGCATTGGGCAGGAAGCTGTTAAATTCTTTGAAAAGAGTCATGCACACACTTTCTTTTTAAAAATATATTTTTATTAATTTCAGAGAGGAAGGAAAAGGGAGAAACATCAATGATGAGAAAGAATCATTGATTGACTACCTCCTGCACACCCTCCACTGGGGATTGAGCCTACAACCCAGGCATGTGCCCTAACCAGAAATCCGTGACCTCCTGGTTCATAGGTCAGTGCTCAACCAGCTGGGCCATACACTTTCTTTTTTTTTTTCTTTTTTTAAAAATATATTTTATTGATTTTTCTTACAGAGAGGAAGGGAGAGAGATAGAGAGCTAGAAACGTCGATGAGAGAGAAACATCGACCAGCTGCCTCTTGCACACCCCCTACCGGAGATGTGCCCGCAACCAATGTACATGCCCTTGACCGGAATCGAACCTGGGACCTTTCAGTCCGCAGACCAACGCTCTGCCGCTGAGCCAAACCGGTTTCGGCCACACACTTTCTTAAAAGACCTGTGCACTGTAGCTGTGTATGTCTGGTCTAGGGCCAAAGGTGACTTTTCTTGATGTCTAAGAGAGCTGCATTGAGCATACGTCATAAGAACCTTTGCCAACTTGGCATAAAGGAGGCAAATGGATAGCATAGACTCCTCCATGCCTGGGGCAGGGTTCTGGTTCACAGTTTGTGCTGACTGAGAGATGCCACTGTCCTCTGCGTAATTCTAAGGAGTGTGCTGCAGCTGACATGGGCGTTTTTTTTTAGCTGCCAAATCTTTGTTCACATATTGTCCTGGACCTTTGGTCAAAAGAAAAAAGAGATAAAAGTAATTTCTAAATACTACATGAAGAGGAGGCAGGGGTAGGGGGAAGGTTGGTTTCTTCAGTAGATGCTGACCTCACACTCACAGTCACCGTCATACGAAATGAATATGTTGAATCTTAGATCTGTTCAGTTAGACGCTTGCTCTTTTAAAATAAAGAAGGCTAATCTCCAGTTTCTTCTGGGGGGGTGATTAGTTCAAACATCTGAGTTTGGTCCACGTAGATTAAAGTGTGAGGTGAGATAGATAAAGAAGCGTGGGATAAATTCCTGAGTGGAATGAAAATGGAGTTGGAACACTCTGGTCATTCATTATCAGCTGTTTTTATGCTCTTATCTTACTTTTCTCTGTCTCTCCCCTGTTGTTGGTGGGCTGGGATATGAGGAGGGGGGAAGATGGGGTTTGGTCTGTGAATGGAAGTAGGAAGAGGAAAAGAAATGTTTCTCTTTCTATCTCTTCCTCTAGCCTTAACCCTTGACTAAATAATCTCACTAAGCCATGGTTTGAAAGCACCTTATTAATCTTACTTAGAGAGCCTGATTTTCTGACTACAAAGCGTTTCTTGGGACTTTTTTAGTGTGTTCAGCATTGCCGTTTGAAGAAAAGGAAATGCGGGACTGCAGGGGAGTTTGGAGGAGCAGGGAGGACTAGGGAAGATTGGTCACCCCTGTGAGCTTTGAGGACCGATGAGGGCATTATCATCATGGATTCAGAAATGTAACTTGTCAGAACCGAGTGGATCTATTTCTCAGGGTCTCAAAAAGGCTAAGGTGGGAGGGGGGGGCAATGTTAAAATATGTACACAGATAATAATTTAATTAAAAAATTAAATTAAATTTAAAAAAAAGGCTAAGGTGTACAAACCTCCTATGCCAATATATTTAGTGTACACACCAAAGTATGTACATTCAGTATGCCCGGATGTAGTGAACATGTTCACTTGCTTAAGTGATCGGACTCCTGTGTCTGTTCATTAGCATGTTCTGTCCTTACAGAGGCCGAACTAGAAGGAGGAAGTTGCTTGGAGAACATGGAGTCAGATTCAGGTGGCTAGCTGGAAAACCTCTGTGGCTGTGTGATCAAACCAGGCCAGCCTGACGCTGCCGTGTCCACTCTCGGGATGGGGCTGCTGGGTGTGCCATTGCAGCCTGGGGCTCCTGCCCCTGGGACAGCCCCGGAGAGTTTTTGCCAAACTGGTCTCTTTGGGCTTCTTTTGATGGATGTTACCATGTCCTTTTTGTTAACGCAATTTTCCCCAAGTTCATAACAGCAGTTATTTCAATAGGCCTTTTAGTTATCTTAATCTGGTACTTCCAGGTTTCTTTCATTGGATTTAGGGAAATGACTTATAGTCTCCTGGGTTATTTCTATACAAGATAAATCTTATCCCTTATATTTCAACTTTTCCTCGTCTCAGTCTCACAGGTAACCTTGGTTGCAATTTTGGAGTTGTTAGTCCTATAAATGTCCAAGCATGGCAGTGTGGCATCCATCAGAAATTGAGATAACTCTAAATTCAGAGGGTACAGAACGATCCAGGCTGTTGTCAGGAGGAGAGCTGGTCCATTCCCCGGTGACATTAGAGCTGCAGTCATTTTCTCTGATAAATAATTGAACCGTGCTTTCCGAGGGGGTCCCATTACAATGGGCAGGAGTATAGCGGGTGAGAGGTTTGGTTACAGTGAGAGCAGGGATGCAGGAGGCAGATAGCTGTGCCTGCCCTAAAGCGCCCTGCCTGTGCCCCTGCGGTGAGGGGGACCTCAGGGGATGCTCTGAGACAGAGCAGTGGGCCTCATTGCTCCAGCTCCTGAGAGCAGTCCCCCTCCTTGCTCAACTAGAGAGAATCTCAAGGAGCCAATAGTGTCATTCCTTTAATTAAGTCCCAGATTTGGTCTTTGGGGACTTTCATATGATTGAAACTTGAGGGTTGATGCGTTTGAGGTACCAAATGCAATCACTGGGAATTGGAGGGTGATTGTGAATAACCCCCAGGGAGTGGAGAACTCTGCTATTGTGATCTCTGGGGCCGAGGGTCAGATATTCATTCATCCTCATTAAACTTTTTCTCTCTTCTTTCCATGTCCTTGCCTGGGAACAGTTATTACAGTAAGTATTTTCCAACGGGGGGAGAGATGGGGAGGGTGGAATTGTAGATGGTTCTACAGAAAGAAGAAATGAAAATGTAACTGCACTGGAAGTTACTAGGTATTCCTCTTTCTCTTGGGCGACTTTTGGAGTGAGGCTTAATCCTTTCAGTCCTAAGAAAGAACCTGTTAATTGGCAAAGAAGCCTCTTTCTTTAAGCTGCCTTGGCATGTGGCTTTGTAAGGTGCAGCAGTCAGGACCATGGCATCCTAGCTCTGCTCTCACATGTTCAGAAGGAACCAAGGCTCTTCCCTGCTCGCGCCAGGTCATGCCTTTCAGGTCTGTACAGCTGACCTGAGCGGGGCTTCCCATGGCCGTCATTGGCCCTAGTGAGCCCTGGCCCCTGGCATCATTGTGAAGTCAGCAGGGTTTCCCTTCCACGCCCATCCCCTGTGTCACTGCCCCGCCTCCCCACCTGCCAGCCTCCTCATCCAGTGCCTTATCCCTGTTGGTCACCATAGGCAGTTCTTGGGAACCCAATCCCTGCCAAGGAATTAATGACCTACTGTGTTCCTCCTTTGCGTAGTTCTAATTTTGAAAAAGCACTAAGGGAAGAAGATAGTAATTAGCATGAAGAGTTCATTTGCTGAGAAGAGAACTATGGACCTCAGCAAAAGGTTGGCTAGCGGGGAACGGGGTAGTGATGAACATTTTTGTGGGTTAGGAAGTCTTCCTCTGTTCTTCCCACACTACCAATTATTAGCACTTTGTGCATAAGGTAGTAATCTATAAATTACTATAGACCTTGTTGGCTGTGGTGAGGATTAAGTGAGATAATGCATGCCTCGCATGCTGTGGGCTCCACGTAAAATTAGCTGATATGATAAGGCAGAGGTTGGAATCTTTGATCCAATAATCTTTAATTTTCAACTTTGAGCCTGGTGACCATGAGGTATTTTTCCCCCCTTCCAGAATGAGTACATGAAAGAAGACTTTCTGATTAAAATTGAAACCTGGCACAAACCCGATCTTGGCCACCTGGAGAATGTAAGTAGCACTTCCCCAGAGCTTCAGGGCAGAGTACAAGACTCTGCCCCGTGGCTTGTCCATCCATGCCGTGGGGTCTGCTCTGTGCTTTCCTTTTCCTGGCCTGCTGGGTAACGGCCTCTGCCTAGACCTGTCTTATCGGCATGGGGTTGCTCTGTCTCTGATTTGCAAAATATGATCTCTAAGGCTCCTTATAGGGCCTTTTCATTGTATTGGGATTGATCTAAAATGCAACTTCTGGTACAGGGGAGCTATATTTTTAAAACATCAGGATTATAGCCTCTTAGAGTACAATTTCCCAGTAACTCCTCAAATTTAAAATGCATCCATCCTTTACCTCAGCGATTCTACATCTAGGAATTTATCATACAGTTATGTTAACACATGCGTGAAATAACTTATATTCAGGAAGATTCATTGAAGCATTCTTTGTGTAGTCAAAGATTAAAAACAATAAAAGAGCCCACCAGTAGAACACTTAAATAAATTCTGGTTCAGCCTTATAGTGGTATATTTTGCAAACATTATGAAGAACCAATAGAGAGAAAAAAGAACCAATAGGGGAAAATCTTCAAGGTATATTGTTCATTGTTTAAGAAAGCAGGATGCAAAAACGGTGTGTATTATGTGCTACCATTTGTATTAAAAGAAAGATGTTCACACCTGGATGTTTGTAAGTGCATAGAATCTGGTAACAGTGGTGTTAACTCTGGAGAGGACTGGGAGATAAAACAAGACAAAGAATTACTCTGTATCATATCCTTTTGTACATTTTGAATTTGTATCATAATTTCATATCATGTGTATGTACAACCTGTTTGAATTAATTTATTAAAAGCATCCAAATAAACAGTATATGGCTAAGCAGGCAATATTTCCGCGAGTGTTTTATCGTCTTTACAAAGAGGGAACATGTGGAGATAATATAGGTACTATAGATGTTTTGGCCTGTTGAGGTGGTCCTTAGGCTGAAAAATCAGAGCATTAGTCCTCAAATGTGTGCACACTTAAAATTCATCTTCCCATTCTTTTGAATAATTTTCTTTGTAATTCTTTACCCATAGAAATCTCACATCTCTAGCTTTGGGAATAGCTGTTTGTAGTGTCTCTTCCGGGTGAAGGGTGCTTTATAGCTGACAAAAACTACACAGGGGTGCTCCTTGTTCCTGCAGGTGCATAAACTGGAGGCTGAGACATGGAAACATGTGGAAACCGTATATATAGACATTGCAGATCGAAGCCAAGTACTTAGCAAGGTAGGAACTCTTAGAGATGTGGGTAGCCTTTGAAGTGCTAGAGAAATCGGGGAACCAGACCCAACGTGGCTAAACGGGAAGTTCTCTTTTGGGTATTACTTGTTTTATTTTTAAAATTAGTATTAGGAATTCCCTTGTCTAGACCTGGGAACACCACCAGGGAAATAGTGGCCCAGATGTGTGTGTCCTGTTTGGCCTGTGGAAATGATCACTGGACAGTGTGGGTACCATTGGTAGTCCTGCAGTTGATTTGCCCTGCTGAAATGACACTTAGCCTGAAACTGTTCTCAAATTTATTTTCCAATCCAGGAATTAAGAAACATTTAGTGCCTGCCTGTTGTGTTTGGATTATTCTATTTTGTGTGTTCCATGCAAGAAATGTTCCAGATATATGAAAAGACAAGTCCCCTGCCCTCAACTGGTTGATAGTTGCTTCTCAGAGTAACAAACATGGCAGCAGGTGCTTAGCAAAGGACGGTCCACTGCTTGACTGTGCAGGTGGAGAGCGAGGGACCTGGCCTGCCTGCTCACTGCTGTGCTCACAGGAGGTATTTGTTCAGGAAAGGAAGGGTAGTTCTCCCTCATTCAGTACTCTTCCTGCCTAACAGGCCGATGGAATCAGGGAACAGGAATTTGAATATCATTTGCTCTCCGTATCCCAGGGATATATATAGCAAAGTGAATATATCATAAATGTGCAGCTTGATGGATTTTCTAAAAGTGAACATGCATACACAAATATTTCTCAAACAGAAATACTAGCAAAGAGTATGACTCTCCAAGTATTTTGTCAACTTTGATTGTTTCATGTAAATGGAGGGAAGCAGAGGTATGGAAGAGATATATTTTTAAAAGCATACATAAATAATCTGCTTAGCTTTGGGAAATATTTTATGACTGTGTATATGTTTGTGATTTTTTAATGTCATTATTTTTGTTAGATAGTTACTCTGAGTTTGCTTTACATGAGCCCACAGTCAATGCAGAGGAACAGCCAGAGAGTAAGCTTTTATTATGGTTATCGCACAGCATTGACTGCATTCTACATCAGTGAAGTGAAACTGACAAAAATACACAGGATACTATAATTGAACATTTTATGTTTGATACATTGAACATTTCTAATAATTATTTTATTAAAACAAGACAGTGTAAAAAAAAAAAAAGAAAAAGAAACAAGCCAGAGTTCAGCTTATATCTCAGGAATGATAGCCAGTTGTTCTTAGCTCTGGCTGTCTTTTTTAGAGTCACCTCCAGAGATTAAAAAAAATAACTTTAACTTCAAATATTCTTATTCATTGGGTTTTAGGTGGAGTAGCTCAGAAATCTTTATTTTAAAAAAGCTGTTCCTGGTAATTTGGATGCTCACCCCTGGTTGAAAATCCATTTTAGACAGTGGAATGCATGCCTGCTCAAACAGTCTGGTGACACTTTGATGTGGTAGAACTGAACACAAACCCTGGCAGAGAAGGCCACCAGAACACTCCTCTGAGGCAAATGTAATAGTTCTATATCCTGTTTATAATATTTTCCCGTATTTTCTGTGCACCATTAGCATTAAGATTGACATGAAGTGTACTTTGATGGAAAATCTGATCCCTCTCTCCCTCCCTTTATCTTCCTATCTCTCTCTCCCTGTCTCTTTCTTCCTCCTTCCCTCCATCTCTACTTTCCTCCCTCCCCCAACTCCAATCCTACCATTTCTCAGGATTACAAGGCAGAGGAAGACCCAGCCAAATTTAAATCTCAGAAAACAGGCCGAGGACCCTTGGGCCCCAATTGGAAGGTGCAGTTCACATCCTCACCACCAGGGGGATGGACCCATTGTGGGTGGGCCTCTCCCAATGGCTGGGGCTGGGCTAAGGGAGAGCCAGAGGTCAGTCCTGTTAGTTACCTGCCTGCCTGTGGATGTGTTTCTAATACAGCAAGAAATTTTAAATCAGAAAGACTGCCCGTACATGTGTGCGTACAAACTGGTTACTGTCAAGTTCAAGTGGTGGGGCCTGCAGAACAAAGTGGAAAACTTTATACATAAGGTAAGTGACCAGGTGAGGCCTTCCCAGTTTTATGGGTTGGTGGGGGGTGTTTTGCCCAAGAGAAAAATCATACAACCCATGTGACTTGTATCCTAGGGTAGATGACATTCATATATTTCAGTTTGATTTCTCAGACCCCCACGTATCCTTAAACTTAACTATCTCACAGTTTAATGCTGTCCATCCAAGGGCACCACATGTGACAGGGAAGGAAACTGAGGCAAAAAAAGAAAGAAAAGGAAACAAGAAGAGGCTTGCTATGATTGAAATACAAACAAAACTCAGTCTCTTTTTCTTGAAGCCAAAAGGCAAGAGGCACTGTGAGCCAAATTATCCAGTGCCCTGAATTACTGAACTAGGCAAATGTAAGGAGTTTTTATAGCCCTTTTTTCTCCCATCCAAGTACTAACCAGGCCCGACCCAGCTTAGCTTCCGAGATCAGACGAGGTCGGGCGCGTTCGGGGTGGTATGGCCGTAGACTATAGCCCTTTTTTCTGATGTGTGAGAGCCTCACTCTTGCGCTATATTTTATAGCTGCTGTTGGCCAGTTTTAACCTGGCTTTAGTCTTCAGAGACAAGAAGGAAACTTGGCACAGTTGTTTTGGGGCCTTGGCTTAGCTGTGAGCTTATGGGTTGCTGTCTAGGTAGCATTTTGGGCACAGGGCCCAGCTGTGAGTTAGACACCCATTTTTTCCTGGGGACCCCCTCCCACTCAAAGCCATACCTATTAGACTTGTGAAAGCAAAAGCCACTGACCATGAAGCCAGCAGGCATCACTTCTCCCCCACCTCCCCATTAAAGTGTGGGTATTGGCCCGGCCTGGTGGCCCAGTGATACGGTGTCTGTCTACTCTTGAACCAAGGGGTCACTGGTTCCATTTCTGGTCAGGACACATGCCTGGATTGTGGGCTCAGTCCCCAGTAGGGGGTGTACAGGAGGCAGCTGATCGATGTTTTTCTCTCCTGCTCCCTTCCCCCCTCTCTAAAAATCAGTAAAAACATTTTTTAAAAAGAATGGTTAGCTGGGACCGGTTTGGCTCAATGGATAGAGCGTCGGCTTGGGGACTGAAGGGTCCCGGGTTCGATTCCGGTCAAGGGCATGTACCTTGGTTGCTGGCAGATCCCCAGTGGGGGGTGTGCAAGAGGCAGCTGATCGATGACTCTCTCTCATCGATGTTTCTGACTATCTCTCTCCCTTCCTCTCTGTACAAAATCAATAAAATATATTAAAATAAATAAATAAATAAAAATAAAAAGAATGGTTAAAACTAAAAAATAAAGTGTGGGTATTGGCTCAGAGATTATGGGGAGCTACAACAGTGAGTGGCCTTCACCTTTTGGGTTCTAACTAGGTTCCCTCCTTTTTATAGCAAGAGAAGCGTCTGTTTACAAACTTCCACCGGCAGCTGTTCTGTTGGCTCGATAAGTGGGTTGACCTGACCATGGACGACATTCGAAGGATGGAAGAAGAGACGAAGAGACAGCTGGACGAGGTAAGTGAACGCCCATAGGATACTGGGCTCTCAACTACACGTGAAGGGGACTGTCGTGCTGGAACGGTTCACTGAGGGCACTGATCTGTGGTTCTAGGAATGTGTCCGTGTCTGCTGTGGGCAAGGCCTAATGCCAGGCATTCTGGGAACTATAAGGAAAACAGCCTGTGCTCTTGAATTTGCACTCTAGTTGAGGTCTTGGCATATGCAGAGAGACAAATAGGGCAGGACGTGCTGAATGCCAAATGAGTAATACAGTTTCTGCAGTGGTTCTTGAGAGCCAGGTGGGGGAATCGTGCTGGGCTCCAGATGGAGGTGACCCTGGAGGAGGCAGGCTGATTGTGAATACCACACACAACCCACAGAGGACACAGCAGCACACACAGAATTAACTGCTCCGTGGGAGCCTGAAGATCTAACGTCTGGAGATGCCTGCAAGGCTCACTCTGAGGAGATCATCATAAATAACATTATGTACTCACTGAGTAAGGCACTGTTCTGAGGGCGTTTATGTACACCGTCTCCAGTGAGCTCACAACACCCATGAGTAGGCACCACTCTGAGCCCCACCCTCAGATAAGACGCTGGAGGCTCTGAGAGTTCAACGTGCCCAGGGTCACACAGCCTGCTGGTGATAAGGTCAGCGTTAGAGCCATCGCTCTTAATCACTCTGCCTCTTCTCCTCCCTCTAAGTGCCATTTGGGCTCCTCCTTCTTGCTTGGGGCTAAAAATAAGGGAGAAAGCTCTTTTTTTTCCCATAAAATCTTCCATCCATTTCTCTCTTTTTGCCTTGGGTGGGTTGGCACAGAGCCTGGGTGTCTGGCAGACTTTGCTTTGCGTGGCCTTGGCTGGCTCTCCAGCAGGTCTTTGGGTGAGACCAGGCCAGGGTGCTTGGTGCCCCATACTGCCCGGCCCCCAGGGGAGTTGTCTTAACTCCAGGGTGACACTTCCTGGGCTGACTCACAGGTTGCGTGGCATGCCGAGTTGGTTCCTGTTGAAGGCAGATGTTTCGGTTATTCATTCAGCTACATTTGGCAGGAAGTGGTAGGATTTTGGACACAATTTCTGATTGTTTGGCGAAAGATCTTCAGGAGTGGTAAAATTTATCATCCAGGGCTCTGGCCATTCTGACTATATAAGAGAGCCTGAGTGTTTTTGTCACCCTAGTCCTGACAACAAGAAAAGAAAAAGTTACTAAATGGATCACAGAGCCTCCGGGGCTTTCGGCTGGAGCTTCAGCCACCCGCTGACTAACAAATGCCAGCCTGAAGCACGCAGGCTCAGGGAGGTGTTTGCGGGCTGCCTTTTGCTGTGGACAGAGTTTGAATTCTTGGACCTGGGAGAGCTTGCCAGAGGATCTACTGTATCTGCCTCCTTCAGATCTGAACTTTGAGAGCCCTGTCATTAGGGAGTTCTTTTTTAACTCCCACCGCTGTCTTTGCATGTTTCTTCATTCTCTGGGGAGCGGTGCCAAAAGCTTGGGTGACCCCTCTCCTCCAGGACGACTACAAATACAGGAATCCCTGTTTGGAATTGGAATCTTAAAAATAGTTTGCAGAGAAAGAGAAAGCAAAGCCAAATCCATGTTACTGTATAACGTATTTTGACCGTGTTAGCAACTGTACAATACCTTTTTTATTTACTTTAAAATATGTATTGAGCCAGGACCGGTTTGGCTCAATGGATGGAGCGTCGGCTTGGGGACTGAAGGGTCCCGGGTTCGATTCCGGCCGAGGGCATGTGCCTTGGTTGCGGGCATGTCCCCGGTGGGGACAGCTGATCGATGACTCTCTCTCATCGATGTTTCTAACTATCTCTCTCCCTTCCTCTCTGTACAAAATCAATAAAATATATATTTAAATTAATTAATTAATTAAAAAAATAAAATATGTATTGATTTTATGAAGGGAAAGGGAGAGACAGAAACAATGAGAGAGAATCATTGATTGGCTGCCTCTTGCATGCCCCCCACGGGGGACCGAGCCCCAACCTGGGCATGTGCCCTGACTGGGAACTGAGCCAGCAACCTTTTAGTGCGTAGAGTGACACCCAACCAACTGAGCCACTCAGGTAGGCCCTTTTTTATAATTTAAAAACATTTTTTTAATTGACGAGAGAGAAAGAGACAGGGGGAGGAAGGAGAGAGAGAGGGAGGGAGGGAAAAGGGGAAAGAAGTGGAGAGAAAAGAGAAAATAACAAAATATCAATCGACTGTCTCCCGCTTGAACCCTGACCAGGGGATCGAACCTCTCACCTTTGGTGTCTGGAGTGACGCTCCAACCCACTGAGCCACAGCCCCAAGGATATTTCCCCAGCGATTTTTAGAGAGAATGAAAGAGACATCAATGTGAGAGAGGCATTGATTGGTTGCCTCCTGTATGCGCCCAGACTGGGGATGGGGATCAAACCTGCAACCCAGGTAACGTGTGCTTGAATGGGAATTAAACCTGTGATCTTTCATTGCATTAATCATTGAGACAACCAGTCAGGGCGCTATGATTTGTGGTTTTTGTTTGTTTTTTTTAATATATTTTTATTGATTTCAGAGAAGGGAGAGAGAGAGAGAGAGAGAGAAACATCAGTGATGAGAGATAATCATTGATTGGCTGCCTCCTTCACGCCCCCTACTGGGGATTAAGCCCACAACCCTTCAGTCTGCAGGCTGATGGTCTATCCACTGGGCAAAACCAGCTAGGGTTTTGGGTTTTTTAAGTACTTTTTCTTTTTTCCTACATGCATTATCTTCCTTTTCTAAAGCTATAGTTTTTTGTTTTTGTATTTGGTTTTTGAGGTGTCTCGGCTCCAAAGAATAGTCTTTGTTCCCTAATAGCTCCTTTTTCTTGTTAAACTCTGTGTTTTACATTAAGGACTTTCCTCAAAGGACTGGTGGTCCTTGGCCACATTTAAGAATGAAGCTGAATAGTATTGTGAGTCTACTGTGCACTTTGGGCAACTAATTATCAAATGAATTATGTGACCATTACACATTTTATTTTTTTTAAAACATATTTTATTGATTTTTTACAGAGAAGAAGAGAGAGGGATAGAGAGAAACATTGATGAGAGAGAATCATCGACCAGCTGCCTCTTGCACACCCCCTACTGGGGATGTGCCCACAACCAAGGCACATGCCCAGCCAAGGGCACATGCCCAGGTTGCAGGCTTGATCCCCAGTGGGAGCGTGCAGGAGGCACTAACCACTGCTTTAACTTTAGTCTCTGTTGTACCCATCATTCTTGGATGAGGCTCAAGAATTTGAGAAATGAGGGATCAAGAGATTAGTCCTTTGCCCTAAAAAGAAAAATGTCAGGAAATGTGTCCCTGTAGGAAAGTGATCTTTTCTCTCCCTCTTCACTTCTCTCCATATATCCCTGCCTCTCTCCCTTTTTTCTCCCTCTCCCTTCCTCTTGCTCTAAGAGACTCATAATCACGAAAGTGGAAAGAGGACCTTAAAGGTCATTTAGTCCAATTATACATCTAGTGCTTGAGTCCTCTCCACAGCCTCCCACCAGCTTTGTTTGACCACCTCCTGTATCTGTGGGGATGTTTCTATGGGAAACTCACTATCTCCTAAACATAGTGGTAATAAAAACTTTTTTTTTAATTGTTATGGCTTATTGCTTTAAGTCTTTGTTACTTTTTAAAAATATATATATTTTATTGATTTTTACAGAGAGGAAGGGAGAGGGATAGAGAGCTAGAAACATTGATGAGAGATAGACGTTGATCAGCTGCCTCCTGCACACACCCCTGGGGAGGTACCTGCAACCAAAGTACATGCCCTTGACCGGAATCGAACCTGGGACCCTTCAGTCCGCAGGCCGACGCTCTATCCACTGAGCCAAACCAGTTTCGGCAATAAAAACATTTTTTTTTTTAAATATATTTTTTTATTGATTTTTCACAGAGAGGAAGGAAGAGGGATAGAGAGCCAGAAACGTCGATGAGAGAGAAACATCAACCAGCTGCCTCCTGCACACCCCCCACTGGGGATGTGCCCGCAATCAGGTACATGCCCTTGACCGGAATCGAACCTGGGACCTTTCAGTCTGCAGACCGACGCTCTATCCACTGAGCCAAACCGGTTTCGGCAGCAATAAACACATTTTTATTATTACTAGCAACTAGCATTTATTGAAGTCTCACTGTTTGCCTATCATGTGTAGTAAGAGTTTTGCATGTATTATGTCATCAAATCTTCATGGCAATCTATGCCATGGGTACTATTTATAACATAGAGAAACTGAGACTCAAAGAAGTGAAGGATACCCCCTAGTTCACTGAACCAACTGCCTCCTTTAGCCATTAATTCTGTAGCTAATGATCCTGGGAGAGGAGAACTTATTTTAAAACTTTTAAGAAAATTTGTTTCCCTATTTACTAGACTATCTAGAACATTTACTGAAAAGCACTAAAGATTCTGTGTACATGATTAAGATTCTGCTGAGGGCCCTGGCCGGTGTGGTTCAGTTGGTTAGAGCATCGTCCCATGGACCAAAGGGTCACAGGTTCAATTCCTGGTTAGGGCACATACCGAGGTTGTAGGTTTAATCCTCAGTCAGGCCATGTACAGGAGGCAACGAATAGATATTTCTCTCTCACATCAGTTTCTCTCTCTCTCTCACTTCCTTCATCTCTAATCAATGAAAACATACTCTTGGGTGAGGAAAACATACTCAGTTGGCATCATCTTGATAAACTAAGGTTGCGGGTTCAATCTGGGTCAGGGCACACATAAGAATTAACCAGTGGCCCTAGCTTTTTTGGCTCTGGATAGAGCATCGGCCTGCAGACTGAAGGGTCCCAAGTTCAATTCTAGTCAAGGGCACATGCCTGGGTCGCAGTCTTGATCCCCAGTAGGGGGCATGCAGGAGGCAGCCAGTTGGTGATTCTTTCTCCTCATTGATGTTTCTATCTCTCTCTCCCTCTCCTTTCCTCTCTGAAATCAATAAAAAATAAATCTTTAAATCAACCAATGAATGCATAAATAAATGGAACAATAAATAGATGTTTCTCTCTTAGTCCCTTCCTCTCTAAAATCAATAAGTAATTTTTTTAATTACTAAAAACAACAATAGATTCTGCCACAATTTCCCCCCAGCCCTCCCTGTGGGCCTTTCTAAGTCCTTGTGGGCTTCATGAGTCTTCTGATCCCTCCATTATCCTTCCTTTCTGGACTTGGTCCTTCTGGTCCACCTTGGGGGCTGTCTCTGAGCCTCCCTGTAGCCCGTCTCCCAGTTCATGTGCTTGCATGTGAGTGTGTCTGTCCCTTTCACATCGCCTGAATGTTAGTGCAGAGGCCCTTGCTTCATCATGTGGCTTTTGACTGAAGGACCACCATCAGTTTTAGATTTTAAGTCTTAAACTCTGGATTGCTTACCCAGAGAATATATAAGGGCCCCTATGCAGTGAAGTGCCTGCAGAACACTACACCTAGTTTCCAGTTTGGAATTGTGGTAAATACAGGGTGGGGCAAAAGTAGGTTTATAGTTGTTCATGTGGCAAATAATTCACTTAATAATACAAGAATCTCTATGTTTCATGTATCACAGCTACAATCTACTCACAACTGTAAGCCTACTTTTGCCCCCTCCTGAATAAGTTCTGTGGGTTAGGCTGATAAAGGACACCACTTGGTACCTAGCTCACCTGCCGGCCATGGAAGATTAGAATCTGAGACGCCCATGGTGTCTATAGGAGGCCGCACTAGGACTTTGAGGCTGAGGGATCCCTACGTGTGGAAGATGATGCTGTACTTTGGAACTTAAATTCCCTCTGACCTGCCTGGCAATGGTTGACCCCAGGGCAGACCACCCAGAACATTCCACAGCATCTTGATATATGACAGGAGCGTTATTTCCTTTTATTTTTTTTTTAAGGTTACTTTTATTTATTTATTTATTATTGATTTTGTACAGAGAGGAAGGGAGAGAGATAGAGAGTTAGAAACATCGATGAGAGAGTCATCGATCAGCTGCCTCTTGCACACCCCCTGCTGGGGATATGCCCGCAACCAAGGTACATGCCCTTGACCGGAATCGAACCCGGGACCCTTCAGTCCCCAATCCGACGCTCTATCCATTGAGCCAAACCGGTCTCGGCACGTTATTTCCTTTTAAAATGCAGTTTCATTTTCCAATATTAAGGTAATATATAGGCATTGAATATTTTTGTGAAAAGTAGAAAGAAAAAAATATCATTGTTCTTGCAGCATTTAAAGACAACCACTGGAAACATTCCTGCATTTCTAAGTTTTTCTACACATTTTAAAAAATTTTTATGAGATCAATTTTGTTGTTCCATTTATTTGTGCATACATTGGTTGATTCTTGTATGTGCCCTGACTAGGGATTGAACTCACAACCTTGGTGTATCGGGATTACGTGCCAACCAAGCTACGAGCCTAGGGATTTCTTATTTAGCTATGATTGTATTGCATGTGCCCAGTGGTTATCTTACCTTTTTTCTGAACGTTATAACGAAGCATTTTCCCATAAAAAAACTTAACATACATCTTTCTGACTACAGCATACATGTTACTCTGTTCCTGTGTCTGATTTTCCTTCATGTTTACAGGTTCTCATGTTGTGAATAATGCTGTGATGAACATTTTTGTGCTTTTTTTAATTTGTAATTAAGATTATTTCCTCAGAATAAATTCCTACAAATGGAATTACAGAATCTAAGACTCTTGCTATTTATTGCCAACTTGCTTTCCCAAAGGGCTGAATCTATTTATAGGGAGACTTTCTAAATAGGTTCTAAAAACAATTCCACATGTGCCTCATATCTGTGTTCCTTAGGGAATGCTAACTGGCTCATGGTTACTTTTCAGTCTCTTAAACTGACGTGTGTGTTTTTTAACCTAGCTTTGTTTTTTAACAACTTTTTATTTTGATATAAGTATAATATTCTCATGCCAGTTATAAGAAATAAGAGAGTTCTGTTTCTTCCAATGGCAGTATCTTGCAAAACTATAGTGCAACATCACAAAAAAGTTACTATTTTTTTTAGGTCAAAAGAGTGTTTCATAATGTTTAAAGCAATTTTCAAAAGATCTGGAAAATATTTAAAAATACAAGTTCATATAAGTAAATAAAATAAATTAAAGTCTTTTTCCTCCAACCCCTGGCTTCATTCCTAAAGTAAATCACTGTAAAGCGGGGGGAAAAACAAGTAGAAGTTTCTATTTTCATGTTTCTCAACTGTGTGTGTGTGTGTGTGTGTGTAGTACAGTGGCTTGATCCAAGGAATACTACAAACTTCAGATAAAATCTCTCATGTCGCCCTAACTGGTTTGGCTCAGTGGATAGAGCATCAGCCAGCAGACTCAAGGATCCTGGGTTCGATTCCGGTCAAGGGCATGTACCTTGGTTGCGGACACATCCCCCATGGGGGTGTGCAGGAAGCAGCTGATCGATGTCTCTCTCTTATTGATATTTCTAACTCTCTATCCCTCTCCCTTCCTCTCTGTAAAAAAAATCAATAAAATATATATTTTTTTAGCCGAGATCGGTTTGGCTCAGTGGATAGAGCGTCGGCTTGGTGACTGAAGGGTTCCGGGTTTGATTCTGGTCAAGGGCATGTACCTTGGTTGCGGGCACATTCCCAGTGGGGGATGTGCAAGAGGCAGCTGATCAATGACTCTCTCTCATCGATGTTTCTAACTCTCTATCTCTCTCCCTTTCTCTCTATACAAAATCAATAAAATATATTTTTAAATCTCTCATGTCACTTAGGCCCCAGGAAACACAAAATAAGCATTCTTAAGGCATATAAAGGCCTAAGTGACCATTATGACCAATCACTATGCTGATGCATTGACCAGCAGGGGGCAGACGCTCAGTGCACTCCACAGGTGGAGCAATGCTCAGCCAAAAGCTGGGCTCATGGCTGGCTAGTGCTGTGGCAGTGGCAGGCAGAGGAAGCTGGCGGTAAGGAGCCAGGGGTCCTGGAGTGCAAGAGTCCCGGACTGCTAGAGGGATGTCTGACTGCCAGCTAAGCCAGCAGACAGACATCCCCCAAGGAGTCCCAGACCGCGAGAGGGCGCAGGCCGGGCTGAAGGACACCCCCAGTGCACGAATGTAGTGCACCAGTCCTCTAGTAAGCATAAAATAATGCACTTATTGCAGTGGCACCCTGCTGGGGCACCTTGTCTCTGAGAGTAGGGGAAACTATCAGGTTCCCTGATGGGAAGTTGCATCTTATTTCAAGCAGTAGGAAAACAGGGCCTGGTTTTGCGTTAGCATTGAACTTTCAGGCTATACAGGGATCTAGGTGAGGCCCAAGGGACTTTGTCCCCGTGATAAATTACGTATCTCTCTGATTATTGAAAATGTATGTGATCTTTAATGAGCTGACATTTAATAAGCATGTTTTTGTTTTATTATTGATTTCAGAGAGGAAGGGAGAAGGAGAGATTGAAATATCAATGATAAGAGAGTACCATTGATTGGCTGCCTCCTGCACGCCCCATACTGAGGATGAAGCTCACAACCCAGGCATGTGCCCTGACTAGAATCAAACTGTGACCTCCTGGCTCATAGGTCAATACTTAACCACTGAGCATGCTGGCCAGGCCACATTTTCGTCTTTTTAAAACTTTTTAAATAATTTCAGACTTCTAGAAAATGGCAAGAATACAATACTTCTTTATTCCAAAGACTCCATTCCTTTAAAGCAGGAGTGGGAACATCTGGTCATATTAGGCCCATGAAATCATGTGGTCTGGCCCTGCCAAGGTATTAACAATGAGTTAAGATGTTTGACCAAATATAGCAGGCTCATTTTTTTAATGTTTTCATTGATTTTTATTTTAATTTTAGAGAGTGAGAAAGGAAGAGAGTTGGAGAAATAGAAACATTGCTAAGTGAGAAACATCAGTCGGCTGCCTCCTGCATGCACCCCCACTGAGGATTGAGCCCACAACCCTGGCATGTGCCCTCACTGGGAACCAAACCGGTGACCTCTTAGTTCATGCTCAACCACTAGAGCCACAGCGGCCAGGCTCATTTTTAAGTTGATAATTTTGTATGGCCTGCGAATGATATTATAAACATCCAATGGCCCTCGGCATAAAAAGGGCCACCCCTGCCTTAAAGCAAAGGATACAGCCCAGGACCGCACACTGCTAGCCTTCTAGTCTCTCACCTAGTGATACTCCTCATTTTTTTCCTGGACATCCATGACCTTAATACTTTTTAGGGTTAGAGGCTAGTCATTTTGTGAATGTCTCTCAATTTGGTTTTGTCCAGTGATTCTGCATGATAAGACCCAGTTTATGTATTTTAGGCCAGAATGTCAAAGATTCTGTGTTTTCATCGTACTCTATCCTCCTGTCTAGTTATTGGTGAGGTTACTTACCTTTGTTCACCTGAAGCACAACAGGGTATCCCAGGCTGGTCTTGTTCTTTCCATGGCTCAACCCTAGAGTCAGCCATCTCTCCGAGGAACCCTGGTTCCTTTCAGGGAGGGAGGTGTGTGGCTCCTAGGTGTGCTCATTACTACATGTGTTGGTGCTCCCAGGCCTTCCCATAGGACAGAGCTAGGGAACTTTTATATTTATTTCTATATCTACCTTACATATTATGCTCATACAAAATACCCCCAGTTCCTACCTATCCCATAGGGTAAGTTTTTGTCTTTTTAAAAATATGACAGTGCCCTTATCCTTCACAGATCTGTCATGTTGGAAACTCTTGAATTCGTTGAACCCTTAAGAAGTAGTACAGTACCTGCAGACTGAAAGGTCCCGGGTTCGATTCCGGTCAAGGGCATGTACCTTGGTTGCGGGCATATCCCCAGTAGGGGGTGTGCAAGAGGCAGCTGATCGATGACTCTCTCATTGATGTTTCTAACTCTGTATCTCTCTCCCTTCCTCTCTGTACAAAATCAATAAAATATATTAAAAAAAAAAAAAAGAAAAAAAATCAATAAAATATATTTTAAAAAAAAGTAGTACAGTAACAGATGTTAATTTTAGACAGTTACAGAAACAATAATAATTTAAAGATACAATTCAAGAAAGTGAGTTTTGAGCAAAATCTACAGAAAACAGGTTTTCTAGGTATAGCTACAAAATCTACAGAAAACAGGTTTTCTAGGTATACCTAGAAAACAGGTTTTCTAGGTATAGAAAACAGGTTTTCTAGGTATAGATGTGTCTGAAAATAGACTTTCCTGTTCTGAGCAGAGGATCTTGGCTGTGGGATATGAGAAGTAAGGCTTCTCAGATTGATTGATTTTATGACTAACTTAGATTCTGATTTACTAGGTCTGGGACCCAATAATCTACAAATAAGTAACCCAGGCAATTATTATTTTTTTAAATATATTTTATTGATTTTTTTACAGAGAGGAAGGGAGAGAGCTAGAAATGTCAATGAGAAAGACCAGCTGCCTCCTGCATACCCCCCACTGGGGATGTGCCCGCAACCCAGGTATATGCCCTTGACCGGAATCGAACCTGGGACCTTTCAGTCCACAAACCGACGCTCTACCACTGAACCAAACCAGTTTCGGCCAGGCAATTATTTTTATCATGTTTGAGGAAACTTACCTACATTGGGAAGGACCAGGAGAATGTTTTTTTTACCATGCCCATGTTCCACATGGACATGTGGTGTGTGTGTGCGTGTGTGTGTGTGTGTGTACACATGGGTTTGAAATGTGACAAGAAATGTATTCTGAGGATGTTTCCCAGTGGAGAACTACCGCTACTGGGGTAGAATCCCTGCCAAATGTGTCGGTCAGTATTAGAGTTTTAGTGAATAAAACGTAACTCTGAGCCAAAGCCAGTTTGGCTCAGTGGTAGAGCGTCGGTCTGCGGACTGGAAGGTCCCAGGTTCGATTCCGGTCAAGGGCATGTACATTGGTTGCGGGCACATCCCCGGTAAGGGGTGTGCAAGAGGCAGCCGGTCGATGTTTCTCTCTCATCGACTTTCCAGCTCTCTATCTCTCTCCCTTCCTCTCTGTAAAAAATCAATAAAATATATTTTTTAAAAAACAAAAAATGTAACTCTGAGGAGGGCTGTAGCTTTCCCTTCCTCTCTGTAAAAAATCAATAAAATATATTTTTTAAAAAACAAAAAATGTAACTCTGAGGAGGGCTGTAGCTTAAAAGTCCAGATTCTTCAGAGCTTGTGTATGTACAAATGCTACAGAACAGCGTTTGGAACAAAGAAATAAATAGATAATATGCGTTAGCTTTGGCTCTATGTATGCAGAACTCTTTTCTTCTGATTGATTCTCTATTGGCAGGATGTGTCTGTGGTGGAGTTCCATCAGCAGCAAGAGGCTTCAATTTTTTTTTTCTGTTTCTGTTTCAGATGAGACAAAGGGACCCAGTGAAAGGAATGACAGCAGATGACTAAAGCCACTCCACTCCCTTCTGCACTGTATGTACCGTTTCCCACTGTGCATGCCACAGGTGCTAGCATCAGTTTGGGTCCCCAAGGCCTCAGCGCTCACTGTCCGTCAGAAAACCCACTTCATTCCTCATCCTACTCTCCAGGAATCACGATGACGGCCACAGGCTTGTCATGCTTTTGGACTTCCACTGGAAGAAATTATGATTATTAGTACATTTCAGGGGCCAAAGAACTCTCCAGAAAGAGACATACACAGCGTAGTGAGACAGGTGGGATGGGGGCTGTGGATGCAGAATGGAAGATTCTCTGCAACTAATTACTCTTCCTCTCCTAACTGGAGCCATTTCATGTTGAAGCTGGCATTCTAGGGCATTCTCTTTACCCCCCACCCTCACCCAGTGCCAGAGCAGTTCCTAACTCCCAACTGACAGCATCCCTTGCCCAACCCACCCGAAAGTCTGTTGTGTATGATGCTTAATTTCCTTCCTCCTTATATCCCCTGATCCCGTACTAAGTAGCTGTCCTAATCAGAGGTAGCATCTTTCAGAAGCTTAGAGAGTATTTCTGCCCAAGTCGTAGGACCAGAATGGGATGTCCCTTATTTCATGTTGTTACTCTCCCCTAATTCCTTCCTTCTAATTGCTCCCATTGCCCTACACACCTCCGGACCTGTTTTTCCCGCAGCTCAGTGGGCTTGGTCATGGAATGAAAAAACCTGACTTTGTAGTTGAGCACTAACCCATGAACCAGGAGGTCACAGTTTGATTCTTGCTCAGGGCACATGCCCAGGTTTGGGGCTCCATCCCAGTAGGGGTTGTATAGGAGGCAGCCAGTCAATGATTTTCTCTCAACGTTGATGTTTCTTTCTCTCCCTCTCCCTTCCTCTCTGAAACAATGAATATATATACATTAAAAATACCACATAGCCCGGGCTGGTTTTGCTCATTGGATAGAACATCGGACTGTGGACTGGAGGGTTCCAGGTTTGATTCCGGTCAAGGGCACGTGCCTGGGTTTCGGGCTCATTCCCCAGTAGGGGTTTTGCAGGAGGCAGCAGATCAATGATTCTCTCTCTTCATTGATGTTTCTGTTTTTCCTCTCTGAAATCAATAAAAATTTATATTTTTTTAAAATACCACACACACACATACAAAAGCTGGCCTTGTTCTCCATCAGTCTCTAAGAGATCCTTTTTTTTTTTTAAATATATATTTTATTGATTTTTTACAGAGAGGAAGAGAGAGGGATAGATAGCTAGAAACATCGATGAGAGAGAATCATCGATCAGCTGCCTCTTGCACATCCCCCACTGGGGATGTGCCTGCAACCAAGGCACATGCCCTTGACCGGAATTGAACCCGGTACCCTTCAGTCCACAGGCCGACGCTCTACCCACTGAGCCAAACCGGTTTTGGCTAAGAGATCCTTTTATCCAATAAAAACTGGCTGTCCCCTAGCACTAGGAGGCCAGGGGTGGAAAGGAAGCCGGCAGTGATGCACACCTCTCTCCCTGGCACATGTCAGCTTGAGAACTGGGAGATAAGAGTAGGATTAAGTGGATTGTTACAATGTCCACTTCTTGAACCTTACTGCTTGAACCTTACTTCTGTCTCCCCCTCTCGCCCCCACCACACCAACTGGCATCCTTCTTCCTTTTGAAATTCCCCAATCAATGATTTACAGTGTTTCTGTTTTCCTTTGTCGCTTCCTTAATAATTGTTTTTTCTCTTCCAGTTTTGCAAGACAGTGGTCAACAGGAAGGCCCAGCAGCTCCACCCTCCCGAGTGACAGGCCATCTTCGGACGCAGCCTTTCTGTGCCCATTCTTCAGGCAACTTTCAGTCCCTTACTGTAGCTAATCCTAGATGCCCTTTAATATTGTGAACAAGTAGACCCGCTGGTATTATGAAGCCCCTGTGTGCAGGAGCCTGCTCCTCTGAGATATGTGGCGCGGAGGTGGCTGCATTCACAGCTCCTCCCTCTCCAGCCATTGTGTTCTCAACCCACTTCTGTGTGCCCCCACTTTACTTTCAAGTGACATTGTTAGTCTTTCAAAATAGCTGCCTTTTGTGATGTGGTGATTTAATCGATTTAAGTTTGTTTGTTTTCAGCCTTGGGATAAACTGAAGTATTTTGCTTCCTGAACAGATCTTTGCAATTTTGAGTGCTCACCTGGGGAGAGGGGATGAGTCAGAAATAGTTTTCCCCCTAGTTCCACAGAACAGCGGTGTAGCTTCAGAGCTCTGACCTCTGCTCCCAGCAACCCACTGTTAGAGCGCTCTAAGCACCAAAGACGTACCCAAGGCCCAGCCAGCCTCTGCTTTGAAAACTTAACAAATAGAAGTAACCGCTGCCCCAGGCACTGCCCCTCCGGTCACTGTCTTAGACGTACCTATGGGTTCTCAGCCCGCCTGTTGCCCCCTCGGTCTTTGTCTCTGCAGAGTCCATAACATGCCAGGGCCCGCTCCACCAGGAGGGGCCTGTCCGGTGTGACCCTTAGAATCGAGCCTGCCCTATATGTACTGATTAGTGTGCCCCCCGAGGAGCTCTGTATGTCCATGCCCCTGTTCCCATTTGGGCTGGTGCTGTCACTCAGCAATAATCCTCTTTTCTCTGTGCTTTCTTAGATTCTTGTCCTCTGTCTTTGAGGCTGGTCAGGACACAAAAGTCCTGATCTTTTCATGCTGCACAAAACGAGCATGCAAACAGCTTCTTCCCAGCAGATCGTGTTCCCTCTTGTCTCCAGTTGCTGGAAAGGATTTGGGAATCAAGAACTCAGTTCATCCTGCCCCCACGCTGAGTTCTGTCCTGGACAATCAGAAGCAAGTAGTGACCACAGTACAGAACTCTACCACAGTAGGCCAGTGAGAGTGTCCAGGCTCCAGGGAACAAAAGCCACTGAGCGCTTCGGACTTTCCTACAACTTGGCAGAACCTGGGTCTGCCTTCTCCATGGGAGAGTCTGAGATAGCTGTGGCGTCACCTAACACTTCCCAAGCCCTGTCAAGTCATGTTGGCCAAGTGTATAGTGATCCAAGCCCATGTTAGCCTGGGCACAGCTGCTACTGAGTGAAACCAAATCTCCGTTCGGGGAGAAGCGGGGTGGGAAAATTTATCCTCAAGTTTTTGTTAGTTTTGCCTTATTTCTAAGTGCAATAAGGGAGTCTCTCACAGGACTGCGCCTGTGACATCCCGAAGGAGGCCTCCCGGCGGCCCTCCTGGGGCAAAGGTGAACAGACTCAGGCTCCTCAGAACGGTTAGCTCTGACCTTCACCGAGGCCTGCTGCACCTCCCTTTTAGTGTCCTCATCCTGTGGGGTCCATCGCAGCAAAGGGCTTGGTGTCCGGGTCAGTTGGTTATTAACATCCCAACTGCGAGTAGCATTTATCTTGACTGGAAACATTGAAGAGGCGTTCCTGTTGGAGAAAAATGTGAATGTTTTCCTACAAGCACTGCATTAGCTACAACTGTATTTGTGCTGAACATTCTCGCTTCTTCATCAACCAAGTGAGTCCAGATGTGGGTTATCCTGGGATAAACAACTGGTAACATTCTAAACAGTTGTGCAGGTAGTTTGAGGGTCAGATGTTAGACTTCTTCCTTCAGCTCTTCTCTGAGATTCACACATATCACCCCAGCTCTGGTGGGGGCTCACTCTCCATCTGCCTTCTCTCTGGATCCTGCCTCCTTCCCCTGTTGCCCCAGTATGAAAGCCTCCACATGAGCTGAGCTAGAACGTCCTGGAGTCAGTCAGGTCTGGGGCTGCAGCCCATATAAGCATAAGGAGGGATTTCTCCATCTGTTCCATCCCCACAGATAGTGTTGCTGCTGGGCAACAGTGTAGTCTTCTTTTAAGAATCCCCCTTCCCCCTTCACATCCCCCCAAACTGGCTGGTACTCAGAGGGGCTTACATGAAAGACTCCGCTCCAGGGCAGTGCCTGAGGATGTGCCACGCCCCTTCAGGTCAGCTGCCTCCTTTCCCTTGGATTTCCAGGGTCACGGTCCCAGCTGGAAGCAGCAGTTCCTCTAGGAGGAGAGCTGGGCTCTGGCCTTCTGAGAGAGAGGTCAGGGACAGGTCAGTATTGTGGGCAGGCGTGTATCTTCCCAAGTTCTCTTACAGTCCCTACTGGGACTCCCTGACTTATTTTGGTTGGTTTCTAGTGCTACTTCTTTTACAAAATACACTTTGTAGACTTGATTAGATTACTTTATTTAATGTGAGTTTGTGCCTTTTTGTCTCAATTTTCCAATACAGGTATATTGGGGAGAAAAGCAGTCTAATAAAATCCTAGACAGAGCTTCACGGAGTCCAACTTATTGGTGATGTTTTTATGTCCGTTTACAACTTACGTATCTGCAAACTTGCTGATGTCACCCATTTTGCCAGGGAAGGATTAGGAAAGGTACAAGGTATCTCTGAAAACTTTTGCAGGTGTACTTCAATAAATTAAACCACCCCCTTGTTATTTTACTTGCGCAAACATCACATATCTGAAAGTAATTTGGCCATTTCCTACTGGCAGTTATTTTTGCTTTTATATCCCTTCTTCACATCTCTTTTCCCCATCCTACCAAACAACACACATATTTAAAATAATTCTTAACTTTGCTTCCGGGTCTGTGACCCTCATGAAGCTTTTTTGTAAAACTGAATTTTTCTCGGTGAAGTTAGGGCTCTCATCAGATCCAATGATTTTAAAAGAAATCAGTTAATCTTTGACAAAGTAAATAATCATTCCTCGTTTGGTTGTTAAATAGAGGCGGTGACTTGTGTTTCCTCCTTCGTTGATGGCTACTTTTTTTAAGAGTCCAAGAACCCCCAAATGTCCAATGTGTAATACGTAATCGAATGGATCTGAAGCGCGAAAAACGAAGCACAATTTAACCGGCGTGGAGAACTAAGAATGTAGGAGCCCAAAGACTCCCTGAGATCACCTGGAGTTGGGGCGGCGGCGGGAGGGGGGGGGCTGGATTACAGGCAGCACAGCAGGCAGCAGCCTCTTGGGGCCTCTGGGCGTTGGGAGGGGCGGGGCGGGGATGGGGCAGCGCTGAGGTTACAGGCTTTATCAGTGGGACCCACTGGGTCCGGAGCCGCTCAGCGGGCGTGGCGGGGCCTCCCCGGAAGAGGCCCCTCCCGGCGGGCCTGGCGCGGGGCACTCTGGGAGCCGGGGGAGGGGCCAAAGGCGGCGGCGACGCCCACGCGGGCGGGCGGGCAGTGTGACGTCAGGTTCTCCGCCGCCAGGACACGCCCCTCGCGTCCCCGCCCCTAAGCTCCGTCCTCCAGCCTCACCTTTCCGCGCCGCCGGGAGCGCCGCCGCCTCCGCCCCGCACCGCCCCGAGCCCGGCGCCCAGGCCCCGCCTCTTACGGGGGCCGAGGCGTAGTCCGCACCCGGAAGAAAACAGTCCGGCTGCCCGCGCCCGCGGACCGCGGCCCCACAGCGCTGACCGGCCCGGGACCCGCCGGGCGGGAGCGGCCGGCTCTCCGCGGGGCACGATGGAGCCTGTGAGCCCCCTGAAGTCAGCCGAACCGAGAGACAGGAAGCTCAGGTGAGGGAGGCCTCCGCCGAGCCCATCACCGCTGCTTCCGACCCCATGGGGCTGCGGACCGGGGGCAGGACCGGCCTGGGGCAGAGGGGACCGGCCTTACGGGGCTGCTGCTCGTTCCGAGCCGCTCGCACCTCATCCCGGTGTCCCCGGGCTGTGCGTCCCCACACGCCGGCGCCCGGCTTTCCCCCACCCGGCGCCCCATGCAGGTGCCCGGCTGGCTTCTGGAGAAGGCACGGGGGGCGGTTTGAAGTTAAAGGCGTAACAAGGCTCTCCTCAGCTCTAGAGCAGAAACCTGTTCTTACTTTTAATCGGCCTGATCCCGTGATGACCTCCTTAAAATCGGAAAACAAACGTAGTTAAGATCCTGTCGCCCGGTCCCATGCTTGCTCTTGAAGGAGGAACAACAACGCTAAATCACCAGCTTACTTAGTGCAGGTCACGGTGCGGGGATTTGCTGCTGATCGTGGGACTTGGGAATTAGGGCAAGAAATCCCGACTTGAGCTCCCCAGTCACTGAGATCAGGTCCGTGGGAAAACACGGAGCCTTGGAATGAAAGGGCTGCCTTTCTTAAATCCTCTGTCGGACAGCAGGGGGAGATCGCAAACAAACAAAGGAACCACAGCCTCTAGGGCCTGGGGAGAGGGTTTTTGTTTTGTTGATGTTCAAGGGAAGGGGCAGGAAGTTGTTTCAGCTGGCCAAGAATTTATTCAAGTGCGTTTTAGAACATGAACCTCTGAGAAGAGGGGCTGGCGGAGAAGCCTACCCTTTTGTAGCGTTCTCCCATTCTAGACCAGGTCCTCGGGGATGTACCTAGGACTCACCAGAGGCTGGGTGACTGTTCTTGCGCTCCACAGGGTTTGTGCTAAGTAGCCACTTCCCGCTCTGGACTCGGCACCATCTGGGGTTTCCTTGGAGTCCCTCCTGCCCCTGAGAGCTGCTGTGCTGTTGTTTCCCTGCGGCTCAGATGAAGCCGAGATGGAGAATATTATCTACCTGGTTCCTTTTCCCAAAAGGCAGTAGACTTTGGAAGTGCTGAGAAAGCTGTTATTTGGAATCTTCTCCTTAGGCTTTTTTTTCTCTTCTTTTTTTCTTTTTTTTAAAAACTAATTTCAGAGCAGAAAGGAGAGGGGGAGAGAGAGAATCATTGATTGGCTACCTCCTGCATGTCTCCCACTGGGGATCGAGCCCAAAAATCAGATATGTGCATTTTGACTGGAATTGAACCAGTTACCTTTCAGTCCCCAAGCCGACTCTATCTATCCACTGAGCCAAACATGCTAGGGCTCCTTAGGCTTGCTTATGTGCCGGCAGTAGTTTTGCTCCAGGCATCACAGCCATAGGAAGGAGTGAGGAAGGGAACATGGCGTTATCCCTGTTATTTTTTAAGTTTCCCTGTCTGGTGCTGAGGCTTCTCACAAGGTGAAAACAGCCTCCAGAATCTTTGTAGTGGTCTCAGGAACTGAATGAAAGATGGGGGAGTGGAAAGCTGCTGACTGAGCCTCAGATGATTGCTGCAGGGTGAATAGTTGGTAAAGTTAATAAATTCCCGACCGCCTACCCCTTCAGCTCTCCTCCTGTCAGCAGCACCAGAGCTGCCAGATGTGGGCAGCGGTGGGCCTGCGTGGAGGAGCCAAGCCAGGGTGGGAATTTCCCGCTTCAGGGAACACAGGTGGAGATGGAGGGCTTGGGGTTCAGTGCCCCGATCCCCACCACCAGAGGCAGGAAGTCCTGTTTCTCACTGAGTGGACGGTGGACGGTGGACGGTGGCGTGTCCGTGAACAGGCCTGCACGCCCTTCGGGTACCTGTGCGTGTGCCGTCCTCCTTTCTCCACGACCACTCTTTATCCCTCCCACAGCATACATGTCGTGACATGGAATGTGGCCTCTGCAGCTCCCCCTGTGGACCTTGATAGTCTCCTTCAGCTGGACAGCCAGGACCCGAACCTGGACATGTATGTCATCGGGTAGGTGTCCGCAAGGCCCCTTCACCGGTCCCTCTGTCGGAGGTCAGGGAGGCCTGCCCAGTCCCACGCTGTCTCCCTGGGAACGGCTGGCTGTGATCCGTCCTCCCTCTCCCTGGAGGCTGAAGGTTAGCTCTCCGCCTGCCTCAGGCCAGCGTCTCTTGTCTTGTCAGCAATGGCAAGGGGGTGGAAGTCAGGAGCCAGGGGAGGGAGAGATCTTTCGAACCCAACGCTTGAAAGGCCGCTGAGGGCTGCATTGGTTGTCTGTGGTGGAGGCAGGACCCTCCGGGCCAGGGGGAGCCTCTGACCCGCGGGGGGCAGTTTGCAGGAAATGAACTGTGGGATCATGAGACTCCTTTCTGACACTGCCTTTGAAGACCCATGGAGCAGTTTCTTCATGGATGTGCTTTCCCCTCTCAGCTTCATCAAGGTAATTTTCAAGTTCATGGGCACTTGGGAAATGTGTCTTACCTCTTGTCCCATCCCCCAGTCCTTTTGTCTCCCACTCAGGCTTTCATGTTGGTTCCCATTATTTAAAGGCCTAAGCCTCAGTTACACCTAGTTCCCTGGGGCTCCTGACTACAGGAGCTGGAGCTGAGCTGGGACCCCAGGGGTTAATTTACACCTTGATGTTGTTCAGGTTGGGAAAATTCCTTGGGGAGGTGCAGAAGGCTTATTAACCCCTCAGTGACTGCCCATCCCTAAGCAGTCCTCATATGGCTAGCTTACAATCTCTGCGTATAATAATAATTGCTACCATTTATCAAATTCTTTTTTTTAAATATATTTTTTATTGATTTTGTACAGAGAGGAAGGGAGAGAGAGAGAGAGCTAGAAACATCGATGAGAGAGAGTCATCAATCAGCTGCCTCTTGCACACCCCCTACTGGAGATAATCCCGCACGCAACCAAGGTACATGCCCTTGACCAGAATCAAACCTGGGACCCTTCAGTCCTCAATCCAACACTCTGTCCATTGAGCCAAACCAGTTTCGGTCATTTATCAAATTCTTACTTGATGTTAGACATTATAAATAAGCTCTTTATTACATTATTTTTAAATCTTAACTCTTATAATACAGGTATTTTACAGATTAAATCAAGAGTCAGAAGTCATACAGGCTCTCTGGAGTTTGAATCCAGGGTTTTTGGCTTTTTAAATATATTTTTATTGATTTCATAGATGAAGGTATTCTTTTGTTGTTGTTGTTGTTGTTGTTGTTATTGTTAATCTTCATGTGAGGATATTTTTTCCCCATTGACTTTTTAGAGAATGGGCGGGGGAGAGAGAAACATCGATGTGAGACACATCTTTCGGTTGCCTTCCTCACATGTCCTGAACCAGCGCCAGAGATCGAGCCTGCAGCTGAGCTACATGCTCTTGACCAAAATCGAACCTGAGACCCTTCAGTCAAGGGCTGACATTCTAACCAGAGAAAAACCAGCTAGGGCTCTTTTTTTTTTCCCTTTTCTTTTCTCTTCACCCAGTGATATGGGTGGGTGGGTGTGTGGGTGTGTTTTATCAAAAAAAAATTTTTTTTTCTTTATATAGAGGAAGGGTGAGAGAGAAAACCATAGATGTGAGAAAGAAACATCAAGCAGTTGCCTCCCATACGCACCCAGCTGGGAATCAAACCCAAAACCTAGGTATGTGCCCTGGCCAGGAATTGAACCCAAAACCGACGACAGCTGAGCCACCTGGCCAGAACATAACCTCTATTCTTAACTACTATATTGCCATACTGGTGAGCTCCAAGGCTGACAGGTATCCTGTCTATGGCTAAACTGGTGGTATAGAGTATCCTCCCATTACAGGGGTCATGCACCTCAAATTGTCAGAAGCCCAGAGGTTAGGAAAGGGGAGATATGTGTGGAGGCAAAGGGCTGCCAGTCTGCAGGGCCAGTATCTTTTTGAGGAATCTTTAGACCAGAGGAGAATCCACAGGAAGACTCTAGATTGCCGATCACCTTTCTGCCTTGCATCGCTGAGGGATGAAACACTCCCATTCAAAGCCCTTAATGCAATGCTTCGTGCAAAATACCAGAATTGCCCTATTCCCTTTGCTGGGTGACTGGGTTACTTTAGAATTAATTCTGTTGCCCTGGTTTGTTTAATGGTGCTGAAGCAAGAGCTGTGACTCCTCCCAAGTTGGGCAGAGCCAAAAGAGGAAATACTACATGGTGTTGTACTACATGGTTGCTATGAGGCCAGAAAACACCAGCACCGAGCCTTCGGCTCCCTTCAGATTAAATCAGGCCTCTTCCTGCAGATACGGAGCTCGATCCTCTCAGAGGGCAGAACCACTTCTCTCACCACCCACTTTCTTCTCCAGACGAAGCCTCCTGCACCTCAGCTAATTGGCAAGGGATTGGTAGGATGGAATTGAGCCAAGGAAATTAGCTCAGCTTGTGGCAGGGATACAACCCTTTCCCACCCCTGCCACCTCCCAAGGTTGGGAGACCAGCCTGAGGGCCTGGCACCCAAATCAGACGACCCTCCTGCCTCCAGCCAAGAATTGAGGGGAAGGGATGGGCCCCCCTGCAGCCTGTTCGTGGACAGGAGTAGGTTGCGAAGCCTGGGGCTGCCCCCTTTGCTGGCTGCAGGACTCCCAGTCACCTACTTTCTAGGCCCTTCCTTAGCCCTGCCCACTTCATTTCCTCCAATTGGAACTTCCCTACAAATCTGCCTCTCCTCCAGCCCCACCCTTTCTCCCCGTCTGAGGCCTTCCTGCCCCACCCCACCCCCACTTCCCTGCTCCTTCACAAGTGGACTGGTGCCCAGATCAGCTCCGGGTTAGGATTAAACTTGAAACTCTCCCTGAATCTTTACTCGCTCCCTTGGGAGTCAGGCTCTCGTATCTAGCCCTTCCCCTCCTTTCGTTACCGTACGTGCATGTGAAGAGTGGAAACCCAGACGGGATGGAGGGAAGAGCAGTGGACACAGTGACAGCACCCAGGGCTCAGCCCTAGGTTCTCACGCCCCTTCGCTCAGTCCTGGGTTTGGGGTTCCCCTTGCTTCGACTCCTCCACAGTGCCAGAGCTCCTGGCCTGCTGGATCAAGTTTCATAATTCCTGGAAGGCCCCAGTACACACTCCCCACCCGGGGATTTCCTCCCTGGCCTCTGCACCTCGGCTCCGGAAACAGCTCCTTGAGGGGTGGATGTAGACAGCCTGGAGTGAGATAGAGGGCCGCTGGCTAAGGCCATTCTCACGCCCACCCCCTCTTGCCTCGGACAGCAGGGGTTTGGGCATCCTGGTGCTTTGCTGTTGGTAACCAGGTGGTCCTGCTGGTTACATGGTCTCCGTGAGCTTGGGTCATTCATCTGGAAAACAGGGAGAGAGGGTCCGTACAGAGTTGGACAGGGAGCGTTGGTAGATGTTAGCTCTTCTTCCCAACCTGCAAACGCGTCTCTTGTACTCACTGTCAACCCCTCTATGTTGCTTTGTGAACATCCAACTGCCCACCATCTGTAGTTAATTGGGGGGAGCATTTTCTTTTTCTTTAATATGTTTTATTGATTTTTTACAGAGAGGAAGGGAGAGAGATAGAGAGCTAGAAACATCGATAAGATAGAAACATCAATCAGCTGCCTCCTGCACACCCCCCACTGGGGATGTGCCCGCAACCAGAGTATGTGCTCTTGACCAGAATCGAACCCGGGACCTTTCAGTCCGCAGACCAACGCTCTGCCGCTGAGCCAAACTGGTTTCGGCAAGGGGGGAGCATTTTCTTAATTTTTTTCACTGAGCTATAACGTTTTCAGAAAGTATGTGTATGGTTTGATGGGTTTTTATCTGTATGTTCATCCATGTTACTGCCAGTCTAGTCAAGAGTCACAACATTTCCAGCACCCTGGAAGGCTCTCTCATGTTCCTTCCCTGTATTTACTTTTTTATTTACTTTAAAAAAAAAAAATTGATTTCAGAGAGAAAGGGAGAGGGAGAGCGAGATTGAAACATCAATGATGAGAGAGAATCATTGATCGGTTGCCTCTTGCACGTCCACTACTGGGGATCGAGCCCGCAACCCGAGCATGTGTCCCTGACCAGATTTGAACCTGAGACCCTTCAGTCCACAGGTTGATGCTCTATCCACTGAGCCAAACCAGCATGGCCTGTATTTACTTTTAAGAATCCTTAAACCGCCGAAACCGGTTTGGCTCAGTGGATAGAGCGTCGGTCTGTGGACTGAAAGGTCCCAGGTTCGATTCCGGTCAAGGGCATGTACGTTGGTTGCGGACACATCCCCGGTAGGGGGTGTGCAAGAGGCAGCTGGTCGATGTTTCTCTCTCATCGACGTTTCTAGCTCTCTATAGCTCTCTCCCTTCCTCTCTGTAAAAAATCAATAAAATATATTAAAAAAAAAAAAAAAAAAAAAAAGAATCCTTAAACCAAGCACTGACCAGTTTGGCTCAGTGGATAGAGTGTTGGCCTGCGGACTCAAGGGTCCCGGGTTCAATTCCCGTCAAAGGCATGTACCTTGGTTACAGGGCACATCCCCAGTAGGGAGTGTGCAGGAAGCAGCTGATCAATGTTTTTCTCTCATCGATGTTTCTGACTCTCTATCCCTCTCCCTCTCTGTAAAAAATCAATAAGATATATTTTAAAAATAAAAAAGAACCCTTAAACCAAAACATAATAGTTGCCAGTTAATTCTTCCAGTATCCAGTACACAGGGGTGGGGGCCCAGGAGTACCCAGAGGACCTCAGGAGGGCATTGGTGAGAGGAGCGCCTAGGCGTGCCTGGGGCTGGGATGAAGAGTCAGTGCCCACCTGATGGCATGGTGCCTTGGCAAACTTGCCTTCTCTGGCCTTAACCTCCAGACCCAGGAACAGAAACAAACTTGCTCAGCTCCCACAGTACATCATTTGGCAGCTAAGGGAGTGAAACTCTGAGACTTGAACTGGGATACCGTAGCCCCAGGGAGGGCATTTGTGTAGCTCAGCGCCTGGCAGGGCCCACGTGGCCGGTGCAGGGAGGTGAATGACCGTTATCCTCCCTGTCCTGCAGGTCTCCTCTGTCCGCATGCAGGGGCTCCTCTTACTGGTCTTCGCCAAGTGTCAGCATTTGCCCTTCATCCAGATCCTCTGTGCTAAATCCACACCCACTGGCCTCTTCGGGTTCTGGGTAAGGACCGAGTCTTACTGAGCCATGAACGGAGGCCTCCTGGCCTGGGAAGGGCTGGGGCCTTAGAGCTGGACAGACGGAAAAGGGGGTAAAATGAACCTTGGCATTCTGTCCAGTATAGTGCCCGCATGCCCACGCTCCCGCCTCCGGGATCTTAATATCCTGAGACAAAGGCTTGGTGAGCTGGGCTCTGGATGGAGAGCTCGCCCTGGGAAGCTGAATGGCCCTCGGAAAGCCTGTGGGAGGAGAGACCATCTCTCCTTAGGTCTACGGTGGAAAAAGAGCTGTTTCCCACCCAGAGGACATCCAACCCTTTTGCCACTTGTCCTACCAGGGGAACAAAGGAGGCGTCAACATCTGCCTGAGGCTTTATGGCTATTATGTCAGCATCATCAACTGCCACCTGCCCCCGCACCTGGCCAACAATGACCAGCGGCTGGAGCACTTTGACTGGATCCTGGAGATGCAGAATTTTGAGGAACCTGATATCCCCAACATCCTGGACCATGAGTGAGCATGCAGTTGCAAACTGCCGCCCCGCCCTCTCTCCCACACAGCCCAGCTAGCGTCCTCCGCCACATCACTGCTGCCCAGCCGGAGGCAGTGTGTGCTCTTCTCCCAGCCTCGCCCCTGATACCCATCTGCTCTCTTATCACGCTTTGCCTGCCTCAGGTCTGGGACCCCATCCCCTTCCCTGGCCCCTCTGTCCTGCCTAGAAGCCCTGGATACTTCCGAACATCCCTGGTCAAGAACCTGGGGTTCCTGGGGTGGTTCATAGGGCTGGTTCTCAGCCTCGCCTGGTGGCCCATTGAAGGAGGGGCAGATCCTGTTAGTATTTGCCACTCGCCCTGGGGCTGGTCTCTTCACCTGGAAAGGTGGGTAGGAGCCACGAGGACAGGCCTGTTGGGCCTATGCCCCGTCTTCACCTAGTGCTCCCCTAGCATCTGATTTCTCACCTGCAGCCCCTGGAGGGAGCGCCTGAGCCTTCTGTTGCTCCTCCCTTCTTTGTCCTCATCACATACCTCAGCTGCCTTTTCTTTCTGAAGCCTCATTGTCTGGTTTGGAGACATGAACTTTCGGATCGAGGACTTCGGGTTGCACTTTGTTCGGGAAGCCGTAAAGAGTCAGAGCTACAGTGACCTGTGGGAGAAGGACCAGGTACCAAGGGGACTCCAGGGGGGTGATCTGAGCCCAGGGTGGAGGTCCACACTGAAATCTGGGGAGCACTGCTCAGGTTCCTTAGTGCTTCTCTCCTTTCCCAGTCCCCCGAAATCCCTGTGCCCAGGCAGGCAGGAGTCGAACCCGGCTTCACACTGAGGGTGGGGCAGACAGTCCTGTCAGGGCCTGGTCTTTTGAAGGAACCAGCTAGAGCTAAGGGGTGCTTTATCACAGGAAGAAAGAAGGCCTTTGGCCTGTTGAGCACCAACCTTCTTGCATCCCTGTCTTTCCCATCCCCAGGCTTGCTCGCCTCCTAAAGGATGAGATACTTCCCATTGGGGGAACCCTGCTACCCCAGCCTCCCCTCTGATACATGCTAGCGGTTCCCAGAGAGATGGAACCTAAAGCTTAGTCCCTCTAGTCCAGCGGTCACCAACCTCTCGGACCTCACGGACCACCTGTTGGCGACCGCTGCTCTAGCCCAAGGACTGGGAGATGGCAGGCAGCTGCCTCCCCCGGGACTGTGGGGTAATGTTTGCAAAAGGCGTCAGCTGTTCTGGAGGGTGGGATGCGGAGGCTGCCACTGGGCGGTGGGGAAGTGAAGTGACTCTTGCCCCACCCTGATGGCTGATCCCTTAAAGGGAATGTGGTGCTGGCCGTGGGGTCGGGACCATTGGGAAACGGGACTGTGCCCTTCTCTGCAGCTCAGCATCGCCAAGAGATGCAACACGCTGCTCCGGGAGTTCCAGGAGGGCCCCCTGCTCTTCCCGCCCACCTACAAGTTTGACAAGAACTCCGACAACTATGACACCAGGTGAGGGGCTCTGGCTGGAGAGGATCAGTCCACCTCGGTTCCGGCATTAGCCCGGGAGGAGGAAATGGGGAGCCAGGAGGCCTGGGGAGTCAGACTGTGCTGGCCCCAGTGACACTGGGAGCTGCTCCGAGTAGAAGTGTTAGGGAAGCAGGATGATATCCAGCCATCACTCAGGAATGGTGCCTCTCACCGCTGCGAGGCACTGACCGCGGGAGCTGTCCCAGATGGTCCTCAGGGAGCCAGTGCGGTCCAGGATGGGTGGCTCGCAGGGCAGGTAGGGCCAGAGAAGAAGCGGAGGCAGCTGGTTCCTGACTTAGGAGCGGCTGCTTTTCAATAATCTGGGAACCCTTCCCCCGACTCCCCAGGGCTTTCTGGTCCTCCCCAGAGCGGGGGTTGGCTCAGCCAGTTTCTGGTATGAAGTACCCCTGCCCTAGCTGTGGGTGGCCAGGCACTATTAGGAAGGTGAAGTAGTGGTCATCAGTGGAGAATTTTATGGGGGGAGAATATAGAGGTAGCACTTCTAGTAGTTAGAAGCACAGCTCTGCATCAGCTGCATGACCTTGGCCAAGGTAAGGCTCGATTTTGTCATCTATAAAATGGGGTGATAACTTGGTTGAGGATTGAATGAGACCTTGCACCCAGTAAGCACTGTGCTAACTGCTATCATTATTTTTAGATTCATGTATTTGGATAATAGTTGTTTTTTAAAATCTTCATAGTTTTTTTGTTTTGTTTTGTTTTGTTTTTTTATATTTTTATTTATTTCAGAGAGGGAGAGAGAGAGATAGAAACATCAATGATGAGAGAGAATCATTGATTGACTTGCCTCCTGCACTCTCCACACAGGATTGAGCCTGCAACCCAGGCTTGTGTCCTTGACTGGAATTGAACCTGGGACCTTTCAGTCCATAGGTTGGGCCACACTCTATCCACTGAGAGCCAAACTGGCGAGGGCAGTGGTTAGAAAGCTCATTGGTCAACAGAGCCAAATATCAACAGTAAAATTATTGAAATTTCTTTTGAGAGCCAAATTTTTAAAACTTAAACTTCTTCTAACGCCACTTCTTCAAAACAGACTCGCCCGGGCCGTGGTATTTTGTGGAAGAGCCACACTCAAGGAGCCAAAGAGCTGCATGTGGCTCATGAGCCGTAGTTTGCCGACCACGGGGCTAGAGCAAAAAGCTCTATAGTCCCTGGCCCACTTAGGGCGGGGAGAGAAAAAGAAGAACCCCTTATGTTAGGAGGTTTTGTGCTTCACTTGGACCAGCCTCTTCATTTGTTTCTCCTAATAGGACTGTTTTTCTGAGGGAGGTGGGAGGTCCTCCAGAGCACCCCCGGCCTCTGGGATTTCGGGGGGAAAGGGATCTCCACATCCAGGCCAGGGCGAGAGGGGGAACTGCTGGCCCAGTGCTAGCAGTGGCACGGCAGAGCCAGTGTCCCCGCCAAGAAATGGGGAGCGGGGGAGCCATTTCATGAGTGTGGAGCAAGACGGAATGGGGTCATGGCTTGGGCAATGCACACAAGAAGAGGGCACGAACACGAGCAGGGTTGAGCCAAGGCAGTCAAGCAGGCCAGAAAGGAGGTAAGAGGGCAGGCAGTCTCTGCTGGCCGGTCACAGCTTAGGGAGACTGGCAGTCTCCCCACCCAGCCATAGGAAATGAGAGCCCTGGGAATTCTAAGGCCTTGGTGGGTCAGGCTGGGCCTTGGGGCTGGGACTCTTCACCATGGACTCTAAAACCTCCCTTGACATCAGGAAGAGAGCTGCTGACAGGCCATGGAGCGGGTGTCCCTTTGCCCCCACCCCCAGGGACCAGGAGACTGAATGGAAGTTATTGCAAACAGCAGTTGGCAGGGACTGAGATTGGGTAGAGAGACTCGGCTGGCTTAGCTAGTGATGGCGGAGCTGGGGCTGAGACCTGATTCTCTGGACTCGGGCCACATGCTTTCCTTCAGCCTGCAGCACCTCCGAGTTCACAGCTGGTTTTGCCAGCAGCTGCAGGAAGGAGGAGGGATGGGAGCAGCACAGCCTTGCCGAGGAGGAGGAGAAGATACTTATGTCCACAGCAGAGATCCCTCCACTTGTGCCTGACATTACCGAGCACCTTTGATTGCAAAGGGCTTCGTCGGCAACACTTCACTTAATTCGTACCGTATCCTCATTAGGTAAACTGTTGTCACTGACTTCTTGCAAATAAGGAAACTGAGTCTTGGAATATCTGAGTAGAATAGTAACAGTCCGTGACTGAGCAATAATTTGAACTTGAGTCAGTGTGACTCCAGGAACAGGGTGGGAGGACGTTATAGGAGCTCCCATGTGGCCGGGGCCCGAGCCCCACACGGAGCAGGGGCATCTCTGTCTGATCAGACCGGCGTTCATCCGAGAGCCTCATCTCATCTCAGACATTATCTCTACTCGACCACTTCCCGTCTCCCTGAGAGTTCTCTCCTGCCTTAGGCTGCCGAAAGCCTTATGCTTCCCATGTCACTTGTAAGACACAGCGTGCGTTTGTTACTGTACTGTGAATGCTCAGAGTGCAAAGATAGGATCTGACTTGTGACCATCCTGGGATGTAGCATCTGTTTAAATTGGGGGTCCGAAAAGATGAAATGGAAAAAGGAGCAGCCAGGCTAGTACAGGGACCCACGCATAGCAAGAGGCCCAAATACACACTATCAAGTCCAGGAGTTGGCAGACTGAAGGTTCCCAAACTCTAGGCGGACGTGCGGAGGTGGAAGCTGTGGGGAGGGAGCGGCTGAAGCCAGGAGGATCCATCCGAATTGTCAGGAAGGCGGCAGAGTTTGGCAGAAAGAAGGACAGGCATTCCGATCGGTCAGCAGCGCTGACAAGAGGTACCTTGAATGGAGCCTGACCAGCTGTGCAGAGTAACTGAGTGAGTGGTGTGCTGGGCGTGGGAGCCGCTTTGCTCAGCCACAGCAGTGTCCCGGAGCCAAGATGTAATGAGACCGAGGTCAGCTCCATTACAGGAGGGTGAAAGGGCTGAGGGCGGGAAATCCTGTTCAATCCGGGATTGCAGGAGGCTTGTGTTACATGAACCCAGTCACCCTCTCCACTAGGCAATGAGCAGAGGGTATTAGGATCAGTCTAGTCAAGACTTTGTCCAGAGTTCAGTGAGACACAAGGAAGTCATCTACAGGGAGCTGAAGGGAAAAGTGCTTTCAGACCCAAAAATAGAGCACATCACCACTTCTAGGTCAGTAAGTTGGCTCAGTTGTTTTTATACATTGATTGATTGATTGATTTCAGAACGGAAGGGAGAGGGAGAGAGATATCGAAACCTCAATGATGAGAGAGAATCATTGACCAGCTGCCTTTTGCATGCCCCTCACTGGGGACCGAGCCCACAACTAGGGCATGTGCCCTGACCGAGAATTGAACCGTGACCTCCTGGTTCATAGGTCGACACTCAACCTCTGAGCCACACCGGCTGGGCAGTTGGCTCAGTGTTTTAGGCTCTTAAACAGAGAGAATCTTTCAGACCTGCTTGGTTTTAGTATTTTGAAAGTCAAGGCATACTAATGTTGAGAAACAATTCTTATATTCAGTCATGACCATTCAGCCAAAAAGCACGAGTGAGGCCCCATCCAGGTAATGCGCGCAGTAGCACGCGCTGTAAGGCAGTCCTGGCAGCTGTGGTTGGCCACTGCGGGGCTGAGCAGACGGCGGAGCGCTGTGGAAGGAGGGCAGGCTTCAGTCAGCAGACCTGGCAGGCATCGGCCTCCACCGGGACAGGGTGACCTTTCTGAGCCTCAGTGTCCTGTGGGGAGAAAAGTGTGATCTGGAACATTCTTCCAGTGTTGGAAGGAGTGGAACAGCCTTTGAGACACCTGTCACAGCGCCTAATGCACAGGAGGATCCCAGGCTTAGCTATATTATTATTAGAAATGGGGGGATTGATGCAATATTTGATTAGTACACATTTATTTTGCTTGTTTCTTGTCATTTGTTTGTCACTCTCATTTCTGGGATCCCCAGTTGGCCTGGCACATAATGAGGGCAGTAAATCTGGTTGAAAGGATGAGTCCTACAGGTGGCCAGAGATGAGCCTGGACCAGCGCACGGAAAAGGAGCAAAGGGAGACAGACTAAGAGGAATTGAAGGGGAAGGAGAGACAGGCTGTGGTCAGTCCTTGGGAGGATTCTGGCGTGACAGCGAGTCTGGGCTCCTAATGTTGAGGGAAGTTGGGGAGGGGACATGCTTTGAAAGGGATAGTGGTACATTCCTGTGGTTTATTACCACGTCTTAAGCATTGTTCGGCACGGAATGTCCAAGACCCGGTGTCTGTAGTCTCTGGAATGGTCATACCACATTCCCATGTGCACTGAGCACTCCTCAGAAGAGTGAAGAGCTGAAACAGCCCAAGGAGGCCAAGCAGATGTGGTTGAGGCAGTTACCACTTCTTGACCACTCCCTGACTCACCTTAATTTATTTAATCTTCACAAAGATTCTTTGAAGTAAGTACTATTATCAACCCATCTAAGAATCAAAGAAATCAAGGCTTAGAGTGATGAGGTCACTTACCCGAGGGCACATAGCCTTCTTACCTTTTAGAACTGGATTACTGGTTTATTATAAAAAGATGTCATTCCAGAATAGGCAAGTAGAGGAGACACGAAGGGGAGGTATGGGGAAAGGGCCCGGACTTCCCAGGCCTTCTCCAGGCCCGCCACTCGCCCCTGTCACCTCCTGTTCACCAGCCTGGAACCTTAACAGGGCGGAACACACACACACACCAAAATCGGCTGCTCTCTGAGCCTAGAGTCAGGGAGTTCACCATCGAGACACTGTTCTGCATCTGATACTAGAAAACTATTGCTATAGAACTTAAAATAGTAATTGAATAACAGAGAAGACAAAAATAGCCTCTCTTGTCTCCCCGTTCTTCCTCTCCCCTCATCCCCAGTGAGAAAAAACGCAAGCCTGCATGGACTGACCGTATCCTGTGGAGGTTGAAGCGGCAGCCCCACCCGGACTCCTGTACCCCAAGGCCACCGGCCCCCGACTTCTCCCTGTCTCTGAGGAGCTACGTCAGCCACATGATGTACACCATCAGTGACCATAAACCTGTCACGGGCACCTTTGACTTGGAGGTGAACTTCCGGGCTGCCCAGCACCTGGCAGAGGTGCAGCCATGCTGGGCCGCATCCCCACACCCTCCGGCCCGCGGCTCGAGTGTCCACAGACCCCGAGGGAGGCCTGTGGGAGACACGATGGCTCTCCTCCCAGGTCAGGTATCCCTGCTCTTAGAGCCCGTCAGACACTGCTCAGGCCCTTTGGGGACAGGTTTCCATTTCCTCTTGGCTCTGTCCCTGGGGGCCGAGTTCCATTATGCTTATTACCTACTATGTGAAGCTGGACTTCCTTTTATTGCTCTGAACCTCTCTGGATCAGGTTGCAAAGGGAGCTCCCTCCATCCTGTGTTTTGCCATCTAATGACCACGTCAGTGTTAACCTTTGAGCTGCTGACTGCCCTCACCTTTTCATGCTGGTTTGTCTGTACATCTTTTGTTCTTATTGCAAAGCTGTTCCCGCCACAGGCGCCCTTTCCCTGAAAATTGAATTTGGGTCTTTGGGCAGGAACCCCGAAGGTCTGAGCGCAGCTACCTGGCTCCTTAAACCTGTTAGCAGTTTCCCCTGTTCTCCCCCCGCCCTCACCCCTCAGCACTGGACTCTGCTTGGTTACCCACCTGACCCTCAGCTCTGTCCCTCCTGGCAGGACCAGGGACCCCGACAAGCCTTCGGCCCTTTCTCTTTCCAGCTGGCCAGCCACGGCCTGCTGCTTCCCCAGGGCAGCCCAGCATTCTGTGCCCACCACCCTGGGCCCCTCTTCCGACCCTCCCGTGTTGGGAGGGCACCACAAGGACATTTATCTCAGGGAAGGGAATGGTGCTCTGGATTGTCAACCCCTTTCCTGTCCCTGTGTGTAGCTGAAGCCGTTGGTATCTGTCCCACTGATCACCCTGAAGCCAGAGGGCCTGTGGACCGTGGAGAAAGCTATGCTTATCAACTACTCTTTAACTACTCAGGACTTCCCCAGCAGCCCCTGGGACTGGATTGGACTGTACAAGGTGATGTGGGGCGAGGCCGGGAATCCCATCACCCCTCCCTCTCTGGTTTATCCATCCTGAGGGCTTGTGGGAGCTGGACACAGACTAAAGAGCTCACCCAGGGGCTGCCAGTGAAGGGGAGGGTGTACAGTAGATAGCCAGACCTAGGAATGAGACCTCCTCTCCTTAGGATTTGCTGTAGGTCCTGTGTACCACCACACACCCCCTCCCCCCCATTACTGACGGCCCAATCCCCCTTCCCACAGGTGGGGCTTCGCCACATTAATGACTACGTGTCCTACATCTGGGTCAGGGACAACCAGGTCTCCTTCAGCGACGGGTTGAACCAGGTACCTGCCCCTTCCTGAGACAGGTGGCCCACACCCCAGCAGGTGGGCTTGGCTGCGGCGTAACTAGTTGCTAAGAGCCGGGTGGGGCTCGGGGCCGGGGAGCTGACCCCATTCCTGCCCATCCTCCCCTCCAGGTTTACATCAACATGAGCGATATTCCCGAGACTGAAGATCAGTTTCTCCTCTGTTACTATAGCAACAGTCTGCGTTCCGTGGTGGGGATGAGCAATCCGTTCAAGGTAACAAGGTGGGGGAGGGGGAAGGGACCCAGGGGACTTGAGCCCCGCTTCCATTCCCCGAGGCCACAGGCCCAGGAGCCCACCTGTCCCCGCAGCAGCAGCAGGTGGGGGATGCCAGCGGTGGGACAATCCGGAGGAAGTCCTGCTCTTTCCCCTCCCGCTCACTGCCTATCTCCACCGCAGGTCCACGCCTTCTTGGAGAAGGACCCGCTGGGTGAAGTCCAACCACAGATCTGAGCCTCGATGAGGGGAATCCAGGGCGGAGGCCAGAGCTGGCGGCCAGCTCTGCTCACCCCTTCCAGCAGTGCTGGGGGCCCAGCCGGCCCCCTGGGGAGGCAGCAAGTATCCTTCCCTTCCCAGGGGAGTTCTCGCCACACTCCTTTGCTCTCTCCAGTCCAGATCTCTGGAATTGGCCGCTCAAATACAGGTTTTTTGCTGAGCCGATTGAAACCAGCTAATTTGTCCACAGTGAAGACCTGGGGGCAGTCCACTGGATGTGGGAGGGGCCCTCCAGCTTACAGCTCATTTCTTGCTTTTCCCCGCGCACACTTCCAGTCCTGCCCAAGCAGGCCTGCCAGGCACATGCCCCATCTGGCACAGGCCTGCATTCTTGTCACTCCATCCTGGGCCTCAAGCTGCCCGGGGTTGGGGGGGAGGCGGGACGGGGAGGCAGATGCTCACATTTGTACAGGCTCCATAGACTGGTTGGTGCAAGCAGCACTGGGTTCCAGGAGTCTTGGCATCTCATTGCCTGTCTCCCTGAGGGACAGGAAGAAGGTCTGGGAGCCTTGTTTTGAACAGAAGCGGTATGACCGAGTGGGCAGGATGGAGGGGCCCGTTACCCAGGTTGGAGTGTGACCCAGGACGTCCTAGGACCTGAGCAGAGAACTGGACCCAGGTTCACTTCTGCTGGTGGATCTTGTGAAGGCCTCCAAGTTTTCCCACGGGCTCTTTGTCCAGTCCAGCTCATCTGCCCCACCCTTGCCTGAAGTCATTAACCAGAAAACCTGCCCTCTCTCTAGACACCTGGGACCTAGAGGTGGGGGCAGGCAGAGAGGAAGGCTGGAATCGAGACGCTTTGGAGAATCTGGCCCTGGGGTCTTCAGGGAGCATTCTCCAGTGCTGTGTGGACATGGCTGTCCCTCCTACTTGCCTCCGGCCACCGGTGACTCAACGGCCCTCTCCCAGGAAAGGACACTCAGGGAGCCGCTCTGTGACTGTCACACAAGCCCTGCGACCTGAACGGAGGAACACTGCGACTGCTCTGCATTCCGTGCTCCACCCGGGAGCGTGTGGACCATCGAGAACAGGCCCCTGGCCCCAGCGGGCCTTGATTCTCTCTGTTGTCTGTTACATGGGGGATAATTAGAAACATGGCTTTTACACATGTGTGGCTCCTTTATGAGGGTGGGAAGGGGTACACAGTGATGGACCCTTGCTGGACTCCAGGATGAGAGTCCTATAGATCCAGACCAGCCTGTGTGTGTCTGAGAGGAACATGTTGCCCAGGTGGGAGTGGGGTGAGGGTCTGGAATAGTGACCCTCTGGGTCCGTGGCCCACTTGAGGCATGCTATTGGGCACTAATAGAATGGGTTTCTTGCCGAAACCGGTTTGGCTTAGTGGATAGAGCGACAGCTTGTGGACTGAAAGCCCCAGGTTCGATTCTGGTCAAAGCCATGTACCTTGGTTGCAGACACATCCCCAGTAGGGGGTGTGCAAGAGGCAGCTGATTGATGATTCTCATTGATGTTTCTAACACTCTATCCCTCTTTCTTCCTCTCTGTAAAAAAAAATAAATTAAAAAAAATGAGTTTCTTAGAACTGATGAGTCAGAAAAGGTGCTTTCTCTGCTCTCACTGGCTCTTCACCCGCCACTCTCTCAGACCTTAGTTTTGCTCCTTGGTCCTGAGTTAAGCTATCCAAAAATATCACCATCACCCTAGCCAGTTTGGCTCAGTGGTTGGAACATCGGGCCTGGGACTGAAGGGTCCCAGGTCAAGGACACATACCTCGGTTGCAGGCTCCATCCCTGGCCTCTGGCGTGTGGGAGGCAACCAATCAATGTCTCCCACATGGACGATTCTCCCCCCCATTCCTTCCACTCTAAAAAGCATTGGAAAAAATATGCTTGGGTGAGGCTTAACAAAACAAAAAAAAAAATCACTGTCTTTTCTTTCTGCTCCCTACCTGGAAGTTCCCATAGTAACCTCTATCCCTGCCCCCAATACACACACACACACACACCTGAAGATCCTGAAGCCTGCCAAAACCAGTTTGGCTCACTGGATAGAGCATCAGCCTGCGGATTGAAAGGTCCCGGGTTCGATTCCAGTCAAGGGCATGTACCTTGGTTGCAGGCACATGCCCCGGCAGGGGGTGTGCAAACATCGATCTGATCGAAACATCTGATCTATGTTTCTCATCGATGTTTCTAACTCTATAAAAAATCAAAATATACCTTTAATAATAATAAAAAAGATCCTAACAATAAAGATTGATAAAAAAAAAAAAAAAGATCCTGAAGCCTTGCACTTGCTACTCCATTTCTTCTCACATGCACCACCATCATGGGTGCTGCCACTACCCTGCATTTGTCAGACCACAGCTCAGGAGAGGGACGATGGAGGCAGCTGTGGTACCTTGCAGGACCAGACAGGCGTTAAGACCAGTGTGAATCACTGGTCTATCTCTACCCACAGTCTCAATTGTCTGTAAAATAAAATAATGCACTATTCACAACTATGTGTGAAAGAACAATTGTACACACACAAAAACACCCAAACTAACGCTATACCCACCTCATGGTCCCCGTAGCCCTGGGGCTGGACCTCCAGGGCTGCTGAGGCCAGGGGGCCCCCATTTCTCCTCTTTGTGGAGCAGGCCCATCCCGCCTCCCCCTAAGTCTTCACTGCCCGCCCCTCTCACAGCCCCCTTCCCAGGGCAGAGCCCTCCTAGCCTGGCAGGAGTGAGTCCAGCAGGGAATGAGGCGGGAGGGGAAGGGGGTGTGCTTTCCCTCCTCTTGGCCCCAGTCAGGATATGGCCGCTCTGGGCCCAGCCCTGACCCACTGGGTGGAAACAGGAAATGTGTGAGACTTGGTGTGTGCTGGTCTCGGCCTGGCTCCGGCGGCTGATAAGGGCCATTGTGTGGCTGCCGGGGATGAGCCTGCCCTGGATGGATGTGCTTCCTGGAGGAAGGAAGGAAGCTTTGCTGGTCTTTCCTGGGCGGGCAGAGCTGTGAGAGGGAAGGGAAGGGAGCCTGGGGGAAGGTGCCTGCCCATGGCTGGACTTCACCCCTCCCATGCCAGCCCTCCCTCTGGAAAGGTCACTTTCCCCCAGCCACTTCCCCTTCTCACTTCCTCAAGGAATGGCTGGAGACCCAAGGGCTCAATCCCAGGCCAGGAAAGTGTCAGTGGTGATTTAGCAACAATGAAGACAGCAAAACAGGAACATTCAGGGTGGGGGGCACCTGAGGGTGCCAATGGAAAAGTAAGGAGCCAGCCGGCCTAAGGCTGCCCACAGCCAAGGACCCCAGGCCAAGTGGTTGAGGCTCCAGAGGAGGGCAGTACGAAGGGCAGTCACAGTGTCCTCCCTGCCTCTCCCTCTTCCCAATATGGCCAGCCCCCAGCAGCTCTGGCCTTTCAAATTCAAGGGGCTCATGTGCTGCTGTGGGAGGCAGGCACATTTGGGAGGGGGGGGGGTGCGCGTTGCATGCAGGAGGGGCAGTGCTCACTGATGGATCCTCTTGGCTTAGGACAGAATGTGCATTTTCATTTGGGGAGTGGTCCGTGTGCTCTCCAGCAGACACCGGTGAGTGGGCAGGGGGAGATGGGTGGGTGGGTGCGTCTCCTACCCTCTGACCTAGAGCCAGGTTACCCCAGGGGTGGCTCTATCAGCTGCTCTGGTTACCTGGGACAACAGGCATTTCCTCCATCACTCAGCCCCTCCTCTTCCTGCCCCAGTCCTCTGGGCCAAGAGGCCTCCCAATCAGACCTGGGCTGCTCCAGCTGTGTCCTGAGGAGCTGGACCAGACACATCCCCTGGGGCTGGACTTGAAGCTTAACCAAGTGGCCATCCCAGCGTGAGACCAGATTCCTGGCTGTGCGGACAGCGATAGCCAGTGAGCAGGCAGGCAGGCCTCTGCCCAGAAGCCCCAGTGCCCAGCACGCTGGCAATCCACAGGCGGAATGGCGCTGCAAGTGGAGCTGATCCCCACCGGGGAGATCATCCGCGTGGTTCATCCCTACAGACCCTGCAAACTTGTAAGTTGGGGTGCTGAGGGGGGGAGGAAGGAGGGCAGTGTCTCCCCAGGGCCCGCAGCCCTCTTTCCAGCAAACCTCTGGGAAGAGGTGAGCAGCGGAAAGGGGTTCCAATCCTTGTGGAACAGGAGGAGACTGGACAAGGGGGGGAATGGGGAGGAGGGGGAAAGGTTTTAAGTGCCACTATTAACCATCACTAGGAGCAGGGTTTTCAAAGTGGGAATCTGGGTTTGAATCCCTTCTCCTCCTGCTCCCTGATCCTCGGTGCGCTGGGCTAGGAACTGGGCATAGCACAGAGGTGCCGGGGCTGCTCTGAGGTCAAAGGACTAGTGCATGCAAAGCTCCGGGCCATAGTACAGGCTCAGTCAATGCCTTCCCTTCCCGTGGGCTCAGAGCATTGGCCAGCTCAGAACACTGGCTCCGAGGGTGAAGGGGGAGAGGCGGTCACAAATGGGGAAGAACCGATCTGGCTCAGCCGAAGAGGAGGGTTGTGTTTGCTGAAGGAATGCATAGGGGCCCTAGGACGGTAAGGGAGAACCCCATCAGACGCACCCACCCACCCATCTTTGCGGAGGGAGGGAGGAAAGGAGGGAGAAAGGGGAAGGGAAGGAGGGGGAGAGAGAGAGAGAAAGAGAGAGAGAAAGAGAGAGAGAGTGTTGTAGGGTGTAGGGTGTGGGGTGTGTTTGTGTGCACCCCTCGTCCTGGGACCTGGTGGCGGCGTGTGCGGCCCCCAGTCCCCGCGGACCAGGGTCGGGGGTCAGGCCCGGGGCGGGCCGGGTGGCCCGGGGCGGGGCGGGGCGGCTGGGTGCGCGCGCGCCTGGGTTTGGGCCCTGCCCGGGATGACGACAGGCAGCGGCCCGGCCCCGGGCGGGCCCTGGGCGGGGAGAACGTGCCCGGGACCGCGGACTCCAGAGCCGGCCACGCCGCGCAGCCCGGCCCCCGCCCGCACGCCGACAGCGCCGAGCCGGTGGGTGCGCGGGGCGCGGGCGCGGGGCGGGAGCAGCCGCGGGGCCCGGGAGCCTCCGCCGGCGGGCGGGGCGGGGAGCGGGCGGGCCCCCGGGCGCCGAGGCCACCCGAGCCGCCGCGCGGGAAGCCGAGGTCGCTGGGGCCGAGGGTCGGCCCGGCGAGTGCGGGGCCCCAGGGCCGGCGGCGCCAGGGCCGGCCCCGCGGGCGCCGAGGGGCTGCGGGGGCCGCGGGCCGGGGCCGGGGTCTCGGGCGGGCACCCCGCACGCCCTTTGGCCGGGCTCTGCCTCCGGGTTCCGGAGCCGCCGCCGGAGCCCCGCCCCTTCCCGTCCCCCGCCCCCGGCCGCCGGCGCCCGGCCGGAGTGCGCGCGGCCCGCGGGGGCTTCGGGGGGAATGAGACCACGAATGGGCGCCCGCTCCTCCGGCCTCCGGCTGGCACGGCTGGCTGCGCTTCATTCATTCACCCCGGCGGCCTCGGGGGCTATGGAGCCCCCACGGCGCCAGGCCGGAGCCTTCCCCTGGGCGCGGCTGACCAGGGGCTGTGTGTTCGGAGGGAGCCGGAAAGGGGCTCTGGAGGAGGTGATACCTGAGCTGAGCCTTCAAGGATGACTAAGAGCCAGTCAGTTGGGAAGGGGAAGTGCAGCAAGGGCCAAGGAAATTGCAGGTGCAAAGGCAGGAGGCTGGGAGCACCACGTGTGGCAGCTGGCGGCGGCAGGGGCGGGGGCCGCTGGGTCTGGCCATGGGTGGTGGGGACGCATGGGGAGCGAAGGGGCCGGAGAGGGGGCAGTAGGGTAAACTGAGGACAAGGAGGTCCACTGGAGTCCACATGCAAGAAGCAGTGGGTGTGAGGTGCCGGCGTGGCACATGGACTGGTGCCTGTAAACCTTCACTCTATTAGCATAAAGTGTTAATGGATCGGACTGTGTTTGTAAATACCACGGGCTGCTGTGGGAAGAGGGATTCCCAGGAGGAGGCAGGGAGGCCAGTTTGGAGGCTGCTGCCTGGTCTCGGGGCAGAACCGGGGGGGTGGGGGTGGCAGAGGAGAGGTTTTAGCAGCTGGTGACTCCTGGGAGGAGTGGAGGAAGGGCAGGCCCTTTGGTGCCAGGTGGTGTGCCAGGTGCCTCCCTCCTCTCTTCTTAGAGGACATTGAACAGGGGGGTAGGTCAGGGGGCGAGTACCCTGTTTACCTCTGCTGGACCCCCGGGGAGAGGTGTCTGCCGGCCAAAGGCCCATGGTTCTGGAGCTAGGGTTGGCTGGGGCCCTGTGAGGCATCAGGTGGAGCCCCTAAGTCCCTACCATTCCTCCCCAAGCCCCCTCACAACAGTGCCCCTGAGTCTGGAACAGTCCTTGGTGGGGCTGCCTGGGCCCAGACTAAAATGCGTGTGATCGCTATAAACTGAGCACCTGTTCTGTTCCCAGCACTGCGCTGCGGTGAGAGGCTGTGGTACTTTCCCTGCCACCACAGGCCTTGCAGCTGCCTCAGTGAAAGTAAGCTGATAGCAGTGATCTGGGGGGGGAGGGGGCGCGCAGAACACCCATTCCAGGCTGGCGTGGCCCTGGCCCTGGGCTGGGGGGACATTGGAGGCTGCCCATTGACCTCCCCACTTCTCCAGGGGTCAGACTTGGGGGCACCTGGCCCATACTAGCTAATGGCACTGGATGGTCCAGGTTTGCTGGAAGCATCTCCCCAGGTGGGAGGAGACCCCGAAGCAGCCTTGAAAAATGAGTCCTCGGTCACTCAGAGGCCATGGCTGCACCCCAGCCCCTAGGCCCAGGGCCGGCCCACACTCCCTAGCTGCTCCTCCTAAAGTCTACGTGTCAGTAGCAACACCACAGCAGCAGGTGCACTGGGCACTGCAGCCATGGGGTCACCGAGAAAGGTCACGCCTATTAACCCTTACTAATAAGTGTGGGAACCTGCCAGCCCTACACCGGTCTCACTCTTCCAGGGCAGCCCTGGGTGACTGGTGAGTGTTGGAGGTCCCGGTTCCAATCCCACCCCTCCTTTTACTAGTCCCGACGTCTTAATCAGACATCCATCTGCCAGCCTCAGTTTCCCCGTCTGTAGAATGGGAATAACAACACAGACTCATGGCTTGGCCGGGGGCTTGAAGAGAGCACCCTAAGACAGCGCTCAGGACGCAGGGTGCCCCCCGCGCTCACACCCTGGGTCCCCGCCGCTGGCTGACCCCTCTCCCGGGGGGGTGGGGGGGCGGCCGGCGGGCTGGGCTGGGCCGGAGCCGGAGTCGGCCCGCCGCCCGCGCAGCGGCGGAGACACCCCCTCCTTCCGCCGCCGGGCGGCGGCCACGGGCGCCAGCGGGCATCCCGGGAATGCGGCGGCGCGGCCCCGGTGGGGGATGGCCGGCCGGACCCTCCGCGCGCGGATTCCCCTCATTCCAGCGGCCTGACGCGGCGGCGGGCGGGGCGGACACTCCACCGCGAGGCGCTGCCCCCTCCGGCTCCGCCCCTGGGGTCCCCGAGCCCGCCCCACTCCCCCCTGGTCCAGGTGGGCTGGAGGCTGAGCCCCTTCTCCGCCCCCGCTCGCTCTGGAGTTGAACCTTGGGGCGCCCCCCCCCACCCCCTGCCCTGAGCCCGGCCTGTGGGTGGGGTTTCATATCCCCCTGCCCACCACCTCCCAGCTGCGCGGTGGCACCCGGTCCCCTCGCCCCTTCCCGGGGCCCCATCTCCCAGCTGGCGCCCGCACCGCGGGTTCCCTCGGGTCGCGGCTCCGGCCGCGCTGTTGTTCTCGAGATAACGAGGCTGGAGCCCGCACCTGCCGCGGCCACACCCCACTCCACCCCCGGGAGCCCGGGACCGAGGTGGGGTGCCCTGGGGTGTGGGGTCCGGGGCTGCCTTCTCCCCGCAAGGATCAGCCGGTGCCCAGTATTGCGCCCGGGTCCTTGCTGCAGGGGGAGAGGAAGCGGGGGATGCTCCTGGAGCCTTTGTGATAAGCGGGGGGCAGGCTGAGGGGCTCCCCCAGCGGACGGGGCCGCCCCGGGCCCGCGTGGAGTGAAGGTGTGGCCGAGGGAGGGCGGGAGGAGGCGCTCACCGAGGCGGCGCGGCGCGTTAGGGCTGGGCCTCCCCCTCCGGCAGGTGCGGGCCGGGGGGAACGGGCTCCAGCAAACAGCTCAGTGAACCCGCACCTTCTGCAGGCTCCGGCCGTGCCCCCCGCAGGCGGGGCCTGAGCCGGTTCGCCCTCGGGGTGTGCTCCCCACACCCAGCGGGGGGGGATGGGTGGGGGTTGGTGTGGGAGGGGGTGTCCTGGGCACAACGTGTGGGTTATTTGGAGGTGCCCCTTCCAGAGGAGGGAGGGGCCCCAGGCCCCGGTTGTGGGTTCGGGAGAGGAGGGTGCTGGCCCCGGGCTGGAAGCCGGCATGGGCTTCCCGGTGGGACACGGACCTCCCTGCGGCTCCCCCTGTGCTCCGGGCTCAGGACGCGGCCACCCCGGCGGGGGCGAGGGTCGGGCGGCCTGGCCCCGGAGCTCCGCCCGCCGGGCGCCGGCCGTATTTGGGCATTTCGCTCTATTTTTAACTTCGCCGGGCCGGGAGGGCCGGGGGAGGGGAGGGAAGTCCCGCTTCCTCCGGGCCCCGGCCGCAGCCCTCGCCCCGCGCCCGCCGGGGGCGCCGGGCAGACCCCGCCCGGAAGTGGGCTCCGGGGCGCCGGGCAGACCCCGCCCGGAAGTGGGCTCCGGGGGCGCCGGGCAGACCCCGCCCGGAAGTGGGCTCCGGGGGCGCCGGGCAGTCCCCGCCCGGAAGTGGGCTCCGGGCCGGTGTAGACGCGGCGGCCGCGCGGGTTCCGGGCCCCACCCCGGAGCCAACGACGTCCCTCCGGGAAACCCCGGCCCCGGCGGCGCCCTGCCCGCGGCCCCCGCCCCGCGTCCCCGCCCGAGAGTACCCTCAGCCCCCCCAAACCCCAGCCCCACCGGCGGGTCCCCGGTCCGAGCTCAGGGGGCGGGGGCGGGGCGGGGGAGCCTCGGGCCGCGGAGGGGCGGCGCGGCGGGCGGGGCGGGGCGGCCCCTCCCTGGTTGACGCCGCGGAGCCGGGGGGAGCGCACCGGCGGGAGGGGCGCGGCGGCGGCAGGATGCGCTACCGGGCGTCGGTGAGCGGGGCGGGGCGGGCGGGGGTCCCGGCGGCCCTGGGCCTCGCGGCGGCGGCGCCCGGCCCCGCCAGGAAGCGGGCGCGGCGCAGGGATTCGGGTGGAAAAACGTCCCGGGAAGTTGCAGGGGGAGGAGGCCGAGGCGGGAGGGCCGCGGGGCGCGCGGGCCTGGGCCCCGGCTCTCAGCTCGCGGGGGAGGCCGAGCGCTCGGACCCGGCACCCTGGGGGCGGAGAGGGCGGAGGGGCGGGGGCTCCGGCCAGATTTGCTGGCAGCTCCGGGGCAGGATGGGGCGGAGGAGGCAGGGACAGGCCGGGGCGTGGCAGGCCCCTGGCCAGACCCAGAGGGTCTCCCTGGCGAGAGGTCTGGGGGGGTCTGGGGTGGGAAACGACCTGTTGCCAGCTTTGGGATCTAAACCCACCGCCACCACTGCCACCTTGCCGTTCTCGGACCCCTGACACTTTGGGTATCAGTTTCCTGGAGCCCCAGCAAAGAGTGTGTCCTGGGGGGACAGCCCCCTCCAGCCGGCCCCGCTCCCTCCCCGCTGGGGGCCCAGGCGGCTGGAGGCGGCAGCTGGGCTTTCCGCGGTGAAACCCCCGCCCCCTGAGGCCTCTGGGCTCCCAGAGGAGGAGGGTGCCTGGGGAGCTGGCAGCTGATGGGGAGGGTGTGGCCCAGCTCCGGGAGGGCGGCCCCCCTTACGGGGTGAGTGTGGAGTCCAGCTGGGCCGGAGGCCCCTGGGCGGCCCGCTCCTGCACAGGGGCTGAGGGTGGCCTCCTGCTTGGTCTCCAGATTCTCCCCCTGAGATTTTGGTGGGTGGGGGTGGAAGAGGCGGGCCTACCCTGCCAGAATTCACCCCGAGCCATCTGTCCTCCAACAACACCTGTCACCTGTGGCCCAGAGCGGGACCTGGAGTCACCTGGTCTCACTCAGCTCCTCCTCCTCAGGCGGAAGCCACCCTAGGAGGGGGGGGAGGGGATTTGTCCAAGGTCAATAGAGCTTTTCTTCTGTGATTCCAGGAGTTCCTTCTCATGACCCCCCTTCCTCTACACAGAACTAGCACCTCCCTGGATCCGGTGGCCTCGCTCCTTCGTCCTCTGGGTCCTCTGTGCCCCGGGGTCTATGTCCTGGTCCCTGCCCCCATGAGGTCCTGTTCTGGGTGACCTGCCTGTGTCCTCAGTGTCCCATACAGCATAGTCCTCCTGTGTCCCGTGTCCAGGTCTCCCCTGTCCGCCTGCCCCTGGCGGCCCACTCAGCCCCACAGGCTGTGGTGGAGGGAGACGTGACCTGACCTTACCCTCCTGGCCCTCACCCTTGCCCGTGGCTCGTTCCCCGCAGGCCTTGGGCAGCGACGGGGTGCGGGTGACCATGGAGAGCGCCCTGACCGCCCGGGATCGGGTGGGGGTGCAGGACTTCGTGCTGCTGGAGAACTTCACCAGCGAGGCGGCCTTCATCGAGAACCTGCGGCGGCGGTTCCGGGAGAACCTCATCTACGTGAGGCCCGAGCGGAGACCGCGGGGCTGCCGGGGGGTCAGAGGCAGGACGGAGTGGGGGGGCACCAGGGGCCTCTGGGAGAGAGTTCTGAGCCTCCTCCCCCCACCCCAGACCTACATCGGCCCGGTCCTGGTCTCCGTGAACCCCTACCGGGACCTGCAGATCTACAGCCGGCAGCACATGGAGCGCTACCGGGGCGTCAGCTTCTACGAGGTGCCGCCCCACCTGTGAGTGCCCCCTCCCGCCCGCACTCTGAAACGACCCGACGGACTCCCTGTTTTGGATGAAGCCCTGGTCACCGCCGTGAGGCGTCCCCAGTGCCTCACCCTGGCCCGACCCCATCCCCGCTGAGATGATTCAGCCCCATCTGGTCGGGACCGTCCCAGCCCCCACCCAGCCCAGCTCATTCTCACTCATGGCTTACTTGCCCAACGGCACCTGGCATGGCCCCCAGCCTTAGTGACCCTATGGCCCCTACCTCTGGGGGCCTCCAGCCCTACCTGTGAGGGACCCCAGCCTCTACCTGAATGACCTGCAACACCCCCACACACACACTCCTGAGTGACCCTCTCCATCTCCCCTCTGAGACTGACCGTGTCCAGCGCTCGCTTCGGCAGCACATACTCAAAATGGAGAGGGACCCCCTCCCCGGCTGTGAAGAACCTCCCTCCACCCACACCCTTGAGGGTTCCCCAGTCCCCGTCCTCAGGGGTACAAGCAGCTCCCACCCACAGGAGAATCCCAGGCAGATATGGAGGTGCCCTCTGCCCGCCCCGCCTGCCGGACTCCCCCCAGCTGCTCCAGCTGGTCACCCTGAGCTCCTGACCGGCTTCTGCCCCAGGTTCGCGGTGGCCGACACGGTGTACCGGGCGCTGCGCACCGAGCGCCGGGACCAGGCGGTGATGATCTCCGGGGAGAGCGGGGCGGGCAAGACGGAGGCCACCAAGCGGCTGCTGCAGTTCTACGCCGAGACCTGCCCGGCCCCTGAGCGGGGCGGAGCTGTGCGGGACCGGCTGCTGCAGAGCAACCCTGTGCTGGAGGTGAGGGGCCTGCGGCCTCTGAGGGGGGCGAGGCAGGAGGGGGCGGGGAGAAGGCCGCACCCCTCATGCCCCATCCACTCCTAGGCCTTCGGCAACGCCAAGACCCTCCGGAACGATAACTCCAGCCGGTTCGGGAAGTACATGGACGTGCAGTTTGATTTCAAGGTACCCGTGGGGCGCCAGGGCAGGGCGGGAGCCCGTTCAGTAGGCACTTAGTGAGCTCCTGCTGTGTGCCAGGCACTGTGCCAGGTGCTGGTACTGCAGCACTGAGACAGAACAGACAAAAACCCTGCCTTTAGGGGAGACAGTCAGAAAACAGAAAAAGGTGATGTAGGTGACAAGTGTCGTCATGGCAAAAAAAAAAAAATAAACATAAATATATTACTAACTCCAAGTGGAAAGGGCCATCAGAAGATTGGGAGCAGGAGTGTCAGGATCCGACTTCCTCTGAAAGAGGCCGTTCTGGCTGCTTTGTTGAAGCGAGGTGGTCAGAGAAGCAGGGAAACCAGTTAGGACGCTGATGGAATAATCTAGGTGACGGTGACGGCGGCTGGAAGCAGCGCGGTGGCAGTGGAGGTGCTGAGCAGCTGGCCTCTGGGGTTTGGAAGGTTAAGGCCGCGGGACTGATGGACTGAGGGGATGAGGGGCCTGCAGACTCCTTGGCCAAGACGGAGACAGCGGAGCTGGCCGAGGAGGGCTGTGGGGTCTGAGAGACCTGTGGTACGTCCGGATGGAGCTGGCGTGTAGATGGGGGTCAGTGTCCTCTGTCCTGAGAGGAAGAAGCTGAGGCAGCCGGGGACTTGCCGGGTCCCATGCACTCAGAGGCAGAACTGGGATTAGACCTGAGACGGCGGGGGGGAGAGGGGAAGATGGGCCCCACACCCCGTCCCCCTGAGCGGTCCCCCTGTTCTGTGCTGCCCACAGGGTGCCCCTGTGGGAGGCCACATCCTCAGTTACCTCCTGGAGAAGTCCCGTGTGGTCCACCAGAACCACGGGGAGCGGAACTTCCACATCTTCTACCAGCTGCTGGAGGGGGGCGAGGAGGAGACGCTGCGCCGGCTGGGCCTGGAGCGCAACCCCCAGAGCTACCTGTACCTGGTGAAGGTGAGGTGGTGGCCGGGCGGTGCCCCCGGGAGCAGCGGGCGCCCGGGCTGGCAACCCAGCTTTGCCCCTCCTCCAGGGCCAGTGTGCCAAAGTCTCCTCCATCAACGACAAGAACGACTGGAAGGTCGTCAGGAAGGCTCTCTCGGTCATCAACTTCTCGGAGGACGAAGTGGAGGTGAGGCCTCTGCTGGGGCCCCCTTTCCTCTGGTCACCCCCTGAAGATCCCAGCCCACTCCTACCGCCCCATCTACTCAGACCCCCCCCTTCTCCTCGCAAACACGTCGTCTCCCACTCCCTGCTCCGTCCCCTCCTGGGCCTCCCATCTGCCCCTGCCTGTCCCCCAGGACCTGCTGAGCATCGTGGCCAGCGTCCTGCATTTGGGCAACCTCCACTTTGCTGCCGATGAGGAGAGCAACGCCCAGGTCACCAGTGAGAACCAGTTCAAGTACCTGACCCGGGTAAGCGGGGTGCGCAGAGGGCGAGGGCAGGGCAGCTGGGGGAGGGGGACGCCCTCACCGCGCCCCCGCCCTCTTGACAGCTCCTCGGCGTGGACGGCGCCACGTTTCGGGAAGCCCTGACGCACAGGAAGATCATCGCCAAGGGGGAAGAGGTGAGCCGGGCCTTTGCCTCAGGAGGTGGAGGGGGGGGGGGAGTGTGCAGGGATAAGGCAGCCCCAGCCATCATTGCCCCCTCCCCCGGTCCGCTAGCTGGCCCTCTCAGCCATGCCGGAAGGGCGTAAGGCAGCTGGCTCAGAGGCACGGGGCGCGGGCCACGGTCACACAGGAGGGTGACCTCTAGGAATGGGGCCTCTTGTCCACGTACCTCTTTCCCTCTGTGGGGTCACTGTGTTCTCTCCTGTGCCCAATCCCCACCCCCCAGGAGGGCAAGTATGCATAGTTTCCTGGTGTTGGACCTGAACCCGGAGGGGGTGGGTGGAGGGGGGTCTCAGCGTTCGTCTCCCTGTGTCACCACACGTGCAGCTCCTGAGCCCGCTGAACCTGGAGCAGGCCGCCTACGCCCGAGACGCTCTGGCCAAGGCCGTGTACAGCCGCACGTTCACCTGGCTGGTCGGGAAGATCAACAGGTCGTTAGCCTCCAAGGTGAGGGCGCGGGCCAGGCTGCTCCCGAGGCAGCGGGAAGGCGGCCCAGGGCGGCCCGGGCCCGGGCGCTGGGGGCTGGCAGGCGTGGGCACCCACGCTCCTGGTTGAATGCCCCTAGGATGCCCAGAGCCCCAGCTGGCGGAGCACCACAGTCCTCGGGCTCCTGGACATTTATGGCTTCGAGGTGTTTCAGAACAACAGGTCAGTGCCCTCTCCCTCCTGCCTGGCATCCTCTCGTCTCTCTGTCCCGGGCCTTCTCCTCCGTCTGCCCGCCTCTCCGGTTCCTGTCAGTGGTTTCCCAGCCGTCCTGGGTCCTGAACAGTGTTTCTTCCCATAGCTGCTCAGGGGCCCGGCCCCTCCTCCCCTCTCCCCGGCCCCGTGGCCACCTCGAGCTCCTGCGGTCTCCCTCGCTTTCCTCACAGCTTCGAGCAGTTCTGCATCAATTACTGCAACGAGAAGCTGCAGCAGCTGTTCATCGAGCTCACCCTCAAGTCAGAGCAGGAGGAGTACGAGGCGGAGGGCATCGCGGTGAGTGCAGCCTGCAGGTTCACAGGAAGCCCGGGTCCGTCCCCGGGGAGCCACCTGGACCCGTGATGACGCCCTCCTTCCCCTTCCCCTCAGTGGGAGCCTGTCCAGTATTTCAACAACAAGATCATCTGCGATCTGGTCGAGGAGAAATTCAAGGGCATCATTTCCATTCTGGTGAGCCGTCTGTTCCTCCAGAGCCTCGCGTGGGGGCCGGGAGGGAGGACATCACTCCTTCCCCTTCCTGTCCGGGCCGGTCCACGGAGAGCCGAGTCGGGGGCTGAGCAGGGACAGGGCAGGGCTCTGCACGAGGGTGAGGGGAGGTGCCGGCCGCATCTGGAAGCTGTCCCCAGGAAGTCCCTCCGATCTTCCTCCTGCCCCCATGTCTCTGCCTCCTGCCTGGTGCCCCTAAACTACCTCCCTGGCCCCCGTTGACACGCCCATCACTCTGTGCCCCCCCAGGACGAGGAGTGCCTGCGCCCCGGGGAGGCCACAGACCTGACCTTCCTGGAGAAGCTGGAGGACACCATCAAGCACCACCCGCACTTCCTGACGTGAGTGGGGTGGGGGCTCACTCCCGTAGAGCCTGCGGGAGCCTGGGATCCCCCCACAATTAAACCGTCAGCCCCAGGAGGTGCCAGAGGAGGGCTGAGTTAGGAGGCGCACAGAGGAAAAGCCACCTTTCAGCCACAGAGGAAAAGCCGGTGGCGCAGCTTCCTCCTCATTCTTTTTTCGCGAAGGCCAGCCAGCGTGGCTCAGGGGTTGAGCATTGACCTATGAACCAGGAGGTCACAGTTCGATTCCCTGTCAGGGCACATGTGTGAGATGTGCAGGAGGCAGCTAATCAGTGATACTCTTCCATCACTGATATTTCAATCTCTCCCTCTCCCTTCCTCTCTGAAATCAGTAAAAACATACTTAAAAAAAAAAAAAAGGAAAGAAACTCGCCGAGATTGTTGAGCTTCCTTTATTTGGAAGTAGCTTCTTATTTAACTCGTCCCTGAAAGCGGGGCGAGGGAGCAGCAGCCCCTCTGCCCAGCTCCGTCCCGCACGGTCTGTGCACACCGTCTCTGACCTGCGCGCCCAGAAGGCGCTCCTGGTGTTGCTCTGACGAGGCTTCGAGCGGAGTCCTTTGCCCAAGGTTATCTGCCATCTAGTAAGTCACCCGCCGGGGCCAGTCCCAGGCCTGCAAATGCCAGAGCCCTACGCGTGTTTGCTTCATGTGCGTAAAGCCCTTTTCCCGGTTGTAAAAATAACGTTGCCCGTTAGAGAAACGCTGGAATGTGTGCAAAAGCCACTCGTCGTCCTGTCACCCAGAGGCCGTCACTGCTAACAATTCGAGGCATTTCCTTCCTGCCTTTTTCTGTACCTTTTTTCCCCCGTGGTTGAGAATGTTGTTTCATTCAGGGTGGTTTTGTCATACCATTGATGAGATGTTGTGGGAACTTCATTCTTGTTTATATCAGTCAGCCTCTGGGTAAAACTGCTTTTTGTTATACGTCCTTTCATTTAAAGTCACAGAACCCATTAAGGACACTAAGTGAGGGCTTACTGCAGAAGGCTCAGAGTAGTGTTCTATCAGTATTTTCCTGTATCATCAGGAGAGTTCCTCAAAATGCTTGCTCTCAGGGCTCTAATCCACAGATAACCCATGGCTCTTACCCCACCTCTGGGGGCCTCCAGCTTGTGCTTGATAACAAGGCTGCCTCAGACATCTTTGTGCTTTAAACCTCTGCCTGTGTCTCTGGTTAGTTGCTTGAAATAGTTCTTAAAAGTAGAAAATGGGCCTAGGCTGGTGTGGCTCAGTGGTTGGAGTGTCATTCTGTGCACTGAAAGTTTGTGGGTTTGATTCCCAGTTAAGGCACATACCTAGGTTGTGGGTTCGATCCCAGTCAGGGCATGTCTGTGAGGCAACCAATAGATGTTTCTTTCTCTCCTCCCTCCTTCTCTCCCTCCCTCTCCCTTCTTTTCTTCCTCCCTTTCCTTCTTCTCCCTTCCCCTCTCTCTAAATAACAGTTAAAGACAAAACGTAGCTTTTTGGTCTGCACTAAATGGTTGCCAATTCGATTCCTAGTCAGAGCACATATCTGGGTTGCAGGTTCAAACCCTCGTTGGGAGATGTTTCTCTCTCACATTGATGGCTCGCTCTCTCTCTCTCTCTCTCTCTCTCTCTCTCTCTCTGTGTGTGTGTGTGTGTGTGTGTGTGTCTCCCTCTTTCTCTCTCCAAACATGCCCTCGAGTGAGGCTTAAAAAATAATAATCTTCTATAATAATAAAAGGGTAATATGCTAATTAGACCAGATGTTTTCCGGACGTCCTTCCTGATGAAGCCTGGGCAGGAGGGAAGCCAGCCCGGGTCCCCGGTGCCTGCCAGGGGCCTGAAGAGGGAAGCCAGCCCGGGTGCTGGCAGCCGGGGGGAGGAAGGCCTCTTGCATGAATTTTTGTGCATTGGGCCTCTAGTAATAAGAGAAAATAGAATTTAAAAAAACATGTATCCTCTAGTGAGCATTGTTTTTTAAATATAGGAAATGGGCCAAAGGGTATACACATGCTTAAGACTTCCTAGTAACTAATCTCTTGGGGGCAGATTCTATTCTTAAAACCTAGTGGGCCATGCTCAACCCTCTGAGCAGTCATGCAGCAGCCAGAGGCCCTGAGCGGAGCCCTCTGCCCAGTGTGCCCTGCAGAGCGGGGGCCAGATCCCGGGTGTGGCCCTGGGCAAGGCCATCTACCTCCTCTGGACTCCGTGGCCACCTCTGTGCAGGGAGGCAGGCTGGGCTGTGGCTCTGAGCATGCCTGCTCCTTCCTGGAGGTCTGTTTCCGCTCAGACTCTTCAGCAGGCGGGGAGCATGGCTCAGGCCTCAAGCTGTAGCTTCCTCTCCCTGTCACCCCCAGGCACAAGCTGGCTGACCAGCGGACCAGGAAATCTCTGGGCCGCGGGGAGTTCCGCCTTCTGCACTACGCGGGGGAAGTAACCTACAGCGTGACCGGTGAGGCTGCTGGGGCTGGGGCCCCCCAGTGGGCAGGGAGGGGGACTTCCTCAGCTCACGTGTGCTCTCTCCTCCCAGGGTTTCTGGATAAAAACAATGACCTTCTCTTCCGGAACCTGAAGGAGGTGAGGAGGACTCGGGGGAGGACTCCAGGTTTGGCCCCGAATGGCCAGTGCGCCAGGAATCTGTCCTCCTACAACCTTGATCCCTTGCTCTGCCCTCACAGACCATGTGCAGCTCGGAGAATCCCATCATGAGCCAGTGCTTTGACCGGAGCGAGCTCAGTGACAAGAAGCGCCCAGAGACGGTGTGCAGGCTGTGGGGCCCCAGGGGGCGTGTATGTGCACGTGGATGAGTGCCTGCAGGAGCTGGGCTGGCTATGTGCACACGAGCTTCTGTGTGTGTTGGTTCCTGTGGGGTGTATCTGTGTGTGCTCTGTCTGTGTGCATGCACACACCACTGCTCCCTGTCTGCCTTGTTCTCTCTCCTCTGAGCCAGCCCGCCTCCTCCCTGTCCCCTGGCTGCTCACCTGCCCTTACCAAGCATCCCCCACATACCTGCTGTGGGGATACTCCAAACTGCAGATCAGCCCCTATCATTCCCTCATTCCACATTCCACTGTGGCTCCCTTGTTCCCTCACCTTTAAATTCACACTCCCTGGTGTGACTCTTGAGTCCTGCTCTGATCCTGCCCTCTGTCTGCCTCTCACCCCTTTTTCTGCTTGTCCTGTTTGTAGCTCACTGTGTCCATCAAGTCTTTGCTCAGACTGCCCTCTGCCTGGAATGCCTTTCTCTCCGCTCTTCCTTCTGGCTGGCTGGCTCCTGTCCTCTTTTTGTTTTAATTTATTTATTTTTAGCGAGAGAGAAAAACGTTGATATGTTGTTCCACTTACTGATGCATTTGTTGGTTGGTTCTTATATGTGCTCTGATCGAGGATCAAACCCACAACCTTGGTGTATCAGAATGCTGCTTTAACCACTGAACATAGCCTTTCTTTTTCTTTTATTGATTAAGGTGTTACATATGTGACCTTATCCTTCCCATGGCCCCCACCTTTTTTTTTTTTTTTTTTTTTTTTTTTAATAGAATAAGGGAGAGGAAAAGAGAGATAGAAACATCAATGCTAAGAGAGAATCATTGATCGGCTGCCTCCCTGAGGATTGAACCTGCAGCCGGGCATGTCCCCTGTCTAGGAGTCAAACCGTGACCTCCTGGTTCATAGGTCGATGCTCAACCACTGAGCCACACTTGCTGGGCTCCTACACAACCTTTAAAACTTAGGTGAAGGGGCGTGTCCAGGAGGCCTTTCCTGACGCCCGCTCCCCCATACACGGGATTAGTTGCCCCTATTGGTGCTCCCAGAACCACAGGCCTACCCCCTGTGACGAACGGGGCCTTGATGGCTTGCGAGTCTGCCGGAAGGCCCTCCCTAGCAGGGTACAGGGCTAGTGGTTGAACATACAGGTGTAGGACACATTGTTGAGAACGGCGGCCCTGGAATTCTAGGAGAGAAAGAATCTTTGCCGAAGGATTGAGGTTGTGCGGAGGCCTGAGCAGGGTTTTGGACCCCAGTGAGGGTCTAAACTGAGCTCTCTGGCCAAGCCACTGTGGTGAGGCAGGTGGGCCTGGCCTGGCCCCTCCACTGGGAGGGAGGAAGGCCCCAGCAGGGGAGGGGGGAGCTGTGGGAATTGCTGCTCTGCCCCAGGGCCCAGGGCCGGGCTGTGCTAGGAGTCGGAGGCATTAGCCCAGCTCCAGCCAACCGCCCATCGCCTCGGCTCACCAGGTGGCCACCCAGTTCAAGATGAGCCTCCTGCAGCTGGTGGAGATCCTGCAGTCCAAGGAGCCCGCCTACATCCGCTGCATCAAGCCCAACGACGCCAAGCAGCCCGGTAGGCCCCCGCCATGGCCTGGGGGCGGAGCCTCTGGGGCCCTCCGCCCGGGAAGCCCTCTGATGGCCCTGTCCCCCTCCAGGCCGCTTCGATGAGGTGCTGATCCGGCACCAGGTGAAGTACCTGGGACTGATGGAGAACCTGCGAGTGCGCAGAGCCGGCTTTGCCTACCGCCGCAAATACGAGGCCTTCCTGCAGAGGTGGGGGCGGGCCTGGCTCAGCACCAGGACAGGGGTCCAGAGGGTAGGAGCCCGTAGGCCCTGGGAGGGAAGACAGGGGTTCTCCGCCCCGGTGCAAAGCCAGGATGTGAGGCTCGGAGCTGCCTTTCCAGCTGCAGGCCTGATGTCAGGCTCGGTAGACCCTCCCCCCAGGCCTGGCCTCACAGAGCACGTGGCAGGAGGCAGGAGGCAGGCTCCACACATCTGAACCCAGGAGAAATGGTGAACGCTTCTGGGGACAGAGTTCCTATCCGCTCAGAAAGGAGAGGGCAGCTCTGTGGTTATCCTGACGTAGGGTCTGGGGACTCAGTCAGGTGTGAATTCCATCTCTGCTACTTTCCAGCCCGATGGCCTTAGGCAGATGAGAATATTAACGGCCTCATTGTTATAGTGGGAGCAGCAGAGCCGCCTCCCATGCCTTCTCTGAGCTGCCTGTTCGGGAGCCTCCCAGCAGGTGCCCAGAGACGCTGGCGTGGGTCCCCAGGGCAGGGTGGTGGCTGAGGTGGGAGCCCGGGGCATGTCTGCTCCTGCCCCTCAGGTACAAGTCGCTGTGCCCGGAGACATGGCCCACGTGGGCAGGCCGGCCCCAGGATGGGGTGGCCGTGCTGGTGCGGCACCTCGGCTATAAGCCCGAAGAGTATAAGATGGGCAGGTGAGTGTGCCCACTCCTGGGGTCTAGAGGGCATGGGGATGCCAGCCAGGGGCTGATCACTGCTGCCCTCCCAGGACCAAGATCTTCATCCGGTTTCCCAAGACGCTGTTCGCCACAGAGGATGCGCTGGAGGTCCGGAGGCAGAGCCTGGGTGAGAGCCCCCGTTCCCATCCCGGTGGGTCCATCTGGGGAGCAGGAAGTAAATCACTGCACTTGGGCTCCCTTTTCAGGAAGTCCGCCTCGCCACAATCAGCTGCCCTCCTCCTCCCCAGCCCAGCCCCAGCCCCAGCCATCTGTCCTATCCTTGGTACAAACGCTGAGCGTGTTCCCACATTCCTGTGCTGCCTCCTGCTTGCTTTCACTTACTCTCCCTCCTTACTGTCCTCTCGCTCAGCAGCTCCCTCATCCTCGCCGCCACTCGGTGAGCTCTGGCAGCCAGGCCCCCGCTGGCCCTGAGCTCCAGCCCATTGACTCTTTCCCGCCCACAGCCACCCAGATCCAGGCCTCCTGGCGGGGCTTCCACTGGCGGCAGAAGTTCCTCCGGGTGAAGCGCTCAGGTTTGGGCCCAGCGGTCTTCAGGGGGCGGGGGCTGGGGCCAGGGTGGGCCGCCCCGGGGTGGGGGAGAGGTCAGCCATCTGTGGTCTCCGCAGCCATCTGCATCCAGTCCTGGTGGCGGGGCACGCTGGGACGGAGGAAGGCGGCCAAGAGGAAGTGGGCAGCACAGACCATCCGGCGGTGAGCACTGGGGCACCGCAGGGGTGCGGAGCCGGACGTGTGTGGGGTCCACTGCAGACGTCTCACCCCCATCCCCGTTGGGATCCCCACCGCAGGCTCATCCGAGGCTTCATCTTGCGCCACGCACCCCGCTGCCCCGAGAACGCCTTCTTCCTGGACCACGTGCGCACCTCCTTTCTGCTCAGCCTGCGGCGGCAGCTGCCCCGGAACATCCTGGACACCTCCTGGCCCACCCCGCCCCCGGCCCTGCGTGAGGTCCGTGGGCTTTCCACGCACTCGGGAGGGGCCGATTAGCACGGCCAGAGGAGCAGTGAGGAGGGCTCCCCAGGGGAGTGGAGCTGGGGCTGGGCCTTGGAGAGAAACCCCTTCAGGAATGGAAGGGGTTGTCCACATTGAGGGGATGTCGCGTGGGCCAGAGCCCGGTGGTGGGCATAGGCCTGCTGCCCCAGAAGGGAGGGAGCCAGCTGCCCGGTGCCCTGAGGTTGCTGTGTCGCGCCCACAGGCCTCGGAGCTGCTGCGGGAGCTGTGCAGGAAGAACATGGTGTGGAAGTACTGCCGGAGCATCAGCCCCGAGTGGAAGCAGCAGGTAGGGGAGCGAGAGGCAGGTGTGGCCTGGCCAGGGGCAGTGGCACCATTTGGAGAGGGCCAGCGGGGGGCACCTTACTCCTGACTGACCACGTGACCTCAGTGGATCCCAGCCCCTCTCTGGCCTCACCTATGAAGCAGGAGCTGGGGTAGGTTGTGGGTGGAAAGTAGGGTTCACCCGGGCCAACTCCACTGGACAGCAGAGTCTTCCCAGCGGCCTGTGCTGAAAAGGTGCAGCTTAAGTCACCGGTTGGCAATGTCTGCCGTGGTTTTGGAGACAGACATGGGCTGTCAATGTGCCTTGTATTTGCCACCTCAATACTGGGCGATGCTAAGGACCTGCAGTAGTTTGGAGTATTAGCAGTCGGTCAGCTTTAAGATCCCATGTTGAAGCAGAATACTGGGGTCCCAGGGCCTGCACCCTGACAGTGCTGCCAGGACCCCTCCAGGGAACTGTCTGCCTTGGTTGGTGGAGCCGGGGGTGCGGCAGAGGAGGGTCCTGGGGGTGTTGGTGGCAGGGCTTAGCCTCCTGCTGCCGGGGCCGGAAAGAGGGTGAAGGAGGCTGTCTCGGCTTCTGAGGCTCTGATAGGCCCGTCTGACAGCCTCCTCCCGCCCCTGTCTCCTCAGCTGCATCAGAAAGCCGTGGCCAGTGAGATCTTCAAGGGCAAGAAGGACAATTACCCCCAGAGTGTCCCCAGGCTCTTCATCAGCACACGGCTTGGTGAGCCCCTGACTCTCCATGTCAAACCCTCCATCCCCGTCCAGTCCCCCCTCTCTCCTGCTGACCCCCCCCCCCCGGTGCACAGGTGCCGACGAGATCAGCTCCAAAGTGCTGCAGGCCCTTGGCACTGAGCCCATCCAGGTGAGACCTCAGGGATGGAGGCATTGGGCCCGGCAGAGGGCGAGGGGGGTGTCCCTGGAGCCCCCTCAGCCCCTCCCTGTCCTCAGTACGCAGTGCCCGTGGTGAAGTATGACCGGAAGGGCTACAAACCCCGACCCCGGCAACTGTTACTGACGCCCAGCGCCGTGCTCATCGTGGAGGATGCCAAAGTCAAGCAGAGGATTGAGCACCCCAACCTGACCGGTGAGCTGGAGTCCAGGGCTGCGAAGGGAGGCCCCTCGCTGACCTCGATCCCTGACTCTGCCCTTCCCCCTCAGGAATCTCCGTCAGCAGCCTGAGCGACAGCCTCTTTGTGCTGCACGTGCAACGCGAGGACAATAAGCAGAAGGTGAGGGGGGGCCGGGGAGGCGGGGGGGGGGAGTTCTGTAGGTCACGGCAGAGCCCAACCCTCCCCTTGTTGGGCCCCAGGGGGATGTGGTGCTGCAGAGTGACCATGTGATTGAGACACTGACCAAGATGGCCCTTAGCGCTGACCGCGTGAACAACATCAACATCCACCAGGGCAGGTAAGGCAGGTGGCACGGCGAGGGGCTGAGTGGACACATGGGGGCAGTCCTCACACACACCCTTCCCTCCAGCATCACGTATGCAGGGGGCCCTGGCAGGGACGGCATTATCGACTTCACACCCGGCTCAGAGCTGCTCATCACGAAGGCCAAGAACGGTCACCTGGCTGTGGTGAGTGGACCTGGGACTGGGGCGGAGCCTCCGGTGACCAAGGCGTCTTGGCAGAGCGTGGGTTTCACACCAGCCCTGTCATCCTGTTGCCCATTTGGGGCCAGAGTGAGGGGCCTTTTGAGCCCCTGTGGTGCAGAGGGTCATAGAGATGGCAGCATGGGGCGGGGAGACTGGGGGCCGGGGGTGTGCTGGGCGGGAAAAGAGGCCCACTCTGGCAGAGTCTGCAGGACCAGAGTCTGCAGGACCAGGCTGCCGCCGCAGGCTCCTAACCCAGGAAGACGAGCGCCCAATGCGCCTCTGTCTGCTTCCCGCTCACCCTGGGGCTCTGCCTTCCCCACAGGTGGCCCCGCGGCTGAACTCGCGGTGATGAAGGCGCCCACCGGACCCTCCCACCTCCCAACGCTTTGCTTATCCTCTCTTCCCCTCCCGTTACCAAAGACTCGAGCTTCCAGACAGGGACCCAGGGACACCTCGAAGCCCACAGACAAACTCCCGCCTCCTCTCGCCCCTCTCCTGAGGGCGCTGCAGGGAGGGTCAGGGAGCTGCCCCAGGAGTGGGCCAGGCCGGGCTGCAGCAATAGGAAAGCCGGGGCCAGCGGCACACACGCCAGCCCCACTGTCGATGCCAAATATTTGAGAGAAGGGAACTTTTGCTGAGGTTTACTCTGAGATTTTTTGATGCTTTATAGGAAACTATTTTTTTTAGCCATTTCCCACCCCCAGACACACTGGATGTGTTTTCCCTGACTCCAGCCGGGCAGGGAACGTAGCTCAGAGGTGGAGCGGTCTGGGCCTGGTGCCCTCTCCTGCTCAGGCCACTCTGTCCTCCTTGTTCCCTCGGCGGCACCTTGTCTGCCTGCCTGTCTGCCCACCTAAATCCTCTGCGCTGCTCCACATCCTCTGGGGGCTGAGGGCACCCTTGCCTGCCCCTTTCTCTGCCTTAACAATGTCCTTTCAATATCAGCCTAGCCTGAGGCTGGAGTGAGGAAGGCTTCTCAGCCACAGAATGTGCAAGACTGAGGTCAGCCTCCTGGTTGACAGAGCCGGAGACAGCAGCCCAGAGAGGGGCGGGACTTCCCGTCCTTCCCCAGCAGGTGGGGCAGAGCCGGGACTGCAGCCTGTCCTCTCAGTACACCTCACTGCCGCCTCCAGGGACAGGGCCCCGGAAAACAGGCACATGTCTTAGGGCACATGTGGCTCCCTGACCAGCAATCACCTTTGGGGGCCACCAGGTAGGAGAAGCCCTTCTGCCTGAGTGCGTGCCTTCTGATGACAAATACCCCGCTCACCGTAACTGGCCCCGTTTCCAGGATGTGAGGCCTTTCCCGTGCCCCGAGCTGCCCCTGCGCCGGGACCCTGGGGAGGAGCTGCAGGGGCATCACTCTTTCTGCTGCGGCTCCCCTCACCCTCCCCAGAGATCCTGGGCCGCAGCTGCCCTGCCTCTGGGGTCTCGGCCCACTGCTGACACTTCTGCGATCCAGAGAAACACTAAATAAAGCAATACGTGTTTGCCAACATGGGTCTCCTTGTGCGTGTTAAAAAGGGAGAGGCCCGCCGAAACCGGTTTGGCTCGGTGGTAGAGCGTCGGTCTGCGGGACTGAAAGGTCCCAGGTTCGATTCCGGTCAGGGGCATGTACGTTGGTTGCGGGCACATCCCCGGTAGGGGATGGGCAAGAGGCAGCTGGCCAATGTTTCTCTCTCATCGATGTTTCTAACTCTCTATCTCCCTTCCTCTCTGTACAAAATCAATAAAATATATATTAAAAAAAAAAAAAAAAAAAAAGGAGAGGCCTACCTAGAAGGAGCCGGAGCCTTGTGTTAGATTTTTAGCCTTGTCCCCAGAAGGAAGGCGGCAGCGCTCCCTTCCCAGGAGAAGAGCAGGTGTGACCAGTGGCTGCAACATCGACTCCAGAAGGGCGGCTCAGCCTGGCCCAGGCCTCGGGCTGGAGGCAGGAAGCATCGCGCACAGCCTCTCCCCTGCGACCGCAGCCTCCTCGGAGGCTGGTGCACAGAAGTACAGACTGGTGCACAGAAGTACAGAGCGTGCAGGAGCCACGGGGCAGACCTGCAAGAGATGGGCTCCTGACTTGGGGGTGAGGGTAGGGATGAAGGGTTGCCAACACTTCACAAAGAAGGTGACATCAGAGGAGGCCTCAGAGGATAGCCTCCAAATTGACCAACCCGATCTAAACTGGCTTGGCATTCACAGTCTAGCAGCCCCCAGGCTGGGCTGCTCCCAGGTGCTCCCAGATGTGACTGGAACCATCTCTTGGCTCCGCCTCTCTGGTGATGTGGTGGCAGCAACAGCTCCAGACTTGCATTCCATGAAGTTGGCATCGGAGGCAGAGAGAACAGGCGCCTCTTGCTAAGGAACTCAAGTCTTAGAGCCAATGCTCAGTGGACAGCTCGAAGGCGGTGCTTTCCTGCCGCGTTCGTCGTAGTGAGGAAGAGCAGCTCGTTCCGATGTGTGCCTGTCTGGCCTGGGCCACGTGTCTACCCCCCTAAAACAGGTAGCACGGGCCACACCTGACCGCAAGGCCCACGAGTGGGGGCAGATTACTTCCCAAAAGGAAATCCGCATTGTCTCTAGAAGAATGGGGATGAGTGTGGCAAGCTGCACCCCAGAGCTCATCAGCAAATTACTACATCTTCCCAGGCAGAAGGAATGGCAGGCCTTAAAGGCAAGGAAAGTTTCCGGTGAGGGCCAGGCTACCTGCTGAGTTTAGACTAATCACCTAGGGCAGAAGTTCTTAGTGAGATACGATGTGTGGTATGACTATCGAGCTCGACACAACCCTGTGAACACGCCTAGGTTTTGACACTGACCTCCAAATTAATGTGTAGGGAAATGGACGCACCACAATCATTTGTCTGTCAGTAGTAACAGCAGCTTCAAGAAGCCGACAGATAAGATAAACACTGTGTTAGGTGCAATGACCGGGTTTACAACTGTAACCACATTTCTTTCTCTAGCCAGTTGGTACACATGGGAGCGTGTGTACCCAGATGCCACTGAGCACCCTGTCCTTTGAGGGGTAACGGGGGATGGTTTGCTCATCCCGCAGGAAGTGTAATGCCCTCCAGGAGATATCTGCCGGTTCGTTGGGTGCTGCTGAGATAAGCATTTCTGGAGATGCGGTAGAAAGTTTTGTTTTCATGGAATTACATCCTTGGGTTTTCAAAGTCTCATTTTTCTTAATCCAGTCCTGGAAGATGTGCAGCTGGGGACTCAGTCGAGTTAAAAACAAAGCCAGTAAAAAAACAAAACACACACACACAAAAAAAAACAACAAAGCCAGTGGGAGCATTATCTCAATTTATTGAGGTTCTGCTTCCTGGCATATGTTGACAGTTTGGCTCAAATAAACTCACTAAAATTCTCAATAAGTAAATAAATAATGAAAACAAAGCCGGTGTCCAAAGCTTCCATCCCGTGGTGGAGTAGGGCCCGGGAGAGCATTAGGCTAGTTGTAGGCCATCAGCCCCTTGTGTGGGGTCCACATCGCTGTGGGCAAATGCAGGGGAGCCAAGAGAGTGCCCCCCGCCACGGGAATCTCCAGAGTCCCGAGAACACAAAAGCACAAGAGCGGGAACCGAGAGAGCAAGAGCGGGAACCAAGAGAGAGTGACCTCCTTCATTGCGGAGATTAGCTATCGCAGACCTCCCCGCCCTGGCAGCGGCCACACCTGCTCTGGCTAATGGCCTGCTCCCAGGTGTGACTGCAGATAAACACCCGCCCTGTCGCCCAGACTTCACCGGGCATGCGTGTACCCTCCCGGTTCAGTCCCTTCCCGGGCTCTCCCTCCGAGGACGGGGAACAGACCTGGGGAGCCTACACTGCAGCTCCCAGGCAAAGCCTATAGGATTCGGCCTTCCCTTTGCTTCTTTCCCGTTAATTAATAACTGGGCTAAGTCACAACGGTATCAGCAGGAAGCCGATTTGACTCTGGACAAGGGCATCTACCCAACTCTACATTCATTCATTCAACCGACACTGACTTAATGTGCCAGCTCTCCTGGTTAGCCTCCATACCTGGGATATTGCAGGAACAGAAAAAGACCCAGGTCCTTGCTTTTGTGGCGCGTACGTTCTAGAGGGGCAGAGAGGAGAATCCATAAAATTAATATTTAAAATATGCAATGGATTAAAAGGAGATAGTGCAGAAAAGAAATTTAAAAAGAGGTAAATAAATGCTAGAAAAATAAGTAAAGCAGCGTGCTCTCCCTCCCAGGACTACACACATGCGTTTCCCCTTCTCCCTGCCTCATCCACCAGGCTTGTCACCGCCTGAGCCCATTCCTTCTCCTGCTCACTTCTCCCACCTCCGTGACTTCCTGAATGAACTTTCTCTTGTTAAAAAACAAAACAAAAGGAGCCCTGACCGTGTGGCTCAGTGGTAGAGCATCAGCTTGTGTATCAAAGGTCAAGGGTTCATTCCCCGGTCAAGGGCATGTACCAACCTGGGTTGCCGGTTCCTTCCCTGGCCCTGGTTGGGGCACATGCAGGAGTCAACCAATCAATCTCTCTCTCTCTCTCTCTCTCTCTCTCTCTCTCTCTCTCACACACACACACACACACACACACCCATCTGTCTCTCACACACCCACCCATCTCTCTTTCTCTCTCTCATGATGTGCCCTGGAGCCTGTTAGTCTCTATCTTCTCTCGTCTCCTCTCCCTCCCTTCCACTCCCTCTAAAAAAATAATCCATGGAAAAAATATCCTTGGGTGAGGATTAATAATAATAGTGATAAAAAAGAAACCAAGCAGAGAAGGGGGAGAGAGTTGGGTGTGCCCTTTGAGGTTTCAATGGCCGGGGAGGGAAGGCGTCCCTGTGGGAGACATCACTGGAGCAGAAGGGGTGAGGGGGACTGCGGCTGTCAGCAGAGGGAACAGCGAATGCAAAGCATGGGGCCATGTTAGAGAAAGAGGAAGGTCAGGGAGGAGTGAGCGGGGAGGAGCCCGGGAGAGAAGGTAGGTGGATTTGCATCTCACTTCCTTCAGCCGTTCTTGATTTTCTCAGCTCGTCGAGGATGGAGTCATGAAAGTTGGCACCTGCTCCTGGATTCCTTCCCATAAACGCATCTGTGTGAGCAGCTCCCCTAAAGGATGGGGGCAATGGGGGGGAGGGGGTTACTTTGCAGCAAAGCAGATGACTCAGACTCATCAGCCCTACAGCATGTCGCTGCTGAGAGTACCTCACGGACCTTTCCTGGCAGGTCCGGCCTCCTGCCGATTCCCAGCACCCTCTCCTCCCCGAGACCCTCCTTGGCGTCCCCTCACGGTTCTCCCTCCCCGGAGCGAGCGTTCCCCCAGGGTCTGCCCCCAGATCCTCTCTCTGCACGTTGTAAGGCTGGTCTTTGTCTCTGCAAAACTAAGGGCTACCCGCTGGAGGGGGCACCTCCCTTTCCACAGCCCAGGAGCTCCGGCGGAGACTTGGAAATTTCTCCGTCTCCTTTCTCTCTTTCTCCATTTCCAGACATGAGTGAGAACAGGGCAGAGGTGTCGTTTTCACAAGTACACACTGCCTACTCACGCTCGCCCACCTTGTCTCTCTCCTCGCACACACTTTGGAAGGTAATACTGTCAGTTTTCTTTCTAAATAACAAATTTTGTCATCTTAATACCCAAAAATCTGTTTGCCTTTTTTCTTTCTTTCTTTCTTTCTTTCTTTTTTTTTCTCATGAAGCGTGGGTACGAGTAGCTCAGTTCCCAAGGCTTCCGTTTATTTATTTATTGAAATAGATATTGCATGTTTTTTTAAAAAAATATATATTTTTATTGATTTTTTATAGAGAGGAAGAGAGATAGAGAGTTAGAAACATTGATCAGCTTCCTCTTGCACACCCCCTACTGGTATATGCCCTTGACTGGAATCAAACTCGGGACCTTTCAGTTTGCAAGCCGATTCTCTATCCACTGAGCCAGACCGGTTTCGGCCTTTGGTTGATTCTTGTATGTGTCCTGACCCAACCAGGGATCGAACCTGTATCCTTGGAGTTTCAGGACAACACTCTAACCTGAGCTACCTGGCCAGGGAATGACGACATGCATTGCAGGGCAGGTCTGAGGTTTATCTGGGAAGTTGGGTGGGGTGGGGCAAAAGGCACCATGGTAGATGCAAATCCTGATGTATGAAGGGGAGAGGAGGGGGAAGGAAGAGAAAGGAGGGTGCACTTGCCTTCTTCTTGAACCAAGGCCACTTCTGTTCCTGCTTCGTTGTCCTCTGAATTAACAGGTTCTCTGTGCTCCAAGGAGGAGCACACTCCAGCAGCTGCCTGGGCCTGAGCCTTCCCTGCTTGCCAACCTCCTCGCTTATTTTCCAGCTCTGTCAGGATTTGTTCTCTCTCTGCCTTCCTGGTGTGGGAGGTCTGGTCAGTCAGGCTGAGTCCAGAACGAACAGCTACAGCTCCACCCCCACGGGTGTTCTTCCTTCCTTCCTTCCTTCCTTCCTGCCTTCCTGCCTGCCTTCCTGCCTGCCTGCCTTCCTGCCTTCCTGCCTTCCTTCTTCTTTCTCTATGTCTCTCTTTCCTTCTTTTTCTTCTTTTCAAGAATTCCCTCCCCCCTTATGCCCATATGCCTTAAGGGTGTGCTTAAAGGGTGGGTTCAGAACTCCACCTGCAGTCTCTCTGGTAAGGTCCTGCCTCAAAGCTGGGCCATCCTGGGGAAATGGGGGGCAGGGGCTCCTTCCCCAGAGGGCAGAACTCACACCGGAGTGGCTGGCGCCTGCTGCTGATCTGTGGTAAATGCTGTGACTAAGCCAAGGTCACCATGATGAGTCATCCGCACCAGGGAAGGTGCCCTTGCTCCCGTCTCCTTCCCGGAGCGGGCCCAGGGGTGTGTGAAATAGGCCTGGAAGAGGTATGTTACTCTCGTAGGACCATAACCCAGGGCTGGCTGATTATTTTTTTTTAATTTATTTTTCACACCATCAATATTTATTGTTCAGCTTCCCTCAAGAGGCCAGTGCTAGGGCTGAAGGGCTGGGCCTAAATGAGCAATAGGTCTGGGGACCCTGTGTGACCATCACGATGTGCCCTGGAGCCTGTTAGTCATCCCCTTAAGCTTTCCAGGTCGGCAAGTCCTGTGGGGCCCCGGGCTGTCGGATCTGGGAAAGCCCACGTAATGTCCCAGAACCTGCCAATTCCAACATCAGCCTGCCTCAGGAGGGAAACTGAGGCAAGCGGCTAGAACTCAGAGGAAAAAGTGAGGGGGGCCTGAAGGTGAGATAGGGAGGACCAGCATCTTTCAGGCCCAAGCTGAAGCGGGGGAGGGGGAGACTTCCATGTACTCCCTCCTGGCACCGGAAGAGTGAGCAGGGGAGGTGTGGGAGGTCTGGCCAGTCAGGGTGAGTCCTGAACAGCTCCACCCCCACGGGTGTCTGCAGGGCACATGCTTGATGGGCCTGCAGTGCCAGGACAGGCCCTGGACCCCCACCCATGGTATGCCCTGCGGGGGAGGTGGAGAAGAGAGAGGCAGCCTCATCCCCACGGGGCCCTCACTGGGCTTTTTGGTCACCTCCTGGTCATTCTGCATCACATAGGTGACGCCCCCCCACAATCAGGAGGAGCAGGAGGCCAGCAGCGAGTGGGATGGCAATGGCACGGGCTCAGGTCAGGAAATCCCGGTGGGTGCTGGTGAATGGTAAGGGAAGCGCCAGGCAGTGTAGTAGGTGAGAGGTTCAGGCTAATAGCAATGAGGCCAAGCCCTACCGCCTGGTCTGTCCCCGTAGCCATTTCCGTGGCTCCCCACCAGGGCACCAAGCTCCCAATTGATTTAAAAGAAAAATGTCTATACCTGGCACTCTCCCTGCAGGGAGCATGCCCATGCCACCTCTTTCTCCATCTTCTTCCTCCACAGGCACATGTCTCCTAAACTCCACAGGACTTCACAAGGCTTGCAATCAGGAGAGCAATGGGCAGCGGCAGCTTGTCCCAGGCAAACCCCCTGAGCCTGTCTCCAAGGTCCCTTTCCTCTGACCCCTCCATGAGCCAAAGCAGCGCAGCCTGGGCTCTCCTGTTGCTGCTTCTATGCCCGTCCTTGTTTCACTGTCCTAAGTGTGTTTCTGCTGTGGCCATTACATTCTTGCTTGCTTTTCTTAAATAAATAGATACGTAAATAAAGTCTATTTCTGCCATCTTCTCCCTGTCACCTCCACCATTCCTATCTCGGATGCCTGAGAAGACAGCAGCGACCACAGCTCTCTTTTCCTTCCAGGATTTGAATGTCACCTCCCCACTCAGCAGCGTTGTGCCTTTGGACAAGTTCCTTAAGATCTCCGAGCTTCACCTGCTAATGGGGACAGTCGTAAAATGCCAGTCCATAAAGTTGCCGAGAGGACTATTAAGTAAGGTGATCCACATAAAGGCAGCACTATTCCTGGAAGACAGTGCTCCCTGAGTTAACGTTAGCTGTTGTTAGGAAACGTTTATGGGGAGCCTCCTACACGGGACGCTTGGTCTTTGAGGAGCTCCAGTGTGGGACCCAGACCTATAAATAAAGGCTTGCAGCACACTGGATAAGGACTGTAAAGCGGAGAGTGCTGTCCGTGCAGAGGCTGTGGTGTGGTGGTCAGGAAAGGGAGGCATTTGAGTGGAGATCTCAAAAGGAGTTGAAGAAACTCTAGTTTTGTGTAGCAAGAAGTTAAGATGAGTCCGTGGTCCAGCTTAATGCTGTGAAAGGAAGGGGGAGTTTTAACACCTGGAGACTGTTAAAAGTTTTTATGTAGCCGAAACCGGTTTGGCTCAGAGGATAGAGCATCGGCCTGTGGACTGAAAGGTCCCGGGTTTGATTCCGGTCAAGGGCATGTACCTTGGTTACGGGCACGTCCCCAGTGGGGTGTGTGCAGGAGGTAGCTGATCGATGTTTCTCTCCCATCGATGTTTCTAACTCTCTATCCCTCTCTCTGTCTCTTTTCCTCTCTGTAAAAAATCAATAAAATATATTTTTTAAAGAAGTTTTACACAGGTAGCCACAGTTTCAGAGCTGTAATTTAGAAATAGCACACTGACGGATGTGTGCAATGCAATTAGGGGTAGCAGGGCATTCGAGCACCACTGCGCAGTCTGTTCCGGGAATACAGACAGACTGATGATCATGACAGTAGGGAGAGGAGAGGTGACCTACGGCTACAATTAGGGCTTAGAAGAACCTGGGCAGACGACTTCCTTGAGAGCCTCAATACAGAGAACTCCATACATCTACCTGGCTTGGCACCCCCTTTGTCTTGAATACCCCCCCCTTGCCATTCAACATTCGTTCAGCCCATGCCACCTCCGCTGGGAAGCCATCTCGCATCCCTTTTCCAGACCGAAGGAGGGGGCCCTGTTGTGTGATCCCTGCTCATTAGTACTTGTCATTCCTTTGGACTGTTTCCCGGTTCCTCCCACTAGTCTGGGAATTCGGTGACGGCAGGGGCTCACCTTCGTTCCCGCGGGGCAAATGTGTCAATAACTGTTTGCTGAATGAATCAATGAAAACCGGGAGCTGTAGGTGACCCGGGGAGGGAGGAGCTGGAGGAGCCTCAGGCAGCTTAGGCCTTCAGGCCGTCTCATCTCTCCTATTCCAACTTTGTCTCGGAGTCGCTGCCGAAAGTCCTGGGCCATCCAGGAGCCTGAAGCCTGGTGGAGCCAAGAACCCGTGTGGTCCGCAGCGTAGATGGAAGAAACCTCTGCCGACTGCCGGCTGAGGCCCCGCCCACGGCCCTAGGCCCCGCCTCTCCGTCCTCTGCAGTCCCGGTTCCCGCCAGGCGGCGACGCCCACGAGGCCGCATGCGCAGTGCACGCGCGACCCGTCCTCTGCCCTTCTCCCAATGGCGGGCGGAGGTCCCTTTCCCGGCATCCCCCGGGGCCGGGGGCGCGTCATTTCCGGTCGGGAGGCCCGCGGCCTCCGCCGCCATTTCGGGCGCTGCTGTTCGGCTGAGCTCCGAGCCGGTCCGCTGGGCGGCGGGCGACGGGCTGGAGGGGCGCGCGCGGCGGCGGCGGCCCTGCGTGTAGGCACCCAGGCGGCCATGGCGGGCAACTTCGACTCGGAGGAGAAGAGTAGCTGGTACTGGGGGCGGCTGAGCCGGCAGGAGGCGGTGTCGATGTTGCAGGGCCAGCGGCACGGGGTGTTCCTGGTGCGGGACTCGAGCACCAGCCCCGGGGACTATGTGCTCAGCGTCTCCGAGAACTCGCGCGTCTCCCACTACATCATCAACAGCAGCGGCCCGCGCCCACCGGTGCCACCGTCGCCCGCCCAGCCTCCGCCCGGTGAGGGACGGACAGGACGGGGAGGCCCCGGGCGGGGGTGAGGGCCGCGGAGCCCCCCAGCCCGGCCGGCCGTCTGCTCCTCGCGAGCTGCCCCCCACGTGGGCAGGGGCTGGAGTGGCCGTGGCCGTGGCAGGGGGCGGGGTGCTGCCGGCGCCGGTTCCCCCTGAGCCGCGGGCGGGCGTGGGGGAGGAGGAGCCGCCGAGCCGGGCCTCTGGGTGTGCCTGGGGAAGACAGCCCCGGGGAAGGGGAACGGGAACCGCTGTGCTCCGGGGTGGGGCTAGCGCCGGGCCGGGCACCGGGGCTGGGCCGGGCTACGTGGGGACAAAGCGCCGAGGGGGATGCTGGCACTGCGGGCGCATCCCATGGCAGCGGTGTCGAGACTGAATCCGAGAATCCTACAAGTGGCTTTTTCGGCTTCGAGCGTTGTCCGCAGTGTTGGAGAGCCGAGTCTGGCCACCCTCCGGCCGATGGCCTTTGGTAGGAAGTCACCGCATACAGGCCGGGAGGGATGGAGACACCCTTCAGGAAACCGGCCAGCTTTTTCCTTTCTTGGGCATTTTTCCAAAATACTTTTTTTTTTTTTTTTTTTTTTACACCGTCCTCTTCCTCCGCGGAGGTGAGCTCAGTGTCCTGGTGATAGGAGGAAAGCCCTTTGTGGCCAGCTCAGAGTAAGTCGGTGCCGGGCGGGGACTGTGTCTAAGAGATCTTCGTGCCCAGAAAACGGTTCTCCATAGTTCGGGGGGTTGGGAGGGGGTGGGAGGTGTCTTAGTTTTCAAAGTGTTTAGTGGAGGGAACATTTCTTTTCAGGAAACAAACCAGAAATAAGCCAATGAAAACAATCCCTGCTCTGAAAGTGAATGAAAGGAACTTCATTTTTCCTGGGCTTAAACATGGTCAGTCTTGTGGTCCAGGGCCTCTTCCTAATCAGTATGTGGGGCCGTGGCCTGAGTCTAGATGTTGGGAACTGACCTCTGCTGGGCAGATTCTCTGAGAATTTAAATGATCTGGACTGGGTGTTCCTTGTCGAGAATCATTGAGCTGTGGCTGTCTTACCCATGCCATTGGAGTTGTTGGGAAACAGGAAGGAGATTTATGTATGTACTCAGTACTTGAGATTTGTGGGATACATAGTAATTTTGAGGTGATCATTATCTGTGTGACAGCACCAAGAGTCCTCGCGCCTTCTCATTGTTCCCAAGTTGAAGCATTTTCCTTCTGACCAGCTGAGACTAGATACAGGCCAGCCTCAAGTGAACCAGGAAGCTCCTGATTCAGCCTTTGCAGATATAACGTTTTGGAATAGTCCAAATTTAGATTTAGTCACTCTGGCCAGAAATGGGAAGGCAAGGTAGTCAGTCTTTTTGTTGTTAATGCTCAGCAGTTTCAGAAAGAATGTGGGATCATTAAGCTGTAAGTTATTCTAGGTCGTCCTCAGCCTGGTTGACTTAGTAGTATTATAACATGAAATGGGAATATCGATGTGACATATATTTGCCCTATGCCAGATGTAGTCTGTTTTTTGCCATCTGCATGGTGTCTCGGGTTTTTGTTCATGACGGTAAATCTGTCACTGAGACTCAATTCTCTATGTTTTGTTTGTGTATGTGTTTTATTGGTTGCAAATTTTGGAAATGGCAGCTGGCAGGTTTCTTAGTTTGAGCTTTCTCCACACCTTGGCATTATGACTTTATATCTCTGCGCTTAACCTTGATATTGAGTTCCACCTTTTCATAACATACATGAGTTCAGATCCCTTGGCACAAAAGAGAAAGTGAAGATTGCCAAAGTTTATCAATGGGGTGTGGAAAATTCATGGACATTGTGATAATTTTTGCTATATACTCTGTATTTTCCATGGAGGGTAATTGATTCAGTTCCCGTTGTAAAGAATTCTTAGGGTGTGATCAGAGCAGGGAGCCCGAGAATGGCTCCTCTGTTTACAACACATCCAATAGGAACGTGGGGTGCTCCTCACGGGGGCAGAACACTCTGACCTTCCTGTGAAATGACACCCTATACATGGAAAAAAATAAATAAATTCTTAATCTTTGTTTTCACTATACCACATCAAGCTCTTTTCATTTTGAAACCGCACAGAGGCTTCAAAAGAAACCTCTGAATTTTAGAAAGACATACACAATATTAATAGCTAACATTTATTGACTGTCTATTCTGTCAGGAATTTTGCTGAGTAATTAATATATGCCTCATCTCATTTACTATCTATAACAATCTAGTGAGGAATAGACTATGATCTCCATGTATTAAAATATTTCCATTTTGCCAAAAACAGGTTGGCTCAGTGGATAGAGTGTTGGTCTGTGGACTCAAGGATCCCAGGTTCGATTCCGGTCAAGGGCATGTACCTTGGATGCGGGCACATCCCCAGTGTAGGGTGTGCAAGAGGCAGTTGATTGATGATTCTCTCTCGTTGATGTTTCTAACTCTCTTTTCCTCTCTGTAAAAAATCAATTTAAAAAAATTTCCATTGTATGGATGAGGAAACTGAGAATCAGAGTCAATAACTTGCCCAAGGTCATATAGCTTGTAAAGACTGAGCCAGAATTTGAACCTAGGAATTTTGACTTGAGAGCTGACACTATATAACTGTTTTCTTTTCTGTCAAAGCCAGTTTCCTATTGAGATCCCAGCAGTGCTCATAGAGGACTCACTTTAGGCTCTGTCATGGGGTCCCAGATTGTGTTTAAAGTTTAAAAGGAAAGGATGACAAGAAATTGGCAAAAAGAAAAATTGGCTTTAGTGTTCAGACAGTACTCATCTGCTGTCTAAAGTCAGTGATGAAGAGGCTTTTAAATTCCTTATTTGGCAAATTGAATATGGAGAATGAGCTTTTTGCTTAGGAGAATACAGTGTATTTTATAGACATAGTGATAAGTAAAGTGTATATGGAATGGCATAGATATAGTTTTTAGAGGCTTAGGGGTAAAATAGACCAGGAGTTCTCAACCTTTCCAGTGAACCTATTTTTAACTTGGATGCTCAACTCCTGCAGACTCCGGTTGTGGCTGTAGCCTGGGAGTGCCCTGCTGTGCTCCAGTGCCATAGTGCAGGCTTGGTCAGATCTATGGGTCAAGCTCTGTCAAGTATACTTCTTGGGAAGGCTTTGCAATCATAGATTCGCTGTTTTTTTTCTCTGAAACAATGTGATATTACTAACCTTGACAAGTAGATAATTGACAAAACTGAGTAAGTGTAAGTTGGAAAAGTTGTTACAAGCTTGAGCTCTAGAGCCTGGTTTGAATCTTACCTGACCCTTACTACTTAATGTAACTTTGGGCATGTTTTTTTATTTTTTATTTTTATTTATTTATTTTTAAATATATTTTATTGAGGAAGGGAGAGAGATAGAGAGTTAGAAACATCGATGAGAGAGAGTCATCGATCAGCTGCCTCTTGCACACCCCCCACCGGGGATGTGCCCGCAACCAAGGTACATGCCCTTGACCGGAATCGAACCCGGGACCCTTCAGTCCCCTCTATCCATTGAGCCAAACCGGTCCCGGCTGGGCATGTTTTTTTTTAACTTTCTCTGCCTTGGTTCTTCATGTGTGAAAGAGGACATCATAGGGTCATCGGGAGGATTAAATGAGTTTTAGTGTATTTCCATATATATTAGAGGGAGGGGAAGAGAAAAGGAGAGAAAGAAACATTAATGTGAGAGGAAAACATTGATCAGTTGCCTCCTTAATTGGGGATTGAACCTGCAACTGGGCATTTTCTCTGACTAGGAATTTAACTGGCGACCTTGAGGTTCATGGGAAACACTCAACCAAAAGCCACATTGGCCAGGGCTTGTTAAAACAAAAAACAAACAAACAAACAAACAAAAACATTAAAAAAATAGATTTCATTGATTTTTTTTTTTTTTTTATAGAGAGGAAGGAGAGGGATAGTGAGTTAGAAACATTGATCAGCTGCCTTCTGCACACCTCCTATTGAGGATATGCCTGCAACCCAGGTACATGCCCTTGACTGGAATCGAACCTGAGACCTTTTAGTCCATAGGCTGACGCTCTATCCATTGAGCCAAACGGGTTAGGTAAAAAAACAAAACAAAAAAAATATCCCAATTTTTTAAAATTGATTTTTAGAGAGAGGAAAGAAGAGAGAAACATCGATTTGTTGTTCAACTTATTTATGCATTCATTGGTTGCTTCTCATATGTGCCCTGATCAGAGATAGAATCTTCAATCTTGGTGTATTGGGTTTCTTGGCTAGGGCATGGATTTTCTTTTGTTGAGCACCCACAATATACTAGCTACTTTTAGGAACTTTTTTAGGTAGGTATTTGACCCCGTGAAATGTTAAAAAAAAAACCAGCTCATACAGCTAGTAAATGACAGACAGAATTCATCAAACCCAATCATTCTGAACCTGCAAAGCACCATGCTGATATCCATTTATAGAAATTCTATTTGCTTAGGAGACCATACATCTTGATATCTCTCTCTTTTTTTAAAAAATATATTTTTATTGATTTTTCACAGAGAGGAAGAGAGAGGGATAGAGAGTTAGAAACGTCGATGAGAGAGAATCATAGACCAGCTGCCTCTTGCACACCCTCTACTGGGGATGTGCCCGCAACCAAGGTACATGCCCTTGACCGGAATCGAACCCGGGACCTTTCAGTCCACAGACTGATGCTCTACCACTGAGCCAAACCGGTGCCGGCCATCTTGATATCTCTTAAAGATACCTTCACAAATGGAAGTCAGAGTCTTTTTAGCCCTTTGTGTTGGACAGGTAGTTGGGGGTGTTTAAGCAACCTCTGTAAATACCGTAAGCTAAGGAGAAGTAAGAGAGGGAATGGGAATTTGGAAAGAGGAAAGGAAAAAGGAGGTGCTGTGAGATCAAAAAGATTGTGGTAGTACCCATGCCCATGGGTGTTCTTCATAAAACTTTCAGGAAGTGGTATCATAAAAACTGATGTAACCCTAGGGCTAAAAATGCTTTAAAGTAGTAAGTTGAGCATGTATAGAAACCAGAACAATAATGTGTTGATTTTGATTTCTGAATGTGTTAAACTGTATGTTCAGAATCTAGCGTAAGTTTGATGTAGAACAAGTCAGTGAGGTTTTCCAAGTCTTAGCAATGAGAGCTCTGTCCTTGGTTCTGTTCTCCAAACTGACTATATCTCTCTTCCTTTCCCACCTTTCTATTTCCTGCCTTGGGCTGTTTGTGGTTGGAAGAAGATAACTAGGGAAAAGGAGCCGGTTATAGCAGGAGTGGTTAGCTTGAAGGCCACCAGAGAGGGAGCATTTCACTGTTGCTCCCCCTTTTCTATTGATCCCCCAGTCTTGAGGAATATAGGGCAACTGGGTTCAGGTTCAGTCAAGGGCTTTCTCTCACTTGGGACAAAGCCATCTGCATTTTGGGGGCCTCCAATGGGCCAGGATGTTGGACTCTACCCATTTGTTTGCTGCTTCTCTGTGAACCAAGGCTCAGTTTGTAAGAAGGGACACAATCGGAAATACTTGATGAGGCTTTCATAGCAATGTCATGTTTGAGAGAGACATGCAGAGACTCCGGATGTCACCAGAAACCTAACAAATGAAGATTGACTTTGGAGGCTGATAAAACAGAATATCACTTTGCTTACTAGTACATGGTTCCCAGCAGTCTTTCCAGTTAGACCACACAGTGTAAACTTAGAACATAACAGCTCATGCTTGGGCTGTAAGCCACACATAGAGCTTGCTTGAGCATCTGATGACATCATCAGGGACGTTTGGAATCTGTTAGAGTGTCACTACCTGTCTTCATTCTAGCAAAAAATGAAGCTCTGAGTCCGTCATTTCATCTAGTCTTCCTGACTGGCAGCCTTACAGATTCAGATTGCCTGGTCCTTACTTAGGGTACAGGTATCCTGGCCTGCTGCTTCTGCTGTTGCAGTGTTCTCTCCTTGTAAAATTGAACACCCAAAATGCCCCTCTAAGGCTCAGCGATTGATTGTGGAAGAGGTAGATAATGTGTGAGCTTGTAAGAGCCAGAGAAGAGGGTCACAATGGACAGGCAAACCAGATTCCAAACTACAAGTGAATCTGCCCTCTTGAACCTGAGCCCAGTTACCCTATATCCCTCAGATTGAGGGATCAACATAGAGGGGGAAGTAATGGTGAGGTGCTCCCACTCTCTGGTCTCCAGCTATAGACATGCTAATTACATGAAAGAATTCTGCTTGCACTTGGGGTTGACCCGAAACAAAGAAATTTAGAGAGTTTGAGCTCTTCATCCCTTTCCCTGCCTACCTATGTCTAAGGCAGTGCCTACCCCTTGTTTCCCCCTCCTCCCTTCCCTTGAGAATGAAATGATGCTTGATTTCCAGACTCTCTTAAGATGGATCTGAGAATTAGTTCTCTCATCTTTTTTTTTTTTTTTTTTAGTTCTCCCATCTTCTTGATCAATAAACTTTTCCTTGCCCCCCTCCACTCCCCCCCCCCCAAAAAAGAAAGAAAGAAAGAAAGAAAGAAAGAAAGAAAGAAAGAAAGAAAAAGAAAGAATGAAAGAAAAGGAGCTGAACACATAGTTGTGGTGAGGTTTGAGCTTATCTATGACTTATGTATATTCTGTCCCCCTCCCTCCCCTTCTTCTGGAGTTTGGACCAACAAAGCTTGAATTCACATATATCTAATTGCTCCAAAAGTACCCAAAACAGGTATTTCTCTGTGGAATTAGAATAGATAATTTATAGGTAATGTGAAAGATTTCCCTTGGTGCTTAACTTGCATTTCTGTGACCAATGGGATTAAGCTGAAAAAAAAAACCCCAAAAACAACAACACGCATATTGGACCCATTTTACACCACGAAGCATTTGAACAATAAATTAATTGAACCAACTTCCAACCTTTATGGAAGATGAGCTTCCAGTTTTTCTTTTCTCACTTTGATCTTTATTAGGGACTTGGTTTAGTGGTCTTTTTTATTTTATTTTATTTTTTTAAAATAAATTTTTATTCATATTATTACAAATGTTCTTCCCCCCACCCCTCCATTGCTCTCCTCCACCAGGTTCCCTCTGCCCTTTCCCCACCCCCCATTGTCCTCATCCATAGGTGCACAGTTTATGTTCAGTCTCTTCCCACACCCCCCTCTCCCCTTTTCCCCAAGAATCGTCAGTTCACTCCACTTCATTACCTCTGATTCTATTATATTCAACAGTTAATATTGTTCATCAGATTTTTTTTATTTCCTTGGTTTTTAGATTCACTTGTTGATAGTTACGTATTTGTTGTTCATAATTTTTGTCTTTATTTACTTTCTCTTCTGAAAGAACCCCCTTTAGCAATTCATATAATTCTGGTTTGGTGGTGATGAACTCCTTTAGCTTTTTTTTATTAGTGAAGCTCTTTATCTGGCCTTCGATTCTGATAGCTTTGCTGGGTAGATTATCTTTGGCTGTAGGTTTTTACTATTCATCACCTTGAATATTTCTTGCCATTCCCGTCTGGCCTGTATGGTTTCTGTTGAGAAATCATCTGACAATCGTATAGGTGCTCCTTTATAGGTAACTATCTGCTTTGCTCTTGCTGCTTTTAATATTCTCTCTTTGTCTTTTGCTCTTGGAATTTTAATTATGATTTGTCTTGGTGTGGTACTCTTTGGATTCCTTTTGTTTGGAGTTCTGTGCGGTTCCTGGACTTATAATCTAATTCTTTCACCAGGTGGGGGAAGTTTTCTGTCACTATTTCAGTATGTTTTCGATATCTTGCTTTTCTTTCATCTTCTGGGACCCCCATAATTCTGATGTTGGTTCGCTTGAAGTTGTCCCAGAGGTTTCTTACATTATCTTCAATTTTCTGGATTCTCTTGCCTTCTTGCTTCTGCGGAGGAGTGTCTTCTGGCTCTTTATGTTCCAAATCTTTGACTTGATTCTTGCGATCTTTCATTCTGTTTTTAGGACTCTGTATAATATTTTTTATTTCAGACAATGTATTCTTTATTTCTTGTTGATCTCTTATCATTTCTTGTTGATTCCTTATTAATTCTTGTTGATCCCTTTTCATATCCTTATCGACCTTTTCTAGGAAATTCTTGAAAAACCTTATAAGTGTAGATTTGAACTCTATATCCAGTCACTTTTTGTCCTCCATTTCTTTCGTTTGTGACCTATTTTGTTGTCTCGGCATTTTCGCAGTTCCCTGATGGAGCCAGGTTTCGGGGTGGAGCCTACAGCCTTGGCTTCAGTCAGCCCCGCCCTATGCGGTTCCTGAGTCTCAGTAATCCCCAGGGTCCTTCAGTACTCGCTGCAAGCACTTCTGAGAGGAAAGGTGCCCTCGATTTTCGCCTGCTACCAAACAGTTTAGGCTCTCCCCCAATGAGCCCGGAACTTGGGTTCAGTTCAGTTGGAGGTGGCGTTCAGAGCAGTCCGGAGCTTTTGTCTTCTTTCCGCCAGGGCAATCCCGCGGCACAGCCGCCCGTCCCTTCTCTGCGCGCAATGTGCGCCTCTGGGACCTCCTTTCGCTGCTCCCCCGGGGTTCCGCTTTACAGCCCAGCTCCCTCTGGATGAGCCTGGGTCCCCGGGGTCTGGCCTAGAACTGGGGTTCAGAGCAGTCGGAAGTGGGGCCCAGCACAGTCGGAGCTTTTATCTCCTTCCCGCTAGGGAACACCAGCCAGGCAATCAGCCACCCCTTCTCTCCGGCTCCGTCCTCTCCGCATGCGCTGCGTGTCTCCATACCTTAGGCTTTTACATCTCCTCCGCGCTTCCTTCTGGTTTTCTCCTTGCTTCTCGTTGTAGAATTTCCAGTCAGTCGACTTTCCTGTAGTTCTGGGTAATGTTCATTTTATATTTTAGTTGTATTTTATTGAAATTGTTGTGTGCGGCTGCGGCTAGGTGTTTAACTTGGATTCTCTAGTGGTCTTATTTGTTCTTCTAAACCCTGCCTCCTGTCCCCCCAGGGGGAAAAAAAAAAATCAACAACATACACACACACACACACACAAATTTCACTTGGGCTAGTGCAATATCCTATCTAATAAAAGCCTAATATTCAAATTGTCCTTCCTACTGGGAGTTTGACCCAGAGTTCAAAGGGGAGGTGCGCGGCTTGCCAGCCTCCTGCCAGCCCCACCCGTGCTCTGATTGGTGCGCCAGGTCTGCAGTTGGAGCCATAACAATGGATGGCAGGGGGTAGATGCCTTCTTTCTTAGAGTTAAAAGGGTACCTTGCAAATGTTTAGTAGTAGCCAGAGCTGCCTTTTCCTTTTCCTTTTTTTTAATATATTTTATTGATTTTTTACAGAGAGGAAGGGAGAGGGGTAGAGGGTTAGAAACATCGGTGAGAGAAACATCGATCAGCTGCCTCCTGCACACTCCAGTGCTAAGTAGGTCTCCTAGGAGCGCATGACTGACCTTGTCCTTACGTGGTTCATCTGGCCGGAAGAATCACTGAATTAGCCTAGTGGTGATAGGCAAGGTAGCCATGCATCTCCTTGCCTGCCCAATTTAAATGGCAGTAATTTCTCATTGGTGATCTACTTCAGTGATGAGAAACTCCAGAATGCAGCACCACCACCATACTCTGGTATGTTCATAACCAAAATGGTGTCTCCAGTCCTGTACTTGGAACTACTGTGATTACTGCAGTACCAATCTCATTGGTCCAGATTCTGCTAGTGCCTGTGTTTATCATAGATGGACAGTCCTGGGTCTGGGCTTGTATTTCATCCTCTTAGACAGCCAGCATTACTGAGTGTGGGCTATTAACTTGTATTAGCCTGCAGCCATGAATTCCACAGGTGGACTTTTGTAATGTAAGAAATGTGCAACTTTCCTTTAAATTATGTATTGGTCTTATCATTCATTTGGATGAAAAGAGAAAGCACTCATCTTTTTTTATCCAAATGAAAAGTATTCATTCTGTATTGAGGAAAGTATTCATTCTCTATTGAGAACTTTTGGCTAACTTCCAAAGGTTATCTTTTCACCTCTCCCCAGTAGAGAATGTTAAGTGTAATTTTTCTGGTCATTCTGGAAGAAATATTTTCTAACATTGAACAAAACAATTGGGTTACATTTTTATTTTATTTATTTTTAAAATATATTTTATTGATTTTTCATGAAGAGGAAGGGAGAAGGATAGAGAGCTAGTAACATCAATGAGAGAGAAACTTCAATCAGCTGCCTCCTGCACACCTCCTACTGGGGATGTGCCTGCAACCAAGGTACATGCCCTTGACCAGAATGGAACCCAGGACCCTTGAGTCTGCAGGCCGGCGCTCTAACTACTGAGCCAAACCGGTTTCAGCTGGGTCTCATTTTTAGAGAGGAATTAATTTAAACATCTGGACTACCATAGTATTCCTATTTCACAGCATTAATCACTATGGCTTTTAGATGGGTGGGTCATTGTTAATACAAGTGGAGAGGGTAAATTATCCAATTTTCCTTAAAAAGGAATTAAGTAACTTTCATGAAAGAAGTACAAATAGTCAAAAAATGTGAAGAACAAACAACTAACAATGATATTTCAAAAGATATTTCTCATTAAATTGGCAGTGATTTTTTTTTTTTAATATTTTTTATTGATTTTTTTTACAGAGAGGAGGGGAGAGAGATAGAGAGTTAGAAACATCGATGAGAGTCATCGATCAGCTGCCTCTTGCACACCCCCTACCGGGGATATGCCAGCAACCAAGGTACATGCCCTTGACCGGAATCGAACCCGGGACCCTTCAGTTCCCAAGCCGACGCTCTATCCACTGAGCCAAACCGGTCCCGGCGGCAGTGATTTTTTAAATGCTCTTTTGGTAAAGGATTTCAGAAAATGGGAACTCATAAACCACCTATAAGAGTGTAAAAATCATGCAAATTTTCGGAGAGCAATTTGGCAACATAAACCTTAATTTTTAAAAAAAATATATTTTTTTATTGATCTCAAGAGAGGAAGGGAGAGGGAGATAGAAAAATCAAGGATGATAGTTTTAGTCATTGATCTGCCACCTCCTGCATACCCCTCCCTGGGGATTGAGCTGGAAACCTGGGCATGTACCCTGACTGGGATTTTTTTTTTTTTTTCTGACTGGGAATTGAACTGCAACTTCCTGGTTCACAGCCACCTGAGCCAAGCCAGCGGGCAAACTGTAATGTTCTTACCATTTGATCCCACAGTTGCATTTTAAGTTGTTTATCCTAAGGAAATAATTTGCATTTTAAGTTGTATCTTAAGGAAGTAATGAAATAGTAATGATTAAGAACAGAAATGCTAATAACAGCATCATTTGCACTAGTGAAACATTGGGAATACTTTATATCCATTAAAAGTCATCTTCTTGCCCTGGCTGGTGTAACTCTGTTGGTTGGAACTTTGTCCTGTACACCAAGATTGGTTGTTCGATTCCTGATCAGGGCATGTGCCCAGGTTGTGAGTTTGATCCCTAGTTGGGATGCATGTGGGAGGCAACCAATTTTCCTTCTTTCCTTTTTCTTTACCTTCTTCCCTTCTTCACTCCCTCTCTATAAGATCAATCATTTATTTATTTTAATTTCTTTATTGATTAAGGTATCACATATTTGTCCTCAATCCCCCATTCCAACTCCCCACCCCACCCCCACTCATGTTCCCACCCCCCTATTGTCCTTGACCACTGGTTAGGCTCATATGTATGCACATAAATTCTTTGGTTGATCTTTCCCCTTTACCCCCATCCTCACTTTGAGGTCCAACAGTCTGACCCAAGGCTCCTTATTTCTGGGTCTGTTCTTGTTCATCAATCTATGTTGTTCACCATTTCCCCTAGATGAGTGAGATCATGTCCTACTGGAAATATACTTATAAGAATAAAAAATGAGACAAGCTATAATCGTTATGCTGAAAGGCACATGAATCAGTCTGTAGTGAGTTTCTTTCTGGGCCAACAGTTCCTTTAAGACCCAATTTCAATGTCAAACAGTTCCTTATGTGTACATGTCAGCAATGATATTTCAGTTTTGGGTGGTGGGCAAATGGTGGTAATGCAGGTCCAACCCTTTCTGGTTTGGTCGTGGGCAACCTGCAGTGATACATAGCTGCTGTCTGCTATTATGGCAAGGAGTCGTTAGCGTCTTCCATCTCTGGACTGCTTCTCTTCTGTCTTCATGGTTGGAGCAATCCTGTCAATTCCTCTCTGTTGCCAGAATCCACATAGTCGTGGAGTTGTTCTCTGAAAATATACAAACATATTCTCAGCCAAAAGTTAATAAAGGAATATTTTCTATAAATTTGACTTGGGATCCTTTTTCATTTTTTGCCCAAGTGATTTTCCTCTGTTTTGACACCATGTGTGTTTTTCATGGGTGTTTTGCTGATAGCATTACAATTAATTTTCTAAAGTACAAATTTTCTAGATGTAATTTACTTTCAGGATATTTTTTCTTACATGATATTCTTCTATTTCACCCCTTTTTTGATTTAAATATTAGGAAGCTTTTGAAAATTTTATAATGTAGTCTTGATAGCTTTTAAATTTTAATTTATTGCACTATAATATGACTGCTTTAGGTTCATTTCCTGTTGTGAGATTTTATCCTGAGATGAACTATCAATAAAAATTTTAGTTAACACTTTAGGAACAGCTTTTTGTCCAGTGCAATTAGTGTTTCTAGGATATTTGCTTGTTTCAATTAGCCAATTTAAATTAGCTTGATAACTTGTCTACTATTTTACTGTCAAATTTATTACTCTAAAACAATCTTATTTTACCATGTGAATATTAGGGGAAAGGATTATTTGCCTTCTTGAGTAGGCCCTCAGCATTCCTGGCGGTAGGCTGGATTTAGTATCAAAAACCCACTTTTCCATGCCATGTTTACCAGACAACTCGTCTTGTTGTAGTGCGAGGGCAGCTGCTGTCAGCCAAGTCTGTCTTTACCCAGGTCCCGATTTGAGCAGGGACTCCCTCAGCAGGGGTGAGGTCTCAGGCCCCTGCAAAATTTTTGGGGTGAGGGTCTGTGCCCCACTTCAGTTGACCCCCAAGTTCTCTCCTGATGGCCCCTCTTCGACTGTGCCTGTCTTAGGTTGTTCCTTCCCTGAGGAATCGTACCCGTCTCTGGCTACCCAGCCATCCTCTGGGGCCTAGCAGGGTGATGTGAGGTTCAGTTCTGTCTCCTTGGTATCCTATGCCCCCGTGGCCTCCACGCCCAGCTCCTGCCTTAGGATCCCCTCGCCTACTGGCGAGGCCCCAGCACTGTTCACATGTCTTGGGGAACCCAGGTTTCTTCTCCAGGGTATAAGATCAATTTTTAAAAGTCATGTTCTTGAAGAATATGGGAAATTATAAAAATCAAAAAACAATTGTCTGTGGAGCTATTATCAGGAAACCAAAAGCAAAAATTCCAGTAAAGGGCCTGGCTGGGTAAGTAGCTCAGCTGGTTACAGTGTCCTGGTAAGTCACGGTTGCAGGTTTGACCTCCAGTCAGGGTACATACAATAAGCAACCAATGGGTGCATAAATAAGTAGAACAACAAATCATAGCTGTCTGTCTTTCTTAAAAAGAGGAAAGAAAAATGGGATTCTGTCAGTGTGGCTCATTCATCACCAAAAGATTGCTGTTTCTTTTTTTTTTTTCTTTTTTTAATATATTTTATTGATTTTTTACAGAGAGTAGGAGAGAGTGATAGAGAGCTAGAAACGTCGATGAGAGAGAAACATTGACCAGCTGCCTCTTGCACGCCCCCTACCGGGGATGTGCCCACAACCAAGGTACATACCCTTAACCGGAATCGAACCTGGGACCTTTCAGTCCGCAGACCGACGCTCTACCACTGAGCCAAACCGGTTTCGGCAAGATTGCTGTTTCAATTCCTGGTAGGGCACATGCCCAGGTTGCAAGTTTGATTCCAGGTCAGAATGCTTATGGAAGGCAACAGATGGATATTTCTCACATTGATGTTTCTCCCTCTCCCTCTCTAAAAAAAAAAATAAAAAATCAATAAACATTTTTTTTTAAATGGTTAAAATGGTAACTGTTATGTGTATCTCACCACAATAAAAAAAAAAATCCACCAAACTGCACTAAGAAAACTTAAAAATAAGTGGAACAACAAATTGATGTTTCTCTTTCCCTTTCTCTTTCTGGAATCAATACATTTTTAAAATGTTTAAATCTAATAAAGATGATTTGATATTTTGGTGCTCAGCAGAGTGTAAGTTAAAAGTTTTTATTTCTCAATAGAAAACTGTTTCTCTCTCTGGTTTTCCTCAGTGGTTAGAGCGTCAGCCCTTGGACCAAAGGGTCATGGGTTCTATTCCCTGTCATGGGCAGGTATCTGGGTTGCAGGTTCGATCCTAGGCCCGGGTGAGAGTGGTAGGCAACCAATCGATATGTTTCCCTCTCTCCCTCCCTTCCATTCTGTCTAAAAAGCTTAAGAAAAAGCCGAAACTGGTTTGGCTCAGTGGATAGAGCGTCGGCCTGCAGACTGAAAGGTCCCGGGTTCGGTTCCGGTCAAAGGCATGTACCTTGGTTGCGGGCACATCCCCAGTAGGGGGTGTGCAAGAGGCAACTGATTGATGATTCTCTCTCATCAATGTTTCTGACTCTCTATCCCTCTCTCTTCCTCTCTGTGAAAAATCAATAAAATATATATTTTAAAAAGCTTAAGAATAAAAGAAGCCCAGCCAGTGTGGCTCAGTGGTTGAGTGTCACAGTTCGATTCCTGGTCACTACATGCCAAGGTTGTGGACTCAATCCCCGATGTGGGGTCTGCAGGAGGCAGCTGATTCTCATCATTGATGTTTCTCTCTCCCTCTTCCTCTCGAAGTCAAAATATATTTTAAAATAAGAAAAAGAAAACTTTCATCCTGGCTGGTGTAGGAACATTGTCCTATGCACCGAAGGGTTGTGGGTTGGATTCTTGGTTAGGGTACATACCTAGGTTGTGGATTGGATTTCTGGGTGCATGCGGAAGGCAATCCATCAATGTTCCTCCCTCCCTCTAAGCTCAGTGAAAACATATCCTCAGGTGAGTATTAAAACACACAAAACTGTTTCTTATTTGAACTGATATATGTTTGTTTATTCTTCAATTCTAGAACTTGATAGAAAGGGAATACATTCTGAAGTATGTATTCTAAGGTCACATACACCTTTGCATATTGCAAATTTTAAGCATTTCTAATATGTCCCTTGTTTTGGATCCTCTGTATGTCATCAGAGGTTGAGGATTTAACATTTCTTCATTCCCTCCCCCTCCGCACCTCCCCCCGCCAAGCATCCTTGTTCATCTTTTTTATAACCTGTTTCTTCTAAGGGAACAATCCAGTTTCCATGTTATATTTAAGCGAAGGCCCCTTAAGGTATTGATTTTTAAGCAGTTTCTTCGTTTTTGTTTAGAATCTTTTTTTCTTTTTGCCAAATAAAGCTTTTTTTGGCTATCATAAATGACATTGATATCAGCAATCAGTTTTTTTTTAAAATTGATTTTAGAGAGGAAAGAAGAGAGAGAGAAACAATGGTTCTTTATTCCACTCATCCATGCATTCATTGGTTGATTTTTTAAAAGGGATTTTTATTTATTCATTTGTTTGCTTTCATTAGTCCTCACCTGAGGATATTTTTTTCTTTGATTTTTAGAGATAGTGGAAGGGGGTGGGAGAGACAGGAAGAAACCTCCAAGTGAGAAACACATCGATTGGTTGCCTCCCTCAAATGTCACGACCAGGGCCTAGGATCAAGCCTGCAGCCAAGGCACGTGCTCTTGACTCAAATGGAACCCAGGACCCTTCAGACCGAGGGCCTATGCTCTACCCACTGAGCCAAAGTGGCTAGGGCTCATTGGTTGATTCTTCTCTTTTGTCCTGACCTGGAATCAGTCCTGCAGACAAGACTAACCAACAGACTTAGCCAGTGCAGCAATCAGTCTTGAAAAAAAAAAAATTTTTTTTTTTTTTTTTTTTTTAACTGAGAGGGAGAGGGGGAGAGAGAAACATCGATGAAAGAGAAACATCAACCAGCTGCCTCCTGCACACCTCCTACTGGGGATGTGCCCGCAACCAAGGTACATGCCCTTGACCGGAATCGAACCTGGGACCCTTAAGTCCACAGGCCGACTAGCCACTGAGCCAATGAGCCAAACCTGTTAGGGCAGCAATCAGTCTTAAAACTGTTTCTCTTTCAGCCGAAGCCGGTTTGGCTCAGTGGTGGCGCGTCGGTCTGCGGACTGGAGGGTCCCGGGTTCGATTCCAGTCAGGGGCATGTGCATTGGTTGCGGGCATATCCCCGATGAGGGGTGTGCAGGAGGCGGCTGGTCGATGTTTCTCTCTCATTGACGTTTCTGGCTCTCTATCCCTCTCCCTTCCTCTCTGTAAAAAATCAATAAAATATATTAAAAAACAAAACAAAACTGTTTCTCTTTCAAATTGTACATTTTAGATGTGAAGAGAACAAATGTATGAGTTTAGTGTAGATAAATACCAAGTTCTCCCCACCTCTTCTTGGAATAGCTGCTGGGACCTCTGAGAAAGGAGAGCTTGCTACATTCCCTGAGGTTGAAGAAAATATCGCAACAAAACCTTGAACATTGTGCTACTGTGTAAATGGGATAATAACAGAACATTTTGGGAGAGTGAACAACAGGTCTTCATCTTGCTGTCTTCGACCCAGAGTGAGAGCCTGTCCTGAGTGGCTTGGTCTACCATGCTCTTCCATCTGTGCTGCAGGTGCTGGTGGGACTCTTTTCCCCCAGGAATGTTTCAGCTGCAAAATATGATTTGTTTGCTGTGAGGAGAAGGGGCTATTTTTTAGACAGTATATACTTTTATGAAATATTGACTAAATGTGTGAAGGAAATGTTTAAAATCTGTTTTTATCACCAGTGTAATACATCTTTAAGTAATACCCTGCTCTATTTTTTTCCAGGAGTGAGCCCCTCCAGGCTCAGAATAGGAGATCAAGAGTTTGATTCATTGCCTGCTCTACTGGAATTCTACAAAATACACTATTTGGACACTACAACGTTGATAGAACCAGTTCCCAGATCCAGGCAGGGTAGTGGAGTGAATCCCAGGCAGGAGGAGGTAGAGTATGTGCGAGCCCTCTTTGACTTTAATGGGAATGATGAAGAAGATCTTCCCTTTAAGAAAGGAGACATCCTGAAAATCCGGGATAAGCCTGAAGAGCAGTGGTGGAATGCAGAGGACATGGAAGGCAAGAGGGGGATGATTCCAGTCCCTTACGTGGAGAAGCTTAGACCTGGCCCCGCCTCAGTATCGGCTGTGATTGGAGGTAACCAGGAGGGTTCCCACCCACAGCCACTGGGTGGGCCGGAGCCTGGGCCCTATGCCCAACCCAGCGTCAACACTCCGCTCCCTAACCTCCAGAATGGGCCCATTTATGCCAGGGTAATCCAGAAGCGAGTCCCTAATGCCTACGACAAGACAGCCTTGGCTTTGGAGGTACATAATGTGCAAAATATAGAAAGAAGAGATCTGCTACAGGATCTCCCTTTTATTTTATTTTATTTTTATTTTATTTTATTATTTTTTAGGCTCTCCCTTTTAGACCTCTTAGAGCTTTGTAGGAATGCTAAATACAAACTCCAGCATTGTGATGTTGTAGATGTTGAACCATTAAGTACTGATTTGGGCACTTAATTGGGTTTTCTCTTTTTTATAGAAAACCTATTTTGGAATGAATAGCTTAAAACTGTATAACTGAATGTTCTGATTGGTCTACTAAACATACTTTAATTAATAACACCACCTGAATTCACAGGAATTAACCTAAATCATTTTTTCTCATCTACATTCTAACCTGTTCCTTTCTTTCTATCATTGTCTGGAATAAGGTGGGCTACAAAGATTTGAGTAATAATAAGTGGTTCTTGTCAGAGCACTTACATGGAATTTTTCCACAGAAACTTCATGTTTTTACTTTTGGGGCATGGGGATTCTTACTGTTGAAGGATTGTGTTCAAGTAATAATTCAGGAGGAAAAGTAAAGTGTAATACAGATGTGAAGAGATATACCCAAATATTAATTCCAAGGAGCAGCAGGTTTACTTGGTCTTTGTTGTATAATGCATTTTGCAGGCAAAAAGCTAGTTCCTTTTTAAGAAATAAATTATTACCTTTTACTGTAAATAGTTATCCTTGGTAGCGCCTCTTCTCTGGCCAACCATTGTGTTTATTCCTTTAATCCTCTCTTCCATTCACAGCTTTGTCTCTTTTTTTTTTTTTTTTAATATATATATTTTATTGATTTTGTACAGAGAGGAAGGGAGAGAGATAGAGAGTTAGAAACATCGATGAAAGAGAGTCATCGACCAGCTGCCTCTTGCACACCCCCTACCGGGGATATGTCCGCAACCAAGGCACATGCCCTTGACCGGAATCGAACCCGGGACCCTTCAGTCCCCAAGCCGATGCTCTATCCATTGAGCCAAACCGGTCCCCACAGCTTTGTCTCTTGCCTCCTTCCCTTTCCCTTTCTCCCTACTTCCCTCTTTACCTCTCCCCCTTTCTGAGTTCTGCAGAGCTAGTGGTTCAGTATAAAAGCTTTTACAGTAGTGGCATGCTATCCCATCTTTCAGAGCATCCTGGTATTATAATGAGTATAAAGGAGTAGCTTTCATAAGCACAGGCTGTAGTTAGATGAGCACATATTAGCTGAGAAGGCGCAAATGTGTATTCTTATAAACTGACATCTTCTCTAAATTTTGTTTTTTTGGTCATGTTCATACACTAAAGAGTTAGCAGCCCTGTGTCTAAATGGGCAACCGAATAAGCCAGAATCTATTTGTACCAGTCTCAAGTACTGGATTTGAAATTTTCTTTCACATTTTGGATAGCATATTTTGAGTCTTACAGGTTTGACTGGAAAATGTGTGTTTTTGAAGTATATATTCTTTGAGATTATGTTATGACTTAAAAGTATTGTGTCCCTGTTTTGAAGAAAAATGAAATATATGCTGTCTAGACCACACCACTTTTTCCCACTTAGAGTTTGGAGAATAAAGAAAACAAGTTTCTAGCTTCATGTTTTTATTTCAGTTCAGATGATGGCAATATCCAACATGGTGTTGTACACATGACAGGTGTGGCTATTTTTAAAAATATACATTTTTAATGATTTCAGAGAGGAAGGAACATGGGGAGAGAAAGAGAGAAACATCAGTGATGAGGTGGAATCATTGATCGACTGCCTCCTGCATACCCTCTACTGGGGATCCAGCCTGCAACCCGGGCATGTGCCCTGATGGGAATCAAGCCATGACTTCCTGGTTCATAGGTCAACACTCAACCACCGAGTTGACTGGGCAACACTGACTGGGCAGCCGATGTGACACTTGACAGTCATTGCAGACTTTGTTAGCACTGGACTGGAGTGTGGAAATAGCACTCATGGGATAAGTCAGCTAACACCAGAAGAGAATATACATCACATTAATTTTCCTTCCATTTTCATGTTCGTTCTTTCTTTAAAAATATGTTTTTATTGATTTTTAGAGAGAGATAATGAGAGAGGGAAAGAGAAAAATTGATGTGAGAGAGAAACATTGATCAGCTGCCTTCCCTATGCAACTCAACTGGGGACCAAACCCAAAACCTGGGCATGTGTCCTGACTGGGAATGGAACCACCTACCTTTTGGTGCCTGGGACACTGGTGCCAGCCAGCGCTGCATTTGTTTTCTGAAAGAGAATCGTTTTTATTTTTTTATTATTATTATTTTTTAATTATTTATTGCCCTGGCCAGTGTTTCTAAATGGTTAGAGGTGTTTTTTATTTTTAACTTCTGCCTTTTTTTAAAATATATTTTATTGATTTTTCACAGAGAGGAAGAGAGAGGGATAGAGAGTTAGAAACATCGATGAGAGAGAATCATCAGTCGGCTGCCTCTTGCACACCCCCTACTGGGGATGTGCCCGCATGTCCTTGACTGGAATCGAACCCGGGACCCTTCAGTCGGCAGTCCGACGCTCTATCCACTGAGCCAAACCAGTCCCGGCAAGAGAATCGTTTTTAATGATGCCTCCTTGGATTAGAGGCGTTAGTGCTCAACAAAACGGTTGAACTGCATGCCCTGCTGTGAAACACAACCTAGTGAAATAGAGATTTAAGTAGAAAACTAGTTTATTATTTTAGTAAGCTTTCTTTTTTGATGGGATATTAGTTTTGAGCCACATATGTTGATTGCTGAAGATGGCCTCTTTTGAGTTAGAACAAATAACCCAAGGTATAGCTTTAAAACGTGATTAGAAACATGGTGTTAGTTTACCATCATAGAACTTAATAGTTGAAAAGGACTTTTATCCTCATGTTTAGATAGATTGAATGGATTGTTCAAATGACATGGAAGTGGAGATATGATCAACCTTTGGTGCTTTTTCTTTTTCTTTTTTTTCTTTTTTCTTTTTTTTTTTTTTTTTTTTAATATATTTTATTGCTTTTGTACAGAGAGGAAGGGAGAGAGATAGAGAGTTAGAAACATCGATGAGAGAGAGTCATCGATCAGCTGCCTCTTGCACACCCCCTACTGGGGATATGCCCGCAACCAAGGTACATGCCCTTGACCGGAATCGAACCTGGGTCCCTTCATTCCCCAAGCCGACACTCTATCCATTGAGCCAAACCGGTCCCAGCTGCTTTTTCTACCATACCCAAATTCAGTCTGTGATTCTTTTTCTTTTTAATACATTATTTATTTATTTATTTCAGGAGGAAGGGAGGAGAGAGAAACATCAATGTGAGGGAATCACTGCGTCCTGCACGCCCCCAACTGGGGATTAAGCCTGCAAACTGGGCATGTGCCCTTGACCGGAATCGAACCTAGGACCCTTCAGTCCACAGGCTGATGCTCTGTCCACTGATCCAAACTATCTAGAGCTCTTTCTATTTTCTAACAGTGCTGCTGCCCTCCTCAAAACAGGTTTTATGTGGGTTCACTGAAACCATACCCATTTCTGGTTTTTCTTAGGATCTGTGCCTCCTCGTTTTTTATTTTTATTTTTTATAAATCCTTTTTTAAAAAAATATATATTTTATTGATGTTTCACAGAGAGAAAGGGAGAGGAACAGAGAGTTAGAAACATCAGTGAGAGAGAAACATTGATTCAGCTGCCTCTTGCACACCCCTACTGGGGATGTGCCCAAAACCAAGCTACATGCCCTTTGGCCGGAATTGAACCTGGGGCCTTTCAGTCCACAAGCTGACGCTCTATCCACTGAGCCAAACAAATCATTATTAAGATGAGGCTGGAAGATAAGATTGGGAGACTCTGGCTTTCTGATCTTTGAATACTGGTTATAAAAAAAAAAAAAAAAAAAAAAGACAACAGCCTGTCCAGTGTGGCTCAGTGGTTGAGCGTCCACCTATGAACCAAGAGGTCATGGTTCGCTAAGTCCCTTAAAGATGTTGTGATGGGCACATGTCTGGGTTTTGGGCTCAGTTCCCAGTGTGGGGTATGCAGGAGGTAGCTGATCAATGATTCTTTCATCATTGATGTTTCGGTCTCTCTACCTTCTTCTCTGAAATCTAAAAGTATATTTTAAAAAATAACAACAAAACACCTCCCATTTATCAAAGGGAGGGTGGGGATAAAAGGGAGAGATCAACCAAAGGACTTATGTGCACACATATGAGCCTAACCAGTGGTCAAGGATAATAGGGGGGTGGGGGCATGAGTGGGGTGGGGTGGGGGGTTAGAATTGAGGACAAATATGTGATGCCTTAATCAATAAAGAAATTAATAAAAAAATGATAATAAACACCATTTATTGGTATATATGACCCAGGCATGTGCCCTTGACCAGAATTGAACCCAGAATCCTTCAATCTGCAGGCTGGCACTCTATCCACTTAGCCAAACCGGCTAGGTCAGTATCTTAGGTGTAACACATCTGGGGCAAGTGTTCACTTTTGCTTTCTTTGTTTTTGATATAGTATATCAAGCTTCAAACTCTTCTGTATCCCCCTCATCCTCTCTAATCTGGCCTTCGGGAATTTGGCCTTTTGAATTGTTGCCTAACAGGAAGAGGAGCGTGCATTCGGAACATGTCATGTTTCTGACTCGAAGGAAGAACTGCTTTTAGCATAGCAACATTTTCTGTTGTTGTTTTCCCCCAAATTATAAGTTATTTAGAAAGTCACAGAGGTAGAAGTGAGTTGCAGAAGAAATGGGCTCAAGAAACAAGTTACAGAAGCCAAAAAAAGCTTAGCACCATTTTCTTAGACTGCTCTGTCCCCTCCCAGTCTACGCCCACCTAATCCCCTAGGGCAGTGTTTCCCAAAGTGTGGTGCATACCCCCAGGGGTACGGGATGAGTTTGGTGGGGGTACGTACTGCACCGTGCTTAGCTGCGCCTAATTCTACCTTCTCATGAGTACGAGGGGTACTCTGCGTTAAGAAAATTATAGAAGGGATACACATTTGTCAAAAGTTTGGGAAACACTGCCCTAGAGTGTCAACCACCCTTTCTTCCAAACTGTTGAAGCACTAGGGCCTCAAGTGGACAGTCATATTGCCTTTGGAGGTTTTTGGTGGTGGTGGTGTTTTGTTTTTTTTTACTCCAAGAGTCCCCATGTGCTTTGATTATTATTTTTTTTTAATATTTTTTATTGATTTTTTTAGAGAGAGGGATAGAGAGTTAGAAACATCGATGAGAGAGAATCATCGATCAGCCGCCTCCTGCACACTCCCTACTGGGGATGTGATCACAACCAAGGTACATGCCCTTGACCGGAATCGAACCTGGGACTTTTCAGTCTGCAGGCTGATGCTCTATCCGCTGAGCCAACCGGTTCTGGCTGTGCTTTGAATTTTTGAGGAGGAAGACCCCATATGGTACAAAGGGTTATTTAATTTTGTTAAAGTATTTGTACTTCAAGGCCACAATGGATAGCTTAATTAGCTCAGTTGTCTGCTTAAAACTTGAAATCAGCAGGTTTTGTTGCCTTGTGAAGAAGCTGGTGAAGTTCTGGGGTACTGACAGCAAGGGACTGGATTGGTCCTCATTTCAACCTGCCTTTTACTATGGGATGTGATTTGATATGGCACTTTGAATTTCTAAAAATAAGGACTGTGTGCCTCGTTGGTGTGGCGCAGTGGTTGAGCATCAACACAGAAACCAAGAGGTTACTGGTTCCATTCTGGTGAGGACACATGCCTGGGTTGCAGGCTCAGTGCCTAGTCGGGGGTGTGCAGGAGGCAGCCTATCAATGTTTCTCTCTCATTGATATTTTTATCTCCCTATCTTTCTCCCTTCCTCTTTTTAAAGTTCAATAAAAACATATTTTTAAAAAAAATCAAATACTGCTAATCTTGCTTAGAATTTAATACATACATACGTACATACATACATACAGTATATCACAGAGAAGAGGGGTATTAAAGCCTAGGTTTTGGTATCAAGTAGAATGGTGAGCTTAAGATGTACTTTGAAGAGCCATCTTCTACAAAACACCTAGAAAAGCTGGGTGAAATATAACAAACATCCTTTTCTTGACACCTTTTTACTTAGATTTGAAATCATTTGGTTAAATGTACTAATTAGCCAAAACCGGTTTGGCTCAGTGGTAGAGCGTCGGTCTGTGAACTGAAAGGTCCCAGGTTCGATTCCGGTCAAGGGCATGTACCTTGGTTGCGGGCACGTCCCCAGTAGGGGGTGTGCAAGAGGCAGCTGGTCGATGTTTCTCTCTCATTGACGTTTCTAGCTCTCCATCTCTCTCCCTTCCTCTCTGTAAAAAATAAAAAATATATATATAAAAATATATATATATATATATATTTATTAACAAAAAATAAATGTACTGATCATAAGTATTCAGTTCAGTTTACATGTATATGCACCTACTGATAATCACCTAGAGGAAAGTATAAAGAACCTTTCCAGCACTCCAGAGTGTATCTTCATATTCCTGTGTACTTTAATATCAATAAAATGATGGATTCAGATATGATACAAGATAGGGTTATTAGCTGGCACGTCATCAAACTAACTTAAAAGAAATTGCCGCCGAGACCGGTTTGGCTTAATGGATAAAGCGTCAGCTTGGGGACTGAAGGGTCCCGGGTTCGATTCCGGTCAAGGGCATGTACCTTGGTTGTGGGCATGTCCCCAGTAGGGGCTGTGCAAGAGGCAGCTGATCGATGACTCTCTCTCATCGATGTTTCTAACTCTCTATTTCTCTCCCTTCCTCTCTGTACAAAATCAATAAAATATATTTAAAAAGAAATTGCCGAGCCCTAATCGGTTTGGCTCAGTGCATAGAACATCGGCCTGCGGACTCAAGGGTCCCAGGTTCGATTCCAGTCAAGGGCATGTACCTTGGTTGCGGGCATGTCCCCAGTAGGGGCTGTGCAAGAGGCAGCTGATCGATGACTCTCTCTCATCGATGTTTCTAACTCTCTATTTCTCTCCCTTCCTCTCTGTACAAAATCAATAAAATATATTAAAAAAAAAAAAAAAAAAGAAATTGCCGAGCCCTAATCAGTTTGGCTCAGTGCATAGAGCATCAGCCTGCGGACTCAAGGGTCCCAGGTTCGATTCCAGTCAAGGGCATGTACCTTGGTTGCTGGCACATTCCCAGTAGGGGGTGTGCGGGAGGCAGCTGGTGGATGTTTCTCTCTCATTGAGATTTCTAGCTCTCTATCCCTCTCTCTTCCTCTCTGTGGAAAATCAATAAAATATATTTTTTTAAAAAAAAGAAGAAGAAAAGAAAAAAGAAATTGGCCACATTGACTCCATATGGAAGGGAACCTAACATGAGTGGCCATTTAGATTTTTGACATGAGCATACACATCCCCTCAAATATTTTTCTTTTTAAATATTTTTTTAAAAATATTCTATTGAGCCGAAACCGGTTTGGCTCAATGGATGGAGCGTCGGCTTGGGGACTGAGAGGTCCCGGGTTCGATTCCGGTCGGGGGCATGTGCCTTGCTTGTGGGCATATCCCCGGTGGGGTGTGTGCAGGAAGCGGCTGATTGTTGACTCTCTCTCATCGATGTTTCTAGCTCTCTCTCTCTCCCTTCCTTTCTGTACAAAATCAATAAAAAAAAATATTAAAAATATTCTATTGATTTTTTAGAGGAAGAGAGAGAATCATCAATCAGCTGCCTCCTGCACACCCCCACTGGGGATGTGCCCGCAACCAAGGTACATGCCCTTGACCGGAATCGAACCCAGGACCTTTCAGTCCACAGACCAACGCTCTATCCACTGAGCCAAACCGGTTTCGGCTCTTTTTAAATATTTTTATTAATTTTTATAGAGCGAGGAAGGGAGAGGAAGAGAGAAAAACAGAAGTGAGAGAGAAACATAGGCTGCCTCCTGCGCACGCACACACACACACACACACACACACACACACACACACTGGGGATCAACCAAAAAGCCTGACCAGCAATCGAACCAGCCACCATTAGGTACACAGAACCACACCCAACTAACTGAGCCACACCAGCCAGGGCTCAAGTGTTTTTCTTAAGTGGCAGACTTGTATTATTCTGGGTTCAGCTACACAAATAGCACTTAGTATGACATGAGTATTTTGACAGATAATACAAATAAATATTTAAAATGGAGGAAAGAAGTGCTACACGTGATATAATTGACTTTTTAAAAAAATATATTTTACTGATTTTTTACAGAGAGGAAGGGAGAGAGATAGAGAGCTAGAAACGTCGATGAGAGAGAAATATCGACCAGCTGCCTCTTGCACACCCCCTACTGGGGATGTGCCCGCAACCAACATACATGCCCTTGACCAGAATCGAACCTGGGACCTTTCATTCCGCAGACTGACGCTCTGTCGCTGAGCCAAACCAGTTTCGGCGATATAATTGACTTTAATGTAGCAAGGAGCTAGCAGCACAGGCATTAATTTTAGTAACGTGTGTGTGTGTGTGTGTGTGTGTGTGTGTGAAGGGTGGGGAGTCAGGTCACTGACAGGTCAAACACAAGGAAAATTCACTAAGGTACAATCAAATGTTATGGAGCTGATGCTGTGTGCCTAGCTTATTTTTCCTTTTTGTGTGTGCCTACCTTCTTGCAACACTGCAAGAGTTTTTAAAATAAGGTAACAAGTGAGATAAAGTCTGAGAATTAGAATTGGGGATAAAGGAGGAAATCTTCCAAACTGATTTTACTAGCAAGGAAATTATCCCTTGATGTCTGGCGTTCCTCTTCCCAAAGACTATAAGGGAATCTTTACTTGTCACAGTTGGCCTGATCAGATGTCAGGAATGTTGAGTTGGAAGATTGCTGGGAATAAACGGAACCCTGGTGCTGGCAGCCTGTAGGGATCAGATCTGCTCGCAAGGATGGGCATGTAGTATGTTCCCTCTCCTCCCCTTACACCATTAGCCTTAATCTTTACAATGTCAGCAAACTGAGCTGCTTTTTCTCACCTTTTTGTCTTTTCCCAAATATAGTCTCTAATATTCCTGGTTTCTTTTTACTTTTCCTGCAACAGCTTTAGGCCTCTGTGGTTTCAAGATAGTTCTTTAGGAAATTACAGAAAGACCAGTAGGGCAGCTGTTTCCTCTGTGAGTGAGATCAAGCTGGTGCTAGAGAAGGCCTGGACCTAGACCTGAGTTGGCTTTGCCAGTAGTTGGCCTACCGACATTCTTAGAGAACCCCTCGGGCCCTGGCAGCATAATTAGAAAGTTCCTGGTATGGTAAAAAGAGAATAAATTGGCTTTAGAGCCAGATACTTCCGGGCTTAAATCCCAGCCCTGTCCCTGGCTGTATGACCTAAGGCAGCGGTTGCCAACCTTTTTTCAGACCTCATGGACCACCGGTTGGTGACCTCTGACCTAAGGTGTATATTGTATAATTTTTCTAAATCTCAGTTTTTTTCACCTGTAATATGAAAACAGTTCCTGTTTTATAGGGTTATTAAAATGATTAGAAAATAATTACTAGCCGAGACCAGTTTGGCTCAGTGGATAGAGCGTCAGCCCGCGGACTGGGGGGGGGGGGTGGTCCCAGGTTCAATTCCGGTCAGGGGCATGTGCCTTGGTTGTGAGCACATCCCCGGTGGGAGGTATGCAGGAGGCAGCTGACGGTGTTTCTCTCTCATCGATGTTTCTAGCTCTTTATCCCTCTCCCTTCCTCTGTAGAAAATCAATAAATATATTTTAAAAAGAAAAGAAAATACTGCCGGCACCGGTTTGGCTCAGTGGATAGAGCGTCGGCCTGCGGACTGAAAGGTCTCGGGTTCAATTCCGGTCAAGGGCATGTACCTTGGTTGCGGGCACATCCCCAATAGGGGGTGTGCAAGAGGCAGCTGGTCGATGATTCTCTCTCATCGACGTTTCTAACTCTCTATCCCTCTCTCTTCCTCTCTGAAAAATCAATAAAATATATATAAAAAAAGAAAGAAAATACTAAAACACCTCCCACAATACTTTGAATGTTCAATAAATAGTAGTTATTAACTTAGTAAAACCAAATGAACAGTTATACTTACCACTTGTATGCTCAGAACTCAGATATTGATAAAAGATAGTTATAATCTCTCTCTTTTTTAAAAAATTGATTTTTAGAGAGAGAGACATCGATGCAAGAATGGAACATCCATCAGTTGCCTCCTGCACACCCTGTTCTGAGGATTGAGCCTGTAATCGACATGTGCTCTCACTGGGAATCAAACTGGCAACCTTTTGGTGCACGGGATGAAGGTCAACCAACTGAGCCACACTGGCTAGGGCAAAAGATAGTTATAAATTCTTTAGTCCAGTCACATCTGGGGCCTTATCTCCAAATATTAAACAAAATGTTTATTATTTTGCCACAGGATGAATCTATTTGTCAGACTGACCTTGTGTTCTTTTTCTTTTTTTCTTTCTCATTTGTTTCTTCTTTTCTTTTTTTGACCTTGTCTTCGTTTCATAGCATGATAGAGGTACTAATATGTCCTAGATTGTCAAAATTTTATTTCTGATGTTGCAACAGAAAAGCTTTTTAAAACAGAAGCAAAAACAAGATGTCCTCTTATTAATGTTCCCTTATTAACGAACAGGTACCAAGTGGCATTGAAGAAGCAACAAAGTCTGTCAGTATATGGTGGGGTAAGGGTGAGGTGAGGTTGGTGAAGAGATAGGGGCTTTGCAGGGAGCTGATGGAATTTGGAATTTTGGCCAGTATCTGCCCAAATGGGGAAAGCCTTGCCTTGATAAGAAAGTGGTTGGGAACACTTCATTTTCTGGGACCAAGTAAAGTGTGCTTCCTCTAATGCCCTCTGCTGTATAAGCAGTGTTAGGCCAGAATGTGTGTATATGAGAGTGGGTTGGAAGATTGTGCTGCTGCTATATGCTGGGGTGGGAAGTTAGGGGAGGACAAGGATTTCTTTTCCTAGGCCAGAGCTTGTGGGGTAGGCTGGAGGCTAAAGATAGTAGGTCACTCTAATTGGGCTTGCTCATCAAAAGACTTGATATTTCCAAAAAGTATTGTTTTCTAGGATCCTTTCTATTTTCTGTATTCTGTGTGTCTTTCTGCACTACTAAAATCACTTCTTTCTGCCTGCATTAACCACAAGTAATCAGTCTGACGGGTGGGGCTTGGGAGGCAGTAAATGGACATTTCTGTAATGCCAGCCCTAGAGCAATCATGGGCAGGGTATGTCTAATCAGAGATTAGAGTTTCAGCTTCCATTCATAACTGGAAATAAATTGCTCTCCTTATTCTCCTCTTGCAGGTCGGTGAGCTGGTAAAGGTTACGAAGATTAATGTCAGTGGTCAGTGGGAAGGGGAGTGTAATGGCAAACGAGGTCACTTCCCATTCACACATGTTCGTCTGCTGGATCAACAGAATCCTGATGAGGACTTCAGCTGAGTATAGCTCAACAGTTTTGCTGACAGATGGGAACAATCCTTTTTTAAATTTTTTTTCCTTTTCAGTTGCCATCTATACATTTTTTTACAGATGTCAAACACAGTCTAGTTTATATAAGTGTTCTGTTACCTGTGATCATTTTTAGACTGAACTACTACATCCCAATTCCATTTACCACATTCAGGGTACAAAACTGGAGGGCTTTGTGTGTTAACTTCTGAATTGGACATTTTAGGTGGTAGCTGGCATGCCTGAGTGTATCAAAGGGATAGGTAGGTATCTTGCCTCTTTTCTCTCAGGCAATGCAAGTCAACCTGTGGAAAACGGATGGGCAGGAAAGAAGTGTTGCACACTACCTACCCTGATTTATCCAGTGGTTATTTTTTTTCCTTCTGAAACCATCCTATCAAATGGCAATAGACTGTTCCCTTTCACCCCCAGAAAGTAATCATGTACCATGTGAATTATACCCAGTGGGATTGCTTTTTCATTTATACAACATGGCCATTGTATGACTCATTCTGACAGTTCAAAATCCTGAGATTTCTGAGGACACTACTAAAGGCATTTTCTTCCTTGTAAGTCAATGCTTCATACTTTTTTCTTGGGATTCTTTGAGCCCTTGTCATCCTTTTCTGCAGATAGGTTAATTCTCATGAAAAGTGTTTATTTTCATTCCAGATGACAAGCAGGATGTGCAGAGCACTTTATTCAGTGCATAGCTTTAAGCCAGTATTGGGTTCACTGAGTGGACTGCCACACTCAGCAGTCTGCCTCTCCTCAAGGGGGCATAGTAGGTTCACACTGCTGTCACAGCTAAACAGATTCCTGACTAATGGGATCCAGCAGGAACATTTCTCCTGAGAGCCAGTATCCTATTGGGGGATTCTTTGGAATTCTTAGCTTCTACTTGGAGTGGAAGGACCAATCACTTAGAATATTCCATAGAAGGTTGTGTGGCCAAATTCTGCCCTTTGCTTTATGTGCAACTTGTATAAATCAAGTTAAAATTACTTGAGTTTGGGGATAGGGTTAGCACTTTGAAAAATGTTTGAACCAATCATGAATTACTTAGGTATTATACATTTCACATTGCCAGAATAGTGTATGAAGTACATTATATTATAAACTGCCTTCAGTTTTGGGTCTTTATGTTGAAGTTTAGTTTACAAATCCTTTTAAGTACAGAATGGTTTATATGGGGTCAGGTGCTCCAAAAAATAGATTTCTGAGACCAAAAATGATCTAGGCTATATAGACTATAATATGAAACTTTTCAAAGCTAGCTTCCAGCCTAGGAAGGCAGTAACTGGTATATGGTATGATACAACCAATAGAAACACTTTATATTTTGCTTAGGTCCTCATTTTAGAAAAGAAACGTATCTTTCTAATTCTTTGGCATAGGTAATGATTAATTTGTATTTTTTGGCATGCACCAAATCATGATATCCCAGTGACTAGCACAATGTCTGGCACAATTGATGTGCAGATGTTTGTGTAAGTGAATGAGAGGAATGCAGAAGCTCATTGTATGGCGCAGGGAAGCCAACTGGCTCAGGATTACATACATTACCACAAGTAAACTAATGCATTGATGCTAATTTAATGTATTTTTACCTCACACTAAGGTAATGCTTGATAAAGACATCAATACTCTACTTTTTAAATCCTAGCATAGTGCTATGCACACAGAGGGTGCTCAATGTTGAATGAACAAATCTGCAATACTAGACTTAATTTCACCTGACTGCTCTGTTAAATTTCCAGTTAGAGCATAGATACTGTAAAATCCGAATAAGTACACATTAAATCTTGTTTTTTCTGAAAGTATGACACCTAAAATATTTGTAGAGAAATCTTGTCACAACTGCTTTGAATATTTGTATTTTATTTTGCCTTTGACATTATGATATTGGCTTGTAATGTCTCTTTTCATCTTATGGAATATTAGTGGAACATGCACCTCTACCCATAATAATTTCTCAATGATGGCTTGTGCAAAGCCATTATATGAACTGTTGGGTTGGATTTGGCTGGATGTGGTAGTTGTTATACCTTGAGAAATCAAAGGACTTCTTAAAAATATCTTCAAAAACAAATACTAATACTAGAATTCTATTCAATTGCATATGTACATTGTCACAAAGCAAAGTAAACTGAAATTGGCTGCTATATTTTATATAATATAATCATTTTTGCAAAGGCCCAATTTTTGAATACTAATATTTGACATGGTTAATTATTAATTTGTTGGAATTGTTTATTGTTAATAATGCAAATAGATAATTTTTAATTATCCTTAAGTTACATTTCATTATTAATGGTTTGAAAGGGTGACAAGCAAACCAATTTGAAATAAAAATATGAACATGTGCCATTGTATTATAACACTATACAGTTTCTTGACAGTAAGATTTTGAAAAAATGTTTTTTTGTAGCATGTATTGTATATGTTTATAGTATATGTAGTAAATAAAAATATGGCCAAATATTTGGCTTGGTGATCTTTTGAAGAAAGTAATGTTTGAATATTTTTCACAAAGAGCTAAGTCTTTTATGTTTAGGGAATAAGAGGTGTGTGCACTCAGCCTACAATCATGTAATGAGAAACAATTAAAGCTGGGATTAATCACTGGTGATGTTTTAAAGGATCTCCAAAAGTCATGAAATACTGATTTGAGGGGGATGTAAGAAGATTATTATATAATGATTGGAAATTTGGAATGACCTGGACAGAGAACATCAATGGTTTATATGTGGGTATAAAGAAAAGAAGGTTTGAATGTTATACAATAGGTTTTTAGAATGTTAGTGTAAATATCCAGACATTTTTATTTAAGTAGCACAATTTCAGGGTAGATAATTATAAACACACAGTGTGTGAATACATATACCTAAAATTGATATACTCTAAAATAGTTTTGTATTGTGTATGGGTGCTGAAGTTTTAAATGAAAAGGATAGTCTTTGCCAGTTACTTATACTGTGTTCTGCCTCAGACCCAGAGCACATCCAGTTATTGCTATAGGTAGCAGAGTGTTAACCCAGAGTTAAATAAAGGAACCTACACCAAAGAGAGTCAGCTTTGGCATACACAAGCTTAACTGCAAGGTGATTTAAGAGTGTTTCAACGTTTTGTCAAAAAAATAAACTACCAAAATCTTGTTTTAAAAAATATATTGAGTGTTGGGTTCCTTTACATAGCCTGGAGTGCTCATACCAGCTCTTATATTTTGTGACCCCTATTTTCAGGTTAAGTTCTGTTCCTCTTACAGATATGAAGAGAGAAGAGGCTCTTCCATAAAAGAAAACATTAAAATAGTTCTAAGTTTGGCAGGAGGAGGGTAAGAGTTTGGAGCTTGGCCGCCACACATATCCTAAAGAAAAGGAAATGGGGAAATAAGGTGAGGGGGCATAAAAGAACTAGTTATCACGAAGTGAGATTCAGCCCTAGCTGGTTTGGCTCAGTAGATAGTGTTAGCCTGGGAACTGAAGGGTCCTGGGTTCGATTCCGGTCAAGGGCACATGCCAGGGTTGCAGGCTCAATCCATGGTGTGGAGTGTGCAGGAGGCAGCTGGTCAAGATTTCTCACATCAATATTTCCCTCTCCCTCTCTGAAAATCAATAAAAATATTTTTTTTTTTTAAAAAGAGGTGAGGTTCAAAAAGAAAGGAAAACAGTGTTTGTGGATGTCTATGAATACAGAACAAAAGCAAGCAGAAACAAATGAGCTGCCAGGCTTGCTTTTGGTCAAGGGGATGCCTCCGATATTTCTGTGGTTGGCCTAGTTTACTTAGATTTTAGACCTTAATTGAACCCTAGCAAAGTGGGCAAATGTTGAGTAGATGTTCAGAAGTTAACTGGTTTGGGCAGACCTGTTTTGTTTTCCCACTTCAAATTGGAGAGAATATAGACATTTTAGTCTTGTGCGAGGGGGAAGGAGTGATTAGCCATGTGGAGGCTGACCAGTTCAAAGCCTCCTGTTCGCTTTAGAACTTAATGGAGTTTCTAGCCTCATTTCAAGCTGGTGGAGTATATGGGCTTCTCCAAGATTCTGAGCACCAGCAGGAAACTGGGAAAGTGGAGCCCTGCTGAGGTCACAGATCATTCCCTCCTTTTTCCTTTATGCTTGGGAAATATTTTCTGAGAGTGAAAATGAATTTACTACTACATAAGGGTTTAATAACTGCTAGTTGGAAACACTCTCGTATTTTGTGCAATGCACTCTCCTTTTTGTGCAGGTTCCTTTGCGTATCCTGGGCTTCAGGCCTAACTGTGGTTCCCATGAGCCCTTCATAGCTGGGGCTCTTAACAATGCCTTGACTGCCTTGGCTCTGTTGCCACAGTGTCCAGAGCTTACCAACGGTGGGGTGACAGCAGTTTTAAGATCATTTTGTGATTATTTGTTTTGAGAAAACATGAATTCAAGAATACCTGCTGCCACAGAAAGGAGTTACCCTTTTATCCATTATCCCCAAAGGGGTGGGAGGAGATGGTTGACTCCATATTTTGTTGGTTATCTGGGTGCTTCAACGATTAAAAGTTTTGATCAGATTACAGTAGTTCTGTGTGGTAGCTCCAGTGGAATAGACTCTGCCTTTGTGAATCTTGCATTCTACGAGTATCAGGACAAAAACCATATCCATAACCATGACGGGGGCCCCTGGTGGCTTTCTGAATGTAAGAGTTGTGGTCAAGGGTCAATGTCACAAAGCTTGGTGAATAGGCTGCACCATTTTGTGAGTAACCAGTAGAAACAAGGTGCCCTTCTGTGTGGACAGCCCTTGCCACGCCCGCTGCTTGAACCGTGCAGACAAGAGTGTGGTGTGGATTATAGCCCTTCTTGCTACCTCAACTGACTGTCCTTGTTTGTTGCCTAATTATACCTGGTATTAAGTAAACATTAGCTTTGTGCTTAATGTTAAAGTTGGCAGCCCATTTATAAATATCCCTCTCCTACAGCCAATTCATCACCAAGTCCTGTCAGCTCCACTCCAAAATAGTCCCTATTGCATATTTGTAGACCTTCACCACTACCGCCCAAGTAGCTACCATCTCTCCTGTGGACCTCTACAATGACCTTCCTTTTTGTTCACTTTTCCCAATCTGCTCATAAGGAAGCAACCAGGATGATCTTCCCACGAAGTAAACATGATCATGAACTCCCTTGCTTAAAAAGCTTTCTAATGGGCCCTAGCCAGTTTGGCTCAGTGCCAAAGGGTCGGCCTGTCGACTGAAGGTTCCCAGGATGGTTTCTGGTCAAGGGCGCATGCCTGTGGGCGGGCATACAGGAGGCAGTTGATCAATGATCTCTCATTGATGTTTCTCTCCCTCTCTGAAATCAATTTTTTTTAAAAATATATTTTATTGATTTTGTACAGAGAGGAAGTGAGAGAGACAGAGTTAGAAACATCGATGAGAGAGAGTCATGGATCAGCTGCCTCTTGCACACCCCCTATTGGGGATATGCCCGCAACCAAGGTACATGCCCTTGACTGGAATCGAACCCGGGTCCTTCAGTCCCCAAGCCGACGCTCTATCCATTGAGCCAAACCGGTTTCGGCTGAAATCAATTAAAAAAAAAAAAAAAAAAGCTTTCTAACAGTTTTCTCTTAATCATAACCTGCATTCCAGAGGATGGCCTACAAAGAACCAATGGCCTTTCTGACATCTAGCTGGATCTCCGTGCTGCTGGCAGGCTTTCCTTCTAGCTTCTCAGATGGGCAAGCCCTTCCCCATTCTAAGACCTCCCTCCCACAGTTTTTACTTATCTCTTGATTCCTGTTTAAATGTCCCTCCAGCAGAAATACCTACCTTGAAGCCCCAAATCCCATTTTAAATCAACACATCATTTGCCTCCACCGCACTCCTCTCAGATTGTAATGACATATTTCTCTGATGATCACATTCCATCTTCTCAGACTATGAAGTCAGCTCCAGCAGGACAGGAGCTACCTCTGATTTGGTCATCATTACATCTCCAGAGCCCAGCACAGAACCTGGCTTGCAATAGACAATACATATTTGCTAAATCAATGTTTTCCTCAGGACTGAATGCTGGATAGTAACAGGGACCTAGCTGGTTACCTCTCAGTTGCTCCCTCCTCCCCGTTCCCCATCCTGCATCCTGCATCCCTGGTCCTGTGTATGCTTAAAGAGTGTAGGTTCGGTCGAAACCGGTTTGGCTCAGTGGTAGAGCGTCGGCCTGCGGACTGAAAGGTCCCAGGTTCGATTCCGGTCAAGGGCATGTACCTTGGTTGCGGGCACATCCCCAGTAGGGGGTGTGCAAGAGGCAGCTGGTCGATGTTTCTCTCTCATTGACGTTTCTGGCTCTCTATCTCTCTCCCTTCCTCTCCGTAAGAAAACAATAAAACATTTAAAAAAAAAAGTGTAGGTTCGTTTTATTTTATTGATTTAGAGAGTGGAGAAGGGAGAGAAAAAGAGAGATTTGTTCCACTTATTTATGCATTCATTGGTTGATTCTTGTATGTGCTCTGACTGGAAATCAAACCGGCAACCTGGTGTATGGGAGGTTTCCCCACCTGAGTGAGTGCAGGCTCGCTTTAATATTGGTCAGAGGAAACCCAATTGGAAGGGTCCTTCCACTGCCGAAACGGATGCCTTTCAAAGCCCACTCTCCAGGGTTTAGGTGCTTCCCTGGGGCCACCTTTTCCTTTTCCTTAGAAGGGGAGGTGCCTGGATTACTTAGAAGGGAGCTGTATTCCAACAGTGAAGACTATTCACTTGGATTTTATTTTTTATTTCTAACTTTAGCTGAATTCCATGACCTAAAATGCCAATTGTAATGAAAGTAGCTAATATAACTTACACACTATTCGAAGTAATTATTCATCCTGTTATTATTTAGGTCTTTATAATATAGATTTCAGAGGCAGCAAGTCAAGAAGGCAACCCACAGGAGCAGGGTCCTTGTGCATTCTCTCTGCATTATGGTGAAGGGCATGCCCGTCCTAATGTCAAGGTAGGTTGGGAGCTGAGCGAATTGGCCTGAGTATTGGACCCAAATTCTTTAGGAGTCCTGTGATGTAAGGAAAAAGGAGAAACCCGATTCCATTCCCCAAAAAAGAATGTAACAAGAGGAAGTGGTTTATTTAAAATTTTGGCCGCATCCTTTCTCCCACTAGAATCAAGTCCTTCCTCTACTTTCACTTTTTCTTTGAATACAAAATTGCCCCAGTTTTCTCATTTCCCTTGTCAGGCATGCCTGTAGGGTTAGGTTTATGACTGAACTAGCTAGTTACTTTTTGTTCCTTAGCAAGTTCTGCATATAATCAAGGGCAATCTTTTTTTGTTGTTGTCATGGCAACTGACATTTACATAGGCAAAAACTGAGGGGGGAAATTTATTGTTTTGGAACGATTTGTGATAAATTTTATCGTAATTGAAAGATAAAATAACTTGGCCGAAACCGGTTTGGCTCAATGGATAGAGCGTCGGCTTGGGGACTGAGAGGTCCTGGGTTCGATTCCGGTCAGGGGCATGTACCTTGGTTGCGGGCATATCCCCAGTGGGGGGTGTGCAAGAAGCAGCTGATCAGTGACTCTCTCTCATTAATGTTTCTGGCTCTCTATCTCTCTCCCTTCCTCTCTGTACAAAATCAATAAAAATATATTTAAAAAAAAAAAGAAAGATAAAACAACTTGATGGGCTAAAAGCAGTTAAAATTGGAACAACAGAATGGACTTTTCCTATTTCTATTCCTTTTAATGAGATATATTTGATAAGAATCATCTTTGGCTATCAAAAACGTGCAATACCTAGAACAAAAGGAATACCTGATGATCTTTTTTTTTTTTTAATATTTTATTTTTTAGAGAGAGGAAGGGAAACGGATAGAGAGTTAGAAACATCGATGAGAGAGAATCATCCATCAGCTGCCTCCTGCACATGCCCCCGACGGGAGTTGAACCCGGGACCCCCCAAGTCCGCAGGCCAACGCTCTATCCACTGGGCCAAACCGGTTTCGGCCCTGATGATCTTTAATTCTGTTTTTTTAATTTTATTGATTTCAGAGAGGAAGGGAGAAAGAGAGAAATATCAATGATGAAAGAGAACCATTGATTGGCTGCCTCCTGCACATCCCGGACTGGGGATCAAGCCAACAACCCGGAGAATGTGGCCTTGACTGAAATTGAACCCAGGACCCTTCAGTCCCCAGACTGATGCTCTATCCACTGAGACAAACCAGCTAGGGCTAATTCTATTCGTAATCACATTTTCTCTAGCAATTAGGATGTGGTTTGTGTGTGTTAATGTGTGTCTGTTCTAAGGCAAAGGTTATTGATCCAGTGTCTTTTGAAACTTATGGGATCCACAGATAGATGTCATAAAGCATGTGACAGAGATTGGTCACTCAGTTCCCTGTTGTCTTGATCCTGTTCACTACTCGACATTTCCCAGGCTCCCTTGCTATATTACCTATGACTGTGTGACTGAGTTCAGCCAATGGGTTGTGCAGAATGTCTATACCACTCTCAGGCCTGGCCCATAGAAACCTTCCATAGGTGCTTCTACATGCTCTTTCTTTCCATCCGGCTGGAATAAAGATGACACCCAGGGCAGGGCCTTCATCCACCAGAGCCCTAAATGACTGCATGGAGAAGGGCCTCTGATTTAGTTAGCAAAAAGTAAACTTCTGTCCAACCATTTTATGTTTTAAGTTCTTAACAACAGTTAGCCTACTCTGACTTATGTAGGAAGTTAAATTGGGGAGGTGAGATGTTCACCAACTAGTAGGTTGGTTGTTAGGACCACACGATGCCAAAGCTTTAAAAAAAAAAAAAAAATATATATATATATATATATATATTGATTTTTTACAGAGAGGAAGGGAGAGAGATAGAAAGCTAGAAACGTCAATGAGAGAGAAACATCGACCAGCTGCCTCTTGCACACCCCCTACCGGGGATGTGCCCACAACCAATGTACATGCCCTTGACCAGAATCGAACCCAGGACCTTTCAGTCCGCAGACCGACGCTCTACTACTGAGCCAAACCGGCTTCGGCAGGATGCCAAAGCTTTGTGGAAATCAGTAAGCTGCTTTATGCACCTCAGATAACCTTTTTTTTTTTTAAACTGGACATTCTGTTTTTTTTCTCTCCTTTTTAAATATATTTTATTGATTTTTTTACAGAGAGAGAGAGAGAGAGAGGTAGAGAACTAGAAACATCGATGAGAGAGAGACATCGATCAGCTGCCTCCTGCTCACACCTCACTGGAGATGTGCCCTCAACCAAGGCACATGCCCTTGACCAGAATCGAACCCGGGACCTTTCAATCCGCAGGCCGAGGCTCTACTCACTGAGCCAAACCGGTCTCGGCCATTCTGTATTTTCATTTGCTAAATCTGGCAACTTTATTCCTTGCCTTCCCTTCTGAGGAGCACTGCTGCAGGGCTGATGCTCTTTCCTCCAGTGGAATTGAATTCCTTCTGAAGCATAAATAATCCATACCAGGACAGTTGGGGCCAACCAGCTCATTCCATAGCTCACATTCCTGTCATCTTTGATAATTGCCCCAAGTCTCAATTTGTTACTGGCATCTTCCAGCTGTTCTGAGTCTTCTCTTCCCTGACCACACATACCCTCGTTTTTGGACTCTACTCCATCTTTATAGGTCATGCCATCCCTCCTGTCAGGCTCCTTACCCTCTGTAGTTATCAACCAATCTTCCTCTCATTTATTAAAGACTACAGGCCGGTGTATGAATTTATGTATGGGTGTGGTCTGGCCCACCAGGTTAGGGCTGATCTGCTGGGCAGGGGGAAGGGCTGTGGGTGGTTGGCCGGACCCATGCCTTGGTCAAACTCCTGATCAAACTCCCAGTTGAGGGGACAATTTGCATATTAGCCTTTTATTATATAGGATTTGGACATTTGGTTCACAGTGTTTCTTTACCCAATGTCTGCTATCATCTGAGGGGATCCCCCTGTCAGCGTGGCCTCATTTTTTTTGAGAATCTCAACTCCATTGTCTACCAGTATTACATCCTTGGAATCTTAAACATCTAGTCTTCAATCCTCTCACTGTTTTCCCAAAGCCCAATTCTTCCATCTCAAGGAACCTTCTAGTCCCTACATTCCTCAGCAATCAGCCACCTTATATTCTTCTCTTTTTTCATGTTGATAATAAACGTGTGTGAGTGTGGCCGAAACCAGTTTGGCTCAGTGGATAGAGCGTTGGCCTGCGGGCTGAAGGGTCCCGGGTTCGATTCTGATCAAGGGCATGTACCTTGGTTGCGGGCACATCCCCAGTGGGGGTGTGCAGGAGGCAGTTGATCGATGATTCTCTCTCATCAATGTCTCTAACTTTCTATCCCTCTCTCTTCCTCTCTGTAAAAAATCAATAAAATGTAAAAAAAAAAAAAAATCAATAAAATGTATTTTAAAATAAATAAATAAATAAACAAACGTGTGTGTGTGTGTGTGTGTGTGTGTGTGTGTATAAATATATAAATAAAATGTCAGGTCGTCCTAGCCAGTTTGGCTCAGTGGATAGACCATCAGTCCTCAGACACAAAGGTCCCAGGTTTGATTCTGGTCAGGGGCATCTACCTCGGTGGCAGGCTTAATCCCTGGCCCCAGGTTGCCGGTGTGCAGGAGGCAACCAATTGATGTGTCTCTCATCTGGAAATCTCAATAACTACCCTAACTGTTCCCTATCTCTAGTTTTACCCCCCTCTAATTTTCCTGACAAATAGAAGTCCTAGTGAGCTATGTACTATAATATGTATTAGTTAGATTCTCCCAAAGGGATACAGTGCTTATATATATATATACATTTAAAATATATTTTATTGATTTTTCACAGAGAGGAAAAGAGAGGGGTAGAGAGCTAGAAACATCCACGAGAGAGAAGCATCGGCCAGCTGCCTCCTGCACAGCCCTTACTGGGGATGTGCCCGCAACCAATGTACATGCCCTTGACCGGAATCGAACCTGGGATCCTTCAGTCCGCAGACCGACACTATCTACTGAGCCAAACTGGTTTCAACAGCTGGTACATTTTATCTCTATTTCCCGTGATCTCCCTTCCTCCAACTGAGTAACCTGGATTGGTTCTCATGGCTATTGACAGAATTCCAAGAAAACAGGCAGAATCATACAAGGCCTAGCCTTAGGAATGACACACTAAATTTCACTGCATTCTTTTTTTTTTTTTTTTAAACATATTTTATTGCCGAAACCAGTTTAACTCAGTGGATAGAACGTTGGCCTGAGGACTGAAAGGTTCCCAATTCGATTTTGATCAAAGGCATGTGCCTTGGTTGTGGGCACAACAATGGTAAGAGGTGTGCAGGAGGAAGCTGATTGATGTTTCTAACTTTCTATCCCTCTCTTCCTCTCTGTAAAAAAATCAATAAAATATATATTTTTTAAAAACATATTTTACTGATTTTTTTTTTTACAAAAAGAAAGGGAGAAGGAGAGAGAGTTAGAAACATCAATGAGAGAGAAACATCAATCAGGTGTCTCCTGCACAACCCCCACTAGAGATGTGTCCACAACCAAGATACATGCCATTGACTGGAATTGAACCTGGGACCCAAGATACATGCCATTGACTGGACTTCAAACCTGGGACCTTTGTGTCTGAGGACTGAGTCCACAGGTCGATGCTCTATCCACTGAGCCAAACTGGTTAGGACAATCCACGGCATTCTTCTTAATCAAGTCACAGACGCAGCCCAGATTCAAGGAGTAAAGAAATAGACTCCACCCATTGAAGAAAGAAGGAAAAAAAAATAACAGCCATTGTGGTTCAGTGATTGAGCATTGACCTATGAACCAGGAGGTCACAGTTCAATTCCTGGTCAGGACACATGTCCAGATTGCAGGCTTGATCCTCAGTAAGAGGGCGTGGAGGAGGCAGCCAATCAGTGATTCTCTCTCATCATTGATGTTTCTATGCCTCTCTCCCTTTTCCTTCCTCTCTAAAATCAACAACAACAATAATAATAATAAATATATACATATTTTTTTAAAAAGAAAAAATCAAGTAACTTTTTTTAAGTTCCTAAGATTATTATTACCCACTGCTCACACTTTACTTTTGATGGCCTCTAGCCCACCTATCCTATGTTTTTTTAAATTTAAATTTATTATTTTTTATCCTGTTTTTTTTTTATTATTTTGTTTAAAATGCATACTCTTGATATCTGAAGATTAAAATTAAAAAAAAAAATCCTTCAGCCGAAACCGGTTTGGCTGAGTGGATAGAGCGTCGGCCTTCGGACTGAAAGGTCGCAGGTTTCAATTCCAGTCAAGGGCATGTACCTTAATTGCCGGCACATCCCCAGTAGGGGGTGTGCAAGAGACAACTGATCGATGATTCTCATCGATGTTTTTGACTCTCTATCCCTCTCCCTTCCTCTCTGTAAAAAATCAATTAAAAAAAAAAGTCCTTCATCTGTGCACTTATGACTTGTACACTTTTTTGTTTGTATGTTACAATTCAATATAAAATTTAACAAGAAAGTGTGCATGCTCTCTGACCTAATAATTTCTCTTTTGGAAATTCCCTTGTCTGTGGAAAGTTGTAAAGAGGCCCTGGCCAGTGTGGCTCAGTTGGTCAGAGCGTTGTCCCATGCACTGAAGGTTGAAAGTTTGATTCCATATCTAGGTTACAGGTTCTGTCTCTGATCAGGCATGTAAAGGAAGCGATCAACCAATAGATCTGTCTTACATCTCTCTCCTCCCCTAAATAAATAAAATAATAAAAATATTTTTAAACATTTTTAAAAAGATGTAAAGGGATTTGTTGAAGTATTATTTAAATGGAAAAAACATTTGAAAGACCTTAAATATTTATCAATAGAGGATTGATTAAATGATATAAAATTAATATAAAGAGAATAGCATACCTATTAAAAAGACTAAAGTATCTGAAACCGGTTTGGCTCAGTGGATAGAGCGTCGGCTTGTGGACTGAAAGGTCCTAGGTTTGATTTTGGACAAGGGCATATACCTTAGTTACAGGCACACCCCCGGTAGGGGATGTGCAGGAGGCAGCTGATTGATGTTTCTCTCTTCGATGTTTTTTACTTTATATCCCCCTCCCTTCCTCTCTGTAAAAAATCAATAAAATATATTTTAAAAAAACACTAAAGTATGTAGCCGAAACTGGTTTGGCTCAGTGGATAGAGCATCGGCCTGCCCACTGAAGAGTCCCAGGTTCAATTCCGGGCAAGGGCATGTACCTAGGTTGCGGGCACATCCCCAGTAAGGGGTGTGCAAGAGGCAGCTGATCGATGATTCTCTCTCATCAATGTTTCTAACTCTCTATCCCTCTCTCTTCCTATCTGTATAAAAATCAATAAAATATACTTTTTAAAAAACACTAAAGTAGTTTTATAGGTACTATTGTATTGGAAAGATATTCATGATATATTAAGTAGAAAAAGCAATTTGAAGAGCAATATTGTATCAGGAAGATATTCTTTCTCTTTTAGTTCACCTTTTTAGCCTCTAAGAGTAATATGTAATGAAAGATATTTATGAACACATACAAAAAGCCGAAAACACCCCTAAACCCTTAGCAAAACTTAATCATTTTAATATATATATATTAATTTAATTTATTTATTTATTTCAGACAGGAAGCGAGAGGGAGAAACATCCATGAGGAGAGAGAATCATGGATGGGCTGCCTCCTGCACGGCCCACACCGGGCATAGAACCTGACCAGGAATCAAACCGTGACCTCCTGGTTCATAGGCTGACGCTCAACCACTGAGCCACACTGGCCGGGCTCCTTAACTCTTTGATGTATTTTCCCCCCCAAGTATAACTGTATTTTTAACAGTGCAATAATACTGAAATGCGATTTTCTTTCTCTTTTTTTTTTAAATTTTATTGATTTTTCAGAGAGAGGAAGGGGAGGAATAGAGAGCTAGAAACATCAATGAGAGAGAAACATCGATCAGCTGCCTCCTGCACGCCCTCCACCGGGGACGTGCCCGCAATCAAGGCACATGCCCTTGACCGGAACCGAACCCTGGACCTTCCAGTCCGCAGGCTGACGCTCTCTCCACTGAGCTAAACCGGTTTGGCTGATTTTATTTCTTGATTTTTACACTTAATCATACGTACGTTGTGAGAATTTTGGACTTCATAAATATATTTGAATTGTAAAGATAGTATGTAGTAAAAAATAAAACAAATTCAAAAAGGTATAAAATAAAAAATAATTAGCCTACTGAAAAAAATATATTTTATTGATTTTTTACAGAGAGGAAGGGAGAGAGATAGAGAGCTAGAAACGTCGATGAGAGAGAAACATCGACCAGCTGCCTCTTTCACACCCCCTACTGGGGATGTGCCCGCAACCAACATACATGCCCTTGACCGGAATCGAACCTGGGACCTTTCAGTCCGCAGACCGATGCTCTACCACTGAGCCAAACAGGTTTCGGCTAGCCTATTTTTTATAAATAATATTGCAGTAACTTTTATCCCTCAAATAAGTACTAAACTGCAAGATCCCGGAGGCAATGACTAATCGTATTTTTTAATGTCTTATTTCCTTCTTGTAGTGCTTAGTAAGTACACTGTCATGTATGTGTGGATATTCTACTCAAGACAAGTCATGTGAGTTCTTTTTTTCTTCTCTCTGTTTTTTTTCTTCATCACCATTTATCCTCTCTTATTTCTTTTAAAGCAAATTCTTTTTTTTAAATCCTCCCTGGAGGATATTTTTTCAATTGATTTTAGAGAGAGTGGAAGAGACAGGGAGAGAAAGAAAGAAACATTGATGTGAGAGAGACATCAATTGATTGCCTCCAACATGTGCCCCAACCAGGACCGGGGATTGAGCCTGCAGCTGAGATATGTGTGCTTGACTAGAATTGAATCTGGGACCCTTCAGCCTGACGCTCTGACCACTGAGCCAAACAGACTAGGACTTAAAGTAAATTTTTAAATAAAGTTTGAAGACATGGCCAAAACTGGTTGGCTCAATGGATAGAGTGTTGGCCTTCAGACTCAAGGGTCCCGGGTTCAATTCCGGTCAATGGCATGTACTTTGGTTGCAGGCACATCCGGGGTGGGGGCCGGTGGGGGGGGCGGTGGTGGTGGTGCAGAAGGCAGCTGATTAATGTTTCTTTCTCATCGATGTTTCTAACTATCCCTCTCTCTTCCTCGCTGTAAAAATCAATAAAATTTATTTATTTATTTATTTATTATTTTTTTAAAAAATATATTTTATTGATTTTGTACAGAGAGGAAGGGAGAGAGATAGAGAGTTAGAAACATCGATGAGAGAAAGTCATCGATCAGCTGCCTCCTGCACACCCCCTACTGGGGATATGCCCGCAACCAAGGCACATGCCCTCGACCGGAATCGAACCCGGGACCTTTCATTTCCCAAGCCGACGCTCTATCCATTGAGCCAAACCGGTCTCGGCAAAAAAATGAATAAAATATATTTTTTAAAAAAAGTTTGAAGACATGGTGCTTGTTTTAAAAACTTTTCAATGGGATGTGAAATATCCATTAACACAGCAGTGGTGAGAGCCACCTCAGTATAGCACTGTGATTAAAAAAATATATATATATATATATATGTATATATATATATACACACACACACACATATATATATATATATATATATATATATATATATTGATTGATTTCAGAGAGGGAGAGAGAGGGAGAGAGAGGTAGAAACATCAACAATGAGAGAGAATCATTGATCAGCCACCTCCTGGATGCCCTCACTGGGGAATGAGCCTGCAAACGCATATGCCCTTGGCTGAAATCGAACTTGGGATCCTTTAGTCTGCAGGCCAACGCTCTATTCACTGAGCCAAACCAGCCAGGGCAACACTGATTTTTTTTTTTTAAATATATTTTATTGATTTTGTACAGAGAGGAAGGGAGAGAGATAGAGAGTTAGAAACATCGATGAGAGAGAGTCATCGATCAGCTGCCTCTTGCACACCCCCCACTGGGGATATGCCCGCAACCAAGGTACATGCCCTTGACCGGAACCGAACCCGGGACCCTTCAGTCCCCAAGCCGACGCTCTATCCATTGAGCCAAACCAGTCTCGGCATGATTTTTTTTATATCTGCTTATAATCCTAGTAGAGGTCCAGTGTACAAATTCATGCACAGGTGGGATTCAGTCAGCCCATCCAGATTGAGGCAGATTGGGTCAGGGCCAGCTGGGGGAGGGGCCACGGGCAGTTGGTCAGCTGGCCCTGCTCCCGATCAGGGCAGGCAGGTAGCGCAATCGGGGCTGCAGAGAGGGTCAAAGCAACCGGTTGTTCCAATCATTCTGGCGTTCAAGTCGCTTGGCTTTTATATATGTAGATTTGCCATATCAAAATGTTTCTGGTTATATTTCTGTTGCCCTATCAGTGATTTCTATCCCTTTTAATTCTGTTTGTTGAGAGAATAGGCAGTAGAGTCAGAGAATCAATCTAGGTTTAAGATTTCTGCCTCATCCTCCATTTCTTAGGGATAGGCACCTTGGATAGGCTTCAGCCAATCTTGACAGACACTATTTAGGAGAGAAGACCCAGTAGTAATAGGGAGGTTACCCCTAGTATCTGCCTGCCTGTGACACCCTGTACTCATCCTGGCACCAGAACCGGCTTTATAGAGTGGGGCGGGTTTTGTGAACATGAGGACCAGTTGTTGTTTGGCTACCCTGATTGTCCACTCACTTCTCTTAAATGGTCACTTTCTACCCTTTCACTGCTGTTCTTCTCCAGAAAATCCCACACTCACACTTCCACTTCCTCACCGCCTTTGTGCTTCAACCAAATGCTGTCTGGCTTCCAGCATGCTTTCGAAACTGCTCTTGAAGGTCACTAATGACCTAGTTGCTATATCTAGTGACTGTTTCTCAGTGTTAATCAACATCTCTGCAGAATTTAAAACTACTTTTTAAAGACTCTTCTTACTTTATGGCACAAACTTCTTTTTTTCTTTTTTTATAATATATTTTATTGATTTTTTACAGAGAGGAGGGGAGAGAGAGTCAGAAACATCGATGAGAGAGAAACATCGATCAGCTGCCTCCTGCACACCCCCCAATGGGGATGTGCCCTCAGCCAAGGTACATGCCCTTGACTAGAATTGAACCCAAGACCCTCTAGTCCGCAGGCCGACGCTCTATCCACTGAGCCAAACCGGCTAAAGCTGTCTTTTTTTTTGAAAAATATTTTTTGTTGATTTCAGAGAGGAAGGGCGAGGGAGATAGAGAAACATCAATGATGAGAGAGAATCATTGATTGGCTGCCTCCTGTACACCCCCAACTGGGGATTGAGCCCTCAATCAGACGTGCCCTTGGCTGGAATCAAACCTTGGATCCTTCAGTCTGCAGACCAACAATCTACCCATTGAGCCAAACCGGGTAAGGCTTAATCTATATATAAAAGTTTAATATGCTAAGTGTTCAACCGATGCGTTGACCAATTGGTTGACCGCTCAACCAGTCACTACTGGGCAGACAGTCCGGTAGGTTAGCTTGCTGCTGGGGTCTGGCCAATCAGGACTGAGTGAGATGGGCTGGACACACCCTTGGAGCCCTCTGATGGTCCCTCCCTGGCCTCTCAAATATTTCTTCTAAATAATTACTTTTGGCCCTGGCTGGTTTGGCTCAATGGATAGAGCAACGGCCTGTGGACTGAAAGGTCAAGGGCATGGACCTTGGTTGCGGGCACACACCCAGTGGGGAGTGTGCAGGAGGCAGCTGATCGATGTTTCTCTCTCATAGATGTTTGTAACTCTCTAGCCCGCTCCCTTCCTCTTTGTAAAAAAATCAATAAACTATATTTTAAAGAAATAATAATTTCCTTTGAATGTCCACTGGGCCTCTACTGTCTTAATAGAAGGTACCTGAAGCAGTTGTGACAAACATTTTATCTGGGCAATAAGTACTGGAGTGTGTAATTTCTGTGTTTACCTGTGTCAAATATATTATCACTGATTTGAACAAAGGTCAATATAATCCTTATAACTTTTGTGGCTTCATTTTATTAAATATAAAACAACAGATCCTATAAATATTCATGTGGTTACATTTTACTAATCTGAACCACAGTAACCATATAAGTTATTCTCTCTTCTTTTTTAAAAAAAAATATATTTTATAGATTTTTTATAGAGAGGAAGGGAGTGGGAGAGGAATAGAGAGTTAAAAGCATCGATCAGCTGTCTCCTGCACACTCCCCACTGGAGATGTGCCCACAACCAAGGTACATGCCCTTGACCGGAATCAAACCCTGGACCTTTCAGTCCACAGGCCGATGCTCTATCCACTGAGCCAAACCAGTTAGGGCTTTCTCCCCACCTCCCCCCCCTTTTTTTTTTTTTTAAATACACACACACACACACACACACACACATACACATATATATAATTGGTTTTGTACAGAGAGGAAGGGAGATAGAGATTTAGAAACATCAATCAGCTGGGCCTGTGCACTAAAAAGGTAGGGGGTTTGATAACCCGTCAGGGCACATGCCCAGGTTTTGGGTATCCCTCCCTCTTTCTAAAATCAAAATTAATTAAAAAAATAGTTCTTTAAAAGAAAGAAAGAAAGAAAGAAAGAAAGAAAGAAAGAAAGAAAGAAAGAAAGAAATAAAGAAAAAAAGAAACATCAATCAGCTGCTTTCTGCACACCCCCTCCTGGGGTCGTGCCCGCAACAAAGGTACATGCCCTTGACCAGAATTGAACCTGGGACCTTCAGTCCACAGGCTGACGCTCTATCCACTAAGCCAAAGCAGTTTTGGCAGGGCTCTGTTTTAAATTATTTTTTAATATATATAATATATTTTATTGATTTTTTACAGAGAGGAAGAGAGAGAGATAGAAACATCAATGAGAGAGAAATGTTGATCAGCTGCCTCCTGCACACCCGCCACTGGGGATGTGCCCACAACCAAGGTATATGCCCTTGACCGGAATCGAACCCGGGACCCCCCAGTCCACAGGCCGACGCTCCGTCCACTGAGCCAAATCTGCCTCGGTGGGCTCTCTCTTTTTTTAAAAAAAAAATTATATATTTTATTGATATTTTACAGGGAGGAAGGAAGAGGGAGTGGAATAGAGAGTTAGAAACATCAATGAGAAACATCAATCAGCTGCCTCCTGCACACCCCGCTCTGGGGATGTGCCCATGACCAAGGTACATGCCCTTGTCCGGAATCAAACCTGGGACCATTCAGTCTTCAGGCTGATGCTCTATCAACCGAACCAAACCAGTTACGGTGGGCCTCTTTTTTTTTTTTTTTTAAGGAAATTGAGCCCATAAGTAGACTCCCACTGAATTTCATTAAAATATATATATATATATTTCCAAAACCGGTTTGGCTCAGTGGATAGAGCACTGGCCTTCGGACTTAAGGGTCCCAGGTTTGATTTCAGTCAAGGCTTGTGCCTTGGTTGTGGGCACATCCCCAGTGTGGGGTGTGCAGGAGGCAACTGATCAATGTTTCTAGCTCTCTATCCCTCTCTATTTCTCTCTGAAATCAATAAAAAACATATTAAAAATATTTTTAATATATTGATTTTTTTTTACAGAGAGGAAGGGCGAGGGGAGAGTTAGAAATGTCAATGATGAGAGAGAATCATTGAACAGCTGCCTCCAGCAAGCCACACATTGGAGATAGAGCCCACAACCCCAGCATGTGCCTTGACTGGGAATTGAACTGGGAACTCTTGGCTCAGACATCAGTGCTCAACTACTGAGCCATGCAGGCCAGTCCTCCAATGATTTTTAGAGAGAGTGGAAGAAAGGGAGGGAGGGGGGAGAGAGAGATCAATCAGTTGCCTCCCGTACACACCCTGAGACAGTTCTTACCAACTGAGCCACATCAGCCAGGACAATTTTTATTTATTGAGAGAGGGGAGGAGGAGTTCAGCGATTTGTTGTACTTATTTATGCATTCACTGGTTGCTCATTGTATACGCCCTAAGGATCGAACCCCCAACCTTGGTATATTGCGCTCTAATCAACTGAGATGCCTGGCCAATGCTAATGTCTTTTATTTTATTTTATTTATTTATTTTTTATCAATTTTTATTGTTCATATTACAAAAGTTCCTCATTTCTTCCCCCCTCCACCAGGTTCCCACCCCACCCCCCACCCCCTCCCCATCCCCCATTGTCCTCATCCATAGGTGCAGAGTTTATGTTCAGTCTCTTCCTCCCTCCCTTTCCCCGATAGTAAATCCCTTTTCAGATAGTAAATCAGTTACTTAGCATTTTCTCATATCAATAATACCTCCACATGCCCCAGGATACACTTCACACAAAAGACATTTCCAAATAGGTCAACCAACCTCATCCAGGCTCCACCCAAGGCACTCACAGATCAATACCCCAGTGCTATACTAACTCAACACATCCAGATCTAAGCCTTCATCACTTGATTCAGCAGACCCTCAAGTTCCCGCAAAAGTTTCCAGCCATGTCTGAGGGGCAGCCTTGGGGCGGGGGCAGGTGAGGAACGAGCTGTTTCGGGCCTGGCTGCACCGGGCCTGGCCTCTGTTGCTCTGGTCCGTTCCACAACCAGCTGCTCCGGGTCTGGCCACTGCCGCTCCCGACCTAGTTGCTCTGGACTTGGCTGCTGCTGCTCCGGGCCTGGCCGCACCCGACCCGGCTGCTCTGGGCCCGGCCGCTCTGGGCCCGGCCACTCCCAGCCTGGCAGCCGCTGCTCCCAGCATGGCCAATGCTAGTTTCAAGTTTTATTCCATTGGGATAGGAAAAGATACTTTGTATGATTTCAGTCTTTTAAAAAATATATATATATTTTATTGATTTTTTAGAGGAAGGAGAGGGATAAAAAGTTAGAAACATCTATCAGCTGCCTCCTGCACATCTGCCACTTGGGATGTGCCCACAACCAAGTACATGCCCTTGACCAGAATCAAACCCGGGACTTTTCAGTCCGCAGACCGAGGCTCTATCCATTGAGCCAAACCAGTTTTGGCTGATTTCAGTCTTTTTACGTGTATTAAGGCTTGTTTCATGGCTTACCGAATGGTCTCCAGTTTTTCTACCGATGAACATGAAGCTTCAGAGGTGAAATGAAGGTATAAATAAGTAAATGTGTATTTATTTATTTATTTTATTTTTTTTAATATATTTTTATTGATTTTGTACAGAGAGGAAGGGAGAGAGAAAGTTAGAAACATCGATGAGAGAGAATCATCGATCAGCTGCCTCTTGCACACCCCCTACTGGGGATGTGCCCACAACCGCAGTACATGCCCTTGACCGGAATCGAACCCGGGACCCTTCAGTCCCCAAGCCGACGCTCTATCCATTGAGCCAAACCGGTTGCGGCAGTAAATGTGTATTTATATAGTTTTAGAATTCTGTATTTTAATTCTGTCTTTTACCATTGAAATTTGGTAAGTTTGTTTAGAGTGGAAGGGGTTTAACCTGCAATGGAGTAAGGAGCCACCAGTTTCCTTTGCTGGGTCTTCTGCTTTTACCTCTCTATTCTCCTGCTTCCCTTTTTTTTTTTTTTTCCCCCCCAATTCCATGATGGTTACTTCTACCTGGTGACCTTTGAGAATCTTAGAACCAACATATGCTAAAAGGAATTGTCTTCTCTGCATTCTATCAGCTAATTTCCCCAGCATTCCTCTTTTTGTTATTGTTGTTGTTGTTTTTGTTATTGTTGTTGTTGTTTTTGTTATTGGTACTCCCACTCATTATTCCAGCGACTCAGGGTGGGAAGATGGAAAGTCATTTTTTTTTTAAAATATATTTTATTGATTTTGTACAGAGAGGAAGGGAGAGAGATAGAGAGCTAGAAACGTAAATGAGAGAGAAACATCGACCAGCTGCCTCTTGCACACCCCCTATTGGGGATGTGCCTGCAACCAATGTACATGCCCTTGACCGGAATCGAACCTGGGACCTTTCAGTCCACAGACTGAGGCTCTGCCACTGAGCCAAACCGTTTTCGGCAGGATCTCTACATTTGGTCAGATACAAAGGCTTGAGGCTTTACTCTGTAGTACTAATCTTATTTGTCCTTTCCTTCCTATTTTTATGCAACCATCTATTACCTCTCCCCTGCATTGGTGTGATAGCCTGCTAATCAATCACTATTATGCCATACTTATTAATCTTTTTAAAGTATAGGCTGTTAGATAAACCATATTATCCTCTCTGCAAAAATCACAGCTTTCTTGTGGCCACTGAATAAAGTGCAGACTTCTTAGCTTGCCATCCAAGGTTCTTCATCATTTGGTTCCAACCTTCTTATTTCACATTTATTGCAGGTCTCACCACACAGCTCATGTTCTAGTTATCTGAACTTGGGTCTTGGAGCTGATTTTATATTGAGGACAAGGTGCTGGGAACGCACCGGGCAGCCAAAGAGCGACCAACTCCTTTCCCATCCTTGCTTCCTCAATGTCAATGCCAGCCCGGCTGTCTTCAGCACCTTCACCCCAGGCCTCTGATCACGACCCTGAGGCCCATCCATGGTGGGCCTAAACGGAAAAGGGAGGCTAATGCGCAAGAGAAGCGAAGGGCTGCCAAGTGAAGTTGAGGTGTGAAAACTGGGGCTCCTCTTCCTCTTCCCACTATTGCAGGGCCCAACTCTCTTTTTTTAAAATTTATTATCTTTTTAATATATTTTATTGATTTTTTTTCTTTACAGAGAGGAAGAGATAGGGAAAGAGTTAGAAACCTCAATGAGAGAGAATCATTGACCAGCTGCCCCTTGCACACACCCCCCCCCCCGCCCCCCCCCCCAGCTGGGGATGTGTCTGCAACCAAAGTACATGCCCTTGACCGGAACTGAACCTGGGACCTTTCAGTCCGCAGGCCTAGGCTCTATCCACAGAGCCAAACCGGTTTCGGCAGGGCCCAACTCGTTACTCCGGGGTTAAAAAAGCCAGGAGAAGGCCCAGGAGTGGGCTTGGCGGAGGTAACGGGCTAGGTAGCGGAGGAGCTGGTTTCCGTGAGCAGGGCCGGCCATTAACAAACCGTTACAGCCTTTGCCTCCTCTCTTCAGGGGCAGCCCAGGCCGGCCTCGCCTCCAGCTTTCCTCCCGTCTCCTCGGGCCGCTCTTCCTTCCCGCAGTCGCAGTTCCCGCCTCGGGGCTCCCGCGCCAGCTGAGCTCGCGGAGGAGGGGCGTCCGCTCGGTTCCAGCCTCTTCGGGCGCCGAGCTCCGGGACCGCCCCCCGCGCCAGTTGCCAGGGAGCGGTTGCCATAGAGCTGAGCAGTTGTCCGCGTGCGCAGGCGGAAGTCCCGGATTGAGGCGCCGCCATTTTTGCTGCTCGGACGCGTAGCGAGAGGCTGAGCGAGTCGGAGACGCTATCCGCTTCCATCCGTCGCGCAGACCCTGCCGGAGCCGCTGCCGCTATGGATGATCGGGAGGATCTGGTGTACCAGGCGAAGCTGGCCGAGCAGGCTGAGCGATACGACGGTGAGTTGGGGGGTCCGCCGGGGGCTGGAATTCTCGGACCCTCTGCCGCCGCCCACAGAGGCCGGGAGCGGGAGACAAAATGGCGGCTTCGTCTCCGAGCCCGGCCGGGGGACGTGGGTTCTGGAAGCTGGAAACGGCCCGTGGTCTCCCGGAGCGGTGGGGAGGCCCCGGCCCTAGGAATTTGACCCTCTCGGTGTCCTCGGCCGCAGGCACTTGCCAACCGAGAGGCCGAGGCGATGGGGTGGAGGAGTTGGTTGTAAAATGGCGGCTGGGGGTGGGGGTGGGGGAGAGAGGAGGGCGATTCCCGGGGCGGGGGAGGACGAGATGGCGGGTGCTGTCTCCGGGCGAGCGATCCTCCGGGGAACTTTCTGGCTTAGCCTTGGGATGTGGAGAACAATGGGGCGGGCTGATGGGGAAGAAACACCCGCCACATGGGGCAGAGCGGCGGCCGGCAGCCGTAGCGCGGGCGCCTTTCAGGGAAACATGGCGGGCGGGGGCGGTGGCTTTTCCCCGGAGGCCCACTGTGGGGCGGCGGCCGAGCGCCTCACAAAGGAGAAGCGGAGCGAGGGGAGGTCTTGGGGCTGCGGCGGCGGCGGCGGTGGTGGTGGTGCTGGTGCGGGGGGTGGGAGAGGGGAATCACTGCCGTTCCTCCTTGGGCGGAGGCCAGCCGCGATGCTGCCTGCGATCGAGTTTCCCCCGCAGGCCGCCGGCGCACCTTGTGGCGAGGGTTTTTTAGGTTTGTCCGCCCAGCGTCGCCGCCCTCCCTCACGCTCCCTCTCCTCGGACTCAGACCGGAGTGCCCCGAGTTTCCTGGGGCTGTTTTCCGTCCCCGCCGTGGGGTCTGGGGGGGTTAGAACCGCGGACGGGAAACCAGGAGACCACGCGTCTTCGTCCCCGGCCGGTGCCTGGCTCTCGGGCCGCCCGTGTGTAAGAATGGTGACTTTGCTGTGTGCTGCACTATTGTGACAAACGGGAGAAAGAGACCTGTTGAAAAATAAAAAGTTGTTTCAAATGTTGTTTAGTAAACTGTATTTTGGTTGACTTGCCCGGGCTTGGAATGCGTGGTTCGTACCTCGTTTGGGGGTTTTAATTTACACCCCCCTCTTCCCCCCCAGTCATTCAGCCTGGGGGTATGGGTTTTGGGGTTGTGAACGTAGGGAGTCCTAAGCAGATCCTACGTTCTTTTCCGTGTTTTATGTACGGATTTCTCGGTTTTATGTACCGATTTGAACAGTTTTCCTTTGTTCCTTTGGTCCTTTGCCCGTAAAGGCCATTTCGTCATTTTCTAGAACTTTATGGAATTGCCCATTGTGTCTTTTTAGCCAGTTCCAGGTTGCTTGCTGCTTTTTTAAAAAAAATTGCCCCTCCCTCCATTTTGGACGTAGGTATTTGAATTACCCCCACATGTGTTAAAAGTGTAGTATTATGAAAACAGTCATATATCGGGTTTTAATGCTGTTGAGGGGCGAGACATAGTTGGTATCAAGTGCCATTGATTTTTAGGTTTTTCTTAATTACTGAACCATTTATTTTTCAAAGTGTCACGTTAGGATCATGGCTTTCCTTGAATATCTATTTGTCATGTGAATAGCCTCAGGGCTAGATATCCTACATTAGGATTCAGGAATTTGAAAATTAGGAGAAAAGGCTTTGAATTGAAACTTAGGGAAGATACTACACTCAGTTTTATCTGGTAAATCCTTAAATTGCTATTTGTATTAAATAAGGTTCCTGTTAGGAGGGGGAGGGGAATAAGATGGGAAGTACAGTTCAAGGTCAGCTATGCCTTAATTTCAGTGTTTAAAAGTCAAACACTGTAGGTGTGCTTTTAATGGAAGTGTCCCCCTCCCCCATGCTCCAGATAGGTTTCCCCTTTTAATCCACCAGTGCCTTTGGCAGGAAACTTGGAATTATATTTGAATGCTTTCTGTTCTGTAGGGAGTGTAGGTTCTGAGTAAACTTGTTGTGATAACCAAAAGGACATAGAGGAAGGTTTTTTTAAAACTTGTTTTAAGAACTGATTTGGAAGCTCATGATTGTGGTTTCTGAGTTGACAGTTTGGTGTTAATCATATTTTGGAGTTGAGTGCTGAGGATTTTTGACCAAACCTCCTACTAGTTATTCAGCATACCGTAGTACTCTTCAGATAGAGCCACATCATTACATGGACACTTTTGGTGTCTCCTTCAGAATCTAACGGGGGAAGGAAATAGGGCCCCCAGGTGGAGAGGAAAGTCTGGTGACTGTTGGGCACAAGGTAGGGATTCATTGGAAAGGAAGAAGAGGAATCCTCCTCTACCTGTGTCTGCTCTATTGTCACAGTAATTTAGTGTTGTTTGTGGTGACAAAAATTAATGCCATAGTTTAAAGTCACCAACTTATTCAGTATTGGGAGTGGAAGAACGTGAGAGTGTAGTATTATGAAAACAGTCATATATCTGGTTTTAATGCTGTTGAGGGGCGAGACATAGTTGGTATCAAGAGCCATTGATTTTTAGGTATTTGGATATAAATACTGTTTTCTCATTCCTGCAGTACCTTTTTCTTTTATTTTGCATGTTGTGTTGAATCTAGTAGGTATTACAACTTAATTAGCATCACTTAATTCTATCCTGGGTAATTGGAAGCAATTTATATGGTTTATTTAAAGGTACTGGAGGGAGAGCTAAGATGTGTTCAGAAAAAGAACGATTTCAGGTTGCTGATAGGAAATACTGACGTTTGGGACTAGGACTGCTCATCTTGAAGATTAAATTTAGCGTCAGTCTAAGGAATAGTTTTATGTGATTCGTGGCCATGATAAGGAAGTGCTGCTCGGCAGGCTTGGCTCAGTGGTTGAGTTCAGGCCTATGAACCAGGGGGTCACAGTTCCATTCCGCTCAGGGCACATGCTTCAATTCCGGTTGCAGACCCCGTCCCTGTTCCCATCCCCGTCCCTGTTCCCATCCCCATCCCTGTTCCCATCCCCATCCCCATCCCTGTTCCCATCCCCATCCCCATCCCCGTTCCCATCCCCATCCCCATCCCCATCCCCATTCCCGTTCCCATCCCCATCCCCATCCCCATCCCCATCTTCATCCACATCCCCGTTCCCATCCCCGTTCCCATCCCCATCCCCATCCCCATCCCCATCCCCATCCCCATCCCCATCCCCATCCCCATCCCCATTCCCATTCCCATCCCCATCCCTGTTCCCATCCCCATCCCCATCCCTGTTCCCATCCCCATCCCCATCCCTGTTCCCATCCCCATCCCTGTTCCCATCCCCATCCCCATGTAGGAGGCAGCTGATAATGATCTCGCTCATCATCTATGTCTCTCTCCCCTTACCCCTCCCCGAAATCAATACATATTAAAAACAAAACAAAAAATACTTAGCCTTCCTGAACATTGTTTGACTGTCCTATCTGTGTGAACCGCAATAGTACAGAAAAGCGGTGGGGGCAGGGAAGTGAGTACTTTCACATTTTCTGAGAGTTAGAGGGTCGCCAGCATACACTACACTTAAGTTCATGGGGTAGTTTCTGGCTTCGTCTTTCCACCTTCCTTCTCCCTGTGATGATTGGCCCCATCTGACGGTAAAGTTTTGATGGTCACTTTCAATTCATTCTGTTTGAATACATCAACCCCAGAAATACATCTGTTCTATATTACTACTTAGAGAGCTGTCCTTTTAAAATACCAGCACCTCATCTCTAACTTATTCTGGTAGTCAGTGAGGAGTTTTGCATTAATTCTTTAATATATGCCTTGTTAGGAAAGAAAAGGGTAATAGTAAATTAATTTTAGTAATGAGTTAAAAACAGGTTAGTCCTGGCTGGTGTGACTCAATTGGTTGAAGCTTCCATGCATCAAAGGATCCCGAGCTCAATCCCCAGTTGGGGCGCTTACCACAGGTGGCTGGCTGATCAATGTCTTTATCTCTCCTCCCTTCCTCTCTATCTAAATCAATGAAAATATGTTCTGGGGTGAGAACAACTTTTAAAAAAACAACTCATGTTTAACATTATACTTGAAAAAAAATTATCAATTCTAGACTGTAGGCCAATAGTAATTTTTATTGTCATTTCAGTTAATGGAGTTAACTTTATTGAATGCAATATTTTTCTCTCCTTTCTATATATCCTATATATAAGCAGAATTGGATAATGCAACCTTTAAAATACCTCCTACTAGTAGCATTTAGTCTTCATATTTAAAGCAGATGCTCTTTTGTGTATATATTAGACTTTTGCATAGTATTGTAATCTGTTAGCTTCAACACTGGAATATAATGAAATCATGAATCATTGTAATTTGAGGTGATGGGGTAAGTTTTTACTACTGTGGACATTCTTTTTTTATTTCAAAAAATATATATTTTATTGATTTTTTACAGAGAGGGAGAGGATAGAGTTAGAAACACCGATGAGAGAGAATCATCGATCAGCCGCCCCCGGCACACCCCCCACCGGGGATGTGCCCGCAACCAAGATACATGCCCCTGATGGGAATCGAACCTAGGACCCTTCAGTCCGCTGGCCGATGCTCTATCCACTGAGCCAAACCGGTTTCGGCTCATGTGGACATTCTTAGGCACTCCTTTCACCTTTATGAAAACTAGAGGCCTGGTGTAAGAAATTCATGCACCAGGGGAAAGAGGAGGGGGTGTCCCTCAGCCCATCCTGTGCCCTCTCTCAGTCCAGGACCCCTTGGGTAAGCTGACCAGACGTCCCGTTTTTGGCGGGATAGTCCCGATTTTTAACAATTTGTCCCTCATTGTTTTAAAAAAAGTCCCAATTTATGGAAAGAACAAAAAATTGGGACTTTTTAAAAACGATGCGGGACAAATTGTTAAAAATTGGTGTTCCCGCCTGCTGGTTTTCTTCGAACTACTTTTAAGATATTCTCTGCTTTTTTTTTTTTTTTTTTTTTTAGTTTCCCTCTAATGCACCAGGTATTAATTTTCTTTCTCCTTGGAGTCCGAGAACCCCTGGGGGGATGTCCTACTGCTTAGGCCCGGTGCTCCCTACTGCCTGGCTCCCTGCTCCTTGGAGGTGGGAGAGGCTCCCTCTATCTCTGCTGTGTGCTTGCCAGCTGTGAGCCCGGCTTTTGACTGAGCAGTGCTTCCCCTGTGGGAGGGCACTGACCACCAGGGGGCAGCTCCTGCATTGAGCATCTCCCCCCTGTGGTGGTCAGTGCACATCATAGCGACTGGTCATTCTGCCTTAATGGTCGCTTAGGCTTTTATTATATAGATATGTTTTTTTAGAAATATTTTTATTTCAGAGAGAACGGGAGAGGGAGAAAGATAGGAACATCAATGATGAGAGAGAATCATTGATTGGCTGCCTCCTGCACGCCCCCTACTGGAGATTGAGCCTGAAACTTGGACATGTGCCCTTGACCAAAATCGAATTTTGGACCAGTCCAAAGGCTGACACTCTAGCCACTGAACCAAACCAGCTAGGGATATATGAAAATACTTTAATTTGGAATTCTGGTAGTGGGAGAACACTTAACAGCAAGTATTAAACTGAGCAAATTTTGGATTCAGTAAGTACAAACACATTAAAAACCTTCATAGCTTGGTCAAGAGAACATAAAGTGTAAAAAATTTCTATAACCTGATATATAGCAAGTGAAATTTCAGAGAAGAGAGAGGGAGTGATAAAAACATCAAAAATAATTTTAAAAATATGTTTTACTGATTTTTTTCTTCTTTTTTTAACAGAGAAGATGGGAGAGGGATAGAGAGTTAGCAACATCAATGAGAAACATCGATCAGCTGCCTCCTGCACACTCCCCATTGGGGATGTGCCCGCAACCAAGGTGTATGCCCTGACTGAAATCGAACTTGGGACCCTTCAGTCTGCAGGCCAACACTCTATCCAGTGATAGAGCCAAACTTGATCCAATGCTGTAGCCAAACTGGTTCAGGCCAAAAATAATTTTTTTTAAAAGGAAGGCTGTAAGGCTGATTTTGCTAGACTTTTTTACCTTATATTTAAGAAAAGAGTGTATTTAATCCTCATGTAAGGACATGTTTTTATACATTTTTTTTTTAGGACATAGGGAAATACCGATCAGTTGCCTCCCATGCTTGCCTTGACTGGGGATCGAATCTGCAACCTGGTATGTTCTCTGACCAGGAATTGAATTTGACCCTTCTGTGCATGGGATGACACTCTAACCAGCTGAACTACAATCCAGGGCAAGAGTGTGAATTTAGCCGAAACCGGTTTGGCTCAGGGATTGAGCGTCGGCCTGCGGACTGAAAGGTCCTGGGTTCAATTCCGGTCAGGGGCATGTGCCTTGGTTGCGGGCACATCCCCAGTGGGGGTGTGCAAGAGGCAGCTGATCAATGATTCTCTCTCATCGATGTTTCTAACTCTATCCCTCTCTCATCCTCTCTGTAAAATATCAATAAAATATATTTAAGAAAAAGTGTGAATTTAAATAGTAATGTCAGTCATAGAAAAGAAAAATTAAAAATTTTAAATAATGCCATGGATATAGAGCTTTACTTTTCACAGAGTTTTCACAAATTTTTTTACTTATTTCATATAACATTGATATAGGTAGTGGGAGAGAGAAACACAAACATAGATTCACCTGTTTATGAATTCCTTGGTTGATTCTTCTATGTACTCTGACCTGGGACCCAACCCGAAAACTTGGTGTATTGGGATACATTCTAAACCACTGAGCCATCCAGCCAGGATAGGCCATATGTATCTATCTGTAAAGTACTTTTGTTTTCCCCTTCACCTTTGTTCCAATGCATGTAGCCCCTAAATTACTGATGTAATTGTAAAACTTTTAGAAGGAGGAGAAAGATTGGTGAATGATTCACAAATGTTCAAACAATGTATTAAGGGATGGGGGGTATTGGGGAATAGCAACATTATGTAGTTTGTGTTTACTTTTTATTGAAATGTTTGATACAGCTTAATACTGACATATCCAAGTTGACAAATTAGTTTGTCAACATAATTTTATGGCTTGAACTCATTAACTAAATATTCATGCTAGTCCCATTCCTTGAACAATTTCAGGAGCTCATTTAAATTTATCAAGTTGTAATAACAACTGCCTTAATAAAATTGTCGTAATTTAATTTTAAAAATACTTTTATTGATTTCAGAGAGGAAGGGAGAGGGGGAGATAGAAATAACATCGATGAGAGAGAGACGTTGATGAGCTGCCTCCTGCACATCCCCTACTGGGGGTGGAGCCTGCAACCCAGGCATGTGCCCTGACTGGAATTGAACCTCTTGTTTGACACTACCACCTAGCCACACTGGCTGTGCAAGGGTATCATCTAAATCAGGATACCTTGAAGAGGAACCAATTTTTATTTTTTATTTGAAAAATATTTTTATTGATTTTTTTTTTTTTTTTTTTTAACAGAGAAAGAGGGGTAGAGAGTTAGAAACATCAATGAGAGAAAAACATCGATCACCTGCCTCCTGCACACCCCCCTACTGGGGATGTGCCTGCAACCAAGGTGCATGCCCTTGACCGGAAACGAACCTGGGACCTTTCAGTCCGCAGGCCGAGGCTCTATCCACCAAGCCAAACTGGTTTCAGCAGGAATCAATTTTTAATTGTGCTTTATGGTAAACTGGGATTGTCCTGAACTGCAAAGTTGCTCCTATAGTTTACCTACTTGAAGATCATTTGTTACTAGTTGTTTCATTTTGATTAATAACAAAAGTTTTTTAAGGTTTGTGCATCCCTCTACCATAGAGATATCTTTGATCTGAATCCTTAGATTGGGATTCTTCTTTCTCAGATGAAGTCAACTTTTGGCAGAACATAAGACAAAGGCAAAGTGAAAGATTACCTCCTCCTATTCCTCCAAATGGGAACTGGAAAAGCCACAGATACGGTAGTTGCTGAAAATAGAACTTGCTAGCAAATGAACTAGTCAATCTGAGTTTAGTGTCAAAGCCAAGTGTGTTGGTTTTATGTATGTGTACCTTGAGCTAGATCTGTGTTTAAAAATACTTGACTTAGGTCTAGCAAAAGTCTATCTTAAGTGCAGAACTTTTTTCCCAAATTCATTTTTATACTCTCACCCATACTTTGTTATGACCATTCTGTTTACAACACCCAAATCCTGTGTAGTTTAGAAAACAAATGACCATGATGCTGGTTTATCGGTTTTGAAATTTAATCTTTACTTTATTGCCTTTCTTCCAGTGATCCATCACAATAGCTGGGCAGATCTGTCATTGTTAGGATTGATTTGTGAGCATGTCAAGATTTTAGCTAAAGCAATATGAAACTCTTCATTTAAAGGAGACATGTTACACTATGAATAAGAGTTATGACTATTTAATATTTTGTAAGATGTGTAGTGCAAAGGCCTTGGAATCATCTGAATTCCTTGTCTGTAGGATGGGGATTAATGATGCCATGAAATTCAAGTTTTGTAAATTGCAAAGAGTAATACTCCTCATGTAATTGTCATTCAATGTGAATGATGAAGTAAATGTCTTTGCTGCTGATCTATTAAGGTAATCTACTGTTTTTGAGTTATTCTTAGCAAGTATATTCTCATGGGTTTAATCTCTAAGTTAAATTTACATAAATATACAAGATTTTTCAAGATAGAATTCAGTCTTTTTTAAAAAAATGTTTTTTTTTTTTTTTTTTTTTTTGAATCTTAAATTATTATTATTTCTTCCTGTCCCTTACACCAGAGGTGGGGGGTAAGGGAAGGGGAAGGGAACAGGAGAGGGGGGTCGCCTCCCCCGCTAAGGCACTGAGTGGAGAAGCAGCAAGGAGGGAGGGCGGAGGCCGCATTGTCCTCGCTCCCTAGGGATGGGCCCCAGGTCTCCCCCAACCCCGGGCTCCCCTAATTGCCTGAAATGCTAAGATGAGGCCCCTGAGCAACCCGACCTCCCCCTACCCCAATATATTACATCATTACTTTTTTAAATAGATACAGGGACTGGTCCCACTACCCTCCTCCCTGTGACCCCCCCTTCCCCTACTATTGGGGGGTGGGGGTACCTGGGCAGCTGTGCAAATGGGCATAGGGGTGCATGGGAGGGCGAGCACCGGGCCCCTGAACCTGCCCCTTGTAAGGAGGGGGAGGGGCCGCGAGGTGGGGCGGGGGTCATAGTGCAAGGCAGAGCCCAGGCCACAAGGGGGGTCCAGCACCCAGCGAGGAAGGGGAGGGGGCGGAATCGGGTGGTTAAAAATCTGAAACTAGATCTCGACAGGACCCACGGAAGAGGACAGGACCTATGAAGAGGTTTTTTTTTTTAAATTTCAGAGAGGAAAGGAGAGGGAGAGAGATGGAACCATCAGTGATGAGAGGGAATCATTGAGGCTGCCTCCTGCAGGCCCCCAACTGGGGATCAAGCCTTCAACCTGAGCATGTGCCCTTGACCAGGAATTGAACCTCAGATCCTTCAGTCTGCAGGCTGACTCTCCGTCCATTGAGCCACTGGCCAGGGCTAGAATTCTCAGTCTTAACTCATATTTGGAAACTTGCATATCCAGAAAGTGAAGGTTTAAATTTGTTCCCAAGCAATATAATCTATACTTTGCTCTGTTGAGCTGGTATGTAGTTCTTTTGATACTTTTGTTGTTGTTAATCCTCACTTGAGAATATCTTTCCATTGATTTTTAGGAAGAAAGAGGGAAAGAGAGAGAAACATTGATGAGAGAGAAATACACTGATGGGCTGCCTCCTCTATGCACCCCAACCAGAGCCTGGGGTGGGGAGGAGCCTGCAACCAAGCTATGTGCCCTTGACTGGAATCAACTTGGGACCAGGCCGACATTCTATACATTGAGCCAAATTGGCTAGGGTGTAGTACTTTTGTCTTTTTATTTATTTAAAAAAATATATATTTTATTGATTTTTTTTTTTACAGAGAGGAAGAGAGAGGGATAGAGAAACATCGATGAGAGAGAGACATTGATCAGCTGCCTCTTGCACACCCCCTTACGGGGGATGTACCTGCAACCAAGGTGCATGTCCTTGACCGGAATCGAACCTGGGACCTTTCAGTCCAAAGGCTGATGCTCTATCCACTGAGCCAAACCGGTTTCGGCTTTTTTTTTTTTTTTTTAAAACAATACATTTATTTATTTATTTATTTATTTATTTTACAGAGAGGAAGGGAAGAGGGATAGAGAGCTAGAAACATTGATGAGAGAAACATCGACCGCAACCGATGTACATGCCCTTGTCGAACCTGGGACCCTTCAGTCTGCAGGCTGACACACTTACCCACTGAGCCAAACCGGTTTTGGCAAGGGTGTAATGCTTTTGATATTAATTACAGGTTAATATTCACGAAAACATTCTACTTATTGACTATGGCTTTGAGGTTAAAGGTTCCATAGTATGAAAATGCGAAAGTAAATCAATGTTAAGATATTTGCATATTAGCAGTCTCATATTACTGAATGGGAAAATAATAGAATTAAAGCACTTATGTTCATAGACAAGCCTCAAAGCTGTGGTTCTTTGATGCTGAATATAGTTTGAAGGAAGAAGCTTGATGCCACTCTCCCTGCTCTGGGTGTGTACTGCAAATGCTGAATGCTAATTTTGTTTTTGTCTTTTTCATAAAAGCAAAACACTTAGATTTTTTTCATTTAGTGAAAACAGGTGCTAATGGTCTCTTTGGCATTAATTTGAAGTTCTGAAAAGTGTGGGATAACTGTACACAAAACCAATTTTGTGAAATGTGATTCTAAAGGCTTAGTGTAAGCCTTGGGCAGTGAATGGGTTGTGATTAATAGAAAGCTACCAATTAATACTACTTAGTTCTTAGCCATTTAGGGATTTTTAGGGCCCTGGAATGGTTGTTGTGAACACTATGTTGTAGAAATGTGTCTTTGGTGATTAGTCATTTAGGGACATCGGAGGAACTTGGAATTGTGAACACCTTCGTGTTGTAGAAATGTTAAGTATCCTACTTATTTATTTATTTAAAAAAAATATATTTTATTGATTGATTTTTTTTTTTTACAGAGAGGAAGGGAGAGAGCTAGAGAGCTAGAAATGTCGATGAGAGAGAACCATCCTACCGGGGATGTGCCCGCAACCAAGGTACATGCCCTTGACCGGAATCGAACCCGGGATCTTTCAGTCCCCAGACCGACGCTCTACCACTGAACCAAACCGGTTTCGGCTGTCGACTTCATTTTGTGTGCCAGAGAATTTACTATGCATTTTCATTTTACTTTTCATAATTCAGTGAGAGGTAACTCCCAAGTTTTAGATGAGGAAAGAAGCTCCTATAGCTTAACTGACATATGTCAAGTAGTATGTACTTAAATACATAAGCCAGGATGAAAATCTAATCTAAATTGTCCTGGTTACAAAGAGTATTTTCTACCATGCTATATTTCACAAAGTATGTGTGTTTTGGTGCAAGTATTAAGAAGAGTGCAAGTATTAGGTAGATATGACGAGTAGTGAAAGTGTTGATAGAATAGAACTTTTTTTTTTTTAAAATAACTGTTTTGCCAAAGCCGGTTTGGCCTGCAGACTGAGGGGTTCGGGGCTCCATTCCGGTCAAGAGGCATGTGCCTTGCCGAAACCGGTTTGTTTCAGTGGTAGAGCATCGGCCTGCGGATTGAAAGGTCCCGGGTTCAGTTCTGGTCAAGGGCATGTACCTTGGTTGCGGGCATATCCCCACACACTTATTTATGCATGCATTAGTTGATTCTTGAATGTACCCTGACCGGGTTTGAACTGGCAACCTTGGAGTATGTGGACAATGCTCTAACCAACCGAGCTTCCTAGCCAGGGGATATATTTTTCTTAAAGCTACAAATTGCAAATACCCAATGTTGGGCTGCCAATTGTGAGTGTCCCCCATCCCCATGTCCTGTGTGGTTCAGGGTTCAGGCTCTGGAGAGAGGCTCTACACAAATGAAAGAGACTAGAAAATATTAATTTGGAAATATTAGGGGCCAGGCCGGAGTACAACTCAAGGGGAAGGACTCCACCCAGCTCTGGCCTTGCAATCCCTTTTATTTAGACTATGGGATACACCCATAGCCTTTAGGCAGGCAATTCCAATATTAGCCAATCAGCAAGGATTGACATAAGACTAAGAGATGGAAGTTGCTTTAGCTACCATTGTCTCAACTAAACTGGGTCTTACTAAGGTCTTACTAAGGTCTTCCTGTTTTGAAGACGTGCTCTCGTTTAGTATAACTATATCATTAATTTATCTTACGGGGTAAAGATTTATCCTATGTCAGTCCAGATATATGAATATAAAATATATTCTAATAATTGGTCTAGAGAGATTTTTACTGGGGTAAATTTTATAATTACAAGGTGAAATTTATAGAGAGAGTTTTACAATTTACAGAGATACCCTTTTTCTCCCCTGACTTCATGATAGTGTTGTGTTACCCCTAAGATAACTTTGCATTCTTTCCTTTTGACATTCTGATTTGGGAAGCTTGCCTCATGCAAGCCAGAAATAAATTTGTCTTAAGTTTCTTCTCATGTTGGGTCTTTGAAGTTTTCAATAGTCTTCGGTCAGCTGAAGATTCCATTTAAAAAAATATATATGTTTTATTGATTTTTTACAGAGAGGATGGGAGAGAGATAGAGAGTTAGAAACGTCAATGAGAAACATTGCCCGCAACCAATGTATATGCCCTTGACTGGAATCGAATCTGGGACCTTTCAGTCTACAGACAGACGCTCTACCACTGAGCCAAACAGGTTTCGGCTGAAGATTCCATTATCATTTTCATGTCTGTCATCTGGATTAGTTTTCATTGATAAAGGTTACTTCAGAACTACACTTATTTAAAAAGTCTTATTTAAAAAAACTGTGTTTAAATACACATAACTTACCATCTTAATCATTTTAAAAATGTTTTCATTGATTTTAGAGAGGAAGGGAGAGGGAGATAGCTAGAAATGTCGATATATACCCCCAACTGGGGATTAAGATAGCAACTGGGGTATGTGCCTTGACACGGAGAACTCTTGGTGTATGAGTTGATGTTCAACCATGGAGCCACACTGGCTGGGCCCATCTTAACAATTTTTAAGTGCAGAATTCAATGGTATTAAATGCATTCATAGTTTTGTGCAGCCATCACTACTGTCCATCCCCATAACACTTTTATCTTGTAAATCTGAAACTATACTCATAAAACAATAACTCCATTCTCCCCTCCCCTCACCCCTTGGCAAACCACCATTATATTTTCTGTCTATGATTTAAAAAAAATATATTGCCGAGACCGGTTTGGCTCAATGGATAGACCATCGGCTTGGGGACTGAAGGGACCCAGGTTCGATTCCGGTCAAGGGCATGTACCTTGGTTGCGGGCATATCCCCAGTAGGGAGTGTGCAAGAGGCAGCTCATCGATGTTTCTTCTTTTTTTTTTTTTTTTTTAAATATATTTTTATTGATTTTGTACAGAGAGGAAGGGAGAGAGATAGAGAGTTAGAAACATCGATGAGAGAGAGTCATCGATCAGCTGCCTCTTGCACAACCCCTACTGGGGATATGCCCGCAACTAAGGTACATGCCCTTGACCGGAATCGAACCCGGGACCCTTCAGTCCCCAAGCCAACGCTCTATCCATTGAGCCAAACCGGTCTCGGCTCATCGATGTTTCTAACTCTCTCTCTCCCTTCCTCTCTACAAAATCAATAAATATATTTTAGGAAAAAAAATATATTTTATTGATTTTTACAGAGAGGAAAGGAGAGGAATAGAGAGCTAAAAACATCACCTCAAAGAGAGAGAAACATCGACCAGCTGCCTCTTGCACACCCCCAACCGGGGATATGCCCTCGAACCCGGGACCTTTCAGTCTGCAGACCGATGCTCTACCACTGAGCCAAACCGGTTTCGGCCTATGATTTTTAACTAAGAATACCTCATGTAAGTGGTTCATACAGTATGTTCTTTTACTTCGCACAATGTCCTCAAGTGCAGTTCCTGTTGTGGCATATTGTGGATTTTCCTTTTTTTTTTAAAGGATTATTTTCTGTGTGTGTGCATGCGTGCGTGCGTGTGTATGCGCGCGCACCTTTGACCGGAATTGAACCCGGGACCTTTCAATCCGCAGGCTGATGCTCTATCCATTGAGCCAAACCGGTTTCGGCGAGCCATGGCTCTTAATCAAATTTGGTGGTTGTATAAAGTGGCATTTTTCTATCCTTTGTACAGATTGCTTATCCTGCCTTCTCCTTTTTTTGTACCAGCTAGTCACTTTTTTTTTATATAAAAGAAGACAAATTATAACCCTACACTTTCTAACTTTCCTGTATTGATAATCTATAGCAGATGGATCAGTAAGATTATAGTATATTAGATTCTCAGAATATCCCCAAATGCCTGACTCCTGTACTCTATTATGAGATGGTGTAGGTTCTCCTCTAAGTAATTTCATTTACAGGATTCAATCTCAGATCATATAATAGTAGGTACTTAATATTTTAAGTCTGTAGATACCATAGTCTTATTAGTTGAGAATATTATGTTAATTTATGGGCACTTTGCTAAAGTGTGATGACATGGACACCTATAGTAAATTCTCTAAATATTAATGAGTAGAGCTCAGACTTTCAGAATGATTCTTTGAGTCTGAAGAGTTTTTTAGGGACAGGTATAATGAAATTTTTAACGGTTCTGCAGCAAAAGGGCCTATTGAAAGTGCTGAGAAAGTACACTAGAATCTCTGGTTCTATTTAGAGGGTATGCTTAAAACAGTTTTTGTTTACTTAGACAGTCAAGCCTGCCAGAATTTATTTCTCACTCTATTTAACATAGTTTGGTCTACTCTCTTAATTCTTTCATCAAATGTTTGTGGGCCCTTTGTGGCATTAAATACTTGCTCTTTTGGGAATATAAAGACACCATTCATGGTCTTTTAGGAAGGTAATATTTGATGGGATGGAAAACATTGATCCTTACTACAGAAATACAAACAGGTTTGAGAGCATAGGAAGGCTTCCTTCACAGAATAAGGGTTTTGAGTTTGATCCAAAGGGGTGAATAGTTTACGAGGCAAAGAGGAAAGGTCAATGGCCAACTGATTGATCAAGATCTTTACGGACCTTGAATGACTGAACCTTTTTAAGGCAGTGTGTGATGCTGGGGGCAGTTACCTTCAGTATTCTTGATTTCAGAATTTGTTTCTGTGAGCACTTTACTTGGAAAGTTAATTGAATGTGGTTAAGAGCTCAGGCACTTAAGTTTGGTTGTCTGGATTTGAGTTTTGGTTTTACCACACATTAGCTGTGTGTCTTCAGGCAAGTTACTCATAGTTTCAGTTTTAAAGTCAGGATTACATGTTGTAACAGTTGCCAAACATTATTTTCATGTTGGGAGAAATTATGACCTGGTGTGCTTTGGTATGAGGCACATTAATTATGTCGGCCAGTACAGAGCCTGCTTGTTTTCCCATAGCTGATTCTTAACATTTTGCTTTTTTTATTTTTTAAATTATTTTTATTTTTTTTAACTTAAAAAAAATTCTTTATTGGTTATGGTATCACATAATTGTCCTCATCCCCCTATTCCCATCCCAAAACCCCTCCCCACGTATGCCCCCATCCCCCTGTTATCCATGACCACTGGTTAGGCTTATACAAGTCCTTTGGTTGATCTCTCCCCCTTTCCTCTACCCTCCCTTGCCTTCCCTCTGAGGTTTGACAGTCTTATCTATGCTTCCCTGTCACCTGGTCTGTTTTTGTTCTTCAACTTATGTTATTCATTATTTCCCTTAGATGCGTGAGATCATGTGATACAAGAAATACACTTATAAGAACCAAAAATGAGATAAGCCATAATGGTTACTTACTGAGAGGCAAATGAATCAGTGTGTAGTGAGTTTCTTTCTGTGCCAACAGTTCTTTTGAGTCCCAATTTCAATGTCGAATGTTTCCTTGTGTGTACATGTCAGCAATGATATTTCAGTTCTGGGTGGTGGACAAATGGCAGTGACTGTCTCTGGTTTGGTCCTGGGCATCTTTCAGCGTCTTCCATTTCTGGATTGTTTCTCTTCTGTCTTCATGCAGCAATTTCTCTCTATTGCAGGAATCCACATGGTCTTGGAGTTATTTTCTGAAAAATATACAAACATATTCTCGACCAAAAGTCAATAAAGGAATATTTTCTATAAATTTGACTTGGGGTCCTTTTTCATCTTTTGTCCAAATAATTTTCCTCTGGCTTGTTTTGACACCATGTGTGTTTTTCATGGGTTTCTTGCTATTAGCATTACAAATGAAACTTAATTTTCTAAAGTAAAAATTTTCTAGATGTAATTTATTTACAGGGTATTTTTCCTTACATGATATTCTACTATCACCCCCTTTTTAAAATTTAAATATTAGGAGGCTTTTAGGAATTTTATAATGTAGTCTTGATAGCTTTTACATTTTAAATTTTTTGCTCTAAAATATGGCTGCTTTAGGTTCATTACATGTTACGCAATTTTACCATGAGATGAATTGCCAATCAAAATTTTTTTAACGCTTTAAAAACAGCTTTTAACATTCAGTTTTCTAGAATATTTGTTTGTTTCAATTAGCCAATTTAAATTACTCTGAAAACTTGACTGCTATTCTACTTCAAAGGATTGTTTGCCTTCTTGAGAATTCTTGGTTCTAGGCTGGATTTGGATATCAAAAACCCACTTCCCTACGCAATGGCTACAAGGCATCTCAAACAAATCTTGTTGCAGCGAGAGGGCCTCTGCTGTTGGCCAAGTCTCTGTTTGTTGCCTGGGTCCCGATTTGAGCTGTGCATGGGAAGCGAAGCAGCCATGGGGGCAGGAGACCTCCCTCAGAAGGAGTGAAGGTTCAGGCCCCTGCAAAGTTGGGGGGGGCGGGGGGAGTAAGGGTCTGTGCCCCACCTCTCCTGATGGCCACTCTGCGACTGTGCCTGTCTTAGGTTGTTCCTTCCCTGAGGAATCGTACCCGTCTCTGGCTAACCAGCCATCCTCTGGGGCCTAGCAGGGTGATGTGGGGTTCAGTTCTGTCTCCTTGATATCCTATGCCCCCGTGGCCTCCACGCCCATTACCTGCATTGGGATCCCCTCACCTACTGGTGAGACCCTAGCACTGATCACATATCTTGGGGAACCTAGTTTTCTTTTCCAGGGTTAACATTTTGCTTTCATCTGACCCTGGATCTTTTTTTTTTTTTAATACATATTTTATTGATTTCTTATAAAGAGGAAGGGAGAGAGATAGCTAGAAACGTCGATGAGAGAGAAACATTGACCAGCTGCTTCTTGCACACCCCCTACCAGGGATGTGCCTGCAACCAATGTACATGCCCTTGACCGGAATGGAACCCAGGACCCTTCCACAGATGGATGATCTACCACTGAGCCAAACCAGCTTTGGCCTGACCCTGGATCTTATTTATTTATTTTTTTAATTATTATTTTTAAAATATATATATTTTATTGATCCTGTACAGAGAGGAAGGGAGAGAGATAGAGAGTTAGAAACATCGATGATAGAGAGTCATCGATCAGCTGCCTCCTGCACACCCCCTACTGGGGATATGCCCGCAACCAACGTACATGCCCTTGACCGGAATAGAACCCGGAGCCCTTCAGTCCCCAAGCCGACACTCTATCCATTGAGCCAAACCGGTTTCGGCCTGACCCTGGATCTTATTATGAACTATACAATTAGGTCTTGTAGTAACTTCTGGTGAGTCTGATAGATAGACATATGCCCCTTTTTTTTAGATCTTGTATTCTTATCTTTTGAAACTCAGCAGAGACTTGTTTTATAATCTTGGGAGAATTAAATTTACTGGGATGTTGAAGAGATATTAGTGGCATGAGAGTTTGTATTCTCTATTAGGCATTGGCAGTAAGTTTATCGGAGATGATGTTGGGGGTGTTAATTTTGTAAGTGGAAAAATGTATTCTAAGCACACACCACATTTTAATGCATTAAGCCTTTGTGTCTGTTGTCATTTATCTTGCATCTGTTTTTATATAAGCAAATAAAGGGATCCCCATAAAGACGAATTCAAATCTGAGGCACTATGATTAAATAAAAGCACAACTCTGAAGTCAGATTGCTTGAGTTTTACTCTACTGAATTTGTGATATTTGAGCCAATTTAACCTTCACATTCATTAGTTTCCTTTTATAAAATGGGAATAATATTAGTACCTGCTTCAAGGTCTGTTAAGAAGATTAAATGCATTGGAACATGCAAAGCATTTGGAATAATGCCTGGCATGAGGTATTTTATTTGTGAATGAGTTTATTGAATGAGTGTGCAACTACTTCAAAGAGCAAAAACAGGAACCAAAACTAAATTAAAATCAAGGTGAAAAACATTTGATTCTCTTTTTGGCAGTCCACTAACAAAGAGAGGCGAGCTGATTAAATGTAACGAATGTGTCACGAGGCTATTATCTCACAATGAAAGAGAAATGACTTGGAACCAAACAGGCCCATCAGTAACAGTGGTGATTGTCAGCTACCCATTGGCACCAAACTATCAGAAGTTCCAGAAATTGTATTTTATTGCCTAGACTTCATGTTTCAAACTGCCTGTGCTTCCATTAGTAGTGATTTGACCATGAGTCTCAATTCTCTGGTTTATAAGTTATTATCATACAGGCTGTAAACAAGTTGGACAGTCGTCTCCATCTCAGAAGTGCTTGGATCACATCGATGAAATAATTGCAGCTAAGATAATATCATGAAATAATAGTTATTTTGTGAAATTTATGTGAATAAAGTTGGTGTTAATTCTTTGCTGATGAGTGTGGTCAGTGTAGACTTTTGGATAAGTCAGAGCTTTCACATAGAGTTTTGGGGTGTTAAAAGGATATGGATGAACCGAAACTGGTTTGGCTCAATGGATAGAGCGTTGGCCTGGGACTGTGGGGTCCCAGGTTCGATTCTGGTCAGAATTATGCACCTTGGTTGCGGGCACATCCCCAGTGGGGGTGTGTGCAGGAGGCAGCTGATCAATGTTTCTCTCTCATCCGTGTTTCTAACTCTGTCCCTCTCTGTAAAAACTCAATAACATATATTAATAAAGGATATGGATGACACTATGTTATAATAGCTTCATTATAGTCATAATTGATACAAAGTACTGATTATAGAACTTTTAGGGGTAGTAGGAAGGCTCTTTCTGACTCATGCTACTACTATCCCTTAATCTACTACTGTCTTCTGCAATCAAGAAATTCCTGAAGATGAGAGGTTGAGTATTTGAGGTTTTAAAGTAAATAATTCTTTTTTAAAAAATATATTTTATTGATTTTGTACAGAGAGGAAGGGAGAGAGATAGAGAGTTAGAAACATCGATGAGAGAGTCATCGATCAGCTGCCTCTTGCACACCCCCTACTGGGGATATGCCCGCAACCAAGGTACATGCCCTTGACCGGAATCGAACCCGGGACCCTTGAGTCCCCAAGCCGACCCTCTATCCATTGAGCCAAACTAGTCTCGGCTAAAGTAAATAATTCTTATAACTCAGTAATAAAAGAGCAAATAAATAAATTTTAAAATTGGAAAAGCATATATTTTTTAAAGAATATACACAAATGGCCTAAAGCACCTGAAAAGATGCTCACCATCATTAGCCATGAAGGAAATGCAAATCAAAATCGTAAGATATCACCTTTACACCCACTTGGATGCCTATTTTTAATTAATTTTATTTTTTAAATATATATTTATTGATTTCAGAGATGAAGCCACAACCCCCGGCATATTCTCTGACTGAATTGAATGGTGATCATAGATTGTTCATAGATTGTCACTCAACCATTGAGCCACACCAGCCAGACAGAACTCAAGTTTCTTGCCTTGTAGCACATAGACCTCTGTTCAGTCACATTGGCCTGGTTTTAGGGAGATGTGTGCAAGAAGTTTGCCCTGCTGATGTTGGTATTCTTTTTCCTTCATATTTCTTCTGAATTTTCTTTGATAGTTTTTGTTTAAAATCTGTTCTTTTAAGAGTTATCTTTTGCCGAGACCGGTTTGGCTCAATGGATAGAGTGTCGGCTTGGGGACTGAAAGGTCCTGGGTTCGATTCCGGTCAAGGGCATGTACCTTGGTTGCGGGCATATCCCCAGTAGGGGGTTTGCAAGAGGCAGCTGATCGATGACTCTCTCATCGATGTTTCTAACTCTCTATCTCCCTTCCTCTCTGTACAAAATCAATAAAATATATTAAAAAAAAAAAGAGTTATCTTTTTATGTCTTAGTGGCAGTGGATAGTGGGACTCAAAGAACTGTCATTGATGATGATGCAGTTCTTTACTAGGGTCTTGGTGCATACTTTTAATTACACAAATGTGTCTACATAAGTAAAAACAGGTTAACTAACTAATTTGTAAAAATTTTAAACATATACATTAGGAAATCCTACTTTATCATATAACTAATTTTCAGCTTTAACGGATACCCCCCTCTTCCAAATTAGCCCCTTATATTTAAGTGCACAATACTTGGAACCCCGAAATTCCCTACATCCAGCCTCAAGAAACGTATGTACTTAAGCCTCCTTCCTTGAGGGGCCAATCTCAGTGTTGGCAAGAGGTAGCCCAGCTTATATTTTCATTTCTTTTTTTTTTTTTTTTTAATATATTTTATTGATTTTCCACAGAGAGGAAGGGAGAGGGATAGATAGATAGATAGATAGATAGAAACGTCGATGAGAGAGAAACATCGACTAGCTGCCTCCTGCACACCCCCTACTGGGGATATGCCCGCAACCAATGTACATGCCCTTGACCGGAATCGAACCTGGAACCTCTCAGTCCGCAGACCGACGCTCTATCCACTGAGCCAAACCGGTTTCGGCTATATTTTCATTTCTTACTCTTGATCTTGTGCCAGTTGTCTTGATATGCTGATGGCTTGGTGCTGGCTGGAATGAGCTAGAGCTTTACTTTAACAAGTGGTAAAAATGTTGTAAAATTGATTGTGTGATGATTGCTCAGTTCTGTGAATATATTAAAACAGTTGAATTGTACACTTTAAATGGATGAAATGTATGATATATGAATTACAGATGAATAAAGCTGTTACTTAATAAAAGTGGTTAGCTTCAGCCCTGACTAGTTTGGCTCAGTGGATAGTCAGCCTTCGGATTTGAGGGGTCCCGGTTGGAGTCCGGTCAAGGGCATGTACCTTGGTTGTGGGCGCATACCCAGGAGGGAGTGTGCAGGAGGCGGCTGATTGATATTCCTCTCTCATCCATGTTTCTGACTCTATTCCTTTGTCTTTCTAAATGAAGGGGATTATATAACTAATTAAATCTTGGATAGTAGAATATCACTGAATGTTATAAACATATATCCCCCCTCAACATTTTAAAAAATATTGAATGTACATTATTAAAATTTCGAAGCATAAAAATGTGACTAGAGAGAAAGAGAGAAAACCAAGATGGCGGCATAGGTAAAAGCCTGTACTTGCTGCCTCCCACAACCACATCAAAATTACAACCAACATACAGAACAACTACCACTCAGAACCACTGGAAAGCTGGCTAAATGGAAGTACTACAATAGAGAAGTAAAGAAGAAACCACACTGAGACTGGAAGGAGGTGCAGAGGTGTGGAACAGGCTCTTCTGGAACCCACGTGTGCTGCTTTTTTAATTGGGAGAGAGATTGCTTCTGCGGAAGCCGCCTGGAGGAGCGAGGGGTCCCAGCCCCACACCAGATCCCCAGCCCACGGTTCCAGAGCTGGAGGAAGAAGTCCCTGAGGGCAGTAAGAACTCCAGACTAATATACAGGCTGCTGGAGACCCAGATGCTCCTCTAAAAAGCCTGGCACCACGGAATTAACCTCCAAGCTCCTGTTTCTTCTTAGCTCCAGTGCTGGATGAGGCTCTGGGGGATCCAGACACATATGGAGAGAAACTGGACTGTCTGACATTGGGGCAGGAACTTGGGGGGGCATCTTTCTCCCAAATGGAGGTGCTTGCAGTGGTCCTAGTTCCTGTGCTAGGACCTCCTGGGTGCAGGACTGACTGGCAGCCATTTCCGTTTGTTCTACACTGGTGATTCCCTGAGACCCTGCCCCACCCAGTTTGCAACCCCACCCAAGATGTGTGCAGTGGTTTTGCATATGAATGATCTGTTCTTTCTCTGGCTAAAAATCTGTCTAACAAGCTGCGGCTGGGTCAGGGAGCCCCAAACCTATCAATAAAAGGCCCAAGACCTGGCACCAGCCTACCTTGCTTCACAGCTGGGCCTTGTCTGGGCACTTCCAAACCCCATACAAAGAGCAAGAATCTGTAGATTTTTCTGTAGCTCCTGTTGGATGGCCCCAGACAGTGGCTGACTCTGCACCTCCCTGAAGACTCAAGAGCCAGTGTATCCAGTGGTCAGTGTGAGACTATACCAGATTACTACTCTTCACATCCATAAGCAACACACTCAATGGGCATACTCTGAGCACAAAGCCCCATTGAAGCAAGTCCTGCTCCATTAGGATGTCTTTTGTACAGTAGTTCTCCCACTGTAGTACCCAAAGCCAATTGCCCTGGAAGTCAATGCCTCCCAGTGGCACCAACAGCAATCAAGGCTCAACTACAACAAAACTGCACATAGCTCACAAAGAGATAACATCAGGAGTGTCCACCTCAGGTGATTGGGGAGGTTGAGCCACTGGGCCCTATATGACACATACTACACAAGGCCACTATCAACTCAAGGAGACTTAGCAGCAACCCAATTCATAGAAACAAATACAGGAAAAGTATAGCATAGAGAATAGTCAATAATCCTAAATAATAAAAGAAATAATAAAAGCCTAATATGCTTTTAGGAAGCAGCCAAAATGCGGAGACAAACATGTCACAAATGAAAGAAATTGAAGAAAGCAAACTATTGGACATAGTTCAAACCCACAATTTAAAAGGTTACTCAAGAATCTTCTAGAAGCCTCTGAGGAATTTAGTGAGACTTCCAAGGATCTTTGTGAGAATGCCAAAAAAATGGAAAAGGACCAGTCAGAAATTAAGCATACACTGACTGAAATAAAGGTTAATGTACAGGGATTCAACAGTAGACTAGAGGATCTCAAGAATCAAATCAATGATTTGAAATATAAGGATGTAAAAAAACATCCAACAAAAAGAAAAAGAACAAAAGAACAAAAAGAAAAAAGGATTCCAAAAATGGGAGACAGTGTAAGGAACCTCTGGGACAACAAGTGTACTAACATCCAAATTAAGGGGGTGCCAGAAGAAGAGAGAGAAAGATCAAGATATTGAAAACCTATTTGAAGAAATAATGTCAGAAAACTTCTGCCTGGTGAAAGAAATAGACCTACAAGTCCAGGAAGCACGGAGAACCCCAAACAAGAGGAATCCAAAGAGGACCACACTAAGACACATCAGAATTTTAAAAAGTCATGGTTAAAAGAATCTATTTTTAAAAGTATTTTTATTGGTTTCAGAGAGGAAGGAAGAGGGAGAGACATCCATGATGAGAGAAAATCAAGGATTGGCTGCCTCTTACAAGTCCCCCATGGGATGGAGCCCACAACCTGGGCATATGCCCTTGACCGGAATCCAACCTGGGACCCTTCAGTTTGCAGGCCAATGCTCTATCCACTGAGCCAAACTGACTAGAGCCAAAGAGAGAATCTTAAAAGCAGCAAGAGAAAAAGTTACCTACAAGGGAGTATACCCATACAACTGTCAGCTGATTTCTCAATAGAAACTATGCAGGCCAGAAGGGAGTGGCAATAAATACTCAAAGTGATGAATAGCAAGGACCTACAACCAAGATTACCCAGCAAAGCTATCATTTAGAATTGAAGATCAATATAAAGAGCTTTACAGACAAAAAGCTAAGGAGTTCATCACCACCAAACTAGTATTATATGAAATGCTAAAGGATATTCTTTAAGAAGAAGAAAAAAGTAAAGATAAAAAATTTGAACAACAAATACATATCTATTAACAATTGAATCAAAATCTAATGAATAAAAAAAATCGGATGAACAGAAGAATAAACTGGTGAATGGAATAGAATAATTAATGTTTTTGGCATGGCTGGTATGGCTCAGTTGGATGGAGCATCATCCTGATTCCTGGTCAGACACATACCCAGGTTGCTGGCTTGATTCCTATTCAGGGTGCATGTGGGAGGCAACCAATGTTTCTCTCTCACATCGATGTCTGCTGTTTGTCTCTCCTCTCAAATCAATTTATAAAAACAGGTAAACAAAGTACAATATTAAAACCAAGAACTAATGTTCTTTTTGATGTAGCTAGGTTGTTTTTTTTCATTGCTTTGGAACAATTTAGAAAAGTGAATTATTGGTTCACTTTTCTAAAATTTTCTATTATAGTTGACATTCAGTATTAGTTTTAAGTGTACAGTGTAGTGGTTAGACATTTAAGTAACTTACAAAGTGAGCCCCCCTCCCAATAAGCTTAGTAGTACCACCACCCACCTGGCACCATATATAGTTATTACAATACTAGAGGCCTGGGGGTGCCTCGGCCTGGCCTGGCCTGGCCTGTGGGATTGGGCCGAAACCAGCTCTCCAACATCCCCCAAGGGGTCCCAAGTTGTGAGATGGTGCAGGTTAGGCTGAGGGACCCCACCAGTGCACGATTGGGGTTGGGGAGGGAGGCAGGCGGGAGGTAGGTCAGCTGGGGAGAGACCCCGGGAGGGCTCCAGGGTGTGTCTGGCCCATCTTGCTCAGTCCTAATCAGCTGAAATTCAGCAGCAAGCTAAGGTACTGGTTGGTGGAAACATCTGCCCCATGGTGGTAAGTGCACTTCACAGCGACTGGTTAATGGGTTGATAGTTTGCTCCCTGGTAGCCAGTACAAGTCAAAGGTTGAGTGGCCTTAAGCATGTTATTAGCATACTATGCTTTGATTGGTTGAATGGACAACCAGACATTTAGCATATTAAACTTTTATTATATCTTTTATTACTGAGGATCATTGACTATTCTCTATGCTATACTTTACACCCCAAGGACTGTTTTGTAATTGCCAATTTGTTCTTAATTCCATACCCCTTTATCACCCAGTCCCCAAACTCCCACCCATCTGGCAACAGTCTTCTGTATGAGTTTCACTTTTTATATATATATAAATTTTTTTGATTGATTTTGTACAGAGAGGAAGGGAGAGAGAGAGTTAGAAACATCGATGAGAGAGTCATCAATCAGCTGCCTCTTGCACACCCCCCACCGGGGATATGCCTGCAACCAAGGTACATGCCCTTGACCGGAATCAAACCTGGGTCCCTTCGATCCCCAAGCCGACGCTCTATCCATTGAGCCAAACTGGTCTCGGCGAGTTTGTTTCACTTTTAAGGCATGTTTGATTTGTTAGTTTTTTATGATCAACTATTAAGTATAGAAGTGAGCTTGAAATGTATCCTTTTACTTTGCTACCCCTAAATTTAGCTCTTCCTCCCATGACTAGGGCTTAAAAAAATTGAACGTTTTAAATGAATGTTTTTAGGTTCTTTTTAGTAGACTTATTACCATAGTCACAATATTCTTTTTCAATGCTTCAGAACTGCATTTAAAAATATTAGTTTATTGAGGTATAATTTATATATAACATAGACCACTTAGTGAAATATACAGTTTAGTAAGTTTTGATAAATGTATTAAGTTGTGAATCACCACAGAACATTTAATTCTACCCTTCTCCCCACCAAGTTTTCTCTCTTATTCCTTTGTACACAAGCTCCATACTTCACTCCCATACTCTGGTAAGCACTTAATTTGCTTTCTGTCTATAGTTGTGTATTTCCTGTAACTTGATTTAAGTTGAACCATACTGTCTTTTTTGATCTGGCTTTTTAAAAGGTAATGTGATGATTTTGAAATTCATCCATGCTGCTTTTGAGTATCAGTAATTTATTACTTTTTTATTGTTTTTATTTTTTTGGTTAATTCTCACCAATTACATTAATTTTAGAGTGGAAGGGAGGGGGAGAGACAGAAGCATCAATGTAAGAGATACATCCATTGGTTGCCTCCCACATGTGCCCTGACCTGGACCAGGAATCCAGCCTTCAGTCCCGAGGCCAACGCTCTAACTGCTCACTCTAACCACTGAGCAAACTGGATAGGGCAGTAGTGTTTATTTTTTAAAAATGTTTCCTGATTTTTTTTAGAGAGGAGAAGGGAGGTAGAGAGAGAGAGAGAGAGGAGAGAAGAGGAGAGGAGAGGAGAGAAAACCAACTGAACTTCACAGGCCAGAGCTATTATTTTTTACTCTTGTGCAATAGTCCGTCCATCTTTTGGCTATTATGAATAAAGATACTGTGAACGTTTGTGTGAAAGTCTTTGTGAAGATAAATTTTTATGTCTCTTGGGTAATAGCTAGGAGTGGGATTGCTGAGTTTTTATGATGGTTAACTGTAAATGAAAACTACTGAACTGTTTTCAAAGACCTACCGTCTTAATATTCCTAATTACTAATATTCCTGAACGGATAACTTTTTGAAAATTTTTTCTGGAATTATACCTAATTTAACATAGAATGCTATCTAAGCATCGTTCCTTAAGGTGTGCTTATGCTTAGAATGTTAATATATATTGCTAGAGGTGCTTGTTAAAATGTAGATCCTTAGGTCTCATCACCAACATTCTGAATCAGTAAAAATGGAGAGCCACATGGTAATATGGCATTTAGGTAATATGGCATTTCCCCCCAATACTGTAGTTTTCATTAATATATTGTTAATTGAGCTGTTTCTGGTTCTCCCTTTGCATTCACCATGCATTCATTCATTGTATTATCTATTTTTTCCTATAGTACTACTTGGGATCTCCCAAGGCTTATCTGGGCCCCTTTCTTTGCTCGCCACCTAGTGGTGATAAATAGGAACCAACAAAAGTTTTGCCCATGAATGAATACGAGGTGGATCATGTCCTTAAAGAAGGAAGAATGGGAGCTTTAATGATGGTTGCTTTATTAATGACTTCCCCTTTTTCCTTTGACTGTTATTTGGGAAATTTTATACTTAGAAATAATTTATTAGTAAGAAAATACATTTTAGAGCCTGTATATTTTTAATCTTTATCTTAAATTATTAGCTTAGTTTTACTGGGAAATGAATAGGTATGCATTTCTAGTCACCTTACTTAATAATGAGAGAGATTCCTACAAACCATAATATACTAGGTACTATTTAACATTGTTCTGACTCAATCCAACAGATTCTCTTACTCTAGGCTCTTAGTTTATTTTACATGCTTTTAGTGTTTTTTATTCACATTTTGATGATTGCAATTTTGGGGGTTAATTTTCATGTTTTGTTTTACATTAGTTTGATAGAAAAAAAAATCTACTGTGAAGGGATGTATTAAAACTTTGTAAGGTCTGATTTTCACTTTTCTGTTATAGAAATGGTGGAATCAATGAAGAAAGTAGCAGGGATGGATGTGGAGTTGACAGTTGAAGAAAGAAACCTCCTATCTGTTGCGTATAAAAATGTGATTGGAGCTAGAAGAGCTTCCTGGAGAATAATCAGCAGCATTGAACAGAAAGAAGAAAACAAGGGAGGAGAAGACAAACTAAAAATGATTCGGGAGTATCGGCAAATGGTGAGATTGTTATTGTGTACAAGGTATCTAAAGAAAAGTGCCCTAGGTGTTGGGTATTTTATGAGACTGACACGCTGCCATGCGCCAACAGGGCCACTTCTGCTGGGGGTTTCAGACCACAGCCTAGTACATTTGTTGCACACACAGGAGGTATGCACATTTTTATATTTTAGTGGATTTGCATCATTTGCTTACCTGGATTAGGAATTATACACTATACAATATTTTAGGGCAAAAGTGAAGAACTCTCTTCTTGGAAAGCTGCAGAGGGTGATGTTCAGTTTTGAGAACTATACAAGAAGATAATTAATGTAATCATTTTAATTGTGATACTTGCAAGATACTTTATAGAGTGATTTGAAATTACCACCTAGTGGTATTTAACAAATACTTGTGTGCCTCTTCCGTACCACACCATTTGCTGGATACTATGGGTGCAAAGATGAGACTATCCTTGTGGATCGTCAGTCTAGTTATTTTTATTTTTTTATTTTAAATATATTTTATTGATTTTTTATAGAGGAAGAGAGAGGGACAGAGTTAGAAACATCAATGAAAGAGAATCATTGATCAGCTGTCTCCTGCATACCCCCCACTGGGAATGTGCCCGCAACCAAGGCACATGCCCTTGACCGGAATCGAACCTGGGACCTTTCAGTCTGCAGGCTGACGCTCCATCCACTGAGCCAAACCGGTTTCGGCTAGTTATTTTTTTAATAGAAAAATATCAAGAGGGCATTAGATATTATTCCATGAGGTATTATTGTTCCATATATATGTGTATATACATTTATTGATATTATTTTTACTGTGGGTTTTGGTCAAAAAAAGCTTGATAGCTTTTAATGTTGTAATTTTCATCCAGAAGGTGATTTTGCTCCTCAGAGGACATTTATTTTTTATTATTTAAAAATATTTTTATTGAGCCCCTCTCACCCCCTCCCCTCCCCCCCAGAGGAAGGGAGAGAGAGATAGAGATGTGGAAACATTGATCAGCTGCCTCCTGCACATCCCCTACTGGGGATGTGCCCGCAACCAAGGTACATGCCCTTGACCAGAATTGAACCTGGGACCCTTCAGTCTGCAGGCCAATGCTCCAGCCACTGAGCCAGACCAGCTAGGGCCTCAGAGGACATTTAGCATGTCTAGAGACATTTTTGGTTGTCACAATTTTGAGGGTGCTACTGTCATATATGGGTAGAGACGGGAATACTGCTAATCATAAATACTGTACTTAGGACCATCTCACACAGCATATCTAGCCCAAGATGTCAGTAGTGCTACTGTTAAACTGTATGGCTCACTGTGTGGCTCACTGGTTGATTGTGGGCCTATGGACTAGGATGTGTGATTTCCCTCCTGGGAATTAGTAGGGAGGCAGCCCATCAATGATTCTCATTATTGATGTTTCTCTCTCTCCCTCTCCCTTCCTATGACATCAATAAAAGGTATATTAAAAGAAAGAAAAGAAATTGATCCTACTGGAAGATGTAGGCCTATAACAGAGTACAGTGAAATTACAGAAGCAAACACAAAGTAGCATGGGAAGTGAATTAAGAGGAGGAAAGGGGAATCCATGTTTATAGATTTTCCAGCTCTCCTGGCACTGTTCTGAGTGGGGAGATATATATAATTGTGTAAGATACTGAATTTATTCCATTTTTAAATGATACCTGTAAAGAGTAGGTATTTCAATTTATAGATGGAAAAAATGAGGTTCTGAGTATAGTACCTCATTAGAAAATTTAATTAAATAAAATGTGCAGCACTTAATCAGTAGTAACCAGTGTTACTCTTCTGTACCTAAACTATGAGTTCATTTTTCTAAAAAGCTCTTGCCTATGTGACTCAGGTTGGAGTACATCAAAAGGTGGTGGGTTTGATTCCCAGTCAGGGCATATTTCTAGGTTCATTTCCGGTCCACATACATGCAAGAGGCAACTAATTTACGTTTATCTCTCTTCCCTCTCTTCCTCTTCCCCTCACTTGTTCACTCGCTCAGTTCCCCACTCCCTCTTAAAAAATCAATAAAGTAAAAAAAAAAATTTTTTAAAGCACATAGAAATAAGATAATTTCGGTAACCTAGAGATAACTTTTCTCTGCTTTATGGTTTAATATGTCTCTCTTCAAAACCGTACATGACAATTTATAATTTCTTAGATTGAAACAATTTTTTGACTTTTCCCCCTCAGGTTGAGACTGAACTAAAGTTAATCTGTTGTGACATTCTGGATGTACTGGACAAACACCTCATTCCAGCAGCTAACACTGGCGAGTCCAAGGTTTTCTATTATAAAATGTAGGTTCTATACTAGAAGGGAAAATGTCAGATTAAATGTTGGCCCTCTTTGAATAATCACTTTTGCTATATAAGGTTTCAGTTTTTACATAAGAATAGTTCTTTAATGTTGAAAGGATAGTTAATGGGGAGGAGTGATTCTCAAAAATTTTTGAAATCTCATTTGCAAATTCACTGCTAATGAAATATTTACATTATAGCACTTAAAGCTGGTCAGGCTATTACTGTAAAATGCACTAGGTTTTGCTTTATTTACTTACATTTGTTTGCCTGAGTGAGGTTTTCCCACTAGCGACAGCAAAGCATTATGTAGCTCAGTCTTAACATTTTTATATGAAAATTTTATTTCATGATTAACAAACTGCTGTGCCCTTCTTTGGAATAGTTTTTGTTATTTAATCTAGCCTATCAAGTGATACATTTTTGTTGTCATTGAGTTTTTTAGTTAATTTTTCTAGGATTTTACTTACATTTGACAGGAAATCTCTAAGGAAGAAAATTAAGTAGATGAGTTAGTCATTCCTGAAAGAGACTACTTAAAAATTACTGAAGTATACCAGTTAATTATTTAATATATTTTTTCACATAGAAATTTTAACAGTTATTTTTCATTGGAAAAGCATGTTTCTAATTCTGGTTTTTGTTTTGTTTTGTTTTAGGAAAGGGGACTACCACAGGTATCTGGCTGAATTTGCCACAGGAAATGACAGGAAGGAGGCTGCAGAGAACAGCCTAGTGGCTTACAAAGCTGCTAGTGATATTGCAATGACAGAACTTCCACCAACACATCCTATTCGCTTAGGTCTTGCTCTCAATTTCTCCGTATTCTACTATGAAATTCTTAATTCCCCTGACCGTGCCTGCAGGTAAGTTATGGAGAAAAACTCTCACTATGAAAGGCAAGGTTACAAAGGACAATAGCTATTTGATTTTCTGTCTCGTGCCCTGTGGACTGCCTTTGTAAGGTTGGCCATGTAATAATCATTCTATGGGCTCAGTGAAAATAAGATAAACCTACCTCATTTCACTAGGAGAGCAGTTAGAATAATTATGTTCACGGGGAAAATTTTTGTTGGTAGATTAAAAAGAATCTCTAACTTGTTAAGAGAGTGGGGAAAAGGAAGGAGTTTTATATTTTATAATATATATATATTTTTTAATGCCCTTGTCTAGAATCGAACCTGAGACCCTTTGAAAGTCCACAGGCCGAAGCTCTATCCACTGGGCCATACCGGTCAGGGCTTATAATATATTTTTATATATTAGCTTTCAATATATATATTTTGATTTTTTACAGAGAGGAAGGGAAAGGGATAGAGAATTAGAAACATCGATCAGCTGCCTCCTGCACACCCTCTACTGGGGATGTGCCCGTAACCAAGGTACATGCCCTTGACTGGAATCAAACCTGGGACCTTTCAGTCCGCAGGCCAACGCTGTATCCAGTGAGCAAAACTGGTTTCGGCAGGTATATTTTTATTTTTTTAAATATATTTTGATTTATTTTACAGAGAGGAAGAGAAAGGGATAGAGAGTTAGGAACATCCATGAGAGAGAATCATCGATCAGCTGCCTCCTGCACACCCTCTACTGGGGATGTGCCCATAACCAAGGTACATGCCCTTGACTGGAATCAAACCTGGGACCTTTCAGTCCGCAGGCCAACGCTGTATCCAGTGAGCAAAACTGGTTTCGGCAGGTATATTTTTATTTTTTTAAATATATTTTGATTTATTTTACAGAGAGGAAGAGAAAGGGATAGAGAGTTAGGAACATCCATGAGAGAGAATCATCGATCAGCTGCCTCCTGCACACCCCCCACTGGGGATGTGCCCGCAACCAAGGTACATGCCCTTGACCAGAATCCACCTGGGACCTTTCAGTCCGCAGGCCGACGCTGTATCCACTGAGCCAAACCGGTTTTGGCTCAGCAGGTATATTTTTAATATAGACATGCTTATGTTCTCTCTATATACTATTCCACTTTCTATTTTTTATTCATTTCAGAGAGGAAGGGACCGGGGAGAGAGAAGCATCAGTGATGAAAGACAATCATTGATTAGCTGCCTCCTGCATGCCCCCCACGGGGAACTGAGCTCACAACCGGGCATGTGCTCTGATTGGTAATCGAACCTGGGACCCTTTATTCTGCAGGCCGACAGTCTATCCACTGAACAAAACCAGTTATGACTCCTTTTCCTCTTTTCGGTTTCCCCATTTGTGACTAATATCATTTGGTATGCATAGTACACAGTACTTAATAAATGTGGATTTTGTTTATTTTAAATCTATAGTAAATGAATTTTATAATGGCATTTTCATATGTTCTGTATTGCTCTTTTTGTTTTGAGAAACAAACTAACTTTCATTAACATTAAATTCTATTGAATTAAACAGATACTATTTAAAAATTTATTTTTGCATTAAAACTATTAAGTGATCTATTGACTGGAACTTGGAAATAACTTTATTATGCATATATTTTGGTGGTGCTTTAGTTTGGAATTTTTTACTGATAGGCTTATTACTGATAGGCTTGCTGAAAGCATAGTAAGAAGTGATGCTCTAAAAGTTCTGTTTAGTCCAAAAGTTGGTAGATTATGAAATTAACACATAGTGCACCAGTAGTTTTTTTTTTTTTTTTTAATATATTTTTATTGATTTTTTACAGAGAGGAAGAGAGAGGGATAGAGAGTTAGAAACATCGATGAGAGAATCATCAATCAGCTGCCTCTTGCACACCCCCTACTGGGGACGTGCCCGCAACCAAGGCACATGCCTTTGAGTGGAATCGAACCCGGGACCTTTCAGTCCGCAGGCCGACGCTCTATCCACTGAGCCAAAGCGGTTTTGGCAAGTAGTAGTTTTTCGTTTTTTTTTAATGATTTTTTTTACAGAGAAGGAGGGAGAGAGAAAGGGAGCTAGAAATATTGATGAGAGAGAAACATCGACCAGCTGCTTCTGCCCACCCCCCACTGGGGATGTGCCTGCAACCAATGTACATACTCTCGACCGGAATCGAATGCAGGACCTCTCAGTCCACAGGCTGACGCTCTATCCACTGAGCCAAACTGGTTTCGGTTGTACACCAGTAGTTTTATTGCTAACTTTACCCAGTGGCCAGATAAGTTTCTATTGAACGAGTACAAAAACCTTTTTCAAAGTATCATACTTTAAAAAAATTAGCTTGTAAGAACATGTAATAACTTCAGAATACAATGGACGTTTAATTTTAAGGCATTCCTTTAACATTTATGTAAAACACTGTGTGATCGGAAAACACGAGAATGCTCATGATCTGCCCACAATGTGTTAAGTAGAAAGTTAATTTCATCAATTAACGTGCTTTTTCTTTATTTTAATGCCTAAACCCAAGTACTCTGTCACTATTACATATTGTGGAGTAATTGATCAAAAGAGTGACATCTAACATCATTTCTAATTCGCTGTTTTTGAACTTCATTTTTGTAATACATTTATGTATATATTTGTAGGTTGGCAAAAGCAGCTTTTGATGATGCAATTGCAGAACTGGATACGCTGAGTGAAGAAAGCTATAAGGACTCTACACTTATCATGCAGTTGTTACGTGATAATCTGACACTATGGACTTCAGACATGCAGGGTGATGGTAAGGAAGCTGAAGTTAAATGTCGCCTTCTGTACTTGGATCTTTTTACTCTTAAAATTTCCTTGTTATTTTTAAAAATACATTTTTATTCATTTCAGAGGGGAAGGGAGAGGGATAGAGAGAGAGAAACATCAGTTATGAGAATCATTTATTAGTTGCCTCCTACGTGCCCTCTACTGGGGGCCAAACCCTCAATCTGGGCATGTGCCCTTGGCCAGAATCGAACCTGGGACCCTCACTCTGCAGGCTGACACTCTCTCCACTAAGCCAAACTGGCTAGGGCTCCTTGGTATTTTACATCAAGTTACAATTTCCTCTAAACTATTCAAGTTTAATTACTACATTTTCATAAAAAGATATCAGAGTACATTCTTCCATTCTGGGCTATAAGGTAATAAAGGGGAATATTTTATTAATATTTGAAGATTTAAAAATTTTACCTCTAAGTAATGTTTGCTAAGCTTAGTTTACCTCTTCCCTCACACTGTGCTTTGAAAGATGGAGAGGAATATTTTATCTTACTCAGATTCAGTTGTAGGGGTCTGGAGTCCATTGTAGTTTTGAGTGTCATATCACTGCTTTGAGTTGTGTCTCAGATTGAACTAGATGGTAGCAGGAGATATTTAATTATGAAACATCTTCTGGAAATCTTTTATCCAAAAAACAATTTTTCCAGTCTGGATTCTGTACAGCGAATGGAATGTCCTGCCCTCAAGTCCTATTTAATAAGAGGTCTGGTGTTTTTCTTTTCTTTTAGAATTTTAAGTAGTAAGCAATTACTAGAGTAATTTATGGAACTTAATCTTATGGTGAGGTAGAGGATTTACTGTTTATTCTAAATGTAGTAAAAGCCCAGATTTCACTTTTATTTATTATTTTAAAGGAGATTTTATTCTGCTTATTTCCAAAGAATCATTTTCATACACAAAATAGGGGAGGACAAATTGGTGTGGTTGACCATAGATGGTTTACAGTTGTTCCTGCGATGCAGAGTGGAAACAAAAGGTTTGCTGTTATTTTAACTGCAGGTCCTTTAAGGGTATGTTCCCCAAATTGAAGCATGTTTCATTGAGACTAGCTGTAGCCTCTAGGATCAATATTCTGTACTTTTCCAGCAAAGCCAGATGTAGCCATCGGTTACTTTTCAATACAGCACTTCAGGTAACCACTACCATGAATCTGGGATTCAAGACCAATTTATCATCCTTGAACTAATAACTTGGTTGAGCCATATTGGCTAAATCAATAAACTATACACCTCTGATCTGGGAACATTTATTTGAGGCTAAAAATAACAAAAATGACCTGGGTTGACATTCGATGCCAACTCATAAGTTATTTAATTACAATGATAGAAATAAAGCTTATATTTTCTAGTGCTACTCTGGTTTATTATCACTGATAACCAAGAATTGATTGATAGTAGACTATATGTCACTCCATTAAAAAAAATACTGATTTTTTTTTTTTAACAGGAAGAGAGAGGGATAGAGAGTTAAAAACATCGATGAGAGAGAATCATTGATCAGGTGCCTCTTGCACACACACACCCCCCCCCCCCCCGCCCCGGGGGGATGTGCCCACAACCAAGGTACATTCCCTTGACCGGAATCGAACCCGGGACCTTTCAGTCCGCAGGCTAACGCTCTATTCACTGAGCCAAACTGGTTTCAGCGTGTCACTCCATTTTTATACAGAATCAAAGATACTCTGCTTTGTTAATCAGGTGTCATTTTACTAAATAAATAATTTTAAAATAGGAGACACACACACACTCACTCTCCTGCACACGTGTGTGCACGCGAGGGAGAAAGAGGATAGAGACAGACAGAAACATCAATGAGAGAGGAACATCATTGATTGGCTGCTTCCTGCACATCCCCTACTGGGGATTGAGCCCCCACCCTGGGCATGTGTGACTCTTGGTTCCTAGGTCGATGCTCAACCTCTGAGCCGCACCAGCCGGGCTACAAGAAGATATTTAAACTACTTATGTTTTCATAGTAGGGAAGGTTTTTATTAGCATAAGATTAATCTAACAGGATATATATATAAAATATATTTTATTGATTTTTTACAGAGAGGAAGAGAGAGGGATAGAGAGAAACATTGATGAGAGAGAAAAACATCCATCAGCTACCTCTTGCACACCCCCCACTGGGGATGTGCCTGCAAACCAAGGTACATGCCCTTGACCGGAATCGATCCTGGGACCTTTCAGTCCACAGACCGATGTTCTATCCACTGAGCCAGACCGGTTTTGGCAGGATATTTTCTTTAAACTATGTTTTCATAGTTGGGAAGGTTTTTAGCATAAGATTAATCTTCTAAAAAATGTATTTTTATTGATTTTCGAGAGGGAGAGAAATATCAGTGATAGAGAATTACTGATCAGCTGCCTCCTGCATGACCCGTACGGGAACAAGCCCACAACACGGGCATGTGCCCTTAGTCCACAGGCCCTGAGCCAAACTAGGGTAGCATAAAATTAATCTTGAGTTATTTGTTGTTTTTTTAATCTAGTTGCTTTAAATTCTTTTTACTTTGTAAGTTGAATGGTTCATTAAATTTGTTTGAAATCAATTTTAGCTTTATTATAAACTAATTCATATTGGAATTATGAAACATGCTAGTTAAATACTGGAAAATTCAAATAGTATCTTGACCTTTTATTAAAATTAACAAACTATGTGAAGTTATAAATTGTAGGCACTAAGAAATTGTTTGCTAGTTTTGGTAAAAGGTATAGCATTACTTATGATTTATTAAATTTGTTTTATGACTTAGAATCAATGCTGAAGATAGAAGAACTGTGGTCATAGAATTGGTAGTTTTCCAGGATGTTACTTGAATTTAGTTTAAGGATTATATAGGTGGTTTTCTTTTTATTTTACGAACTAGAAAAAATTGTGCCAAACATTTGAATTGAGGGTTTCTAAAGGAAAAATATGTGGTTCACAAGCTTTTATTTTTATACACATTTATGTTTTATGATTGCAGAATATGCTATGTCTGTCTGTGTGTGTTGGGACATAATTCTTTAAAGGGATCACAGCTTTTCCTCATGAGCCCATTTCAGTCCTTGTTTTCTTAGTCTGTGATCAGAGAGGACTGGCTCATATGCAAACCACAGAAAGGAAGGGTGTTTTCTCTTCCTCCTCCAAAATCTAGAAACAGTGGGCAAAGAAATACATCCACGGAAAACTTTTCCATATACCTTTTAAAAGGATATACCCCATCCTCCTTAAAGGTAAAAGAAAAGTAACAGTATTTCTTAGACTGACGTTTACAGTTTATATAAAGTAAAAAGACCAAAATCTGACTCTCCCTAAAAATCATTGATGTTTTCCCTTTGTCCTGCTCTCGGTTTATTTTTCTTGTAATGTTGCTTTCATGTGATGTTCTCCCTCCCTTTCTCCTTGCAATATAGATTCCTAAAGGAAAATCCAACTCTTCCTTTCCTAAAAACTACTTTGTAAGTCATTATCATGGCACAGTGAATTCTGCTTTTAAGTTTTGGTTCTTCACTAATCATGCTTGCATATCATCATCATCCTGTTGCTTACAAAACTGCCTGTTTTACATTCCAGGATGCAAAACCTTCTAAGATATTTATGATCTGCTTTCCCTATCTATCACCTTTGGTTGGGTGTGATTTATGTGACAGTATTTTTGTGCCAAAGTTACTTGGAACTTTTGGCAAATCTAATGTTTGCTTATGAGTGAATTAGAGTGTGCTCTATTGTTGTATGTTAACCATATTTTGGTGCAGTATATTGCTGTTTAAAATGTGAGTGAATGTTCCTATCATTTCCTAAGTTTGAATACATATTTTTCTTGGGGGAAGAATATCTGGGTGGTCCATCATTTCTTTCCTCAGTAAATGGATATTTTTTGTCTTTTCGTTTGCATGTCTTTTTCTGTATATAAGTAAAAAATCTATGTACTTCAAGTACTTTTTAGAGTCACATATCTATGTTAAAGATTTTTATCACAAAGGAAAATTTAAATGACAAACTAATCTTTAATTAACCCTTATTGCTTGTTTATCTTTAAAGATTGTTTTTAAAAATTTCTAAGGGTGTAAATGGTTTATGTCTGTAGACAATCAGAGTTAGTGTCATTGTCCATCCTAATTAATTTAACAAGCAGTATGAATGGATGGTCTGAACCCATCCATTATGATTGTTGGATCAATTCATTGATTTTTTTAATTACTTTGATTGAAATTAGTAACATGTAAGAATTATAAATGATTTGTTAAGGCACAAAATAATGTTGTTTTTTATCTAAAGTGTGCATGCTTCTTTATTATGGCTGACTTGTTTAATGCTCATTAATAGGTAGATGAATAGGCTGGCTTTCTATTCTGTTGCATGTCATAGTGCAGTTGAAACTCTTCAGGCTAATGGTCATGTTCAAGGGGGAAAGAAAAATGGCATGAGAGAACTGGTCCAAATACCCTTCTTTATAACCTCTGTGGTTTGGTTTGAGGCTATTTAACTCTGAAGTGAGAAATCTGGTTATGGTTTGGTATATGATTGGCCAAGATACAAAATAGAAAACATATACAAAAGCAGAACCCTCTCTCTAACACTGTAGAAGAAGGCCTTTGGAGCATTTTACTGCTCGGTTTTCTTTTTTGAAGCATTTCTGATAGGAAGTTTGTGGGTAATTTAGATTTTGCAAAAAATTGTAAAATACTCCTGATTCATGATGAAGTGAGGTTATTGAGAAAAGGGTATTTTGACACAATGTACATGAAAGCTTGAAAATCATTTTAATAATATGGTACCATGGCTGTTTACAAGAGCTTATTGAGGGTAAAAACATTGATTTTTACTGTGTCAGTTATTTTTTTGCTCCTAACTATTGACCATGTAAGATTTTGATCCAGCAGCACCTCTTGGCTTAGGCATCTCTGGTATCAAGGATGGTAGAAGTTCTTTGCTTGTCTGTGTGTTTAATACCAACTGTAGCAAATGTAAGGGGTCTTTATGTTTGGAATGATACCTTTGTTTGTGACCATTACAGCCTAATTTAGTCAGTATGAAATAAGTAACTGTTATTCTTCTTTGCAGGTGAAGAGCAGAATAAAGAAGCGCTGCAGGATGTGGAAGATGAAAATCAGTGAGACATAAAAGCCAACAAGAGAAACCATCTCTGACCACCCCACTCCTTCCCATCCCACCCCCTCTTGGAAATTCCCCCATTGTCACTGAGAACCACCAAATCTGACTTTTACATTTGGTCTCAGAATTTAGGTTCCTGCCCTGTTGGTTTTTTTTTTTTTTAAAAAAAACAGTTTTCAAAAGTTCTTAAAGGCAAGAGTGAATTTCTGTGGATTTTACTGGTCCCAGCTTTTAGGTTCTTTAAGACACTAACAGGACTGGATAGAGGCTTTTTCAGCATTACTGTATTGTCTCTGCCGGATGTGGCAAGGTCACCATTAGAAATGGAAATTACATTTGAAAGCCATTAGACTTCTAGGTGAAGCATCTAAGAGAGAGGTTAATCACACTGTAGTGGCATATGTGGTATCATTTTTCCTTTTTCTAATTGTTTAGATTGAATTTTATACCAATGTTTAAGATTAATTGGGTGTTAGCTTGAGGTGGTTAAAGGTTGTTTGGGGAGTTTGCTGTAATGGTTTTGCTGTAAAAAGTATTCAAACTCTGCTGAAAAGCATGGTGCTGGTAACAGTTCAACAATCCGTGGCTGCTCATTCTTGCCTACTTTTACTCTCCCTCTGAAGCAGGTTAGCGTTGAAGGTGGTATGGAAAAGCCTGCATGCGTGTTCAATTCTTTGTTTCTTCTCCTTCCCTCTCCCTGGCCTCCCCCTCCTTCGCTCGCTCAACCTCTTTTGTTCAGTATGTGTAACTTGAAGCTAATTTGTACTACTGGATATCTGACTGGAGCCACAGATACAGAATCTGTATTGTTCTTACTGAAACACAGCATGGAATTAACATTAAACTTAAATAAAACAAACCTAAATTAAAAATGCCAAATATTATTGCGCCTCCATCTTTTATCTTTTTAAAATAAAATCTCTAGCCTAAGCACAATGATGTTACTTGCCTGAATGTGAAGAGTTCTCTTTTTCTTTCATAAATCACGTATCTGTTTCTAAAAAATGATGTGTATTTTTGGAAAAAGATTATCTGTAACCTGGCTGTGAAGAACATTTAAGTAGTCCAAATTAATTCATTACCTATCCTGTCTTTAAGGATGTGGCAGTCTTGGTATTGAGAGAAAACCTGCCACCCAAGAAGAACATTGAGGTGGTTAAGAGAGTGATATTGGTACAGGTCTTTAGGAAGACCTCTGTTACAGATGCGAAGATTGCAGAAAGGGGACACTGCCCTGTAACTGGTTAGGAAAGGTGAGCCTTTCAGCTCTGGTTTTAGCTCAATTGATTTCTAGAGAAACTCAAGTTGCCATTGTAACTTGAAGGCATTTAACTTGAGTTTTAAATAATCTTAAGTGTTTTGATTTGTAAAAAGTTTTATTTATTGACTTAAAATTTTTAAATTGATTTCAGAGTGGGAGAGAGAGGAACATTAGTGATGAGTCATTGATCGGCTGGCTGTCTCCTGCACCCCCTCTCCTGGGGACTGAGCCTGCAACCCTTGACCAGAATGAAACCCGAGACCCTTAGGTCTGCAGGCCGATGCTTTGTCCACTGAGCCAAATCAGCTAGGGGCATGTATTGGTTTTAGAGAGAAACATCTATCGATTGGCTGCTTCCCGCACACGCCCAACTGTGGATCGAACCTGCAACCTGGCTATGTGCCTTGACAGGGAATTGAACCCACCACCTTCTTTTGTTGTACAGGCGATGCTCCAACCAAATGAGCCATACCAACCAGGGTTGATTAGGAAAAAAAATTTAGACACGTTTCCTAAAATATTAGTGCCCGTAATTGGGTATTGGTACCTATGCTTGGGTTCTGGGATGGCTGGCCAGAAAAGCAAACCTCCAATGTTATATTTTGCTTTTAGAAAGATGAGAATGAACTTAGGTCATTCTAAGGGGAAAAGTTATGGAGTAACTTCTAACTTTGCGCCTGCCCCTGAAAAATGCCGTGTAAGAGTTTATAAGTCCGCTACTATGCTGTTGATCCTAAGACAATAGAGAAGGGAGAACATGCTGAAAAACTGGCATAAAGATGTTTCTTTTGAAGATTGTTACAAGTTAAAGTTCACAGGGATTCCTGGTAAAATTCTGAGATTGACGATTAAAGGAATTGTGATCTTTTCGAGGTGATGATTCTGAATGCAACAAATTCAACCCTATCTTGTTTTATATCTAAGAGTTACTAGGCTTATATTGATTATTAACTATAGAGTGGGTACTGTGCTACATTAAAATGTATTTGCAAAGTAGCATATAGGTGGTAATACTTAGGTGAGCTGCCACTTGGATTTTGCAAGTAGGAAAACTGAAATAGGGAAAAGTTGAACTTTCCCAAACCCACAGAGCTGGTAATAATCAAGCAGGATTCACAGGTAGGTTCTTAAGACTGAGGAGCCCATGCTCTTAATCCTTAAGCCATTCTACTTTTTTTTGTATTAAAACTCGGTGTTTATTGAAACGATTTTCTCTATCCTAAAGTGATCACTTAAGATATGTGTATTTTAACATTTCTGAAGTAAGCATATGTTTTACAATTGAGATATCCCTTAAAAAGGTTTACAATTGAGATACTCCTTCAAAAGCTGTCATCTTTTAATCATTAGAATTAAAATAGGATATAAACTATAAAGGGCTCTAAGGTGGTTACTGTCTAAAAAAGGAAGAGAGGAAGTTTTACTACCTAGGATAAATTTTATGGCAACTTGTTTTTTATCTAGCTTTATAAGTTTAAGATTAGTATTTTTTACAGTTTGGAGCAGTTCTAATTTAAAATAGGTTAGTGTGCCGAAACCGGCTCAGTGGTGGAGCGTCGGTCTGCGGACTGCAGGGTCCCGGGTTCGGTTCCGGTCAGGGGCATGTACATTGGTTGCGGACACATCCCCGGTGGGGGATGTGCAGGAGGCGGCTGGTCGCAGTTTCTCTCTCATTGATGTTTCGGGCTCTCTATCTCTCTCCCTTCCTCCCTGTAAAGAATAAAATATTAAATAATAAAATAGGTTAGCTTGGACAAGTGAATAATCAGTGATTATAGATTGTCAAGTTGCCTCAGTGCTGTGACAGTTTTCTAGAGAACCAAAGTCTTAATACCTTCAGGTTAACCTCATTTTTAGCTACTTTTGGTGGAAATATTTCTAAAATACATTATTTTCTAGCTTTTTACGGTCATAGTTACTGCTCTGGGGAAGATCTTAGGTTGGTACTCTTACACCATCAGCTCACAATGGGGTTGTAGGTAAGACTTGCTATGTTTAAGGAGGGCTGCAGATGGTTTTTCTTAAAGTTGCTTGCATTTTATATATATTATTTATTTTTTACAGAGGAAGGGAGAGGGGGGAGAGAGAGAAACATGGATGAAACATCAATCAGCTGCCTCCTGCACCCCCTCACTGGGTATGTGCCCCTAACCAAGACACATGCCCTTGACCGGAACCAAACCTGAGACCCTCAGTCCGCAGGCCGATGCTCCATCCACTGAGCCAGACCTGTCAGGGCAAAGTTCCTCCTTTTCAGACATTTGTATCTCACTTGGTGGCAAATGTGTACTTGTACAATCTGAACAGTATGGATTATGTCAGGGGCTTCTGTCTCATTTTCCAGTGAGATCTAAACTTCTAGCACTCACCTGTCACTCATGTTTCCGTCCCATTTTGTTTGGTTTTGGGTCTTCTACAAAGATCTTTTGCCACTTAAAATTCTGGTGCTATAGCGAATAGGGCTTATTTTAGCACCTTACACTTCTTTCCCATTAATTTGTACATTTGTGGCTATGCTAAACAGGCCATAATACCTGTTGAACACTCAGAATTTGCTTTCAAGAGAATTACAGGAACAAACCTTTAAAAATAAAACAAACTTCGTTTGCATTAAAGAGGTATAAGCTAAAATGAGATGCTAGTTTCACCTTGGCAAAATTAGGTTATAGTGTGAGAATGTAGAGAAACATGCACTGTTGGGATTTTTTTAAGGGATAAAAAATACATTAAAAGTGTACAATTAGCGAATTTTAACAAATGGAACATAACATTTACCTACCACTCACATCAAAAAATAGAATAGAACCAGCATCTAGAAGACTTACAAAGTGCTACTGTTTACAGTCCTGCCTAGTGTGTGAGAATCCCGTTTCTTCTCTTCCTCACTGGCCTTTGATATGATCACTCTTTAGCGGTAGCATTCTGGTGGGTTTGTATAGTAGTAGTCTGGTTTTTGCATTTTCCTGGTGATTAATGAAACCACTTTTTAATAGGTTTATTGGGTATATGGAGATTTTGTTAAATACCCAATTTTGCCTGTTTTTCTGTTGGTTTGTCATTTTCTTAATGGTTTTTAGGAAGTATTTATAATTTATAAAGTATATCTTTGGAATTGTTGCAATAATCTCCCATTCTTTGCCCTGCTCTTTCATTTTCATAATGTCTTTTGATGAACAATACTTAATTTTGAAATAGTCCAGTTTACCCATATTTTCCTTTAAGGTAAGTGCTTCATATGTGCTATTTAAGAAATACTTGCCTACCCCAAGATCATTAATCTTTTATGTTTTTTTTTTAAGTATTGCTTGATCTCATATCTTGATCTAGAATCATCTAGAGTTTTGCTCATGATAATAGAGAGTTGTTAAAAATAATAGTTTTCTCTATAGGTTTTCAGTTGATCAGCACCATTTATTGTTCTTCTGGTATATTTGTCATAGTGTCGTTGCAGTACTGTAGATTTGAAATAATTCAATACATGGTAGTGTGAGTCCTCCAGTTTTTTGTCATCGTTCAAGATTGTATTGGTTATTCTTGACACTTTGCTTTTTTAGTATACATTCTAGAATCAATCAACTTGTCAGTTTCAACAATAGGACAGTAACAACAAAAGTATTTTGATTAGGATTTTATTGACTAATAAATTTGAGAATTAACATCTATATAATTATGTACTTTAATTCATCGACATTTGTACCCTCCACTTATTTAGATGTAATTTTTTCCCCTCAATAATGTTTTGTAGTTTTCTTTGTAGAGGTCTGGTATCTTTTTTGGGGATTATTTTAAAAAGTTTATTTAAATAGATTTTTATGGCTTTCAGAGAGGAAGGGGGAGAGAAAGAGAGAAAACCAATAATGAGTCATTGATCTACTGCCTCCTGAGCCCACAACTTGGGAATATTGCACTTTGACCTGGATGCAAACTCTAACCTACTTCATAGGTTGATGCTCAGCCACGGAGCCATGCTGGCTGGGCTTTAGTGTTATTTTAGCTTTTTTTTTTTTTTTTTTTTTTTTAATTTTCAAATTGTTGCTAGTTATATTTCATGACCTTGCTAAATTACTTTATTCTGAGTTTCATGTAGGTTTTGAGAGAGGCTTTTTAAGATGATTATTTGACAATATAAATGAACTTTTAAATGCACTCACCTCTTATGTGTGTATGCATAGAAATATATGCAAAATATTTTCATTTCAATATTACAGTAGCAAATTAGACATAACCTAAATGTCCATCAATCATGGTACATCTTTACTATATATATACTATGTTGCTGTTACAAAAAATGGGGTAAATCATTTCTGCTAATACAGAAAGATGTCTGCATATGTTAAATGAGAAAAGATATATAACATGTATTATGTGTAAAACAAAAAATATTCTGTATGCATACTTGACTATCTTTAGAAAATTGCTGCAAGATACAAGTTTTTTTCATTAAAAACAGCTTTATTGAGGCATAATTGATATAAAGTACACATATACAAACTATATAGTTTAAATTTTGGAATGTATATACATCTTTAAAACCATTATAATCACGACAGCATTCACCATCAAAAGTTTCCTTGTTGTACTTTGTAATTTCTCCCCTTAGCCCTCAAGCAACCCACTAATTAGTTTTCTGTTACTTTACCTTAGTTTACATTTTCTGAGTTTTATATATAGCGCACAGCATATTCTTTTTAGGTGTGATGTCTGGTTCCTTTCACTCAACATGATTGTCTTGAGGTTCATTCATCATGTATGTATCAATAGTTCATTTTCTTTATTGTTGAGAAGTATTCCATTGTTATGATATACCACAATTTGTTTATTCACCTACTGATGAACATTTGGGTTTCCAGTTTTTTTTTATAAATAAAGCTGCTCTGAATGTTTGTGTACAAGTCTTTATGTGGGCATATATTTCCTTTTTTGTGTGGATAAGGAGGAGTGGAATGGTTGGGTAATGTGGTAGGTGTATATTTAGTTTTTTAAGAAACTGTCAAATTGCTTGACAAAGTGGTTGTACCATTTAACATTCCATCAGTAGTGTCTGAAGCTCTGGTTACTCCACATGCTCTCCAGCACTTGCTATGGTCAGTCCTTTAAAATTTTCCATTCTAATAGATGTATAGTGGCATCTCATTGTGGCTTTAATTTGTATTTCTTTTTAAAGTACATTTTTTATTGATTTCAGGAAGGGAGAGAGAGAAACAGCAAGGATGAAAGAGGATCATTCATTGCCTTCTTCCTGCATTCCCCCTATAGGGTATTGAGCCCGCAACCCTGGACATGTTCCCTTGACTGGAATAAAATCCGAGACCTTTTAGTTTGCAGGCCCATGGCCCATGCTCTTATCCACTTATCCACTGAGCCAAACCAGTTAGGGCTTAATTTGTAATCCTTTTTTTTTTTAAAATATATATTTTATTGATTTTTCACAAGAGAGGAAGAGAGAGGGATAGAGAGTTAGAAACATTGATGAAACATCGATCAGCTGCCTCTTGCACACCCCCAATTGGAGGTGGCCTGCAACCAAGGTACATGCCCTTGACCGGAATCGAACCTGCGACCTTTCAGTTCACAGGCCGATGCTTTATCCACTGAGCCAAACCGGTTTCAGCTTAATTTGTATTTCATAATGATCAATGAGGAGTATCTTTATGTGTTGATTTGCCATTTCTATATCTTTGTGAAGTGTGATGATAATGAGTCTTGATTCATGAACAATATCTAACAGTTTAGGCCTTCTTTAATTTCAGCAATATATATATTGTGTTAACTTGCACTGAGGATACTTTTCCATTGATTTTTAGAGAAAGTGGAGGGGAGAAGAGAAATATATATGTGAGAGAGACACTTCGATTGATTGCCTCCCACATGTGCACTGATCTGGTGGTAGGGGATCAAGCCTGCAACTGAGTTTAGACTGACACCACTGAACCAAACTGGCCAGGTTTCGGCTATATATATATATATATATATATATAAATTTTTTTTTTAAATATATTTTATTGATTTTTTTTTTTTTTAACAGGAAGAGAAAGGGGTGGAGAGTTAGAAACACTGATGAGAGAGAAACATTGGATCAGTTGCCTTCTGCACACCCCCATTGGGGATGTGCCTGCAACCAAGGTATATGCCCTTATCTGGAATCGAACCCAGGACCCTTCATTTTGCAGTCCAACACTCTATACACTGAGCCAAACCAGTCAGGGCTCAGCAATATTTTTCACTCTCTCTAGTTTTGTTAGATTTATTCATAAATATTTAATAATTTAAAAATATATATATTTTATTGATTTTCCACAGAGAGGAAGGAAGAGGGATAGAGCCAGAAACGACGACGAGAGAGAAACATCAACCAGTTGCCTCCTGGCACACCCCATGCCAGGGATGTGCCCGCAACCAATGTATATGCCCCTGATTGGAATCGAACCTGGGACCCCTCAGTCCACAGACTGACACTCTATCCACTGAGCCAAACCGTTTTGGCAATATTTAATTATTTTTGATATTTGGGTAAAATTACTGCTTTTTAAAATTCAATTTTTGATTGCTTATTGATAGCATATAGAAATAAAATTGATATTTGTATATTAATCTTATATCCTGCAACCTTGCTAAACTCACTTAGTTCTAATAGTGGTGTTTTGTAGATTTCATCAGATTTTTTTCATAGAGAATCATTGCTTGTGAATATAGAGATTTAACTTTTTCTGCAGTGTGGAGTATTTTTGTTTTATCTTGCCTGATTGCACTACCTGGAACCTCCAGTACTTGCTATGGTCAGTTGGATAGGAGTGCTAAGAGCAGACATCCTTGTATTGTTCCTGATCTATGGAAGAAAGCATTTTCTTTAACTCTTTATAATGATGTTAGCTGAAAGTTTTTCATTGATGCCCATTACCAGGTGGAGGATTTTTAGTTTGCTAAGAGTTTTTCTCAGGAATGGAAGTTGGATTTATCAATGCCTATTTTGTATCTATGAGTTTTGGGTTTTGGTTTTTAGTTTGTTAGTATAATGAATTACATTGATTGCCTTTTGAAGATTAAAACCAATCCTACATTCCTGGGATAAACCCCAGTTATGTATCCTTTAAATTATGTTTGGATTTGATTTACTAAAATTAAATTTTTTTTTTTAACATTTATGTTCATGAGCCTATTCCTGACATTTCTAGGTCCTGAAATGTTTGTTAATACCAAATGTTTTTCTTCTATGGCACTAAGATCAAGATACAACAATTGACATTCATAATAGATTTTCAAGAAGGAATGGAAGAACACTTGAATGGTAAATATGAAGGTAAATATAAAAGATTTATTTCTCTCCCCCTTTAAAAATCTTGTGTTTAAAGGAAATATTAGGTCTGTATTGTTAATATGTAGGCACATCATTTATATACTAACTGGCATAAGAGGCAGCCAATGGGTGGTAAGTAGATCCATTTGATTGCAAGTTTCTTAAATATTACTTGATGTAATATTAACTCTAAGAAGACCTTGAAAGACTAAGGATATATGGTAATTAATACTTAGGGCAAGCACTATATAAAAATGATGCTAAGAGGTATAGCTAAAAACCTGTATCTAAGAAATATTTAATCCAAAAGAAGGAAAGAGAGGACAAGATATTTGTGCTGCCAAATCTTTCAAGGAGATTTTAAGCTCAATAAGACCTAATTTTTACAGTTGGGGACTTTTATTTTTTTATGGCTGCCATTTAGAAAAGAATCCTCTGAAGAATTCATAGATTTGTTCAGATTGTGCATTGTGCTTTGAAACATTAAAGTCAACATTTAAAAATATGTCAACTTCCTCAAAAATCTTTTGCTGGGTGAACTGATACATTTTAGCTGCCATCCATTGCCAGTGAGAGAGAATTTTCAGTTTGGTCTCAGCCACTTAATTGTCTGATATAAATTGTCTTCAGAGGAACATAGCAAATTTTAGATTTTATTTACAATAACACATCAGAAGAAATGTGAAAACATGATCCATAGTCAAGAGACTATCATTGAAGGATGTCCCTAAAATGGACCCAGGCATGTAAATTAGCAGATAAAAAAGTTTTATTCTTGTTTTCCCACAATAGTAGACAAGGATTTTAAAGCGGCTATTATAGCCGAAACCGGTTTGGCTCAGTGGATAGAGTGTCGGTCTGTGGACTGAAAGGTCCCAGGTTCGATTCCGGTCAAGGGCGTGTACATTGGTTGTGGGCACATCCCCAGTAGGGTGTGTGCAGGAGGCAGCTGGTCGATGTTTCTCTCTCATCGACGTTTCTAGCTCTATATCCCTTTATTTATTTATTTATTTAATTAATTTTAAATGTTAGTATGGATTTTTATTTAAAAAATCTGGGGAAGAATCCATTTTTTTTTAAATATATTTTATTGATTTTTGTACAAAGAGGAAGGGAGAGAGATAGAGAGTTAGAAACATCGATGAGAGAGTGTCATTGATCAGCTGCCTCTTGCACACCCCCTACTGGGGATATGCCCGCAATCAAGGTACATGCCCTTGACCGGAATCGAACCCAGGACCCTTCAGTCCCCAAGCTGACGCTCTATCCATTGAGCCAAACTGGTCTCGGTGAAAAGAGGAAATTTTAGCAGAGAGATTGAAAGTATGAAAAACCAAGCAGGCATTTTGGATCTTAAAAATACAATTAAGTAGCCAAAGCTGGTTTGGCTCAGTGGTAGAGCGTTGGTCTGCGGACTAAAAGGTCCTGGGTTCGATTCCGGTCAAGGGCATGTACATTGGTTGCGGGCATATCCCCAGTAGGGGGTGTGCAGGAGGCAGCTGGTCGATATTTTTCTCTCATTGACGTTTCTGGCTCTCTATCTATCTCCCTTCCTCTCTGTAAAAAATCAATAAAATATATTAAAAAAAATACAATTAAGTAAAAATTCATTGGATGGGCAAATTCTGAATAAGAAAAGTTTTAGAGGGTCAGTGAACTTGAAGTTAGCTCAATAGATATCCAATCTGTAGGAGAAAGAGAAAGGTATATATTTTTAATAAATGAGCAGAGCCTCATGGGACTTATGAGATAAAATAAAGTTCTAGCATATTGAAACTGTGTAGTTCCAGAAGGAAAGAAGAGAAAAAATGGGATGGAAAACTTAAGAATGACTAAAATTTTCTCACATTTTGTGTAAGGCAAATTTACAATTCAAGAAGCCCAGAGAAAATTAAGTAAAATAAATAATCAAAATGAACATTTTAGCACCTTCTAATCAAAACTGTTGTATATTAAAGGAAAAACACATTGAAAACAGCATGCATACATAGTGACAAATAGACTAATTATATACAAGGGAATAATTCAAATCACTGACTTCATTAGAATAACAGGCAGAAGACAATAATAGAACAGCAACATTAAAGTGCTCAAAGAGAAAAAGCTAATCCAGAATTGTATATCTAGTGAAAACATCAAGAATGAAAGTGATATATGCATAGGCCTAAGCGACCGTTAGACCGGTAGCTATGACATGCACTGACCATCAGGGGCAGACGCTCAACACACAGGCATGGAAAATGGAACAGACTGATGAATCTTGGGGAGCTCGAAGAGATTAACACAGGACCTTACATGCCTACTAGCAGATTCGTGCACCAGCGGGGTTCCTTGGCTTGATGTGTGGGGACCTGGGCTGTGAGAGGGTGCAGCCAGGCGGAGGGACCTCACTGGTGCACGAATCCAGCACCAGGCCTCTGGCTTTTAGATACAGCTAAATGTGTGCAGGTCTCCCAATAGGGAAGGCTGGAGAAAGTTCCTTTTAAAATAGGTTCTTAATGATTGCAGAGAGAGGGAGGGAGAGGAAGAAACATCAGTGATGAGAGAATTATTGACCAGCTGTTTCCTGTTCAAAACCCAGGTGTGTGCCCAGAATGAGAATCGAACTGTGACCTCCTAGTTTATAGGTCAACACTCAGCCCCTGAGCCACGTGAGCTGGGCTGGCCTTTGCTTTTTGAGTCGTTTCTGCCCTCGCATTCTGCAGCACTAGTCTTTGGCTTATGCCCCTCTTTCCCTCGGCTGGCACCTCCTCCTCCCACTGGCTCAGGGACTTACTGTGAAAGACGTATTTGACCCTGTGTGCTTTGCCCACAGCCCTGGTTTTACCACATGACCTCCCCCCGGCCCTTCTACTTGAGGCGATGAGTAGTCACCTGGAGCAAGCCATTTCTCTGGAGAAGTTAAGAGTCCAGTAGAAGACATTCCCAGGTAGGTGTGGGGAGCCAAACTGAAAGACACCCAGAGCCGAAACTGGTTTGGCTCAGCGGTAGAGCATCGATCTGCGGACTGAAAGGTCCCAGGTTCGATTCCAGTCAAGCGCATGTACCTTGGTTGCGGGCACATCCCCAGTAGGAGGTGTGCAAGAGGCAGCTGGTCGATGTTTCTCTCTCATCAATGTTTCTAGCTCTCTCTCTCTCTCCTTTCCTCTCTGTAAAAATTCAATAAAATATATATATAAAAAAAAAGACACCAGTCTTAGGCTTGAGGCCATGCCATTTTGGATGGAAAGTGAGTGCGAGAGGCAGAGGGCGGAGAAGGGTGCAGGGCAGTGGAGGGGAGACCCAGGAAGCGCTGAGAGCTTGGTTTCTGTTTTCTGATTCCTTTAATGCAGTACCTTTACACTGGCTCACCCCTGGCCCTGGGAAGCCACACAGGTGCTCCCCAGTTCCACATCTCCAGAGCCTGCCTTGCTGGGGCCAGGGGACACACAGGATGTGGGGGCTGTGACGGATGGGAGCCTGTTGGGCAAAGGCGAGCGCTGCATTGGGTCAAGGCTGACAATAAGGACCTGAGGGGACCTGGGAAGCCTTTCTGGCAGAGCAGGCTGTTGCTAGTTCTGGGAGTGGAGGCAAGTGAGGGAGAAGCTAAAGGACCTACGAGGCCTGGCCACACCACCTGCTTCACCCAGCGCCATCGTGTGGAGGTTCAAGTATGGATCCTGGAGCCACAGGGCTTGGGTCCAACTCCCAGATCAGCCCTTACTTATCCTTGAGCACGATACCTCAGTTTTCCCACCTGTAAAGTGGGGATTAAAACGGCATTTCATAATGATAAGGATTAAGTGAGTGCGAAATGTCTTACTGAAGGACTCTGTGTGTTACTGCCACTGAAGTAACTCTGGCACCTTCTCTCGGGTCCTCTATTAGAGTCTTTAAGGACTCCCTACTGAGATAGCACAGGAACAGGTTGTCTGCCCCCTAATGGCCTGTCCTCTCTGTGCTCAGGGACAGACACGTGGGGTTGCTGCCTTCACTGTGGTGGAGCATTGGGGGAGAGCAGTCTCCGGAGGCGGCTGTCCGCCATAGCTGTGCTGGAGCACCGGGGAGCCGGGGACAGCAGTGCCCGGGCCAGGTCTGTGTCTACAGAGGCGGTGCTGCTGCTCACCGGTTCCTGCCTCCCAGCCCAGGCTGAGCGCGGCCTTCTGTCAGCCTTGCCCTAATGCATCACCTCATTTTGCACCCATCTAAGACTTGTTCTGTAGTTTCTTGGCTGGGAGATGATCTGTTTGTCATAGAGGCTAGCACAGTGCTTGTTTACGCACCAAGGAATCTTAGCGGTTAGGATTCATGCTGCAACACTGGCTCCACCAGACAGGGAGTCTGCGTCCCCTCCCCACGGCTGCCGGCCCTGGGTGTCAGGTCATGCCCCTCCTGGTGTAACTGGTTTCTAGACCTCTCTTCAGGCCTTGCCTGAGTTCTCCTCCTGGGACTGGACAATAGGAAAACCATGTCTGGTCATCCCGAGCTCTCCCGTCTCCTGGGGCCAAGTGTAGTAGCTGGCTTTCCTGACCCCCACCTGCCTCTGCAGCTTTTCCCAGGCCACTCCCGCCATTCCTTTCCGTTCATCCTCAGCCTCCGCTAGGCTTCCTTCTGTTTCTTCCTCCTCCCAGGGTCCCTTCCTCCCCCTCTTCTCAGGGTTCCTTTCTCATCGAGTTTTGCACACTTACTGCTGGGCTTTATGAAGTCCTACTTGGTTCGGCCTCCTGACCAAACGCCTCATCTATAGCTCTTCCCTTGCTGCACCCTGCTCCAGCCACTTGGGCTATCCCTCCGTCACTCCACGCCTGCCCCACCTGGAGGGGCGCTGGCTGTTCCTTTCACTTATACTCTTCCCAACATGTCATCACATGCTCCAGACACATGGACCTGGTTCCCTTCAAACAGCGTTTATGGTGGCAGTTTTCATCCATTCATCCAGCAAAGAGGGCTACTCCATGCTCAGACCTGGTATGGAGGAACTCGTGACTAAGAAAGATGTGGCTCCAGTTCTCATGAAGGTTCGTGAGGGGGGATAGGGATGAGCAAGTGCACAGGATGATTTTGTTGATAAGTGCCATGGAGACATGACGGGAGGTTGCCAGGAACTCACAGAGGTAACACTTGAGACCTAGATGATCAGATTGTGTCAGAGGACCAGTGTTCTTTGTCAAAAACAACAGGTTCTGACTCTGGCTGACGTAAGCAGAGGAGGAACACACTGGAAGGGTATCAGGTAGTTCAGAGGATGGGTGGGAGAACTGGAAAATGAGGACAGCACAGAACCTTGATCAGAATCATGTCTCAGCAGGCTCGGTCAGGACCCGGCTGCCACTGCTCTGGAGACTGGACACCAGTTAGACCGGGAACCCTGGACTCACCAGCATGTCTCCACGGGAGACCTCCCAACAGGGACTGATCACCTGCCTGACAGGTCTGTTCTCTGGTGGGGGCCTGTGAGAAATGAAGTCAGCTTCCCTCTCGTGCAGAGTGAAAGCCAGTCTTTATAAAGTCCTCCTTGGTTTGGTCTCCCGTACCCTCGTCTATTGCTCTTCTCTTGCCCCACCCTGCTACGGCCACGGGCTATTCCCTTCTCTCAGAATACTCTTAAGTACACCGAGTGCCTCACCCGCTCCACGTCTTAGCTTATAAGTCTTTCTCCAGGGGCCCAGCTGATCTCCCTATGTAAGCCAATCTAGCCCACATGCCCATTTAAAAGTTTTATCATAATTGTTATTATACTTACTGTTTATTGTCTTCTTGATGAATCTGCTCCAAGAGCCTAGACCTAGAACCTAGACTAGTCTTGTGCCTGGCATTACAGCTAATACTCCACAGCTGTTTGCTGACTGGGCGGTTGGCAGTGTGGCATGCTGTTCCTGGTATAGAGAGTTTTGGGCAGCAGGAGTTGAATTCTGGTTGTCACTTAGCAGAGGTCCAACCTTTTTGAACCTGTTTTCTCATATGTAACATGGAAACCTACCTCAAATGAATTCCTGGTGAAGAGTAAATGGGAGAATGGGCTGAATAAGCTCCATTGCCATTTCCTCGCTCTTTCCTGCCCACCCGTCCAAATCTATTAAATGATCTCCCAAGCGAATAGATTGCAACGAATGTTTCCATTTACTTTGGATTATATGTCTTTACAAATATTAACAAATGAGACTTAAAAAGGACACCTTCGGGTAGGTCAGACGACAGTACAAAAATTGTGTGTGGGGCTGCAGTTTAAGGATGGTGTCTGCAGCCGTCACATGGTAGCAAAACAGTGTTAAGCAGTGCACGAGAGTCTGTGTCAACGACAGCCAGAGTCCATGCATCGAGAGGTTCTCAGTTGGGCAGGAACAAAGACTGGACATGCACGGGCCGGGGGTGCAGTTCCTCGATCTCACCCCTAGAGGTCAGGAGGTTACCGCTTCAGGGTTGGAAGACTGGCCCGTCGGGATTGGCTAGTGCTGGCGTTGGGTGGGGCGAAGGTTAGGGAGGGAGGTGGTGGAGGTGGATGCAGCGCATTGGGAGACCCCCTGGTTACTGACACCTAACTTTGAAATGACATTTTTTCTTTTTTGGTGTCAATTTCCCATCTTTGTAGATCTGATGGGTCAGAGGAAAGATGCCAGTTTGGGGTCAAAGGCAGAGCTTTGCAGCTTCTCAAAGAGCTTTTTCTTTAACAGAGATACAATCTGCAAGTGGTGGAGAACAGCGCCCGGGGTTCTGTGAAGGGCCACTCCCTGGGGCCCTCCTGCTCCAGGGCCCCACCCTTCGCCCGGTGGCTGTGCTCTGGAAGCCCTGCCTCCTGCCTCAGCTGGGACATCTTGAGGGCCTTTGCCCAGCCTGGCAGCAGAGGGCCTGGACTGGGTGCCAGGAGTCCTGGGCTCTTGCCAGCTGAGCCTCGGTCTCCCTGTGTGTCTAGTAAGGAAGTTGTACCAGGTGGACTCACAGCCCTTTCTAGCTTTCCTTTCAGCATTTCTGTTTACAGAGGCTGCGAGTCTGCTCTGAATAAGGCCCTCCAAAAAGCAAAGTTAAGGAGATACCCAGAGCTCACCCAAACACAAGGGTTGTGAAGATTCATTTGAGACAGTGCACAAAGCCTCCTTAAGGATGGGAAAACCAAGGCTCCATGACCAGCCAAGCTTGCCAGGTACTGTGGGGGCTGCAGTCCCGAGTTCCCTGCGTATGGGGAAGGGCTGACGGGCACTTGGTGGGGATTCACGTCACTGCCCCAGGCCTCGGATGGTGGTGTGCTTTGTTTGCAGCAGCAGGTCAGCCCTGTGAGCCCTGCCGCTGCCGTTGGTGTGTGGGCAGCAGGCAGGGCACAGCCGCAGGCTGGCAGCTAGCAGGGACTCTTGTGTGTCCAGAGCGCTGGGCTGGGGGTGGGACGGGGGCCATGGCGCCCGGTCTGCCCTAGGTGTGGAAAGGCTGCAAGGCCTTTCCCTCTGTGGGTTCCCTCTCCCATCAGCGCAGTGATTGGACACAAATTCCTTGGTTATGCATTTTTTTCATCCAGAATTCCTGAAGGCCCCTTGGTAAGCAGGAAAAATCTGGGGCGTCAGACTTGGGCCCCAATCCTTCAACCCCTCTTTGGAGACCCTAACTCAGGCCACAGGCAGGCCATCTTCCTCTTAGCTTTCCCAGAAACCAGGCCCTGTAGTGCAGCCCAGTATTCCTGAGAGGGACATCAGTAGGGCCGGGGATGTGGGCGACCGTCTGGGGTCCCCCCGCTACAAGCCCCAAGGCCGGGGAGGGGCAGAGGAAGAGAAGTGGATGTGGACAGGAGGAATTTTTGCTGCTTTTCATGCAAAACAAGGGGCCTTTTCCTGTTCTGAACAGCTACTCTGATGCTGGGAAGAACAAGAGGCAGGGTCGATCCTCCAGGTTCCTCAGGAGGAGAATGGGATCAAAGGCGGGTGAATTGGGCCTGAGGATTGAACTTGACCCTGTACAACATCAGTTTCACCACAGGGCTTCCGTCATTCCCCAAAGCTAGGAGCCCAGGCTGGCCTGGCCGCCAGGGATGGAGAGGGAGCAGGGCTGGGCACCATCGTGCCTGGGCCCCACTCCTGTGCTCACACCCCCTTCCCCCAGAGAAACAGTTGTGTCCCTCATGCCCTTGGCCCAGCCACCGTTCTCTCCCCTCCCGGCCTTTGCAGACCGTGCCCACTGCCTCCCTTTCGGCTGCCTGACACTCCCCTCCCCTCCCCTCCTGGCCTTTCTGCAGCATGACTCCCTAGGGAGCCCTCCCAGCAGAGTCCTTAGCACCCACAGGCGGCCATGCTGCTCATGCATTCCTCACTCCCCACTTAACGGTTCGTTTCCAGCTCCTGACTAGATGGGAAGCTCCCTGAGAGCAGGGCCTGGGTTCCAGCCACCCCCAGAGGCTTGTGAAATAATCGAGGGAAGTATTTGCCAAGTGCCCACATTCACTAGGAGCTTCTGGGAAATTCACTAGACTCCTGGCTCTCAGGTCAACCTTTTCCCACCTGCCCAGGAATGCCAGAGATGAACGGATCTAGTCAGAGTCCTGTCCCCAATCTCCTCCCCCAACATCCTCTTCCTAGTGTTCGTCTCAGGAGTTCTCACTGGACCCACCAAGGTGCCCCTGCATTCTGTTCTCTTAGCCCGGTCCTGTGACTTACTGCTGAGCTCGAGGAGGGTGCTCCCTCCCGGACGCCCCGTCCCGGGGCAGGTGCCGAGGCCGAGCTCCTCGCCGCCTCCCGCTGGCCCCGTGGGGCCCTCTGCCCTTGTTGTCCCTCGAGGTGGCTGGGACCTCCATGGCCTCCAAGAGGGGGCTGCAGTGGCTCTGTCCGAGCAGGTGTCCTGTCTCCCCCACCGTGGGGGCCAAGGCCCTCGGTGGCAGCTGAGGAGGGCCAGGCCTGTGTTGGGTGCGGTGGCAGGCGGGGCGGTCAGTCGCTGAGCACGGCCCCAGGGAGTTCGTTGGTGAGTGTGTGCCAGCGTTCGATCCGCTTGTCCTTATTCTTCAGGCAGTCGAACCAGTGCTTCAGGCGCTCGCCCTTGGCATTGATGCCCAGAACCACACCGCCTGCAGGAGGGAAGTTCAGGGGGCACCAGGGCCCTGGGCCAGGTGCTCCTATAAGCCCCTCTCTCTGGAGCCAGTGTACCCCGCCCCTCCCAGGTTCCATGCCCAAGGATGGGCTCTCCACATTGCCCAGGAGGCTCTTAAGGGTGGACATTGGTTTTGCCGCCATGCCACACTCTTGGCCCTCAAGATCAGGGCCCAGGACCCTGCCCTTCCTCTAGCCAGGCCCAAGGGAGGGAGACAGAAAGGGCGGGGCAGCTCTACTGTGTGCAGCCACCAAGCCCACGGGTTCGGGGCCACAGGGCTGAGCAGCCCGAGGTGTGGACCATCACCGCCTCCCACACCCGCTCCACACACTCCTGTGTGACCCTCCGGCCTGCCTTCCTCTGTCACGTGGAGCCGGGCTGGCTGATGTCTGAAGCCCCTCGCGTGGGGCGGGTGGTCTGTGAACCCAGACTGCCCCAGAGCCGGGAAGGAAGGGCTGTGTCTGATTCAGGGCTGGGGCCATTTCCTCTTACCAATGAAATCGTTGGATTTCCCAATGTCGTAATCCCAGACGGTGACCTCCAGGGTCTTCTTGGCCAGGTCCCCGTGCTTAATCTCATAACAGAACTCCTGGTGGCCAGAGGGGCAAGTCAGGGCCGCTGCCACATGGCCAGGAGTGCTCAGGTACGGGGAGGGGCATGAACCGAGGGAGGTCAGTGCCTGATGGTGGACAATGGTGGATCCTCATCCATCTTACCCACGGACGCCTGAGAGCCTGGCCGGGGTCCTCGGGGGCCCCTTTGTCACTGAAGCCTCTCATGTTTGGCAGCCTTGGTGTCCTCTGCCTTCATTGGGTCTGGCTCTGCTGACCACTGGCTTCCATGGAGCTCTGCCCCCCTCGCTCTCGAAGTGCCACCTCTGCCTGCCCCTGCATTGCTCAGGCTCTCCCTGGGGCCCCTGTGCCCTTCTCTCCTCACCATGGTCATGTCCCGCCCAGAGCTTCTCCACCTCCCTCACCTCCCACTCCACTTCCAACCTCCCACCCGGTGAGCCGCGATCCCGTCATTCCACCCTCTGAAACTTCCCAGGCTGCCCCTCCCCTCCATGTGCCATCAGCCGGGCCTGGCTCAGCCTGGCCGGAGCCTCTCCCCTCGCCCCGGGGCTGGGGGCTCTCCCATAGGCTCCCCTCCCCCTGCTGTGACCTCTGAGGGCCCAGTCCCTCCCGCGCCTTCACCCGCCCTGGTACCTCGTTGAACTCTGGGTTCAGGGTCTTCTTCTTGACTGCTGTCTTATGTTTGGATTTCTTGTCCACATCTGGCTTCAGGTATCTGGAATTATAACCGGTGGAGAGGCAGGAGGGGGTGGGGAGAAGCTGTGGGCACAGATGGAGCCAGCAGGGCGTGGAGAGAGACTCTAGGGCCTCTCTGTTCACTTAATCCTCAGAGTCCCCAGCATGCTGTGGCCGAGGTGGGCGGTCAGCCCAGCAGCACCGCTCCCTCCGCACCTGGACTCTCTCACAGGCCCTTTCCTGAGCCTCTCCCTCTGGGAGAGCGATGTTCCTTGTGTCTGCAAGTCTAATGTTCACAAAGCTCGCTTTCCTCACCAGGAAAACACTGTCAGCAGAGTCAACCCCTGTTAGAGCTTTTTTCTTTCTTTTTTTTTAAATAGCAGGTTTGCTGAGTTATGATCCACATACTATAAACTTCATTCTAAAGTGCAAGATGGCAGTCTGGCACATTCCCAGAGCTGTGCAGCCATTGTGCCACCTCCCTGGAGCTCTGAGACAGGAAGGCCTTCTGGGCAGAAACAATGCCTCCAGAGGGAGGGGCAGCGGCTGTGAACCAGCTTCTCCACGGGCATTAGCTCCTTGGCCTCCGATGCCTCCGTCTGAGCCGCACGGGGTCACCAAGCCGCTCGGCGCAGGCTGGCGTTCAGAAGCCGGGACAGGCCCTCCCCGCACAGAGCCTCGCCTGAGGCTGTAGGTAACTGAGGGCCACTGCTCTGTCCCTGCTGCAGGTTCTCACATCTACCCCCCCCGCCCCCCGGCTTCTGGGCACCCACCTCAGGGCCGGACTGGGTAGGCCACGGAATGTCTGTTGAATTACTGAATTCCTAGAAGTGAAATCACCCACCAGTGTCAACCTTCCGTCACCCTGCCAAACGGACCTCAGCAGGCCACACTGTGACATGCAGTGCCCTCGACAGAGTGCAGTTCCATCACCTTAAATCAGCAGCACGCAGAGTGAGAACACTTTTGTTTCTTCCCTTAAATTTGTAACAAGTTGGACAACTGTAACTCAATAAAGCATCCCCTGCTCAACACAAACATGCTTGAGAGATTCGTGCCTCTGAAGTGGGCTTACTGGAGTGGGCAGGGGAAGGCAGGGATGGGAGCCACAGATGCAGGTGGCCACCTACCGCAGCTCCAGAGTGGGGCAGGAGCAGTATTCTCCCAGGAGGAGCCCCCCCTCCTGCTCCTTCCCAGCAGAGCAGACCCTGGGGAGGTGCTGGAAGTCTTACCACCACAGCAGGGCCAGCAGCCATTGCTGCAGGGACTGGGGCTGTGGAACGTGGACTTGTTTCCCCAGACTTCCCCTCGTGTCTCTCCCCCCATCCCCACCCTCCACACACACACACACACACACACACACACACTCACACTCTGCCTGTCCTGGCAGAGGCTGGTAGAGGCAGCGGAGATGCTTCTAAAACACGGGGCCAGCGAACACGAGTGAAGAGAGGTGGTGCTGGGAGCTCACACAACCAGTCCACCCCCACCACGTTCCCCCACCATCCCAGTGGGCGCAGTATTGTCCTTAACCAGACGATGCTGCTCCAGTGACCCCAGAGGCCCAAACAGCACGGTAACAAAAAACAAAGCTTGTAACACCATCTGCTGGGACCAAAAGAAAGTGCCCTACCTGCTGAATTGTTGAGAACAAAACAATAGATAAGGAGTTCACTTCCCCAAATGGGGGGGCAGACAGACAATCCATCAGATACCATGAGCAACCAAGGTACCGTGGGAACACAGAAAGACAAAGTCTCCAAAACCCCTCAAAGCCCTGGAAGACTGACTGAAATGGCAGAGAACTTTAGGCTGTGGTTGTAAAGAACCTCAATGAGACACAGGAGAGCTCAGAAAGCCAGCCCAGTGAGCTCAGGTATAAAACCTGTGAACAGAGGAGTACTTGACTAAAGAGATTGGAATTACAAAAAGAACCAAGCTGAATTTTTGGAACCACAAACCTCAGTAAATGAAACGAGGAATGCATTAGGGAGCACCAGAAATGGAGTAGATCACTTGGGAGAGTGAGCCCGAAGACAGAAACCCAGAAATTCGTCAAGAGGGTGAAGGAGAAAACTAAGTTTAAAAATTGAATGAGCCCAGCTTGTGTTGCTCAGTTGGTTGAGCGTCCTCCCATGCACCAAAAGGTCACTGGTTCGATTCCTGATCAGGGCTCATGCCTGGGTTGTGGGTTCAATCCCCGGTCAGGGTGTGTGCAGAAGGCAACTGATAGCTGTTTCTCATCTCACATTGATGTTTTTCACTCTCTCTCCCTCTTCCTTCCTCTCTCTAAAATCAATAAAAACATTTTAATCAACAGTATACAGAATTTTGAGTAAAATGACTAATAGCAGGAAATAGTTCAACTTCAGAAGAGGATTTTAAATAAAGTTAAGGGGGAAAGGGGGCATTAAAAATAACTATAACGGCCGAAACTGGTTTGGCTCAATGGATAGAGCGTCGGCTTAGGGACTGAAGGGTCCCGGGTTCGATTCCGGTCAAGGGCATGTACCTTGGTTGTGGGCATATCCCCAGTAGGGGGTGTGCAAGAGGCAGCTGATCGATGACTCTCCCTCATGGATGTTTCTAACTCTCTGTCTCTCTCCCTTCTTCTCTGTAAAAAATCAATTAAAATATATTTAAAAAAAAATAAAAAATAAAATAACTATAACGGCTGCAATTTTGTAACAAATGTACAACATAACAAAATTATAAAAATGGAGTTCCCATTAGGACTATTATATGTATGATACACTGTGCACTAACCTAATGATAACCCCAAAACTAAAATCCAGAGCTGAGACGTGAAACATAAGTGAGAAAACAGAAACAAATCATAGAAAACTGCCAAACTAAACTAGCAGATGGAACCACAATGGAAATACCCAGCAACCAAAACATAAGAGAGCCCTGGATGGTTTGGCTCGGTGGGTAGAGCGTCGGCCTGCAGCCCGAAGGGTTCCAGGTTTGATTCCAGTCAAGGGCACCTGCTTGGGTTGTGAATTCGATCCCAAAAGGGGGCATGCAGAGGGCAGTCAGTGATTCTCTCATCATTGATGTTTCTCTCTCTCTCTTCCTCTCCCTTTGTCTCTGAGATCAATAAAAATATATTTTAAAAAAGAAAATAAAAGATAAATGGCTAAAGCAAGTCCTCATACATCAATATCACCCTAAATGTAAATGGACTGAACTTACAATCAAAAGACACAGAGTAGGGTTTAAAAACAAGTCTCGGCTACATGGTGTCTCCAGGAGACTGCTCCAGAGACAAAACAGGCTGACAGGGAAGGGGTGGAAGATGATGCTTCAAGTACATAGCATCCAGAGAAAAGGGCATGGCAGTCCTATCAGACGTAACAGGCTCCGAGATAAAAAAAGGCAATGAGACAGATGAACATTTTATAATGCTAAAGGAGACAATCCATCAAGAAGACATAACACATTACTATATATGCACCCAACCTGGGAGCACCAACTTATATAAAGCAATTACTAACAGACCTAAAGGGAGAAACTGACAAAAATACAATTGAGACAGGGCACACGAATACCCCACTGATGGCAATAAATAATCTAGACAAAAAGTCAGTAAGGAAATAGCATTAAATGACACAGAACAAATGTCTTAATTGATATTTATAGAATGTTCCATCCCAAACAACAGAATACACATTCTTCTTAAATGCAGACAGAACATTCTCAAGGATAGGTCACATGTTGAGGGCACAATACTAGTCTCAATAAATTTAAAAATGAAACCATAATGCATATTTTCCAACCACAATTCTGTGAAATTGAAAACTACAAGAAGAAAGCTGGAAAAGCCACAGATAAGGTAGAGATTAAACAATGTGCTATTAACAACCCTTGGGTCAAAGAGGAAATAAGAGGCCAAAAGATACATAGAGACAAATGAAAACGAAAATACGTTTTTTGGGATGCAGCAAAAGTGAAGCTAGAGGGAAGTTTATAACTGCAGGCCTAGCTCAAGAAACGAAAAATCCCAACTGACAATATAATATTACACCATAAAGACCAAGAAGAAGAACGAACAAAGCCCATTTGTTCAGTAGAAGGAAGGAAATAATAAAAACGGCAGAAGTAAATAAAATAGAGAAAAGAAATATCGCTAAGGGGAAAAAAGTAAAATCAGAAATGAAGGAGAAGTTACAATGGACACCACAGAAATACAAGAATATTCTGAAAGGCTACATGCCTCCAAATTTGATTACCTGGAAGACATGGACAAATTCTTAGAAGTATGCAAACTTCCTAGACTTAGTCATGAAAAAATGGAAAACCTAAATAGAATGGACACTAGTAGGAATACTGAAACTAATAAAAAACCTCCCCAGACCAGAAGTCTTGGACCAGATCACCTCAGTGATGAATTCTATCCAACACTCCAAATTTACATCCAGTCCTTCCCAACCTCTTCCGAAACACTGAGAAAGAGGGAATATTTCCCAATTCATTTTATAAGGCCAATCTTTACCGTAATACCCAAACCAAGCCACACACACACAAAGAAAATTACAGGCCAATATCACCGATGGACATAGATGCAAAATTCTAAACAAAATCTAGCAAGTCAAATGCAATACATTAAAAAGGGTCACATACATCATGATCAAATGAAGTTTATTCTCGGGATGCAAAGGTGGCCTAACATCCGCAAATCTACCAGTTTGTCAACGACCTTAACAAAAGACGAAAACCGTTGAATCAAGTGTCAATAATTTTTAAAAAATCATGTGCTTATAATCGATGCAGAAAAAGCATTTAACAAGATACAACATCCATTTGTGATGAAAATACTCACAAAACAGATAGAGAAGAAAAGTACCTCAACATGATATAGGCCATATATGACAAGCTCTCAGGTGACACCATACTGAAAACCTTTCCACTAATACCAGGGATGAGACAAGATGCCCACTCTCATTCTGTTATTCAAGGTACTACTGGAAGTCCTAGAGCAACGAGGCAAGAGAAATAAAAGGCACCTAAATTAGGAATGAAGAAGAACTGTCACTATTTGCAGACAACATGATTCTATTTATAGAAAACCCTAAAGAGCCAAAACCGGTCTGGCTCAGTGGATAGAGCGTCAGCCTGCGGACTGAAAGGTCCCGGGTTCAATTCCAGTCAAGGGCATGTACCTTGGTTGTGGGCACTTCCCCGGTAGGGGGAGTGCAGGAGGCAGCTGGATGATGTTTCTTTCTCTCACTGATGTTTCTAGCTCTCTATCCCTCTTCCCTCCTCTCTGTAAAAAAAATCAATAAAATACGTATTTTTGAAAAAGAACACGTCCATGGTGACAGTCACCGTCATGGTTCCCCCTGGCTTCCCATGATACCCCAGAGAGTCCATTTTCAGCCTGGGGAAACTGAGGCACACGTCCTCGGGGTGAGGTTTACACAAACAAGGGTGCTGACCAAAGGCCTTGGCCCATCCAGGTTGGCCCCTCAGTTCACAGGTGCCCCCCTTGGGACACAGGACAGCCTCGGGGGTCCTTGCTCCGAATCCACCTCTGCCTTTCTCTCTCCGGCGTTTAGCAAGAGCGAGGCCCACGGTCCAGGAGGGCCTTTCGGAGGCAGGGGCCTGAAGGAGGCAGCAGCAGCAGCCCCGTCTCAGCGGGGAGTTTTAGTCACGTGGGGGTTGCTAGGTTGCGGTGGGACCACCCGGGGAAGTGCCATGTGGCTCTGACACAGGAGCCACCCACACACCTGCCTGTCTTTTTTAAGAAGTCTTTGATTTTTTTTTTAGAGAGGAAGGGAGAAGGTTAGGGAGATAGAATCCTGGATGAGAGAGAGAGAGACATCCATCCTCCGCCTCCTGCACGCCTCCCACCAGGGATCGAGCCTGCAACACGGGCATGTGTCCCGACCGGGGATCGAACCGGGGACCTCTTGGTGGTCGGACACATGTGCCTGTCTTTGAGGGGCCACGCTGACCCGGCCTGTGGCTGGGTGGTGGGCCGGCCGCCGTGGCCCAGCAGCCTCCACACCGTGGCTGGGAGGGTCCCGGGCGCAGTGGGCAGGTCGTGCCCCGACACCTCTGCCCGGCCATGTCAGCTGGACTGCCTGGGGCACCAGGAAAGACCCTGCTTTCTGAACAACCGGCACACAGCCCTGGCATTCCCGCCCACCTGGCAGGTGGCCACGGAGCCCGATTTTATAAACTTTTAAAAATATATACATATTTTATTGATTTTCACAGAGAGGAAGGGAGAGAGAGAGCCAGAAACGTCGATGAGAGAGAAACATCGACCAGGCGCCTCCTGCACATGGGAAGTGACCGCAGCCAACGTACATGCCCCTGACCGGAATCGAACCTGGGACCTTTCAGTCTGCAGACCGACGCTCTACCGCTGAGCCAAACCGGCCTCGGCACGGAGCCTGATTTTAAAATGTGGCTTCAGACTATCTCCTGCCGTAAGAGACCTGGCGTCCCAGGGGCCGGTGGTGGCACTCTGCTCCCCTTTCCAGCCCCGCCCCCTCCGCCCGCTCCTGTGAGGCGCTCCGCAGGGTTAGGGCGCGGCCAGAAGCAGCACCCCGGTGTGCACCGTCCGGCAGCCTGCTGGGGCTTAGCGTGTTAGGGCAGCTGCCCATGCTCATTCACCCGGCCCTCACTCGCTCACTGAGCCGCACAGAACCCCACGCTCTGCCTGTGCCGCCTTCTGTGCAGCTATTCTGCTGCGGCCGAACGCTTGGCTACCTCCAGGTTATCTCTGTGACAAGGGAACTGCAACACACAGCTTTCCACCCAGGTGGGGTTCTAGGACACAAAGGCGGGAAATCAAGCAGCCCCAGGCGCACAATTTGCTACTTGACTGGAACCGCCAGCTCCCCCAATAGTGGTCAGAAAGAGCCTCTGCCTGTCTTTGGCGCGGGAGCCGCACGTCCCCTCACAGTGGCCTGGAATCGGCAGCAAATCACTGTTTTGCTGGCGGCAGGCATGGGGGCCAACTCGCCGTCGTTTTATGTGGAAAACGAGTCGCCCGAGCCCCACGTGCAGGAACCTGACTTCCCCCAGCGACCCCGACAGCCTCCCCTCAGGCCCGGTGCTGCCCCGGAGCCGGCCGCACCGGGGCTAAACCCTCAGCTTTGCTGAGCTGTGGCCCGATGCTGTGCAATGCGCTTCCCGTGGGCCACCATCTATTCCTGTCGCTTTTTACATCAAACGACAACCCTAGTGCAGACGCTCTGAGAAACAGTCTGGCAGTTACTCAAAAGGTGGAGCATGGAGTTAGCACGTGGCCCAGCAGTTCCGCTCCTAGGTCTCTACCCAGGAGAGCTAAAAGCACATCCCCACAAATCCAGATATATGAATGTCCACAGGAGCATCAGTCACCACAGACAGAAGGCAGAAACAACGTGAGTGTCCATCAACTGACGAATAAACAAAATGTGGTCTATCCACACAATGGAATGTTATCCTATCTAAGAAAGAGGGAATATGCTAATTGACCATCACACCCTCACAAAAACGGCAGTGACCACGGCCAGTAAGGAGGAAATATGCTAACTGCTGCCATGCCCTCAAAGATGGTGGCACCCACAGGCACAAGATAGCGGCGCCCGGTACCCTCATCCCTGCCAGGGCGGCAGGCGCGCAGTATGCCTGCCTCCGGCGTCCCCCAGTCCTTTCAGCACCCCTGCCACCCAGGGCTGGCCTGTGGCGCAAGCAAGCCTCGGATGGCGGCTGCCTGGCCAACGCCCAAGGTACAGGCAAGCCTCGGATGGTGGCTGCCCAGGCACCCAGGGCCGCCCGAGGCCCGGGCACCCAGGGCCGCCCGAGGCCCGGGCACCCAGGGCCGGCCGAGGCCCGGGCACCCAGGGCCGGCCGAGGCTTGCGCTGCCGGCAGTGGCAGCAGCAGAGGTGTAATGGGGCGTCACCTTCTGCCCCTGAGGCCTCCTGGACTGTGAGAGGGGTCAGGCCGGGCTGAGGGATCCCCCTCCAGCACATGAACTTTAATCACAATAATAAAGCGCTAACATGCTAATGGTTGGGACGCCGTAATGCGCAATGACTGATCGTAGGAGGCTGCCTGGCCACACGGCCCCCTGGTCCTGACAGTGACCGCCCTCCCTCCCTCCCTCCCGAGGGGCGGGGGCCGCACTCACGTCTTCACGTAGGGGTCCGAGTAGCCGTTGGCGTCCATGGCGGCCAGGTGAGCGCAGCGCATGATGCCCACCAGCAGGCCCTGCTTCTGCGAGCTGTACTTGAGGGAGATGAGGATGCGGCCGCGCTCCTCCAGGGACTTGTCCTCCGTCTTGTCCACCTGGGGGGGGGGGGCGGTCACCGAGCCGTCCTCGCCGCCCCGTCCCCCCCGGCCCCGCCCCGGCCAGCCCCGCGCCCAGGGCACACGGAGCCGGGAAGGGTGAGGGGTCACCCCACCCCACCCCTGGAGGGCGCTTCCTGGAGCCTCTCAGGGAGCAGGGGGGGCCCCCTTGGGGAGGACGGAGCTCTGACACATCCCTACCCCGGTGGGGGTGGTTCAGGGAGCCGGGAGGCAGGTGGGGCTGCCAGGCCTGAGCTCCCTCTGCGATCACACTCGGCTCTCGGCCTCGCTGCAGGGCTCCCCCACCCCGGTCAGCTTGACCTCCGCTCTGCACCCCCCGAGCTCCCCGTTTCCACATTCCGGCCACTGCTCACACGGGCCCTCTCCTTTGCCCTCTGTCACCCGGCCTCCAGCTGGAGACCCCCCCACCCCCAGGCTCCCGTGAAGTGAAGGGAGACCCACCTTCCCCCACGCCCACGCCCCGAGCAGACGCGGCTCCGATCGCAGCACCCCCAGCGCCCAGGCCTGGCGCAGCGGGAGGGCGGCCGGGGTGCGGCCCAGACGGTGCCCGCAGCGTCTGCCTCCGGCCGAGGCCTCACCCCGCCGGCTCCGAGCTGGTTTGTGCAACGCGTGGAAGTTAAACGCTACACGTGAGCGTCTGTTTTAGTTTGGGGGGAGCGGGTATGAGTACTTTGGGCCCTTTCACAGGAAGGCCGTTAACCTGGGTACCACTCAGTGTTTACTGAGAACCAAGAGGCTCCCGGACAACGGAAAACCCAGAAGGCAGCACCCGCGTGTGTCTGTGTGGCCGGGCCGGGCAATCCTAAACCGCGCCCCTGTGGGGCCCTCCGCCCCCGAAACCAGATCCTCCGGCCGCCGGTGGATCCAGGAAACTCAGCGAACCCCGGTGGCACCCGTGCACAGGCGTGCACGCTCATCCCCCCGCGCGCCGCTCACACCGCCCTCCACGCACAGCGCCCCCGCCGGCCCCCATGCGCACAGCCACAGGCTCAGGTCCCCTCACGGCGGCTTAGTCACGCCGGGACCAAACCCCGGGACACGGCTATCGTAGGCGTCTGACGTGCCTTTTCGAAGTGACAGAGCCCATTTGGAAAACTGGGTTACCTGTGGTTAGTGACTAATAATAAGACAAAAAGGTCACCCATCACACAGATCCTGTGTGTGGGAGGACTCACAGGGGAGCACACCTGATCGAGTTATGCAAGAAGGCGGAGCTGCGATGCTCTGAGGAGCCTGCACCCCAGGCCCAGCCCCACACGGGGGGCGGCCACCGGGCTGTGTCCTCTACGCCCGGACCTGCCCAGGCCCCGGGGGGACTTCGGGGGGACAGGACCCTGAACACGGGGCCAGAGGAGGGTCAGGTCTCTCAGGGCCCTGGGGCCTCCTGGCCCGGCGCTCCCGCCCCCACAGAGGGAGGGAGAGCCGAGGGACAAATGGGGCGGCTCTGGGGGGCTCAGCTGCTGCAGGCAGCCAGGGGTCAAATGGGTTTGTCATCGTCTTCAAACAACCGCCATTTCTAGGAAAGAATTACTTTCCGTCTCCCCTGGGACTCTCAGGCCTGATACGTTCCAGCTGAGTTCCTGCGTCCCAGCTGCTCCTCGCAACCCCAGGTCCTCTGCATCCCAGTTAACGGCCCCTGATCCTGCCAGGTGCTCAGGCTGCGTCCAAACGCAGAGCTGCCCGCACTCCGTCCCTGCCCCCGCACTCCTGCCCACCGCCCGCCCCGGCCTGGGACGCTCATCTCCTGCCCACCGCCCGCCCACCCTCACCTCCTCTCCCCCCGCTCTGAGCCCACGCAGTCCGATCTCCCAGCCCCCGCTCAGCACCCTCCCGTGGCCCACCCACTCACGGCGAGGGCCCGAGCCCCTGCCCACCCCCAGCCTCGGCCCTCACCTCCCAGGACACCCCCCTCGTCCTCGCCCCCTCAGCGGGCGGCGGGCGGTGCCTCTGAGGCTGGGCACTTGCATTCAGCCTTCGCACCCGCTGTTCCCTCCGCCTGGAACACCCCGCGCCTGCCTGGCCCGCCCCTCGCATGCTTTCCCCTTGGCCTTGACCCCCGTCGGACAGGTGACCCCAGTGGGCGGCTGGTCGTGTTGTGGTCTGTCTCCTGCTCGTTTTACGTTGGCCGGGCTGTCTGTCTGTCTGTCCCCCGGCTCGTGCCGGGGGGCCGGGCATGCGCGGGCGCCACAGCGCGCTCACCGGCAGCTGCTTCTCCAGGCAGATGCTGAAGGCCTTGGTGTGGTTGGGCTTGAGCTTCTTGAGGGGCACGCGCGTCTCCCCGATGAACTCGTTGTGGCGGAACTTGTCCTCGTCGCACACGGAGATCCTGGGGGGCAAGGCGGGCGCTCAGACACTCAGCTGGGAGGGGGTGTGCGGGCGGGGCGGGGGGGAGGGTGGGGCGGGGGGGGGGCTGGGGCGGGGCGGTGGGGGGCGGGCGGGGCGGGGGGGAGGAGTGGGGGGGGGGGGGAGGGGGAGGGGGGCGGGGAGGAGTGGGGGCGGGGGCGGGCGGGGGCGGGCGGGGGCCTGCGGCCGGGGCCTCACCCACCGCAGGGTCTTCCGGATCATGTCTTCGTCCGTGATCCCGTAGTAAGTGAGGGTCTCGTTCCACGTGGGGTTCAGCGTGTTTCGGAGCGTTTTTGTTCTGAGCTTATTTGCCTGGAGAGGGGGAGGGGGGGAGAGAGGGAGAGAGAGAGAAATCCTGTGAGCAGGAAGGAGTGCGGTGGGCAGGATGACGGCCCTGAGCCTGGGTCTGCTCTTACACGGCGGCGGGAATTAAAGGTCTTAGCTGACCCTGAAGCCCGGCTGTGCGGCTCAGTGGTTGAGCATCACCCTATGAACCGGGGGGGTCACGGTTCGTTTCCCAGTCAGGGGTGTGCAGGTGGCCGCTGATCAATGATTCTCATCATCGATGTTTCTATCTCCCTCTCCCTCTCTGAAATCAATAAAAATATCTTAAATAAAATTGCCTTAAAAAAACAAACCAGAAAAATGGGAGGTTGTCTAGGTGACGTGGGGGGGGGTCCAATGAAATCCCAGGGTCCTTAGAGCAGGGCAGGGGCAGAGGGAGAGGCAGGGGCAGGGGCAGAGGCAGGGAGGCAGGGGGCAGGGGCAGGGGCAGAGGGCAGAGGGCAGAGGGCAGGGGCAGAGGGCAGGGGCAGAGGGCAGGGCAGAGGGCAGAGGGCAGGGGCAGAGGGCAGGGCGGGGGCTGGGGGCAGAGGCAGGGGCAGAGGGCAGGGGCAGAGGGCAGGGGCAGGGGGCAGAGGGCAGAGGGCAGGGGCAGGGGCTGGGGGCAGAGGGCAGGGGCAGAGGGCAGGGGCAGGGGGCAGAGGGCAGGGGCAGAGGGCAGGGGCTGGGGGCAGAGGGCAGGGGCAGAGGGCAGGGGCTGGGGGCAGAGGGCAGGGGCAGGGGGCAGAGGGCAGGGGCTGGGGGCAGAGGGCAGGGGCTGGGGGCAGAGGGCAGGGGCAGAGGGCAGGGGCAGAGGCAGAGGGCAGGGGCAGAGGGAGAGGGCAGGGGCAGGGGCAGAGGGCAGGGGCAGGGGGCAGAGGGCAGGGGCAGGGGGCAGAGGGCAGGGGCTGGGGCAGAGGGCAGGGGCAGGGGCAGAGGGCAGGGGCTGGGGGCAGAGGGCAGGGGGCAGGGGGCAGAGGGCAGGGGCTGGGGGCAGAGGGCAGGGGCAGAGGGCAGGGGGCAGGGGGCAGAGGGCAGGGGCAGAGGGAGAGGCAGGGGCAGGGGCAGGGGCAGGGGCAGAGGGCAGAGGGCAGGGGCAGGGGGCAGAGGGCAGGGGCAGGGGGCAGGGGGTAGGGACAGAGGCAGGGGGCAGGGGGCAGGGGGCAGGGGCAGAGGTGGATGGTGGCACAGCCTGTTAAACTGGAAGGACTGGGACGTGGCTTCTCTTTCGGAGGCCCCACAGCCCCGTGGCACCTGGGTTAGCCCGGGGGACTGAGCCACAGAGCGGCGGTGAGAAGCCGCTCTGGTGGCAAACGCGTCCCGGCATCCTGGGCGCTGCCACGGAGGCCCTGCACCCGGTGTGTGTGCGTGTGTGTATGTATGTGCGCGTGTGTGCGTATGTATGTGTATGTGTGCGCGCTCGCGTGCACATGTGTATACATGTGTATGTATGTGCGTGTGCATGTGCACATGTGTGTGTGTGTGTGTGTGTGTGGCGGGCTGATGGGATTCCTCCCTCACACCCCGGCCTCTGCCCGGGCTGCCCCTCTGCCTGGACGCCCTTCCCCAGAGAACGCCTGCGGGCGCCTGTCCAGCTGCCATGTCGCACGTCCTTCTGCTCCTGGTTCTCACGCTCCGTCCCTCGGCCCTTCAGGCCCTGCGCCCCTGACCTCCCCACGCCAGGCCCAGGCTGAGGCAGGCAGGCAGCTCCACACTGGTGAGCGCTCGGGCTCGGCCTTGTCCCCGGGTGAGGCTCCCGCTGTAAGAGCCGCACGGGGACAGCCGGCTTTCCGGGAACTTCCTCACCAGGAGACTTCTCTGCAAAACACTGCCCGCTTGGAAAGCCTGCGGGGTCCCCACAGCTCACCCGGCATGGCCGCTCTGGGCCCGGAAGCCCATTGAGCTCGAGTCGGGCACATTCCCGGTCTCACACCCTCAGCCCGGGCTGTCCGCATGCGGCACGAGTGGCACAGGCTGCGTGGGGAGCCCCCGCCTCTCCTCCTGCAGCCCCCCCCTCCCAGCGGGGGTACGGAGTCCGCCTGGGCCCAGCCGGTGGCAGCTCAGCGGGGCAGCTCCCCATGCCTCTTCCTCCCCTCAGGCCAGGCTGTGCGGCTCCCGCTCCTGGTCCCCGCCTTCCACTGCTCTCCGCGGGAGCAGAGCCGGGGCCTCCGCCGAGTCCCCTGGGAGGTGAGGGCCGAGCCCATCGGCCCGCGGCTCAGGGTGTGAGCGCCGGGCACCGCCCTGTGCCCGAGGCCTTACCTTACTGGCCCCCGGCAGCAGGTGCAGCTTCACGTAGGGGTCGGCCAGCCCGTTGTGGTCCATCGGCTTCAGGCCCTGAGCGGAGACAGCGACGGTGACCGGGCGCTGGGACACGAGCGGCCGGCCTCCGGGCGCCTGGTCAGCAGCTCCCCTTGTTCCCGAGGCACCAGCTGAGCCCGTCCCTGACCCTCCTCACGGGGGCGCCCCCAGGATGGGGCAAGGATGCTGGTGTCACCTCCCCCCCCCCAGCGCCCTGCCCCGCAGCCGTTCTCCTAACCTTCCCCTGCAGGAGGCCCTGCACCTCCTCACCCTGCCTGGGCCAGGCCCTTCCTTCTTCCTCCCCCCTCCCCCACTCCCCAACAAAACTCCCCTCGCTGACCCTGCATGCACGCTGCCTGTCCACTCAGCCACACGCTTCCCTCGGGGCCCTGGGGACCAGGCCCCTCTGTCTGTGTCTGTTCTCTCTCTCTCCCTCCCTCTCTCCCTCTCTCCCTCCCTCTCTCTCTCCCTCTCTCTTTCTCTCTCCCTCTTCCTCCCTCCCTCCCTCTCTCTCTCCCTCTCTCCCGCTCCCTCTCCCTCCCCCACCTCTCTCTCTCTCTCTCTCTCTCTCTCTCTCTCTCGATTTGCCACAGCTCGGTGTGCATGCTGTGGAGACCACACGCTCGCCGGCTGCCCACGGAGGGTCCGTCCACCAGGTGGCAGCGCTCACCCACGCTGGTCAGCTGGTGCCCAGGGAGCCCGGAGTGGACGGGCTTAGCTCACCTCACGCCTGCTCCCGGGGCTGAGATTGCGTCTTCTCCTGGGCTGGTGCAGGGGAGGAGGGAGCAGGCGGGGCGGGTGCAGGCCGAGCCGCTGGCTGGCCGCTCTCAGGGCTGCGCTCTCCGCCCCGGCTCCCACCCTGGGGCGCCCGCCGCCTGCCCTGTGTCTGGGAGGGGCACGGGCTGTAGAGCCGGCCTGGGTAAGGGGGGCGGGGTGCCGGGGTCTCCTGGGCCTCAGTTTGGCGCCTGTAAAAGGGGTGAGTCACCGCCCAGGGTGGGAGTGAGAGCTGAGGAGGTTAGTGCTGACCAAGGGCCTGCTCCCCTCTCCCTCCGTGCTAGCTCCCCCACCCCCGGGGAGAAGCCAGAGGAGGGTGGAGGCCTGGGGTAGCTGCGCTCTGCCCGCAGGCTGGCTCTGGGCGAGGCTGGCTCCGAGGCCCTGGTGCACCATGGCAACCAGCAGCCCTTCCAACGCAGGCCTCTCCCAGCCTCCGGCCTGCCCCCCCGGAGTGCCAGGCTGGAGGTCAGTTTTCCCAGCTCCTCTGTGGGTCCGAGGCCCACGTGTCCATGCCTGTGGGCGGGGCCTCCCCCTGGCACCACCCTCAGGCCCTCATCATGTCCCGCTCGCCCACCACGCAGGTGGGGAGGATTAGCCCATTTTACAGATGAGCAAACTGAGGCTGCCGTGCTGGCTCAGGGGGAAGGCGGCCAAAATGGGGTCCAGGCCAGGACGACGGTTTTCCTCCCAGAGTCCCCGGAGGGCTCTGCCTGTCAGCCCTGCCTCAGCCTCCTCCCCAACCACCACCCAGAGCCGCAGCTCCCCCCAGCCCTGCAACACCCCTGCCCGCAGACCTGGAAACTGGGAGCTGCCCCGGCTCAGGGTCCTCCCACCCCCACCTCAAACGCCTTGGGTGACACACTCCTAGATGCGCACACACACACACACACACACGTGTGCACACACGTCTGTGCTCTAGCCTGGGCACCTGCACAGAGCTGGTGGTGGGAGAGGGAGGGATCTGTTTGAACTTCGCGGTCTGCACACAGCTGGGGCCACCAGACTGTGTACCAGGGGCGGGTCCGGAGCCCCTGCCACGGGCGCTGGGCCGGCCCCGCAGCCCTGCCCGCAGCCCCCGGCGGACGGCTCAGCGTGGAGCCAGCAGGCCTGCAGGGCCAAAGCGGACGGTTCTCCGCTGCCAGGGCAGCCCGTGTGTGGCCGGGTGGGTGGGGCATGCGGGGAGGGCAGGGGCGGGCAGCCTGTCCTCTGGGTGGGCAGAGCGGGAGGCGGGCAGAAAGGCCGGCAGGGTGGGGGTTGGGGGTGCGGCCTGGGCCCAGGCAGCGTCTGGCTCTGAGCCGGCCCAGGCCCTCCCACGGCTCTACCTCCAGCGGAGGCTCTGGCGGAGGCACTAGTGGGCTGCACGGCCTTACCTTGGGAGGGAGCAGGGCGGGCGCCGTGTGTGGGGAGAAGGGAACAGCGCGGCTGGGAACGCAGCTGAGCCAGCCAAGCCCGGGCAGGCCCGTCCCCGGCCCAACCGAGAACGGGGTCAGGCGCCCACGCCGACACTGACCCCGCCTGGCGCCTGGCGTGGTCTCAGCGCCCAGAGCGGGCCCTTCCCGCTCCCACGGCCCCCTCCCAGCCTAGGGGCCTCTGTCCCCCGAAAGCCCGCCCAGGCCTCCCCTCGCACCCTCCTCTCCTCCCCGGTCCGCTCCTTTCCCATCGCCTCCCCCGCTCCGCAGGGTCTGAGGGCAGCTGGGAGGCGTCAGGCAACCCCTCCCACAGGGGGCGGAGGCCGCTGCCCGCCCGTCGGCCCGGAGCCGCCGGCCTACCTTGGCCTTGCCAATGGTGCAGTGCAGCGCGTTGTTCTCCTGGTCGTACAGGAGGCTGAAGTCCAGCGTGCCCAGGGCGGCTGCGGACAGAGGGCCCGGGTCAGCACCGGCCGCGCGGGGAGAGGCGGCACCGCCTGCGTGGGACCGGGCACCGACCGCACGCCGACCCCTCCGCCAGCCTCCCCGTGCCCCTCGCCCGGGCGGGGAGGCCCGGCTCCCCACCTCCTAGGTGCGGGGCCGCGGCTCCGAGAGGCTGGGCCCGCCTCCCCGTCGTTGTGAACAGAGGCCCCGGAGTCGGGCCCCGGCGGCCAGCTGCGCGGCCCAGGCCCCTAGCCTCCGCCCACGGTCTAACCCCCCGCTGGCCCAGCGTGGCCCCCACACGTCCTGGGCGCCCGGCGGGAGGGGTTCCTGCCCCCTCGAACAGCTGACAGTCTGGGCTCCGGCCTCGGTTTCCCTCTGAGGGATGATGGGAGCGGGCGGAGAGCAGGCTGTGGGCCGCCGGCCGGGCAGGCTGGCCGTCTGACCCCCTCAGCACCCCCCAGCACTCGGGGCAGCTCCCCGGCTCCGGTCCCGGGGGCTGGGCAGGCGCGGAGGCGCCAGCTGCGTCCTCACGCTGCTCTCCGAGCCCAGGGGCGGCGGGCGAGCCCCAGGGGCTGGAGAGGACGCGGCATCACTGGGTGCAGCTGTGGCCTCCGCGCCCACGTGGCTCCCGGCACGAGGAGAGCCGAGGTGGGGCAGACCTCGGGGCAAGCCCTGCACCGCAGAGCGCGCCTTCATGGGGTGTCTCTAGGAGCCCAGATCCTGCTGGAAGCCTGCAGGCTGGCCAACTAGCATCTCACTCACCATTCATTCATTCACTCATTCATTCATTCACTCATTCATTCCTTCCTCACCGAGTGTCTACAGCACGCACCCTCTCGGGGTGGAGGTACTGAGGCATGGCTCCCACCCCCAGGAAAGCACGGCCTGATGGGAGGAACGGATGGAAAGCATTTGCCATAGCAGAGTCGGGGGGCCCAGGCGGAGGGGTGAGGCCAGATCTTGATGTGAACTGCGGCAATCAGGGAATGCTTCCCGGAGGAGGGGGCGCTTCCGTGGGGTTGGGAGAGGGGCATTCCAACCACAAGCCAGCCAGCGTGTTGGGGGCTGGGAGCGGGGCGGGGGGAGGTCAGGGCACCCAACATGGGGCGAGATCCAAAGATGGCCCGCCGGCCACTGAAATCTGAGCCACGGCACCTGCTCACTAGAGCACGGCCGAGCGGAGTGGGTGTCACAGGGACCACACTGCCCGCCGATCCCTGGGCTCACACAGGGGCCCGGGACCGGCAGTTATTTTTTTTAAAAAAATTGATTTCAGAGAGGAAGAGAGAGAGAGAGAAACATCAATGATGAGAGAGGACCACTGATCGGCTGCCTTTCTGCACACCCCCTACTGGGGATCGAGCCCACAATCTGGCAGCATATCAGGCCTCTCTCTGCCTCAGTTTCCTCCGTAAGACCCACCTCCCGGCACCGCGCTGAAGCTTTAGGACACGCCGGGGACGCGGAGCGCGCTCGGCAGGTAATTATAGACAAGAGCAGAGCCGTTCCGGTGCCTCTTCCAGAAAACTGTGCTCGCCCCGCTGAGACTCCTTCTGGGACGAACTCCTTCCGAACTGGATCACTCCCCTCCCCGGCGGCGCTGTGCGCGTGGAAGGCACCACCGGCCGCTCACACGTCCCCGCAGACCCCGAGTCATCGCTATGGCGACGGAGGTTGCCCTGTGTCACCGGCACAGACAGGGGAGGGGGCGAGCCGATCCCTCCACCACGTGTCCCGGCGGCCACTCTGTTCGAGGTTTTCCTCCTTGCTCTGCACCCGGCATTGCCGCTGGCTCCAAACTCCTGTTCAAGGACGGGCACCTGCCAGCACGGCTCCCTCCGAGTCAACAGCTACCGGCTTGGCCCTGTGGCCTGCAAACTGCGGCTCGCGAGCCACACGCGGCTCTTTGGCCCCTTGAGTGTAGCTCTTCCACAAAATACCACGGCCTGGGCGGGTCTGTGTTGAAGAAGCGGCGTTAGGAGAAGTTTGAGTTGAAAGAATGTGGCTCTCCACAGAGATTTCCATCGCCGTGCGGTTGATGTTTGGCTCTGTGAACGAACGAGTGGGCTTGCCGACCCCTGGCTTGGCCTAGGAAACCAGGGGAGGATGCTCGTTAGGACCGCGTCCAAACGAAGGGGCTTCCTCCCGAGCGGGCTGCTGCTGTAAGGCTGCCCGTGTCTGGCCTCTGGCTGCTGCATTCCCAGCTCCCGTGAGGGGGCGGGAGGGACCCATCACACGCCTCTGACGGCGACACCGTCCCGCAGCCGGGCCCGGCGAGCCCAGGTCCAGGCTTCCGTGACGATCGTCTCTGTAGCTGTGGGCTTCGCGGGACACTCGGTCGCTCTGCTGTTCCGCCCAGGCCTCCCGCAGTGTGCTAACCCGTCAGCCTCCCGAGCGCAGGGGCCGCGCCTGGGGCACCGGCAGAGCGCGGATGTGCCATCCTCATGGCCGGTCCGTTCAGACCAGCGCCCTCCGCAGCCGCTCTCTGGTGTGATGCCCGCACGTTAACACGCTCCCCCGGGACCCCCGAGGCTCCCCAGAGAAGACGGGCCGGTGAGGTGGAGGGGCCACCTGGGTCCCCCGGGGCCCAGCCCCAGGAGGAGAGAGGAGCCCCTCCCGCTGGGTCCCCGGACACCCCCGGCTGAGGAGGCCCACGTTGCTCAGAGGGACGGACGGACGGACGGACGGACACCTGTTACCGCTTTCCCGGGAGATACAGCACGGCTGGTGTCGCCCCGGGGTGAGGCTGCGAGCTTCTTCTTCTTTTTTTAATTAAAAAAAAAATTTCATTGAATTTTTACAGAGAAGAAGAGATAGCTAGAAACATCGATGAGAGAGAAACATTCATCAGCTGCCTCTTGCACACTCCCCTGAACCAACGTACATGCCCTTGACCGGAATCGAACCTGGGACCTTTCAGTCCGCAGGCTGACGCTCTATCCCCTGAGCCAAACCGGTTTCAGCATGCCGAGCTCCTTTGAACTCCGATGTGAGTTTTGTAAGAAACAGAGGTGTATACAGAGACGCTCAGCCACCGCTTTGAGACGTGCGGTGACGGGAGCTCTCTCGGGGAGGGAATAGCCCAAAGGCTCCATCCCCATCGGAGAAGCGAGGCTCGGAGAGGGGAGGGGACCCGCTCCGGGCCGCACAGCACAGCCAGACGGAGCCCAGGCCCCTCCGCTGCCAGCCTGACGCTCTAGCCCGACAGCCCCGGCTTCGGGAATGTTTTGCCTGCGGCTTAGCGAGCGGGCCTCTCGGGAGGACGCCCGGGGAAAGCAGAGGAGAGCAGAGCCGCTCTCGGGGCCGGGAAGAGCTTGGCCGTGCCCTGCACGGGGGCCTCGGGGTCAGACGTGCACCCGGGCTGGTGGTGCGGGTGCGGAGGGCCCTCGGGGCGGGGGAAGGTGCTGGTCTGGGTGAGCCACTCAGATCGCAGGTCGTGGCCGGAGTTTACATCCTGGGACAGATAATGAGGTGGGTCACTAATGGGCCTAGAGAGCTGTCGCCGCTTGTTGGCGATGACAGAGCTCTAATGGGGCTAATCGGAGACCAGCAAGCCCGAGCCCCCATCAGCTCCTCGGAGGCCAAAGGTCCTTCTGCTCGGCCGGTAGAGACCAACCGCACCAACATGACCTTGGTTTGCACTTGGGCTTTCTCACCAGGACACCTTGGGCCTAGGAAACAGGCCCTGTTTTTTTTTTTTGTTTTTTTTTTAAGAAAAAACGTCAGCCTCTCAAAGAGTTTTAAAAACCTATGGCAAATAGAGACAGTAAAGCAACAAGCAGACTGTCAAATTACAGCAGGGGAGGGTAAGGAGATCTGGAGGAGATAATAGATCAACCGAAGGACTTGTATACATGCATATAAGTACAACCCATGGACATAAAACTCTGGGGAGGGAGGGTATGTATGGGAAGAGGGGGGAGCAAAAAAAATCAATAAAATATATTTTTAAAAAAAAGTTATCATACAGAGAGTATACAACCAAAAATAGGAAAAAGAGTATTCAAGAGGTATAGAATGCAACTTTTCATGGTTTTGGTTATGTGTGCGGTGTTTGTCACCTTCCAAAAAATTTGTAATTTGTTGTGATTTCTTTTTCCAATCTAACTAAATACACATTCACTTTCATATCTAAAACACAAAACACAAAAAACCTATGCCAAGAGCCACACACATGATCGAGCCTGAACCGAAAGCATTCTGTAGTTGGAGAAACTGAGGCGCCGAGCCGGGCACTGCAGGGGGCCAGAGAAGAATGAGCCATACGCCAGAGCAGAGGGCGGGCTGCTTTCCATCTACCGTGCCCCTGCGCTCCGCCGCCTCCTGGACTCACCGCACCCTCCTCAGGGAGGCATCAAGGCCCTCGGCTCCTCTGAGATGGGACGGCTCTGCCTCCAGCCCCTTCACCTACACCTCTGCCCCTGCGCTGGGCAGCTCCTCTACCAGGAGCACCGCCCTCCCTCCCTCCACTTCACCCGTCTGCTTCCTCCCTCCTTCCCTCCGGCCTCTGAGTGGAGTCTTCCCTGTGTTTGGCATTGGCCTCCTGCCCTCCTGCCCTCCCTGCGGGGCTATGTGTGCCGTTTGAGTTCCATCAACTCCCCGACGACAGAGCCCGTGTCTCCGTCATCCTGGAGCCTCCATGCCCAGCACAGTGTCTGGCTCGGAGCTGGCCCTGAGGAGATGGGCGCATAAGAACAGGGGCCGGGCGGACCGTGGCTGGTCCGGAGGAAGGAATCGCTGTGTGGGCCTGGGAAGCGGCCGGGTGGCGGAGGGCCTTCGGGGCAGCCCACCCGCGATCCCCCGCCCCTTCCTCGCTCCGGGCCTGCATGGCATCAGCCCTGCCCCGCCCGGCCGGGGGCGTAAACACGGGCACGTGATGCCATCCTGGCCAGGGAGGCAGAAACACAGGTCTCCGAAGACCCCGGAGAGATTGCTCGCTCTTCAACTGAGACGTGGGAGAGGGAACGGACCCTTCCCCACGCCGGGATCCTGCCCGGCCAGCGGGGCTCGGCGGCTGAGCATGGACCTATGAACCGGAGGCTGAGCTTTAATTCCTAATCGGAGCACGTGCTGGCTCCAGTGTGGGGTGAGCGGGGCAGCTGGCAGCCGCTCCAGGGGCTCTCTCATCACCGATGTTTCTCTCTCTCTCCCTCTCCCATCTCCCTCCCTCTCCGAAGTCAATAAAAATACATACGTTTTTAAAGCGGGAGGGTCCTATCACTGCATGTGATGGCTGGATCTGCAGCGGCCGCCGTGGGCCAGGAGGGAGGTCGGCCTGTGAGGACATGAGCGTGCCCTCGTGGACAGACAGACGGAACCACGCTCCTGCTGCTGCCGCCGAGCTGCCGTGTGCAGGTGCCCGGCGCCACCACCCTCAGCAGTCCTCAGTGCCCAACACACCGGAGTTTCCTGTTACTTGCCACCCAGAGCCTCCTCGTTGTTCCAGCTCCGAAGGACAGCCCGGGCCCCACGGGAGGAGAAGGGGGCGGGGGGAGAGGCACACAGGGAGGGTGGACCACCGGGCCCGTGCGGAGGGCAGCCGGCCTCAGAGGCCAGCTCAGGGAGACGCACTGTGGGCCACCTCTCCCTCCAGCACCCACGGCCTCTTCTCCCCGCCAACACGCCTCTGCTCGGTCAGCGTGGGACGGGCCCACGGGGTGCTCGGGCCCTGAGGTGCCTTACAGGGACGAGCTTTCCAGGGGAGGAAGAAAAGGCCGAGGGGACACACCGCGCTCCGCTCCTGGCCCCGGACAACAGACCAACCGCCCTCATTTCTTCTTGTGAGGAGAGAGCTAATCCAATAATTAGGGCAGCAAATAGCATAACCCTGGCTGAAGCTGTAAGGAACCATCTGGCCTGAATCATTCCGGCTTATCCCGGGGATCTGGTGGTCGGAGCCGGGCGGCGGGGCCGGGGTACCGGGTGCAGAGCAATTCCGCCCAGACCTTGTCCCTCGGCGGACGGGAGCCAGGGTTTCTGGGTGCCCGTGCCCGGGGTGTTTGCTCGGCCCCTGAGGGTGGGCCGTGCCCCCACATCCTCTCCTCCCTAGCTCTTTCCGGCAGAGTGCCCTGGCGACGGGCGTGCCCGGCTCACGGTCCGGGCTGGCAGGGCGGTGCCCAGGGCCGCCTCGGGCCCGGACCCCGAGGGAGCCTGTCTCCTGTGGGGACACGTGGGCGCTCTGGGCCCGGGCCCAGCCCCGCTGTCCCCCCGTCTGCTGTGAGGACCGTGCTCTGAGCTGACGGGCCGGAGAGGTGGCGGCTGGCCCGGGCTGGGAATTGTCCGGCCCCCCCCTCCCCCTTGCCTGCGGGTTCGGGGACGGCGAAAGAAACGCCATGTTTCTCACCTCCGCTGTACGTCACCCAGAGGACCCCGTGGCACCCAGAGGGCTGCCTGACGCCCGGCAGAAGCCCTGCCTGCCCCTCCCCCTCCCTCCGGGTGGAAGGAAAGATGCTGCAAACAGAACAAGTTCCCCATCCCTTCTTCCCGAGGCGACTTCGGACTCAGCACATCCAGAGGGGGACCTGGGGCCGTTAGGGCCGCCCAGAGGCTCGGCACATGAGGGAGTGCGGGTGCGCTGTGCCCAGGGCGCCAGGAACGGGGGGTGGGGAAGAGCCAGGCACAGCCCCCAGGCCAATCAGCTCCCCAATTCCATTTCCCCAGCCGGCAGAGAAGAGGGGGGAGAGGACTGCTCCCCTCCCATGCTGGTAATGGGGGGGGGAGGGGCGGGGAGCAGGGCCTCAGTACACCAGCCTCTGGCTGCAGGGCTGTGGTCCAGGCCCGGAGAAAGTGCACAGAAGGCAGTTTTCCCACACAGGCCCGGGCTCTCACCGCCTCAGCTGATGGCTTCTGGGCTCACTCCTCTGGGCCTCCTGGGTAGGGCGATGGGTGACCACCTCCCCCCTCTCCCCCCAGGGCTGATCACCCCCCATCGGCGTCAGAGGCACAGTGTAGGCTGCAGGCCACGCCAGTCCCCCAGCCCCCCAGCCCCCCAGCCCCCAGCCCGAGGCCCGCAGCCACCCTCGCTGCGCTACGCAGGGGGATGGGGCCCGGGGGTGGGGGTGGGGGAGACGGGGCCCGGGGGGGTCTTGGCGACGCCGCGGGCGACCCCCGCCCCAAAGGTCCCCATCCCGGGGTCTGGCGCCGGTTCCAGGGCGGAGGATGACGTGGCCGGGCCACAGCGGGGCTGGGGGCCGTGCAAACGGCGCTCCCGCTCCCATCCGGCTCGAACCCACTGAGCGCGGGCAGCGGCCTCCCCACCCTCCGTGTCCCCCGCGGTCCGGGCGGGCGGGCGGGCACCCTCAGGGGCGGGAAAGGCGCCCGGAGCGCCCGCCCGGCCTCGGCCCCGGGACCCGGGTGCCCGCCTGCTCGCTGGGCTCGGGGCTCGGGCCCCGGAGGAGGCGCGGGCTGGGGCTGGGGGGCCCCTCCCGGCCGGCGGGGCGGGAGGGGGGCGGGGAGCCGGCGTAACAGGTGGCGAAGGCCGGCGGCCCGAGCGCGGCGGGGGGTCCGCGCACCCGCAGGAGCCGCCGCCAAGGTTTTCCCAAAGACAACGGCCCCGCAGCCGCGGTCCCCCGCCCCGCGCGCCCGCAAAGCCGGCCACACCGCCGCGCCCGGGGCACCGGGCCCACCGGGAGGCCGCCCGGCCCGGCCCCGGCCCCCTCCTCCTCCCGCCGCCCCGGCCCCGGCCGCCCGCGGCCGCGCCCCGCACGGAGCTCCGGCAGCGGCAGCAACTGGTGTCTCCCGGGCGCGCTCCGCCTTCCCGGGAACAAAGCCGCCGCCGCGCCGCGCTCCAGCCGACACGGGTGCGGGCGGGCGGCGGGCGGCGGGCCTCGGGGACGGGACACCCCAGGGGGCGCCCCCAAACTCCCCCCTCCCTCCGAGCGGCGCGGGCGGCGGGAGGGCCGGGGCCGGGTCGGAGGGCGCGGGGCCGGCGGGGATGTGCGGGGGGCGCGGGGCCGGGGGCGGCGGCGGGCGCGGGCGGCACTCACTGCAGTCGTCGGAGTGCTAGCCGTCGGCGTCCGGCTCCTCCTCGGGCGGCTAGGCGGGCGGCCGGGCGGGGCCGGGGCCGGGGCCGGCGCCGTAGGCACCGAAGAGCTGGTCCACGTCCTCCTCGTCGTCGCGGGCGCCGTCGGCGGGGCTGCGGCGGCCGGCGGCGGGGGCGGCCGGGGGCGCGGCGGCGCGGGGCGCGGCGGCGGGCAGGCCGCGCGGGAAGCGGGGGAAGTAGTCGGAGATCTGCTTGATGGGCCGGATGGGGCCGGGGCACACGTCGATGGCCATGTGCTCCTGGATGCTGATGGTCGCCTTCTCGCCGCGCCGCCGGAGGGTCATGCAGGCGGCGCGGCCCCGCCCGGCCCGGCCCGGCCCGGCGTGGCGCAGCCCGGCCGGGGCCCGGCACCGGCGGAGCGCGGAGGGCGGCAGCGCCCCGGGACGGCCCTGCGCGGCGGCTGCTCGGCGGCGGCGGCGAGTGAGCGCGGGGGCGGCGGCGGGGGCGGGCCCAGCGCGTCACCGGGCGGCAGCCAAGCGGTGCGGGCGGCGCGGAGCCGGAGCCGGAGCAGCCGGAGCCGAGCGAGCCGAGCCGCGCTCCCCGGCGCTCACCCCGCGCGCCGCCGGCCGGACCCCGCGCGCGCCCCCGGGAGGGAGGCAGGGCCGCCTGGAGCCTCCCCGCGCGCCGCGGTCCAGGACGAGCGGGGAGCGGGGCGCGCAGGACGCACACCGCCCGCTCCCGCCCGTGCCAGCCCCGCTGGGTCCGTTCCTCCTCACAGGACACACGCAGTGTGCAAGGGCGTTCCAAACGCACAGCGGGTGTGCACACTTGGCGGGAGTGTCCACGAGCCCCGACTCATATCTCTGCAGGACACACACACACACACACACACACTCACACACACCAACATAGGTGTCCACACAGAGTGGGTTGAGAACACCTCTATCTGGCATAACACACCCACACATGGCACAGAGGTGGGCAGGGGGCTGGGCACAGTCCTCCAGGCCTCCAAGCACACCCACCAGGGCACACAAACACCCCATAGACGTGGTGAAGGATTCTGCACAGATATCCCCCCTCCCCCCTCCCTCCCGCAACACACACACACATCTAGCGGGATACACAGCCGCACTCCCAGGAATGTGGGCACGCGCTGCTCACACACTAGCCTGGCATGTGCCTGCTCCGCTCGCCAAGGTCACTGCTGGCACAGTCTGTTCACACGTCCTCTCGGGTCGCATATGGACATCGGTAAACTCAGCTTAGCTCCCCGCTTAACCAGGGACTAGTTAAAGGGACCGTGGGAACAGGCCGGGGAGAACCTTGGTCTCCAGCTGTGGTCAGAGCCCTTCCCAAGGAGTGATGGATGAGGCCGAGCTGGCCAGGCAGGGTGTGGCCTGCTCATCTCTGGGCCTCACGTGGTCAGACAACTAAACAAACCCCAGATAGCCCAGCCCTGGCTGCTGTCCTGCTTTCCGGGAACAGAGCTCGGTGGGGGAATGGCTGCTGCTCAGACAGGTGTGTCCCGGGAAGGCCTTGGCGTGGGCAGAGTTCACTCAGAAACACTGTCTTCCTGGCTGGGTCCTTTCCTTGCGTCTGAATGAGGGGCCGCAAGCCTGTGGTCCCCCCTCCCCCTCCGCCATCACCCCCGTGGAGGATGGGGAGCAGAAAGGAGAGGAGGCCTTGTCTTCATCACCTCCAGCTGCATCGTTCTGGCAGGTCATTCGATCCCTCTGAACCTCAGTTTCCTCATCTGTGAAATGGGACTAATTCAAATCTCATAGCCCATCTACCACCGAGTGTGACAGCTAAGGGCTGCTTTCTCTTCTCCCTGCCCTTGGGAGGTGAGACTCTGGTGAGAAAGGATGGAGAACCACACGTCGTCGGTTCACGGCAAATTCTGCATTGAATAGCGATGGTCATTCTCCGTCACTGAAAACTACTGCATATTGTGTCGAGAGTGTTTGAAGAGGCCCAGCCGGGTGTGGCTCAGCGGTTGAGCGTCAATAGGTCCCGGGTTCGATTCCTGATCAGGGCACATGCCCAGGTTGTGGGCTCGATCCTCAGTGGGGGCACGCAGGAGGCAGCCAATCGATGATTCTCTCTCATCATCGATGTTTCTCTCTCTCTCTCTCCCTCTCCCTTCCTCTCTGAAGTCAATAAAAAAATATTTTAAAAAAAAGAAGACTGTTTGAAGCTGTCATCCCATAGATTCCTCATACTGCCTATGGCGTAGGCGGGGCTCATGGCTCCCTTTTCGCAGTGAGGAAGGTCACTGGCCTGGAGCCTGCTGGCTGGTGGCAGAGCTGGCGTAGAACCCCACTGCCTGACTGTCTGAGGCTCCGCTCCCGCTCGCTGTCTCTCCCTCCCCCTGCAAAAAAGGCCCAGAGCCCGCTGGAGAACCGGGTGAAACCCTGCTCTCTCAGCCTTCCCCTCTAGCTTCCCGGGTGGGGACCGTCCAAAATGAGGGGGAGGAAAAGGGGAGAGAGGGAGGGCCGAGAGGACTCAGGGGTCACAGCGGGAATGAGCCGCCGGAGGGCTCCCTGAGGACAATCTGGGATCCTGATGGAGAACAAAATCCGGCCTTGCAGGAGCCCAAGGCCACGGGGAGGACGGACGGCCAGCCTGGAAGCCAAACACAATGGGCGTCTCGTTTCCAGGAACGCTTATGGGGGTCAGCCCTGTGACAGGCACGGGATGCCTCCTCCGGAGCCAGAGGTGGCCGCAGCCTGAGCAGTTATGTAAGGGCTCAGGGTATTAAGGCCCAGACACGGAGCCGCCATTCCGTAATTCTCTCACTGGGGGAGTCAGAGGGTGTTGTCATCTTCTCGCAGATGGAGAAACCGAGGCTTCGGAACGCGAAGCGGCTGGGAATGGGAGCGCAGATATTCTGGCCCCTGTCCCTGTGCTCTTTGTGACATCAGAGCTCTACCCATGTGCACGGGGGGTGGGACAGGAGAGGGCGCACCGCTCCGTCCTGGCCTCCTGTGGGTCTGGCTTTTGGGAAGACCAGGCTCTTGGCTCTGAAGGCGTTTGGGAGGATCCAGACGTTGGGCAGAGGACTGAGACTCCAGAGCACGGAGCCAGGGACCCTAGGCTGGCAGGTGGCGGAGTCGAGAGCCACCCTGAGGCCTGAGCTTGTCTGGCTCCGAGCCCTGCGGAGACGGGGGAGGGCCCTGGAGGGCGGCGTTGGCCTTAGCTGGGCAGGCGTGCAGTTTCTAGAAAGAGAGACTCGATTCGAAGGCCAGGGCCCGCTCCTGCAGGTGCCTGACTTGGCAAGTCCCTTACCCTAGGCCGCAGCCTCACCTGTGGGACCGAGGAGGCCGTGACCGCCCCAGACCTGGAGATGGGGACGGAGGGCATGTGCGTCGCGCAGCGCCCGGCAGTCGGGGCGCTGTAGCTCTCCTGCCTCCGCCTTCCCGGCCTGTGCCTGCCTCGGTCTCCCCACCAGGGAAGCGCGGTGGGCTGCCCTCTCCCTGCCTGCTGCCAGGACCAGGTGAGGGCGAAGGGGGAACGTGCATTGAGAAGCGGAGGTACTTGCCAAGGCCGGGGCGCCAGCTGGCGTGTGTGGGCCCCTTAAGCAGCTGGACGTGTCCACAGCTGGACGTGTCCAGACCCCATCCGTCATGTCACCTCTGGCCCCCTGCGGGGCGGGCGGCTCGGCATTTCGGAACGGCCCTTGGCAAACTGAAGGGAGTAGAGTCTGCCGTTGGTCAGAGCTCTCAGGAACCCTGTGCCCTCGCTCCCCCCACCCCCCAATTGCTTCTCTCACCAGCTGCTAAGCTCCCAGCAACACACCAAGGCTCTTTCCGATGAGGTAGAAGTGGGTTCTGGCCAAAACCGGTTTGGCTCAGTGGATAGAGCGTCGGTCTGTGGACTGAAGGGTCCCGGGTTCGATTCCGCTCAAGGGCATGCACCTTGGTTGCGGGCACATCCCCGGTTGGGGGGGCAAGAGGCAGCTGATCGATAACTCTCTCTCATCCATGTTTCTAACACTCTATCCCTCTCTCTTCCTCTCTGTGAAAAAATCAATAAAATAAAAAATAAAAAAAAAGAAAGAAAAAAGCAGCGGGCTCTGGAAGGCAGGCTCGGGGTGCCCCTGGGTTATTTCCACGCACAGTTACCTTGAGGAGAGCCGCAGGGCCAGAAGGCTGTCGCACGGCGATGCTCACCTGCTCTGCTGCCCGCACCCTCCCCGCGGCACCTGGTGTGCGCGCCAGGAGGCCGGGCGCCCTGGCAGAGCCCCAGGGGGCCGGATCCGCGCCGCTCTGAGCTTTATGGCCTGCTTCCTGGCCAAGAACCACCGGGGAAAGCCCTTCCTTCCAGGAAGGGGCAGGATCTGGGCGGAAATGACCTTTACCCTGCCCACAGCCGCTGTCCTCGACTGGCCCGTCCGGCGGGTGTCTGTGTGCTCTGGGAGGGAGGCCCTCCCCGCCCCGGCCCGACGGGCACCCCACTCCACCCTCCCCGGTCACCCCGCCCTCAGCACGCTCTGCGGATGGAACCTTCTCTGGAGTAATGGTGCCCAGGGCTGAGGGAGGGGGGCGCCTGTCCATTCATTTCTTTTCTTTTTCTTTAAAAAAAAAAAAAATTATTGATTTTATAGAGTGGAAGAGAGAGGGATGGAGTTAGAAACATTGATAAGAGAGAAACATCAATCAGCTGCCTCCTGCACGCCCCCCCCCCCCCACTGGGGATGTGCCCGCAACCAAGGTACATGCCCTTGACCGGAATCGAACCTGGGACCTTTCAGTGCGCAGGCCGACACTCTATCCACTGGGCCAAACCCTCATTTCTTTATGGATCCAATTTAAACACATATTTACTGAGCACCTGCTGGGTGACGGCCCGGGCTGCATTCTGCAGGGCCCGGTGATGCAGGAGGCCCCGTTTTCCTTCCGTCCCTGTAGGGCAAATAGGAAGGGACCCAGGAGCCCCCCACTCCGCTGAGAGCCGCCTCTGCCCTGGCCCGGACCGCGGCTTGGCGCCGGAAGCGAGGGGGATGCCCACGCCCGCGAGGCGGCGGGAACATTTGCAATCCAGCCTGTGGCAGCTGAGAGGGAACTTGATGTATGAGGCGATATTAAAAATGCAGCTCTTTCTGATAATTTATTACGCTCATTCGCATAAAGACATTACACTCGTCACAGCACATTTGCCAGCAGGTCGTCCTGCCAGTGGGGGAAGTTCACACGCACCCAGACGGCTCTTCTGCAGAGGCCGCTGCTCTGGGAGCTCAGCGGCTCCGGGGTCGCTCCTCTTCCCGCCCGTGTGGCTCAGGGGCTGAGCACAGACCTGTGAACCCCGAGGTCACGGTGTGATCCCCGGTGGGGGTGCGGGACGGGGCACACGCCCGGGCTGTGAGCTCCATCCCCAGTGTGGGGTGTGCAGGAAGCAGCCGATCAATTATTCTCTCTCATCATTGATGTTTCCATCTCTCTCTCCCTCTCCCTTCCTTTCTGAAATCAATTTTAAAAAGAGTTTTTAAAAAATTGAAGAAAATTGCCCAAACTAGTTTGGCTCAGTGGATAGAGAGAGTCGGCCTACAGACTGAATGGCCCCAGGTTCAATTCCCATCAAGAGCATGTACCTTGGTTGCGGGCACATCCATAGTAGGGAGTGTGCAGGAGGCAGTTGAATAGATGTTTCTCTCTCATCGATGTTTCTACCTTTCTATCCTTCTCCTTCTCCCTTCCTCTCTGTAAAAAAATTTAAAAAAAATATATTTTTTTTTCTGATTTTTAAAAATATATTTTGATTTTTTTACAGAGAGGGATAGAGAGTTAGAAACATCGATGAGAGAGAAACATCAATCAGCTGCCTCCTGCACACTCCCCACTGGGGATGTGCCCGCAACCAAGGTACATGCCCCTGACCGGAATCAAACCCGGGACCTTTTGGTTTGCAGGCTGACGCTCTATCCACTGAGCCAAACCGGTTTTGGCAATAAAAAACTGAAGAAAATTGCCTTTATTAAAAGAAAATAAAAAGAGATGCTCACTTTCTCCCCACCCCCATACCTGTCTGATGGTCTGCAGACCACAGGCCTGGGACCCCTCCCTCCTCTGTCCTCTGGCTTCCGAAGAGAGGAGACTGAGGCCATTGACCGGGAGGGCCTGGCCCAAGGCCACGAGGCAGACCTAAAATCACACTGAGGCTGAGCGCTCGGGCTGCTCGCTCCCCCCCTCAGGCCATGGCGGAGCTGCTGGATTGAAAAGGGGCCACGGAGAGAGGCTCCCCTGCCAGGAGGGGCTTAGCCCCATCCGGCTGCCTCTTCCTGGAAATGGGAGGCCGGGGAGGGATAACGCCGGCCCGAAGCTCCGGAAATAAGCTGGTGGAGGACAGGTGCAGCCGGTGACCTTGGATGAGGCAGTGCCCCGCCCTCACCCGCTGGGACCCAGGGTCTTGTTCACTCGGGGTGCACATCTCCCTGTTGTGAACGGGCTGGAATGGGCCGGAGCTCTGACTGGCAGTTTTGAAAGCCAGGACCAACAGCCACAGACGTTCCCTGAAATAGCTTCGAATTACTGATGCAGTTCAGAAGGTATTAACAATGCAAATGGTGGCTTCTAATTTTAACTCATTTTACTTTTTTTTTTTTTTTAATATATTTTTATTGATTTTGTACAGAGAGGAATTGAGAGAGATAGAGAGTTAGAAACATCGATGAGAGAGAGTCATCGATCAGCTGCCTCTTGCACACCCTCCACTGGGGATATGCCCGCAACCAAGGTACATGCCCTTGACCGGAATCGAACCCGGGTCCCCTCAGTCCCCAAGCTGACGCTCTATCCATTGAGCCAAACCGGTCTTGGCAAACTCATTTTACTTTTTAAATTTGTGAAATATTTCAATCATTCAAAAAAAAAAAAGAAAGAAAGAAAGAAAGAAAGAAAGCAAGAAAGAAAGAAAGAGAAAGAAAAGAAAGGCAGGCCTAGGTGGTCTGCCCATACCCACCAACCAACTTAAAAACGTAAATTACATGTTCCCCTGAAAGCTAAGCCTGGAATTACCATGTTATCCAGCAACTCCATTCCTAAGTACATCCCCGAAAGAACGGGAAGCAGGGACTCCGGCACTGTTCACAACAGCCCACAGGGAAACACCAAGTTCTTTCCCCGGGAGAAACAAGCGGCATGGCCACTCCGGGGATTATCACTCGGCCTGAAAAGGAACGGCGTTCTGACATATGCTACTGTCTGTGAACCTCGGAGACATGTTAAGTGAAATGAGACAAACACAAAAGCACAAAACATTGTATTACTTTACTGACATGGAACACCCAGGATAGACAAATTTATAGAGACAAAGAGCAGGGGTTGACGGGCTGGGTCAGGGGAGGAGAACGGGGAGTTACGGCTTAGCAAGTACAGGGTTTCTGTTAGGGGCGACGGAGAAAACTTTTGGGAAGAAATAGTGGTGAGAGTTGCCCAATATTATGAATGTAAATGATGCCATTGAACTGTGTACTTAAAAAGGATGACAGCTGTGCAAATGTGTTATATTTTACAACAACTAAAACACAACGTCACAAATGCATTTGAAATCCCCCAACATTCCTCTTCCGTCCACTGCTCTCCCCAGAGGCAATCACTATATTTAAAAAAAAATGTTTTCATTCATGGACACAGACAATGGTGGGTGAAGGCCTTGGGTGAGGGCTGGGTGGAGGGGAGAAGTGGGGGGGGGGGAGATAGGGGACATCTATAATGCTGTCAACAATAAAAGTAAACTTTAAGAATGTGTTTTTATTGATTTTGAGAGAGAGGAATTCCATACAGTGACTGTGCCCTGGCTGGTGTGGCTGTTGGCTGAGCATTGATCCATGCACCAAGAGGTCACCGTTTCAATTCCTTCCGGGTTGTGAGTTCAATCCTCAGGTAGGGGACAAACAGGAGGCAGCTGATCGATGTATTGCTCTCACATTGAATTCTTTCTCTCCCTCTCCCTCTCCCTCTCCCTCTCCCTCTCCCTCTTCCTCTCCCTCTCCCTCTCCCTTCCTCTCTCTCTAAAAATATCAATAAAATTTTAAAAATTTAAAGTAGAAAAAGATAAGCCCACAATGAAAATAAATTTTTAATTGCACCGTTAAAAATAGTAATTCAAATAGACCTTAGAAGTTCTCATTACCAGTGACAGCTGTTAACTAGGCTTATTACAGTGATCGTCTCACAATGTATCCTAATGGCAAATCATTCTGTTACACACCTGAACTAATGTATGCCAATTATCCTTCCTAACGCAGACCTGCAGCTCAGGCGGTGTGTGTGTGTGTGTGTGTGTGTGTGTGTGGTCAGACACCGGAGAGGGGCACCATGGTCCGAACGCCACGCACGTTCTCCTGCCGTGACTGACCGCCTCACCGCCAGGCCGGCGTCTCCCCTGCCCCAGCCCCTGGGCGCCCGCTCTGAGGATCAGCCTGAACCCTCTGGCCCCAGCGAGAGCCCACAGCACGCGAGCAGGCCCCTCACGTGGCCTTCCCCAAGCTCCTCACTCACGATCCACCTTCTCGGCTGAGACCTGCATTACTATTTACTTCGTGTTTCTCTTCCAAAATCACCTCGCTTAAAAAATGCTTTAATAGCCGAAACCGGTTTGGCTCGGTGGATAGAGCGTCGGTCTGTGGACTGAAAGGTCCCAGGTTCGATTCCGGTCAGGGGCATGTACCTTGGTTGCGGGCACATCCCCGGTAGGGGGCATGCAAGAGGCAGCTGATCGATGACTCTCTCATTGATGTTTCTAGCTCTCTATCTCTCTCCCTTCCTCTCTGTACAAAATCAATAAAATATATTTAAAAAACCTCTTTAAAAAATGCTTTAATATTCAGGTTAGCTTTGTTCTAACAATAACATCTATGCTGCAGATCGAGGTGCTGGTCACATTTCTCTATGGCACATAGAAGCAAACATATACTTATTACAACAACAACACTTACATATTTAGTCCTCATCCGAGGATTCTTTTCCCACTGATTTCTAGAGAGCATGGAAGGGAGGGAGGAGTGGGGGAGAGAAAGAGAGAGAGAAACATTGATGTGAGACACGTTGGTTGCCTCCTGCATGCCCCTCCTACTGGGGCTGGGGAGCCTACAACCTGCATGCCCTTGACCTGGAATTGAACCGTTGACTAAGAATCAAACCCACAACCCTTCAGTCCACCGGCCGATGCTCTAACCGCTGAGCCACCGGCCAGGGCTACAACAACATATTGTTTATGAAGTGAATGAGGTGAAGTCCATTGCCCAAGGCCTCATAACCAGCAAGAGGCAGTCTGGCTCCAGAATCCGTGCCCGTGGCCCTCACCAGTCCCGGCGGTGACAGCCACTGCTCCCCCAACTGCACGGGCAGACAGGAGAGGTTTGCCATAGGTGCTTAAGCAGATGATGAAGGAGCACAGCTTCTGCCAGTGTGTGAGGGGCTGCACCTGCTCCCTCCCCCCGCCCCACTGCTGGCTCCCTGAGCCCTCAGCTCTGGGTCCTCAGCGCCTGGCCAGAGCCAAGGCCTCAGCCGCAGCCCTGAACCCTGAGGGGTGTGGGGGGGGGGCGGGTTCTGACGGACACTGAGGCTGAGCTTCACACGCTCTCTGGGTGCTGCAGACCCATGGGCTCCCCTGCCTTCCGGGTCATGCACACCCCCCCACCCTGGCAGCCCGGTGCCCAGTCACCCCTACACCTGCCCGTGCCTCTGCTGCTGCCCTCACTGGCCCGGACCACGGGGCACATCCCATGCTGCCCTCAGGGCTGAGCAGATGCTCTTCCCACAACTGCCCCGGTCCTGCCTGCACACCCCAGGGCGGTCACGCTTCCTCCCCCGGGGAGCGCGGACACAGGCCCCACGACCACAGAGACGCAGCGAGTTTCCCAGGTGGGGGGATCGCAGGGTCAGCACATCCGGTGCCGTGGATGAGCCTCGCCCGGGAAAACCCCCTTCGTGGCCAGGGCCCCCCCTGCAGGTCAGGGCTCATCACACTCCTCCCGAATGTCTCCCCAGCAGGATCTGGAGCGGGCGGCTTCCTCTCTGTGGCCCGGGAGCCGTGGGTCCACGGTGAGGTTCCCAGGACCCGCCCCTGGGGAGCGTGGGGCCGGGAGTCCGTCATGGTCCCAGTTCTGAAGCTGGGGAGGCAGGCCTTCCACAGCACAGCACCACTTGGTTACCATGGAAACCTGGGCCCAGAGATGGGCCCTGACTGTCCAAGGTCACATGGTAGCAGGCTGTGCTTCCCCACAGGGGAAGGGCCGGGAAGGGCCGGGAAGGTAGGTCTCCCCTCTCCTGCCGTCTAGGAGTCTAAGAGCATAGCCTCTGGCTCAGGGCTGGGCGTCCACCCCGGGTAAGCCAGCAGGCCCTGGGGGTTGCTCCCGGGGCCCGGCCTGGGTTCTGGTGGCCCTGGGGTGACTGCAGCATGACCCCTCCCCCAGGGCAGCAGCAGGGGAGACTGAGCCCTGAAGAGGATCCTGCTTCCTCTCCGTCATCCTCCCAGGCCCATGGATGGAGGTCTCGGTCTCCTCAGAGCTTTTGAACCAGCCAGCAATGCCTCCAAAATATTCTTGCACCAAATCATCTTCATCTTGGGGGGGGTGGGGGCTCATTCTCACCTATTAAAAAAAAAATATATATATATATATATATATACACACACACACACTAGCATTTTGATTGACTTTAGAAACAGAGGAAGGGAGAGGGAGAGAGATAGGAATATTAATGAGAGAGAAACATCCTCGGCTGCCTCCAGCAGACACCCCCACCCCCAGGGATCGAACGCACAACTGGGGCATGTGCCCTGACTGGTTCATGGGTCGATGCTCAACCACTGAGCCACACGGGCCAGGCTCATTCTCACCTTTCAGAGCTCAGCTCAAGATCAGCTTCCAGAGAGGCCTGACAGCCCTTCCAGAGCAGGGTGCTCAGGACCTGCTCACTGGACATGTCCTTGGGGGCAGGCACCGACCCTGTTTCCCCGAAAATAAGACAGTGTCTTATATTAATTTTTGCTCCCAAAGATGCGCTAGGTCTTATTTTCAGGGGGTGTCTTATTTTTCCATGAAGAAGAATACGGTACACATTTATTGTTAAATGAAAATAAAGGAAATTTGTTACCTGTATATGGTACGGGAGTACGGTAGTTGTCAACACAAACCAGACAAACTGTGAATCCTACAGTATCAAGAATTTACTCATTTATTCAATGACAATCACGTCAACATCATCTTCTGGAACATCATCCTAACAATCCAATTCCTGAATTTCCTGGTGAATTTCTTGTGACTCCATTTCTTTCAGAATCAGTGGACCAAATCTCTCATGTTTAGCCTGGGGGGGGGGGCTTATTTTCGGGGGGATGCCTTATATTTCACTCAGAAGGAAACCTGTAAGTAGGTCTTATTTTCGAAGAATGTCTTATTTTCGGGGAAACACGGTAGCACTGGGCCTGGCCCATGCCTGGCGGCCTCAGCAGGGGTGAAGGGAGGAGTCTGAGCCCCTGGCTGCGGGCAGAGCCGGGATCACAGGTGGGGCAGCTGGAGGAAGGAGGGGGGGAAGCCAGCGGAGGCCCCGCCAGCCACTCCTCCCCACCTCCTCAGGCCTCTCCTCAGGCCTCTCCTCAGGCCTCTCCCCAGGCCGGCAGGCGGGCAGCCTTGGAGACAGCAGCACTTAGAGGGAGGAGGTGGGGAGAGCGGAGGGTCATCCGTCAGCCGGAGACGTGGAGAGCCTGGTAAATCAGGGCGCTGTCTGCGGCCCCGGGGCCGAGTGTCTGCCCGGTGCGTCTGGGAGCCTGGGAGGCAGGCCGCGCGGGGGTGGGGGCAGCCCAGGCGCCTCCGGGGACGCCCTGGCTGGCGAGGGGGGACCCAGGCAGTGCTCCTGCCCACTGCCTCCCTGTCCTTCAGGCGTCTGATCCCAGAGGTGGCAATTGCCTTATATAATCCTCACCCCATCTTGCAAGGGATTTTGTTTTAATTATTTTGAATTCCAATATTACAAGAGGATAGAGGCGAACATAACAAACCCAAAGCCACACGCACCACAAGGAACATTTCCACCTTTTCTTTGGGGGAGAGGCGTTTCAGCTTTAAAAATGTGGGTTATAACCGAGGAATCTGCATCACACCCAGATGCGCGGTGCGGTGGAGAGCCACAGAGCAATCGCCAGCGCCAGCGCCCCTCGTCCTCACAGGCGCCCTGCGGCAGGAGGGGCCGCCCCCGCCGAGCCGCCCGGGAAGCGCCGTCTCTGTCACACACTGCCCCGCCCCCGCCCCTGCCCCTTCCAGCTTTTAGGACCGACTGCCTCGGTTTCCTGGTCTTTTAATCACATAAACACAGCCCAGCTGGCGTGACTCAGTGGCGGAGCATCGACCTTTGAACCAGGAGGTCAGGTTCCTGCTGGGGTTGTGGGCTCGGCCCCCAGTGGGAGGCAGCCCATCGGTGATGTTTCTCTCTCACTGATATTTCTCTCTCTCCGTCCCTCTCCCCCCTTTCTAACATAAAAAACGTATTTTGCAAAATGTAAATGAAAAACACACACATCACAGAGCACCCGCCCCGCCCCGTCCCAGGGGGAAGCGTAATGATAGGCCGACGTATATCATTCTGACTGTACCTGTCTTATAGGGGATAAAACTTTTAATAAACGGCATCAATACTGCACAAAGTATCCTGCCACTTGCTTTCCCACTTAACTCTAACTGCCTTATAAAAGCAGCTTTATTGAGGTATAATTTATACGCCATAAAACCCAGGCACTGGAAGTGTATGATTTGATGATTTTTAGTCAATTTGCAGAGTTGTGCCACCATCAACACAATCCAATTCTGGAACACTTCCATCCCTCCTAAGATGTCTAAATGCTTTTTCGTTTTTTCTCTCCTTTTCTCCAAATGCTTTTTGATACACATTTTAATAACTGCCCTGTATAAACCTCTCACTCTGAGCCAAACACTGTTCTCAGAGCATTCTGAAAGTCACGCCGTTAGCCCCCGGCGGTGAGCTGAGTGTTCTCAGAGGCCATGGCGGGGGGGAGGGGGGGAGAACGGGGTGGGCGAGCGACCTCCCAAGGTCACGGGGCTGGAGGCAGCAGCCCAGGCTGCGAACCCAGCCCTCGAACCCGAGCGCCCACGCCTGGACCGTCTCACGCCCAGCCTGTGCGTGGTTCTGCTCCGCGGTGTGTCAGGCAAACACCTCCATCCCCCAGAGGGGAGACGGGCTGAGAGAAGCCAAGGGACTTTCTCAGTGTCCCCGGGACGGGAAGAAGCAGGGCTGGGGTTTGAATCCAGATCTCAGTGACCACCAGGCCCTCTGGCCTATTCTAGTCCCCTCTGTTGCTTTTCTTTTTCATCAGGGAAAGGGGAAAAGGGAGAGACAGGAGAAGGGGGTGGGTGCAAAGGGAGAGAGAGATGGAGGAACCAGCCTTTGAAATCCTTTCACGCTCATCGTATACCACACAGGTGCACACGGCCACACGCATGTGCAAGGTGAACATCCGCACAGCCACACACACACACACAGACACACACACACACTCTCACACTCAGCCCTCCGGAGCTGGAGCTCACAGGCCCTTTGGTGCTTGGAGTGAAGAGACTGTGTGTGGGGTGTGTGTAGGGAGGTGGGGGTCACCTGGTGGGGTTCCCTGGGGTTCCCTCAGTCAGTCCGGGCCTGGCAGGCGCCTCCCTGCTGGAGGGTGTGACCTCGGTGCCCACAGCCTGTCTGTGCCCAGCGGCGGAGGCCTGTGCTACGTACAGTCTCAGCTCCAGGGAGACAGCTGGGCGCAGTCTCCCGGGACTTCTCTGAGAAGCCGGGGCCGGCCCGGCCCTGCGTGCGGGAGCCGAATCCACGCATCTCTGCGCACGGCCTGGATGCCTCCTGTCCCCACAAGGCACCCCTGTGCCCGGAGCCGTTTGAATCCTTGCAGACCTGGGAGGGGCTGCGGGAGCCTCACCAAGAGCAATAGCAACATGCCCGGCGGGCGTGGCTCAGGGGCTGGCTGTCGACCTATGAACCAGGAGGCCAAGGCTCAATTCCTGGTCGGGTCCCATGCACAGGTAGCAGGCTCCGTCCTCAGTGTGGGGTGTGCAGGAGGCAGCCGATCAATGATTCTCTCTCATCACTGATGTTTCTCTCTCTCTCTCTCTCCCTCCCCCTTCCTCTCTGAAATCAAGTAAATAAATGAATATATATATTTGGGGGAGTTTTTTTTCCCTCTGGTTTATGGATCCCCTAACGTTTGGGCCTTTTGGGGTGCCCACCGCTCGGCCCAGCTCAGCCTGGGACTAGCACTCCCGTGCACCTGTCCTCTCCCCTCTCACATGTGTGTTTGCCAAACAGCGCCGCTGAGGGCACCTACCGGGCTGTGTGGACTCTCTCCGCCGGCAGCTCACTCCGGCCGGCGTTACCCGCCGCGCAGAGGGGAACGCCTTCTCCTTTAGCCCGGATCCAGCCGGTCCCGGGAGAGCGGGACTCGGAGGCCTCTGAACAGCAGACCGTCTTCAGCACCAAGCGGTGCTCGTCCCGCAAATTCAAAAAGCGCGTCTCCTTCCCCAGCCAGCATCTCCCTGGGAGGCGGGAGGTGGGAGGGCTGTCGGCCGGTCTGTAGCGGGAGACCTGGGGGAGGCGGCGGCCCCAGCACCTGGAGCTGGTTAGTGTGAGCCAAAGCGGTGGCTCCTCACTCCCGAGGCATCCTGAGATGTTCAGCCGCGTTTACAAGGCGCTCACGGGGTGATCTGGAAAAGACGGGCCCTGCCGGCCGGCGTGGCTCAGTGGTTAAGTGTCGGTTGCCCTATGAACCAGGAGGTCCCGGTTCGATTCCTCGTCAGGGCACCTGCCCGGGTTGCAGGCTCAATTTCCAGTAGGGGGCGTGCAGGAGGCAGCCGATCCGTGATTCTCATCACGGATGTTTCTCTCTCTCTCTCTCCCTTCCTCTCTGAAATCAATAAAGGTTATCCTAAAACCTATCATGAGCTGAAACCGGTTTGGCTCAGTGGATAGAGCATCGGCCTGCAGACTGAAGGGTCCCCGGTTCGATTCCGGTCAAGGGCATGTACCTTGGTTGCGGGCACATCCCCAGTAGGGGGTGTGCAAGAGGCAGTTGGTCGATGATTCTCTCTCATCGATGTTTCTAACTCTCTATCCCTCTCTCTTCTTCTCCTCTGTAAAAAAAAAAAAAAATCAATAAAATATATTAAAAAACAAAACAAAACAACACAAAAAAACTATCATGAAAGCTATCATAAAACCAAAACTAAGCCCAGGCAGGCAAGGGGAAGGAGGGGACGGATACCCTTCACTCATCTGGAAGCTTCGGAGAGCGAGGGCCCACGCTGGGTGGGAGGTGGGGCTCAGACGCTGGGCTCAGGCAGGAGTTGACCTCCGGGGGCTGCCCTTGGGGACAGACCAGAGGGTCCGAGGGTCACGTGTTCAGTGGCAGGTACCACCCTCCCCTGTTGCCGCTTGCACCCAGAGCGCGGTAGCTACCCCTGTGCCCTCTGATCACGGGGTGTGGGCACAGCCAGAGAGGACTTACCGCCTCGACCACCACGAGGCACGCTCTGGAGCATGTGCCGCCATTATGGCAGGCCCTCCTCGTGACGGCCGTCTCCAGGGATCTCGGAGAGATCGGGCAGCCACACGGCCAGCTGGTGCCGGAGCTGGGAGCGAGCCAGCGTTGTCTGATCCAGGCCCGGGCTTCCTGCCCTCCGTTCCCAGCCCCTGTGGCCAGCTGGTGGCCGGTCCAGCCGCCTGGCCCTCCCGGGAGGTCACCCCGCGTGGGGCCTGCTGTGCGCTGGCCTGGGGCTGACCTCACACGCTGGCTCGCCGCCCCCCACCCCTCGGGGCTGCACTGACAGCGGTGCCAGCAGAATGCGTTCCTTTTTCTTTCCCCAGGTACCGGTTCTGACACCTCCAATTTCTACTGTGATCACAGTGCTTTCTGAGTCTAGCAAGGCATAAGGAAAATTGCTCTTTCCCCGGAATAATTTATCATCTTGTTATTTCCATTAGCTGACGCCGTCTGAGTCTATTCCGTGTTGAGCTGCTTGAATTCCCAGCGTGGAAACCCCTGGGCTGGGCGGGCGGGGAGTGCTGCTTGTGCCCGGGAGCGGAGGAGGGAGGTGCTCGCAGCGGACAGGGCAGGGCCTGGCGCTCGCTCCGTGGGGAGGGGCTGAGGTTACCAGCAAGGGCAGGACGCCGGGCAGGTTTGGCTCAGTGGCCTGCAGTGGGCTGAAGGGTCCTGGGGTTCGATTCCGGTCAAGGGCACATGCCTGGGTTGCAGGCCCAGTCCCAGACCTGTAGGAGGTAGACAATCAATGATTCTCTCTCATCCTTGATATTTCTATCTTCTCTCTCTCCTGATTCTCTATCATCATTGATGTCTCTCTCTCTCTCTCTCCCCTCCCCCTTCCTCTCTGAAATCAAGGAAAAAAAAAAAAAATATATATATATATATATATTTAAAAAAAACACCCAGCAGCCGGGACCGGTTTGGCTCAATGGATAGAGCGTTGGCTTGGGGACTGAAGAGTCCCGGGTTCGATTCCTGTTAAGGGCATGTACCTTGGTTGCGGGCATATCCCCAGTAGGGGGTGTGCAAGAGGCAGCTGATCAATGACTCTCTCTCATCGATGTTTCTAATTCTCTATCTCTCTCCCTTCCTCTCTGTATAAAAATCAATAAAATATATATATATATATTTTTAAAAAAACAGCAAAAAAAACAAACAAACAAAAAAAACAAGGACAAGAAGGGTTGACATTTTCCTTTCTGACTCCAGAGGTGGTTGTGTGGCGGGTTCTCAGGGCTCTGCTGGGCTGACGGTGGGGGTGGCAGAGGCCTGCGGGGCCCTGCAGCCAGGGGTCCCCAGGAAGGCGGAGCCACTGGCAGGAATAAGCGAGGTTCCCTGACTGCAGAGGACTCCTGGCCCTGGCGGGACTCCGAGGGCGGCTGCCTGGGCGCTTGGATTCCCATTTTCTACAAGCGGAGCCTCCTCAGGAGACCAGGGGAGGGAGCAGCTTAAGGAAGGGACCTCGGATTCAAATCCCCGCTCTGCCGCTGGCTAGTGGTGTTATCTCGTGCAGGTTGCCGAACCTCTCCCGGCCTCAGTTTTCTCATCTGCCAAATGGGGAGAAGACTGTCTGCCTCCCGGTGCTGTGAGGACTGAGGGGAAGTGAGCGTGGAGCTTAGTCCAGCATCCAGCCCTGGCCCATGGGACCCCGGTGCTGGCCGTTTAGGGTGACCAGCTCCTCCCAGTGTGCCTGGGAGCTTCCTGATGCCGGCACTGAAAGCCCTGCTTCCTGGGCAACCCCTCAGCTGCGGGGAGCCTGGGATGGGGTCCCCCTGGCCACGCCCCTCAGATCCGGGGGAGGAGCCCTCGAAGTCCACTGCAGTGTCCTTGGACGCCAAAGCCTTCGCTGATTTTCTGCAAAAGCCGGGAGCCTTCGAGTCCCCTCTGCTCTGGAGTCTGGCTCTGGCTGCGTGAGCTCTGCCTTGGGTGGCACATCCGCATTTCTAGACACAAGGTCCCAAACCACAGAGATCCAGATGTGTAACTCAGCCCCTTCTCCCCCAAACCCACCTCCACAGGCATGGGGGTGTGCGGGCCGCGCTGTGGACGGCGAGGAGGGTGGAGCGGCGACATCACCGCAGCGCGAACAGCCTCACGCGGGACGTGACAATCGGTCCTTCAGCCACCCCCCCAACCCGTCCCCACCAATCCGGGGGGCTGTGGCGCTTCACTGGGGGCCCCCTGGCCTCCCCCCATCTCTCCGGCTCCATCCTCTGGCCTCTCTTCCTTCCTCCACACTCCTGTTCATTTCTCATGTCTCCTGTGGCCTTGGCCCCACCAGCTGCACTGTCTTCTCAGCATCATCCAGAATCAGCCTGAAACGGTGTTTTCTGGACAAAGACAGGTCCCTTCCCCAGAGGGATTGTGGGGCCAACTCTCCGGGCAGCAGCTGGAGTTTCCCCCGATCAGAGGGGCGTGGCCAGGGGGACCCCATCCCAGGCTCCCCACAGCTGAGGGGTTGCCCAGGAAGCAGTGCTTTCAGTGCCGGCATCGGGAAGCTCCCCGGCACACTGGGAGGAGCTGGTCACCCTAAACGGCCAGCACCGGGGTCCCCTGGGCCAGGGCTGGGTGCTGGACTAAGCTCCCCGCTCCCTTCCCCTCAGTCCTCACAGCACTGGAGGCAAGGAGCTGTGGTGATCGTCCGCTCAGGTGTGGAAGGCCTTCGAGCCTTCGGGATGTGCTCCGGGCTGGGCAGACCCCACCTGGAAGGTCTGGGATCTGGTAATCTCTCTCCTGGTTTCCAGCCCCCGAGCCGGGCTCAGCACTCAGACCCCGAAGCTGGAGCTGGGGGGGTTGAGTGATGGCTCCCCCACCCCCTCAAGCTCCACCTTTGAAAGGCCTGGTCTCACTCCATGCCTGGGGGAGAGATGCTACAGGGGCACAGACCTTTAGGGCCAGCAGGTCCGGGTCCACCCTTTATGGAACAGGGAAACTGAGGCTCCTGCTGGCCGGGCAACCGGTCCACGCTCACACCCTGGGGGCAGCAGAGCTGAGGAGAGGGAGGGGAGAGGTGCCACAGCGCATGTCCATGATGTATTTAAAAATACTTCTGCGTGAATTAATTTAAATTCTGATCTGCATACATATTTAGGGCTGGCTAATTAACATGTGAAATAAACCAGTTAATCCCCATCTGCAGGCCTCTCTCTCTGAGAATATGAGGAATGCGGCAGCGGTTTTTAAGGTGGGGGCGGGAGATGCTGTGTAAGCTCTGTTTGTGTGTGGGGGGCTGCTGAGGCAGGCTGGGGGGTACTCGGAGCCAGGGTCCCCACAAGGGCCCTCACCTTCCACAGCCCCTCAGAGCGGCCTGGCCTGGTGCGCAGTCAGGGCTGCTGACTGAGGCTCTCAGTCGGGATCCTCAGCAGCCAGGGCTACTTCAAATCCACTCCCCCCTGGGGGCCTATAGGCGGCTTGAACAGGGTGAGCCCTGGGCTGGGGACCCCGCACTTGTGGGAAGTGTGGGCTCCAGATATGCTGGCCTCTCCCTAGGGATGGAGAGCAGATGGACCCTAGAACTGGAACTGTTTCCACTCATCCATCCACCCATCCACCCATCCACCTATTCACCCACCCACCTATCCACCCATTCATCCATCCACCCACCCATCCATCCACCCATCCACCTATCCACCCATCTACCCATCCACCCATTCACCCACCCACCTATCGACCCATCCATCCATCCACCTACCCATCCATCCATCCACCCACCCATCCATCCATCCACCTACCCATCCATTCACCCACCTACCCATCCATCTATCCATCCATCCACCCACCCACCCATCCATCCATCCACTTACCCATACCCATCCATCCATCCACCTACCCATCCATCTATCCATCCATCCACTCACCCACCCACCCATCCACCCACCCACCCATCCACCCATCCACCCATCCATCCATTCATCCATCCATCCATCCATCCATCCATCCATCCATCCATCCACCTAGCCACCCATTCATCCATCCACCCACCCACAAACCCATCCATCAATCCATCCATCCATCTATCTATCCACCTACCCACCCACCCACCCATCCACCCATCCATCCACCCACCCACCCATCCACCCATCCATCCCCCCACCCCACTCCCACCCATCAATCCAGCCAGCAATGTTTCTGGACAGTTAACCAGGGAGTCAGAGATGACTGCGGCACGACTCCTGCCTCTAAGGAGCCGGTGGGAAGAGGGACTCCAGGGAGCCCAGCTGTGCCCACCCACCCGGAAGTGGAGCCAGGCGGCGGTGCAGGGGCTGCAGGGGCGGCTCTGGCAGGCCCTGCCTTGGGGACGGGATGATGCCCTCGGCTTAGGGCCCTTCCCCCATGAGGCCTGGGGATGAGCGGCATGGACAGCAGTGAGGAGGGAGGGAGTGGAAGCGGCCTCACTTGTCACAGCTCAGCAGGTACAGTCAGACTTAAAACGTCCCCGAAGAGCATCTGCTGAGAGGCAGGGGGTGAGCGGAATTATTTCCCCGGTAATTGGCGCGGAAGGCGCTGCAGACATCCTGGGGTCCGCATCAAAGAGCTCAGAGCCGCCGTCTGTCTCCGGAGGCCTCGGGCAGCTTGTCTGGGCTCCCCCTCCCCCGCCCACCAGCCTCCCCGCCACCTCTTCGCGGCACTGATGGGCGAGTGCCATGGGCAGACATGTCTCCTTGGCTTTCTGAGCGAGAGGCAGCGGGAGGGGGGAGGGCGGGGGAGGCCTGTGCGGGTCAGAGCCCTGGCTGGTGGCAGCTGCAGGGGAGGGACAGGGCACAGAGGCCTTCTCTGCGGGGATGGCTCCCCCAGGGCCTGGGCTGCGGGCACGCAGGTTTCCCTTCGGGCCCCCTCCCCTCCCCCGTGCGGAGCCTTTCCTGGGGGGGATGAGCAGCTGGAACTGCCTGGTCACACACATTTTCTAAACAGTTACACCTTTCTGTGTCTGTGCACACGAGGCTGTGTGTGTGTGTGAGTGTGTGTGTGAGAGTGTATGTGTGTGTGTGTGTGTGAGTGTGTGTGTGAGAGTGTATGTGTGTGTGTGTGAGTGTGTGTGTGTGAGTGTGTGTGTGTGTGTGTGTGCGCGAGTGTGCGAGTGTGTGTGTGTGTGTGTGAGTGTGTGTCATCTCCCTTTCCAGGGCTTCTCGGGGAGAGCGGGCGCCTCCCACAGCGGCCCTCCCCAGTTACCCTCTGCCGGAGGCTCTCCCTCCCAGCTGCGGAGTGCGGAGGGGGGGCCAGCCTGAGGGGAGGTCAGACAGGCGGGGGGGGGGGGGGGGCCAGCCTGAGGGGAGGTCAGACAGGCGGGGGGGGGGCAGCCTGAGGGGAGGTCAGACAGGCCATGGGGGGGGCAGCCTGAGGGGAGGTCAGACAGGCCGGGAGGCAGCCTGAGGGGAGGTCAGACAGGCCGAGGGGGCAGCCTGAGGGGAGGTCAGACAGGCCGAGGGGGCAGCCTGAGGGGAGGTCAGACAGGCCGAGGGGGCAGCCTGATGGGGGCTAAGACAGGCGGGGGGGGGGGGCGGCAGCCTGAGGGGAGGTCAGACAGGCCGAGGGGGCAGCCTGAGGGGAGGTCAGACAGGCCGAGGGGGCAGCCTGAGGGGAGGTCAGACAGGCGGGGGGGGGGGGGCAGCCTGTGGGGAGGTCAGACAGGCCGCGGGGCGGGGGGCAGCCTGAGGGGAGGTCAGACAGGCCGAGGGGGCAGCCTGAGGGGAGGTCAGACAGGCCGAGGGGGCAGCCTGAGGGGAGGTCAGACAGGCCGCCTGTCCTTCTGGCCGTGGCCTCCTTCCTGCAAGGGATCTGGTGGGGAGTGGGTCAGAGGGAGCCTCCGTGTTGTAAGGGGAAGGGTGGGCCCCACGCTGCTCCCTGGGCCGCTCCATCTCCCACCCCACCCCCAGGAGCTCTGGGGACAGAAGCAGAACTCTCTCCGGCCAGGCCTTCCATCCTGTAGGGCGTGACTAACGCAGAGCGGCCGCAGGCCAGCGTGAGGGCTGCGCCCGGGCTCCGGCCCCCGCAGGCGCAGAGCGTGGAGGTCTCTCCCGTCGGGCCTGACGGTGGACCTGGCCACACCCACAGCGTCTGCACCCCGACCGGCAGCCAGGCGGGAGGACGCCACGTCCTTCACAGGGCCCAGCGGGGAATGCAAACGCGGCCCTGGTTCAAAATGGTTGAGAATTCCAAGACAGCGACGGCACAGCACTGAGCTGAGCTCCTGCCCGCGGCCTTGCCCGGCCATGAGACCCTCCGCCCGCCCCAGTGCGGTCCCAGCCATCGGGGGAGCACCGAGGCCCTGGGCAGCTCATGTTCCCCGGCCATGAGCCAGGGGGGAGGGAGGGTGTCAGAGACACAAGACAGCCTCTGCTTTGGAAGGAAAGACAGAAATGGGAGCCACAGGGGTGTCTGTCTCAGAGGCGGGCGAGGGTCCCTAGAGTTTGCAGCAGGTGCTTGTCTCAACGAATGGTGGCCAGGCCGAAACCGGTTTGGCTCAGTGGATAGAGCGTCGGCCCGCGGACTGAAAGGTCCCGGGTTCGATTCCGGTCAAGGGCATGTACCTTGGTTGCAGGCACATCCCCGGTGAGGGGTGTGCAGGAGGCAGCTGGTCGACGTTTCTCTCTCATCGATGTTTCTAGCTCTCTGTCCCTCTCTCTGCCTCTCTGTAAAAAAAAAAAAAAAAAAAAATCCATAAAATCTATTTAAAAAAAATAATGGTGGCTAGTATGTTTATTACGTAGCAACACACCGCGGCTCGCACCGGCCTGGCTCAGGGGCGTGGAGGAGGCAGGGCCCCGGGCGGCCAGGGAGGAGCTGCCTGGATCCTCGGCGGACCCCCTCCTCGGGCAGCATCCCTCTCCATGGCCCACAGCGCCTGCCCTGGGGGGCAGCTCACCGAGAGACAGGAACAGCGATGCAGGCTCTGGGGACCCTGAAAAGCAGTGCCAGAGCGGTGTGCTCCTTCCTCGGGAAAGATGGCAGCCCCACCTTTGGGGGGGAAGTGGCTCTTACCTCTGGGCCTCTGGATGCGGTTGGTTCCGCCTCAGGAACAGCCGGGCAGCACGTCGGCCCGCGGAGAGACACGCAGCGGCAGGACTCCGACGGTCCCCTCGGCCCGCGGGCCGCGCGGTCTCTGCCTGCGGAGTCCTCCCCGTGGGGCCAGGGCAGGGAGGGCCTCCCAGGACGGGCAGGTGGAGTGCTCGCTCCAGGTCAGGGCCCTCCTGTGGTCTCATGAGCGGGAACGCCAGCATCCCCTGGGAACTCAGACGTGCACATCCGCGCCCACTGGCCTGGCTCCGCGGCTGAGTGTCCACCTATGAACTTGCCGGTCGTGGTTCGATTCCCGCTCAGGCACATGCCCGGGGGGTGCGCTCGGTCCCCGGGAGGGGGTGTGGAGGAGGCAGCTGATCCACGATTCTCTCTCATCGGTGATGTTTCTCTCTCTCTGAAATCAATCAACATATATTTTTAAACAATGCACATGCTCCGCCCCAGGGTTTATCCTGAGTGTGGTATGTATTTTCCGTGAGAAAATACCTCCTTGTTCGAATGTAACGTAGTAGGTAGTTTAAAACTGTCCTAGAGAGTTTATGACAGAGGGCGGCAATCCCCTGTCTCCCCATCCCCCAAGTCCCTCTCTAGGCCCCCTGAGCCACGGCTGCTGGTGTGTACCTTCATGTTGGCACCTCATGACGATTCTTGCTCTTTCAGTTTTATATGTTAATACTAGAGGCTCGATGCACGGAATTCCTGCAAGAGCAGGCCTTCCTTCCTCCGGCCAATGACACCGGCTTCCCTCTGGCACCGGGGACTCCTCTGAAAGGTCGTCCGGAAGGACGTCCAGTGTAACTAGCATACTACGCTTTTATTATTATAGATACCAGGATATACGGTAACATATCATGAAACCACACACGCTCTCCCCAGCAGAGCCACTGCTGTCTGCCTGGGAGCCCCTGGGCCCCCTCCTGGGCCGGATCGCCAGGGCCTGGGTCCCCGGGTTCTCTTTCCTGGGTGTCCCCCCAGTTTGGTTGGAGCGTGTCCTCTGGTAGCCGCCAGGAAGAGAAGGTGTGGGCGGCCCATTGGAAAAATAAACACCCACGTCTGGAACTGCCTTCCTTCTCCCGCCACTGAGACGGGCTGGCTGTCGATCTAGGTTAGCGACCATCCTCTCGGTTAGTGACCGAGAAGATGCTCCCCACCGTGTTCCAGCTGCAGAGTCTGCGGTGAGAACTTCAGTGCCGTTTTCATCTCCGATCCTTGGTATGGGACCTGTGTTTTTTTTCTTTTCGGAAGGTTTTTTGATTTTTTTTTTACCTTTTAGGATTTTTTATCCTGGTGTCCTGAACTTTTATGATAAGAAGGCTTGCTTTAATTCCTTAAACTTTTTATTTTGCAATATTTCAGTCATATAAAGATAACACAAATATAATAAATACAGGAGTAAGCAAAAGTAGGTTTACAGTTGTGAGTACACGTAACAATTTTTTATTTTTTAAATTGATTTTTTGAGCGAGAAAAAGGGAGAAAGAGAGGAACATTGATTGGTTGTTCGACTTATTGATGCATTCGTCGGTCGATTCCTGCATGTGCCCTGACCTAGGATCGAACCCTCAACCTTGGGGTATCGGGACAATGCCCTAACCAACTGAGCCACCCGACCAGGGCCAAACAGCGTTTATTCTTGTATTACCTATTACATTATCGTATTATTTCGCATTCAAACAGCGGTAAACCTACTTTTGTGCCCGCCCCTGTAAAACAGGTACAATATAATATGTACGTTACAGACCCACCTACTCGGCACATCGATTAAAGCTGAAAGCCCGCCTTAATTGCATGTCTTCTTCCCACTGTGTATCTGGAAATCTGTTGTTTATCCTCCGTGCGCATCTCTTTATCCTTCCACCGCACAGAATACATGGCGAAGTGTGACACTGTGTGTGTAACGATCGCTAAATAGACGGCGTCACGATGGCTTGCTTCTCTGCCGTCTGCTTCTGTGCTCGGCGTGTGAGTCACTGTGCCGTGTGGCCCCTGCTCGTCCCGCACGAAGGCCCGCTGCTTGGCTGTGTCAGGCATAGATCTGCTAGGAGCCTGAGCACGAAGCCGAGCACCGGGAGCTCGCCAGTAGCTCACTGCCGCCCTCCAGTAGCTGTCCGCCCGCTGCCCTGCCCTCCTGTAGCTCCCCCACCCCCCATAGCTCACTGCCCTGCCCTCCTGTAGCTCCCCCACCCCCCATAGCTCACTGCCCTGCCCTCCTGTAGCTCCCCCACCCCCCATAGCTCATTGCCCTGCTCTCCTGTAGCTCCCCCACCCCCCATAGCTCACTGCCCTGCCCTCCTGTAGCTCCCCCACCCCCCAGACCCCCTCATAGCCCGCTGCCTGCCCTCCTATAGCTCCCCCACCCCCATGCCCCCTCATAGCTCATTGCCCTGCTCTCCTGTAGCTCCCCCACCCCCATGCCTCCTCATAGCTCATTGCCCTGCTCTCCTGTAGCTCCCCCACACCCCATGCCCCCTCATAGCTCATTGCCCTGCTCTCCTGTAGCTCCCCCACCCCCATGCCCCCTCATAGCTCATTGCCCTGCCCTCCTGTACTCCCCCACCCCCATGCCCCCTCATAGCTCATTGCCCTGCCCTCCTGTACTCCCCCACCCCCATGCCCCCTCATAGCTCATTGCCCTGCCCTCCTGTACTCCCCCACCCCCATGCCCCCTCATAGCTCATTGCCCTGCCCTCCTGTACTCGCCCACCCCCATGCCCCCTCATAGCTCATTGCCCTGCTCTCCTGTAGCTCCCCCACCCCCATGCCCCCTCATAGCTCATTGCCCTGCCCTCCTGTACTCCCCCCACCCCCATGCCCCCTCATAGCTCATTGCCCTGCCCTCCTGTAGCTCCCCCACCCCATGCCCCCTCATAGCCCGCTGCCCTGCCCTCCTGTAGCTCCCCCACCTCCATACCCCCTCATAGCTCACTGCCCTGCCCTCCTGTAGCTCCCCCACCCCCCATGCCCCCTCATAGCTCACTGCCCTGCCCTCCTGTAGCTCCCCCACCCCACATAGCTCACTGCCCTGCCCTCCTGTAGCTCCCCCACCCCACATAGCTCACTGCCCTGCCCTCCTGTAGCTCCCCCACCCCCCATAGCTCACTGCCCTGCCCTCCTGTAGCTCCCCCACCCCCCATAGCTCCCTGCCCTGCCCTCCTGTAGCTCCCCCACCCCCCATAGCTCACTGCCCTGCCCTCCTGTAGCTCCCCCACCCCCATGCCCCCTCATAGCTCACTGCCCTGCCCTCCTGTAGCTCCCCCACCCCCCATGCCCCCTCATAGCTCACTGCCCTGCCCTCCTGTAGCTCCCCCACCCCATACCCCCTCATAGCTTGGTGCCCTGCCCTCCTGTAGCCCTCTGCCCCATCCTCCTGCTGATCCGTGACCTGGTTGTCACTCGGTTGGTCGTTATCAGTCGTTATGCGGTAAGGCATAACGACCACTTGCATGTTACATCTTTGTCAGAGAGGATTCTTCTGTCCCTGGTGTTTGGGCTGTTTCCACTTCTTGCTAACGACAAGGTCCTCTCCCAACATCCCAGGGCGATGGTTCTAGGTTCTGCCAGATCATTGGAGTCACCCGGGGAGCGTTAAAAACCCCGATGTCAGGGCTGCACCCCAAAGCGAGTAAATGAGAATCTCCAAAGGGGTGTGGGGGGTGTCCAGCCGGAGTGCTTGTATCACCCCAGGTGACCCACAGGAGCAGCCAGCACTGACAACGCTGCCCTAGAACCGCGCTACCCACAGCTGGTCCTCCAGCCAGCGCGGGGCGTCCCCTGGCCCCGACCTCTGACCTCTGACCTCCGGAGTGAGCGAGACCCGGGGAGGGGCAGCCCGCTGCGCTGCAGGCCACGCGCCTCTTCGCCCACCGGCGTCGCCCGCGGTGCCCGCCATGGCGCCCACACGGCTGTGGCTCCGCGTCCCTGTGCCCACTCTGCCAGCGCCTGGTGGGCCGTCTCCAGGCAGCGGGTCTCCCTCCGTCCCAGGACATCCTGGGGATCATTTCTTCGACTGTTTTCTCTCCTGTGTTTCGTTTCTTGGTTTGAGATTTCTCTTAGCCGGACGTGGGACCTTCTGCACGGCTCTTTCCTTTGGATGGTCCGATTTTCTTCTCCTGCCTTCACATCTTTGTTTTTGTGTCTTATGTACGGGGGGTTTTCTCTCGTCTTCCATCCTCCTAGCGCGTTTGTAAGTTGGTGCTATTGCATTGTGCTCCGAAGAGCTTTAGAAGGAACCCTTCCCTGGTTCCCGGTGACCATCTGCAGAGGCTGTGCGTCACCCCGTCTGCCCGTGCCCCGGGGCCTGTGATTTGGGTGCTGGTTCTGGCCAGGTGTCGGTGCCCTGCTGTTCCCGGCTGAGGGCAGCGCCGCAAAGCTAACGGGAGCTCGGCTTCCGGGCAGGGCCAGTGCCGGGGCCTCACTGGGGTGGCGGGAGGAGACGGGGACTCGCCAATGCCAGGCTCTGTCCAGCTTTAACCCTTTGGTCAGTGTCCCCGAGAGAACCGTCCACAGCGTCCTGCCTGGGCGGAGGGTGTGGTGTTAGCGGGGAAGGGCTGAGGGTCTCCCCGATCATCACTGTCTTCTACGAGGGTCCGGGAGTGGCAGGGCCCTGCGGGCTGGGAGCGGGGACTGGGGATCTAACCATGCCTCCCACGCAGCACTGTTTGCACAGCACCCTGAGCTGCCGCCTGAGGGCCCCTGGCCCCGCCAGCTCCGAGCCTTCGGGGGATGCTGCATAGGAAGGGGCTCGGGCTCGGCTGGCTTTCTCACACAGCCGTCTTGGGGAGCCGCGACAGCGGGCGTGTACGAGGGATGCGCATCGATTGTGGTCTCCATCAACACACGGCCCAGTGCAAACCCTAATCTTTATTTGTATTCCGAAGCATAACTGTCACAGGGGGCAGTGGTGGGGGGCCGGGGGCCTGGGGAGGGAACAGGGGGGGCAGGAGGGAGGGAGGGAGGGTACAGACAACACCCACGCACACAGACACTCTCTCACTCTCTCTCTCTCTCTCTCTCTCTTCGGGAAGGGTTTTCCAGAAGCATCTGCCCGTGCTTTGAATTAAGTATGTTTCACGCCAAAGCGAACTGACTGAGGAGTTGAGAATTAATGGCTTCGGGAGCCGGGGCCCAGCTGGGGAGCGGCTGGAGGCTGCTCTTCAGGGAGCGACTTCTCAGTCTTCACCAGAGCCCTTCGCAGCTCCGCGGGGGAGGGAGGGGCTGGGAGCACGGTGTGTGTGTGTGTGTGTGTGTGTGTGTGTGGTGGTGGTGGTGGGGGAGAGGGGGAGCCGAGGAGGGGTTCCGGGAAACCACAGTGCCAGCTCCCAACAGAAGCTCCGGGCCCCCCTGGGCGAGGGGCGGGTGCTACTCCCCCCCGGGGCCCAGCAGAGGGAAAGGGGGGCCTCACTCACCCCCCCTGCTCTGGCCTCCCTCACCCCCGTGCTCTGGGCTCGGGGCTGGTCTCAGGGCCCAGCTCAGCTCTGGAGGGTAAGGCTCAGGGCTGGGCTTCTCCCCTGGAGACCCGAAGAGGAAGCCCCTGGGACCCCGGAAACTGCAGTGCACGCGGGGGCCCACAGGGGGCGACGGCCCATCCAGCCCAGTCCAAGGCCAGAGCAGCTGGAAATAGCCGCGGGGGGGGGGGGGGGGGAGGGGGGGGAGGACAATAAATAAAGGTCAGGCTGAGTGAGATGTGGGGGGGGGGGCTCCCAGAGGAAAGGGGCGGAAAGGCACCGAGTGGGAGGAGCAGACTCGGCCCCAAACACTGGCTGGCTGAGTCAGAGGTCACGTCAGTCCGAGGGGGGCTGTGTGGCCTCCGGGCTGTCAGGAGGAGCCGCAGGGTCTGGCTCCAGCGCGGGCGCTGGGTCTCTCACTCTTCTTTCGCCGGAAAGCCTGCCCACGCCACGCAGGCCCGGCGAGGGCTCCTGGCCACGTCAGCAGCGGGGACCCGGCCAGGCGGGCCTTTTGCCTTCGGGGAGAGAGGAGAGGCCGCTGTGGGGCCAGCAGAGGCAGAGCTCCTCTGGGGAAGACACGGAGGTGACGCAGGTGCTGGAACAGCCCCCGGGGGCCCCCTGTGTGAACGGCCTGTGGCTGCCGGCTTGGGGGGCGGGGGGTGGGGGGCGGGGGAGGTTGGGGGGCTGATGCCGTCTCCTCCCTGCGCTTCAGTGTGTCCATGGCAACCCGGGTGGTCAGCACGGAGACCTTCGGACCCAGAGGAGCAAATGGACACGGGAACCACACCTCCCTCCAGGCCGGCCCTTCTCCAAGGCCTCAGGCCCCGGACACCCCCTGCGCTGGCCGCACAGCCCCCCATGTTTCCCTGGGCAGTTCCCAAGACCTCGCAGGGTGCACACTGCGCGTGGAGCCTGCGTTTCACCTCCTCCCCCACCCTAAGAGGGGCCCGATGGGGTCCCCACGTTCGCAACAGTGGAACTGGGCACAGAGAGACCAGACATGAGGCTGAACCGGACCGAACTGCCGACATTCGACGCCTTTTGATCTACAAAAAGGCAGTTTCACGTGGCTCAGCCCAATGGTTTGCCCCGGTCCACGTGGCTGAGTGGCGGGGCTGGGCCGAGAACTCGGGCTCGGTTCCAAACTGCCCCCGTGGAGGGTCTCAGGAGGCCAGAGGGCGCGGGAGGGCCACTTCCTGGCCACGTCGGCCGCGGCTCCCGGCCCTCAGGCCGCCCAGCTGCCGCCTCTCTCGGGAAGCGGAGGCCGAGGACTGCCCCCACACTGGGCACACGATGGGGCCTGGTGAGGATGGGGTGGCCTGGAGCATAGCAGGTGCTACCGAAACGGGAGCTACAGCGGCTGCCCTGGAGCTGGGGAAATGCAAGACCACACGTTTTATAAAGCTGAGACTGTAACAACCGTTGCTAGCCTCTCTGAGGATGGATGTGGGGGATGGTCTCCATGATGAACTTGGGGTTCCTCTCTGTTCGCTGCAGGCGGGGTGGGGCCTGGCACCTCGGTTCCCGCAGAGCCGGCCCCGAGCTCAGTAAACACACAGAATTGAAAACCTCGCTGACTCCGTTCCAGGTTTGGGGGCCCGAGGAGGAGAGGAGAGGGGCCCTGGGGGAGGGGGGCCGAGGAGGGAGAGGTCGTGGGGGGCAGAAGCGGCTGGGTACTCACTGGGGCCCTTAGGGTCCGGCCAGGGTGGGGTGCCCCTCTGTGGGTCTGCAGAGCCGGTCCCGGGCTCGCTGGCCAGGCTGCTCTGGCTCCCCGACAGGCGGCTGGGTGGGGGGGTGAGCTCCATCTTGGGGTGCTCCACGCTGCCACCTGCAAGAGACCGTGTGTGAGCGCGCGTGGCTCCGTGCTGGGCCCTCTGGACCTTAAACCGAGGCAGGGAGCACCTCAGCCTGGAGCGAGCCGATGGACAGCTTCTCGTATGGCTCTGAGGTGGGCGTCCAGGGGCCTGCCTGCCCGGGCCCCTTACCCTGCAGGGCACGGCCCAACCCTGCGGCCACTGCTGATGGGCCCACCACATGCAAAGGCCACCGAATGGGCCTGCAGGCGGCTGCCCAGAGGAACCAACATGGAAGTCCACAACCAGGAGGGATCCCTCTTGCCTCAAAGACCGAGGAGGAGGGTTTACATCTCAGCGAACCGGTGGTCCCCACTGTTGCCTTTATAACTCAAGGAGCCTCAGCTATGGCCAAGGGAGCCGGCTGGGCCTGTGCCACGTACTCGGTCTTTTCCTGCCCACTGGCCCCACGGCCATCGCGGGGGGTGGCGGGAAGGGAGGGGACAAGAGCTCGGGTGGGGGGAGGAGAGGGGCGGGTAGAACCTGCCCTGGAAACCGAGGCGGCAGTCAGCTCCCTTCACTCTCTCCGGAGACAGAACCTCTAGCCCCAGGTGCCCAAGAGGGGCCTCGTTCAGGGTGAGTTTTCATCTCTTGTGTCACCTTCCCTGGTGGGCGCTGGCCGCGCAGAGAGCTGCGGGGGAGGCTCTGAGCCACGCGGGGCTCTGTGGGAAGCGTATCACGATCGCCGAGTCACGCCCGCCACGGGCACGGGAGAGGAGGTGCGAGCCCGCGTGCTGGCATGTGGCATCTCGATGGAGCCCGAACTGTGGTCCCAGCAGGATTCCTTCCCCACGGGCTCTGGCAGTCCCCAGCCCCCTCCCGGGGCAGCGGGCGGAGGGGGGGCAGCAGGCGGAGTTGGGGGGGCAGCAGGCAGAGGGGGGGCAGCAGGCGGAGGGGGGGCAGCAGGCGGAGGGGGGGGCAGCAGGCAGGGGGGGCAGCGGGCGGAGGGGGGCAGCGGGTGGAGGGGGGGCAGCAGGCGGGGGGGCAGCAGGCGGGGGGGGGCAGCGGGCGGAGGGGGTGCGGCAGCGGGCGGAGGGGGGGGCAGCAGGCGGGGGTGGGGGGCAGCGGGTGAAGGGGGGGCAGCGGGCGGAGGGGGGCAGCGGGCGGAGGGGGGGCAGCGGGCGGAGGGGGGGCAGCGGGCGGAGGGGGGAGCAGCAGGCGGGGGGGGCAGCAGGTGGAGGGGGGAGCAGCAGGCGGGGGTGGGGGGCAGCGGGTGAAGGGGGAGCAGCGGGCGGAGGCACTGAGCTCCCCCGTGGGGCAGTAAGGAAGCGTCTTAGGCACTGAAACCGGCCTTGGGCACCGCCCTCAGAGATCCCAGCTCTAACCTCTGGAATGATTCTGAACGGAGCCGCCCTGCTCCCAGGAAGGCCCCTCGTGTGTTAAAAGGAGGGAAAATGGCCCCCGGGCCCTGTCTGCACCGGCCCCCAGACCCCAGTGACTTCTTTCAAACACCATGTCCCAGAGGGGAGCTCACAGGGGAGAAACTCAGAGGGAGCTGCGGAGGCCGCCTGCTGCCGCCATCCGGGCTAGCTAGCAGGAAACAGGCCCAGAGGCCACGGCGTGTGTCTGGGGTCCCACCGCAGCCCCACGGCAGAGCGGAGCGACACCGGAGCACGCTGTCCTGACCGTCAGGGCCTCCTCTCATTGGGAGGCTCCCAGGGCAGCCAGGGGTGCGGGCCGAGGTCAGCTAGAGGTCAGGGCAGCCACTGGACCCGCCTCCCCGCCCCCCGGATATACAGCTGAGCCTCCTCTCTGCTGTGCTCTTCAGCGGTGCTAAGGCTCGGGCTCCTAGCCGTCCCGCCCTGGGCCCACGTCTCAGAAGCCCCGACCCGGAGCGGCCCCGCGGACGCCCGCTGGGGGCAGAGGCCAGGGGAGCGGCAGAGCCCCCTGCGCCCGGGGCTTCGGGAGCCAGCACACGCCCCCCACACTCACCTGGTTCCCCCCGGGACCTGCCGCCGTTCAGGTCCCTGAGCCCCGGCGGCGGGAGTCTGTCCTCCAGGCTGGAGGAGCTGAGATCCGAGTCGCTGTCGCTGTCGCTGGAAACCACTGGAAGGACAGACAGCGGCAGGGAGGTCACCGCGACGGGCCCCCGCCAGCAGGCACGCTGCACGGAGCGGGCGGGGCCGCCCCTCCTGCCGGGACCCAAGGCACAGGCCCTCCGAGGGCCGTGGGCCTGGGACACGGGAAGAGGGGCCGGGGATGGGGCCGGTGGGCTGCTCCCTCTGCCAGACAAGGAGGGCTCACCGGGCCAGCCGTCCCACACGCACCCTCTCCCTGCGGTGGGCGCCAACTGCCCTCCGGTGAAGGCACAGCCGCCCCCAGCCTTGCCCCCGGCCACGAGGCAGTGCTCGTAGTCATGGCAACGCCAGCCCCCACGGACCCTCACAGAACACGCCAGGCACCTGACACACGCTAACCCACGGAAGCCAGACAGAACACGGCATCACCCCCGTTTTACAGGCCAGGACACGGAGGCACCCGCCGAAGGGCGTGAGCGGAGGAGCCAGGATGTCCGCCCTGGCAGTCCGGCCCCACAGCCCGCGATCCCGGCCACTCCGATTCCAGGGAGGACGGAACGGGGAGCCGGCCGCCGCCTGGGCTCGCGTCCCAGCCCACCGGTCACTAACTCTCCCCGGGGGCTCGTGGGTGCAGAAGGGAGCCGGCGGAGGGGCTGGGCTCCCAGGTCTCGGAGAGGAGCACGCCCTCCCAGGGAGCAGCCCCCGCGGGAGGCAACCCCTTTTCTGGACCGAACGGGACGTGTTTGGCTGGTTCGCTACCGGGGGAGTCACACTGCAGGGCGCGTTCGTGTGGGAACACGCATTCTGTTTGAGTTTTAGGCATAGCAATGCACACCCACGTGCCAGGCTTCGGATGGGGAGTTTGGGTGCTCCTTCGGGGCTGGGCGCACACGGTCTTTCACGGCTACTCTGCACGCGTGCCGAGCTGTGATCCCCAGGTTCAGAGTCCGCCCGTCAGAGCAGAGCACAGAGGCCGGGCAGACGGCCCTCCCTGCCCGGTCCCTTCTCCCGCCGGCCGCCGCGGTCCTGCCCACATCTCATCCCATCGCTATTTTTAAGCGACTGGCTCCTCTCAAGGCTCCTCTCAAGGCTTCCCAAGGCCCCGGCTTTTATGAGACAACTGTTTGTGTGTGTGTTTGTGTGTGTGTGTTTTTCTCCGACTCGTTTTCATCGATTTACATAACATTTCATTAGATGATGTCGTTTTAGCAAGTACAACGGTGCAGGAAGGCCTGGGGCTGCAGGGCAGCGGCGCTCCCAGGCGACTAACTCAGCGGAGGGGGTGTGTTTACTCCAGGGAATGCAAGATGCCGGCCAGGAGGGAGGCCCGGAGGGGCTGAGCTCTTTCTGCCAGGCACGGTGCTGGCTCCCTAGCGGGCATCAGCGTAGCCAGCCCGCCAGACAGCCACGGGGACCCAGGCGGTGGGAGATGGGATCGGAAACAACATGGATCTACACCGAGGAGGGCCAGGCGGTTTCCTGCGTTAACACCGGCGGGAGGGGCGCCCGGTCCGGTGGGGAGGCCCGCGGCGGCCCCGGAGGGGAGACGGCAGGACCCGGGCCACGTGGCTGCCACCTGGATCCGGAGCTTTCTGGAAAGCCTTTGTGCCGTCAGCCTGTGTCACCTGCCAGCGAACGGGAGGCACAGGCCACGGACCGAGCCACCAGGGAGCGGGAGCTGACCGACCATTTCAGCTCTAGGAGATTCTCAACCTGGTGCTTCCAGAGCAGAGAGGCCGGCACACAGTAGGTGCTTTGTGAAGCTCCGATGACCCATCAGCACTTCTTCCTCCCTCATCCCCACGTCCTGACAGTTTCACCTCCTAAATGGTCCTGGGATCAATGCTGAGCTCGGAGCCTCATGGTCTCCAGCCTGGATTCCTGGGATAACGCCCCCCCTCACCCCCCCGCACCGGCCCCCCTGCAGGCCCCTCCCCCCCATCCCCCTGCACAGCCGGGATGCTCCAGTCAACACACACAAGTCCTAGCGAGCCCTCTTCCAAGACTCCTCACCATCGGCAGGTCCGAGCCCAGGCTCCTGACCGTTGCCCACTTGTCCAATCTCACCCCACACAGCGTGCTCTCTGCCCCCCGGGCTCCGCCAGCCGCACCGGCTCGGAGCTCCGGCCAAACTGCCAGTGAGTGGCTCCCGGGGCGACCCACTCCCCTCTGCCCAGGGTGCCTGCCGGTCGCGTTTCTCCTGGCTCAGACGGACACCACCTCCTCCAGGAAGCCCCACCCACCACCGTGCCCGGCTCCTGAACGCCTGTGCGTGCTGCAGCGACACCAGCCACGTCTGCGGCACGCGTCTATGCGGCCTTTCCCCTGCAGAACTGAGGCTCCCGCGGGCCGCGGCCAGATCACACCCCGCATCAGGCTGCCGTGCTTCTCCCTCCGCAGAGCCTGACCCCGGTGGGTGGAGCTAGAGTGGTGCTAACCTGCGTGTCCCAGCGGGCCCTTCCCTGTCTGCTCAAGGATGCAGCCTTTTCTGCCCTGTTTCTCCTCTCCCCCCCCGCCCCTGCCCTCAAGGAGGGCATCTTGGGCCTTTGTGATACAGAATCAAGAGGAGACAGGGCCCGGGAGAGGGGCGGGGGAAGCAGTCCATAGGCCCTCCCATGGTATTTGGGAAAAGCCAGGAAAGGCCTGTCTTCCTTTGCCATTGCTTTTCAGTCCTGGGCTGGGTTTCTCCGATAGCAATCCCACGGAGACCGGACTTCGTTGGTGTTGGCTCTGTAAGCATTTCAAGCATCTTTAACTCACTCACTGACTACACACCCACCCTGCGGGTCCCCTGACACGGAGGCCCCGGCCTCTGACGGGGAAAAGGCCCAGAGGGGAACCCTGGCCAAAGGGCCCGATTCTGATTTTTTAAAATATCTGCGGCTCCCCCTGCCCGAGAGGCTTAAGGACCGTTGAGTCACCCTGTCTGGCCCGGAGGGCCCCACCTCTCCCGGGCCCGACACGCAGGCGCTCCATAAGCCCGGGGCAGGGGGACACGGGGCTCCATGGCGTTAAAATAATGCCAGGATCCTCCGGTGCTCCTGGGCAGATGCCAAAAAAGCACCAAATACCACTAACTGGGAAGAGACCACGGGAAAGGCTGTCCCAGGCCCCGGGTGACGGCGGCAAGCTCACAGGTCCCATGTCCTCCCCTCCTCCCCCGTCATCGGTCGCACTGGTCACGGCACTGCGTGGGGAACAGCGTTGGACTGGGAATGGGTGTGGGTGTAAATCACAGGAAGACTGTGTCGGGCTAACAGGGGAGCAGTGTTTGCTGTGGGGGTATGTCCTGTCCAAAGCACCACCCCCGGAGGTGGGTGTGGGTACACAAGGCTTGGAAAAATTACGGCCTCCTCATGTTCCAGTCCATGGGCTCATTCTTCGTCTCCTCTTATGGACCCCAGAGGGCTGCAGACGGGGACGGGGCGGAGGGCCCCCCAGGACGGTGAGCTCACAAAGGCGTCAGGAGCAGGGAGGCAGCCGGCTGACAGGACCCGTTCCCTCCGGACGATCCCGCCCTGGCCTAGGCACCCTCGCTCATTGTCTGGGGCCGCCAGCCGGCCGGGCTCAGCCTTCGTGAAGCCCAAGCCTTGGCTCATTTGCCATGCGATGGCTGTCAGGGCCCGTTGTCCCCGCACAGCAGCTGCTATCGTAAATCTCCCGGGTCTATTAACAAAGCGTTTAGGCTCATAAATCTTTTGGCCCTTGCTCCTCCATCCTCAACAAAACACTCTGTGTGTCTGCAGGCTGATTCCTCCCTCCCCGCCCCTTCTCCAATTCCCCAAAGGTTGAGTCTAGGATGGCTGGGTGATGGATGCTTATGTTCTGCCCACGCCTGATTCTTCAGATCGGAGACGGGAAAACACCGGGAGGAAGACGGGCGGGAGCTTCCCCCGGAGGCACCGCCAAACGGACTCAGCCGGGGCTCTGCCGGGAGGCAGGGAGGACGGAGGGCCTGCCCCTCCGGGGGCCCGAGCCCCTGGACCACTTGCTGGGGGACCTGACACATCCCCAGGATTTTCCCATCATGCCTTGGGAGGGCTGTCTGCTGCTGAGGATGAAAACCAGCACCAGCCATGCTCACTTCTCTGGGGAGAGGCCAGCTTCCCCCACCCCCCACCCCCCACTCTTGGATGGATTTGCAATTTGACTATCACCATGGAAACTCAGAGTTTTGGCACATGAAGGTGGTGGGGGGAAGTCCTCCTTTTTGGAAAGTCTTTCCAGACTGCCTGAGAGGACAGGTGTGGCAGATGCTGTGGGTGCAGGGGAGACACGTGCCCGGGCCGGTCCAGGAGACTGGCGGGACATCGGCTCAGCCTCCCTTGGGGTTTGGGGACCTGCTTCCTGGCTCTGCTCTGCCCCCACCCCTCTTTGTGACCCGAGCACCCCCAGGGTCCCCTCATACACCCCAAAAGAGGCAGATCCGGACAGCGACTCTGGGCCTGAGTTCCAGGACTCATCTTCAGGCCGGTTTTGTTCAAGGTGGAGGGACCTCAAATCCCCTCTCTAGCTGAGAGGCGGGGAGACGCGACGTGTGGGCCACCCCGCCCCCCCCCCGAAGCCTGGCACAGGGACCCCCGCCCGCCTGGCACAGGGCCCGTCGGCCGGCCGCCTGCGAGCTCGGGAGGGAGGCCCTTGCGAGCGGCTGCTGCTCGGCATGGAGGCCCCCACACCTCAGAAATTATGGGAATTAGAGAGGAAGAGAGATATTTTCAGCAAACATTCTGCCGAGGCAAAGCAGATGGTGGAAAATTTTGCATACTAAAAACAACGCTTTTTTTTTTTTTAACGTATAGGAAAGATAATAAGGCCCCGGGGAGCGCACAGAGATCCCCAATTAGCCTCCCAGCCCCCCAGGCTGGCACTGCGGCGGACAAGGCCCCAGAGCTGACTCCACAGAGACCGGGAGGGCCGGGCCTGCAGCCGAAACCCTCCCCAGACGCTGGCACGTCTGGGCTCCCTTTGGTGGCAGCGAAAGGGAGGTGCGGGGTGGCGAAGAGGCACTGGCTGAGTCAGCCCCGCTCCGTCCTGGCTCTGCCGCCTCCCGCCTGGGTCATTCGGGGCCAGTCTCCTCACCTCTCTGTGCACCGTGGTGAGATGGGGCAGAGGGGTCCCTTTGGGTGCTGTGAGCTTTGAAAGAGGCCACACAGGCACCCTCCGGCACTTAGTAGGCGTTCATAAACCGGAGCTATTTTACCCGAGGGGCATGCTGAGCGCACAGCCCGCACCTGTCCACACAGGGCTGGGGAGGGGGGGTCACTGTATCCGGAGCCCGGGCCAGCCTCACAGGGGCGGGCTCACACTTTCCCGGGAGCGTGTCTCCCCAGGCTGTGCCTCACAGGACGCCGAGGGCTCCGGACGCCTCCAAAGGCCATTTGGAGGCCGAGCTGGGACTCGAACCCAGGCCTCTCTCCCTCGCTGGAATCCTGCTCTTCCCTCCGCAGCTGGTACGCAGGGCACCCGCGGTCCAGCCGCACCCGAATGGCCCTGCTCCCTCCGGGGTCCTCCCCGCCAGGCAGGCCGGCTCATTCTCTGTCTAACCCCCTCTCCCCCACCCCACATGTCCTTTGCCCAGGGTTTCTCTCTGGGCTTTTTCCCGGCAGAGGCAGGGGCCTCCGTGTGGGAGAGAAAGACTCCTGTTCACTCCCAACATCGAGGGTTCCAGTCTGCTCTGCCCTGGACGGACGCTCCGGGAAAACACTTTCAGCTCTTTGAACCTCAGTCTTCTCATCTGAGAAATGGAGACAATAACAACTCCCAATAGAGTACGATCAAGGAGGACAGAGGGCACTGTGTCCTTAAAAGGCTACATAAGCCTATAGCTTTACATATATATATATATATATATATGTTTTAAATATATTTTATTGATTTTTTTACAGAGAGGAAGGGAGAGGGATAGAGAGTTAGAAACATCGATGAGAGAGAAACATCGATCAGCTGCCTCCTGCACACCTCCTACCGGGGATGTGCCCGCAACCACGGTACATGCCCTTGACTGGAATCGAACCTGGGACCTTTCAGTCCGCAGGCTGACGCTCTATCCACTGAGCCAAACTGGTTCCGGCAAATTTTACATATATTTTAATCCTCCCCCAAGGATATGATCTTCCTGACTTTAGAGAGAGAGGAAGGGAGAGAGAGAGAAACATGGATCGGTTGCCTCCCGTACGCACGCACACCAGGGATCAAACCTACACCTTAGCTCTGCGCCCTAATCAGGAACCCACCCCGCACCCTTTCCGGTGCTTGCGATGATATTTAAAAAATCTGAGTCCACTTCATCCTCCAGGGACCCGTCTGATGGCGCCTCCCTCGACTGCAGAGTCTCTCCAGCCCAGGCATCAGGGGGGACAGGCCTCCTTCGCCCTCCCCACGACGCCGCCTGGCACTGAACTTCCTTTCCCACAGTGCCCGCCGTGACCTCCCGCCTGCTCCTGGCACTCCTGGAGGGCGTGGCCACATCTCAATGGGCATCTGGCTCCCTCCCTCGGCCCCGGCGCTGGCCCAGGCGCTGGCCCGGCGGCACTCGGTGGGACTCAGACTCGCTGACGGCGCTCTGGCAGCCCTCCCCGGGAGAGGAGACGGGAGGGCTGGACGGTGGTCAGCGCGGCGGGGGCCAGCCCGCTCCGTCTCCAGCAGGGCCGGCCCATCCCCCAGCAGGCGCCTCCCCGGCCTCCCTCGGAAGGACACTCCGATGGGACCGCAGGCAGCTGGTGGCCTCGGCCTGAGCCGGGGACCGCGGATGGGGGCGGGGCCGTCGGAGGCCAGTTGCCATGGACACGGGATGAGTGGGGCCTGGGGGGCGGGGAGAGCACTGTGCACAGAGCGCCCGCGGGCCCTGCCGGGGGAGCGGGCGCTTCCTTTGTGTTGGAAACTGGCTTCAGGGCCCCGGACGAGAAAGTGGCCCCCAAGCGGGGGTCCTGTCCCTGTAGAAACGGGCCAGGTGGTGGCCAGGGAGGCTGAGAGCCTCCCTCCCTGCCTGGCCACCCTGAGCCTCACTGCTGTGTCTGTGAGGTGGGGATGGGGAAGGGGGGGGATGGGCTGGGGACATGGGGAGCCCTCCTTCCTTGCTCCCCTCCCAGGCTGTCACAGGGGACGGCTGCAGGGTCAGCCCAGACCAGGCTGGGAATTAAGAGCTGCAGAGCGGAGGGTTCTCTGTGCTTGTTTGTTCACCCACCATTGATTTTAATTAGCTCCCTCCTTCGGGCTCCCAGACAGGAGGCACCGGATAATGAAGACAAATCCCCGAATCAATAGCGATGTGGTCGCGGGCCCCAAACCCCCGTGGCCCTGCCCTTGCTCGCGGGCAGGACGAGAGATGGACGGGCAGGCGCGGGATAAGAATAGATCCTCTCAGAGGGAACGTCCTAGTCGGAAGGAGAGCTGCCAGGGTTCGGGGAGAGGCGGAGTCCGGGAGGGCTTCCCGGAAGAGGCGGGATTGAAGGATGGGCTTGATTTATAGGGCGAAATGCTGGCGCTGGTGAGGGCCCGGTGTCTCTGACAGAGAACAGGAAAAGCAACAGCCAGGGGTGGGCTTCTCTGGGGCCGGACAGGCCTGCTGACTCGAGAGCAGGGCTCCCGGCGCAGGCCCTGGCGGGACGGGGGGCCAGTCCGGCTCAGTGTGCTCTGTGCCGTCTCTCTCCGGCAGAGCACTGCTCTGGCGGAGGCAGAGGCGAAGCCGGCAATGCACCCCCGGCTCCCCCTCTGCTGGGTGCAAAGCGTGTTTTATTTCCTCCTCTACGTCAGTTCTCTCCCCTTCCTTCTGCCCCTGTGTCTATGTCTTGTCTCTTGCCGATTTTTTTTTTTTTTTTTAATTCTGCCTTTGCGTCTCCAGTCTTATGTTCCCTGGGGTGTGTCTGGGTGCCTCCGTGAGTTCTGAAACATGGGTCGGTGTCTCTGGGTCCCTCTTTCTCTCCGTCTCTGGCTTCCTCTCCCTGCCTCTCGGTCTGTGTGTCTCTGTCTTGCCCCCCACCCCCCAGGCCTCTCTGTCACATGCCTTCGGGGTCTGGCTTCCTTGTCCTCCGGGTTTGTCCCTGAGGCTCCCTCCTGGGGTGGAATGTCCGTCCCGCTCGGGCCTGTGGGTGTGGGAATGGGCAGCCGGGGTCTGCCTGGCCCCAGGGCCGAGGGCCGAGGCGGCAGCCCTCCCTCCGGCAGGAAGGGCAGCGGGAACAGGGACCGCCCGCCTCGGCTGCGGCTCCCGGACCGGCCATGGGAAATTAGTGGGAAACCGGCGAGGCCCCCCTGAGGGCCTGCGCCTCGATTGATGGCCCGGGAGGCGGCTGAGCTGAGTGGAGCCACACCGCTCTCCTGAGGCTGTAGGGGAGGCAGACGGACAGGCCAGGCGGTGGGGTTCATTCACTTCACCCTCCGGGGCCGCGAAGGCTGAGGGCGGAATGGAGCCGTAGGTTTCCTGGTGAGACAGGTGAGCGGCCGGAGGCTGTGCCCTCGGCCCGGGGCGGAGCCCGGCACAGGCCTGCGCAGAAGCCAGAGGCCGCCTGGGGATGGGGTGGGGGGAGCTGGGCCCTGCTTTCCCACTGCAGCTCAGACCGGGGGCGAGGAGCCCCCCGGCCTCCGGACCTCGGCAGCTGGAATCAGCCCACTGGCCGAGGCTGTCACCGGGTTTGGACAAATCCGAAGCGACAGCCGCGGCCCTGGCCTCTGGTGTGGTTAATGAGGCCCCTGCTGCTCCTGGGACAGGAATTCCCAACAGCCGAGACGGGCGGGGGCCGCTGGGGGCGGGGGGCTCCTGGGAGGGGGGCTGCTGGGGGCGGGGGGGCTCCTGGGAGGGGGGCCGCTGGGGGAGGGGGGCTCCTGGGAGGGGGGCCGCTGGGGGCGGGGGGCCGCTGGGGGGGGGGGGGCCGCTGGGGGCGGGGGGGGCTGCTGGGGGCGGGGGGCCCCTGGGAGCGTGGGGGGCCGCTGGGAGGGGGGCCGCTGGGGACGGGGGGGGCTGCTGGGGGCGGGGGGGCTGCTGGGGACGGGGGGGCTGCTGGGGGCAGGGGGGCTGCTGGGGGCAGGGGGGCTGCTGGGGGCGGGGGGGCTGCTGGGGGCAGGGGGGCTGCTGGGGGCAGGGGGGCTGCTGGGGGCAGGGACGGGGAGCGCAGGCAGCTGCCTGGAGCCCGGGCTTTGGTCTGGGTGGCCCCTCCTTCACACCCACCAGCCCGGGGCGAGTGTCTGGCTCCCCCAGAGCCCGGAGGCCCGGGCTTCTCCCTCAAAGCACGCTGCACGGAGGCGGCCAGGCCTTACTCCTGGGGCGCGGGGAGGGGCAGTTTCCTGAAGCTGTCCACGCCAAGACGCCAGTGTGAGCTATTTGGCCTGTCATGCCTCAGTTTCCCCTTTCATAAAGCGGGACAACAGTCTGCCCCCTCCCACAGGCCCTCAGGGGATCACCGGAAATAGCAGATGCCCCCCACCTGGGACAGCCCTCACCTAGCCGCCCTGGGATCCACGCAGCTGCTTTATTTGCTGTTCTGATTTATTATTATTATTTTGTTGTTAATCCTCACCTAAGAATTTTTTTAATTGATTTTTTTAACTTAATTTTTTTTTTTTAGAAAGGAAGTGGAAGGGATGGGGAGAGACACACAGAAACATCAGCATGAGAGAGACACATCGGCTGGTTGCCTCCCGCACACACTCCGACCGGGGCCGGGGGGCGAGTCTGCACCTGAGGTGCGAGGTACTACGTGCCCTTGACCGGAATCGAACCCGATACCCTTCAGTCCGTGGGCCGACGCTCTACCCACTGAGCCAAACCGGCGAGGGCGGGTGTTGCTGTTTTGAGTTGGCCGCTCGGCCCTGGGGCCGCCCTCACCTGCACAGACCAGAGCCGACGGCGCCCAGGCCTCAGCGGGCCTGCGGGAAGGCAGTCCGCGGAGACCAGGACCGGGAAGCCCAAGGCCCGCGCTCACCCCGGGGCCCACGGTGGGCTGGGGCCCCCCCTGCCCTCCTCCTGCCCCTGGAGGGCTGGGCGGCACTCGGCCCCCTAACGACGGCGGAGCCACAGGGAGGGCCGACTGTGACTTTTGGGTCATTTCCTCCCCGGACCCGCGCGGCCGACCTGCAGCGCGAAGGCCCGGGCCAGTGGTGGCAGGGCCACGCCCGGCGGTCCAGTCTGGACACACGCACCCTCCGCAGAGTCACTCCCCCTCCCCCTCCAACACGTCTCCGTGTGTGGACATGGTGGTTTCTATTATATATAATACACACACACACACACACACACACGCACGTATATAAATCTCAGGTACGTCCACTCCCCAGGTTCTAGAACCCACACAGGGAGTAACACGGGAGGCGGCGAAGGGGACAATGAGGCCCAAGAGCCGATCCCGGGACAGGACTTTGAAAGGAAGGGCCAGTGACTGCAGACAGTACCACAGGCACAGGGGCGGTGGGGGAGCTGGGGAGGAGGGGTGCTGGGGGTACGAACCGGCCGCTCTCTGCAGCAGAGGCGCCTCGGTGACGATCGGGGGCTGCTTTCCCACCGGCCGGGAGCTCCTGCGGCGTGTGGCCGGTGGGATAGGAGAGCCGCAAGACAACAGACCCCGTCCCAGCCCCACAGCCCCTCCTGCTCCCGGGAAAACCAAGGCGCAGAGCGGAGGGACTTCCAAACAAACACGGATGTGTTCCCGCCCGGGTGTCCCCGACCGAACGCACCAGCTACCAGCTCGGCAAGGCCTGGCCCCGGAGCGCTGCCTGGTGGCGGCGCGGGAGGCGGAGCCGCTCTGGGCCGGTGTGAGGTTCAGGGTCGGGATCCCGGACAGAGAGGTGAGGGTCAGCCCCGCCTCCCGCTGGCCCGGAGGGAGGGCCGGGGGTGGAGGGGGGGCTGGATGGCAGAGCCCTTCGCCGCACAGGACAGCGAGCCTGCTTTCCTAACAAGTGACCCTAACTTCTGTCCTCTCTCTTCTTAGGGACATGGAGACACGAACTAGTTTGCTTTTTTCTCAGTAACCCCATAGGGGCGGTTATCCAAAGACAGTCAGAAACAACACTGTGGCAAACTACAGACGGACAGCCCCGTGTGAGACGAGGAAGCGGCTGCTGAGCCTGCCGTTTCCCCAGGGAGGGGCGGTATCGGCAGACCTTCTGACTGTGAAAGAACAGCCAGAAATACTCCACATTCTTTTATGTTTAAAAATAAAAAAATAAAAACCCCCCACATTTTTATGGATTTCAGAGAGGAAGAGAGAGAGAGAGAGACATCAACGGTGAGAGAGCATCGTCGATCAACTGCCTCCTGCACGCCCCACACTGGGGAGTGAGCCCAAAACCCGGGCGTGTGCCCTGACCGGGAATTGAACCGTGACCTCCTGGCTCACCAGCTGATGCTCAACCAGGGAGCCACGCCAGCCGGGCTACTCCATAGTCCTTTAAATGAGAATTCTCCACATTCAAAAACACGGTCAATGAATTTGAAGATGGAATCACCGCCCTGCCGGTGTGCGACCTATGATGGCAGCAACAGCCCAACCCTCCCGGCCGATGGGACCCCACCTCCCAGCCCTGCTGTTGCCGCCTCCTCCTCCTCCTCCTCCTCTTCCTCCTCCTCCTTCTCTTCCTCCTCTTCCTCCTCCTCCTCCTCCTCCTCCTCCTCCTCTGCCTCCTCCTCCTCTTCCTCCTCCTCCTCCTCTTCTTTCTCCTCCTCCTCCTCCTGTTCCTCCTCCTCCTCCTCCTCCTCCTCCTCTTCTTTCTCCTCCTCCTCTTCCTCTTCTTCTTTCTCCTCCTCCTCCTCCTCCTCGTCCTCTTTGTTCCCCTCCTCCTCCTCCTCCTCTTCTTGTCCCCTCCTCCTCCTCCTCCTCCTCGTCCTCTTCCTCCTCCTCTTCCTCCTCCTCCTCTTCCTCCTCCTCTTCCTCCTCCTCCTCTTCCTCCTCCTCCTCCTCCTCCTCCTCTTTTTCTTCCTCCTCTTCCCTCCTCCTCCTCCTCCTCTTTCTCCTCCTCCTCCTCCTGTTCCTCCTCCTCCTCCTCCTCCTCCTCTTCTTTCTCCTCCTCCTCTTCCTCCTCTTCTTTCTCCTCCTCCTCCTCCTCTTCCTCTTCCTCCTCCTCCTCCTCCTCCTCTTCTTACTCCTCCTCCTCCTCCTCCTCTTCTTGTCTCCTCCTCCTCCTCCTCCTCCTCTTCTTTCTCCTCCTCCTCCTCCTCCTCCTCTTCCTCTTCCTCCTCCTCCTCCTCCTCCTCCTCCTCTTCTTTCTCCTCCTCCTCCTCCTCTTCCTCCTCCTCCTCCTCCTCCTCCTCCTCCTCCTCCTCCTCGCCTCGGCCGGCCTGCCCTGCACACACACACACCTCCCGGCTGCTCCCACGGCTGCAGGAAGCCCATGCAGCTCGTCCAGGCAGACGTGACAGAAATGGCAAGTCCGGAGCCCGAGGGGGAGCACTGGGCTGCGTGGGGGTGGGGACAGCTGAGTGCTCCGAGGAGCTTCGGAAACGCTAGCTGCTCAGGAGCAGAGAGAGAGGAGGAGGAGGAGGAGGAGAGTGGCACAGCAACAGCTGGCTCTGGGCAGTGAGCAATCCTGTCTGAAAATAAAACATTTTACAATCCACAACTGTGGCTCATTAAGAATGAATGGATCCACTGGTATAAATAGCTCGCTGCGTTAAGGAGTCAGGAAACAGCATATGCGTTTGATGGAGGAACGGCTGCCACGAACTGCTCATTAGCCCCGTGGGCTGCAGCCACGTGCGGAGCAGTCAGAGGCCTCGGGGTCAGCGCTCTCTCGGGCCACGGGGCGTCCCCCATCTTGGGCCGGAGGACGGACCTCCACCGCCGAGCCCCGGTTACAATATGGGGGTCTAACTCTGGACACCCACTGATAACCCCAGAGCGTGTTCCTCCACCCAGGACAGCAGGCCTCTGCTTGAATGCTCCCGGCGACAGGGAGCTCACTCCCCGGCCAGCCACAAAGCACCCAATTCCGCGGTTCCCTGGCTGCTGAGCACACACAGCTTCCCCTGCTCGGCCCCAGCTCTGCTCTGGGCGGGAGCGGCCCTCACTGGCCCTGCCATCTATTATGTCTGACAGGACGCAGGCTGGATGCAGAAAAAGGCAGCCTAAGCAGAAAGGAGCCGGGCCAATCTGCCCCCCCCTTCCCCGTCCCCCGCAGCGGGGTCCTGAGCGTGGGGCAGATGCGGGCGGAAGGGCACGAGGACTCGCTGAGCACAAGCTGCTGAGCAGGCAGAGGTGGGGAGTGGAGCGGATCCAAGGCTTTCCCGGGCAGCAGGCGAGCGGCCGCCGTCCTCCTGTCCCCACCGGCCTGGCGGGCCTTTGTCTCTGTCCCCGCTTCTGGGACACCGTCCCCCGCAGCCTGGCAGCGGCCCCCTGGCCGGAGCTGGCCTCGCCCGCTGCTCCTGGCGCCCGCACACCCGCCCGCCGAGGCCGAGAGGAGCCAGCGGCCTGCGGGCGGTGCCGCGCTCCGAGGGAGGCGTGCGGGCGGGATTCAGGAGCCCGGTGCCAGCCTTCCCCTTGACCTTGGGCAGACTTCCCCCTCCTCATCCATCACTCAGAGTCAGTCCTGCCATCTGCAGCTGCCCCCGGGGCTGTGCCGAGCGTCAGAGGAGATAATGGCCTGAGTCACGGAGCTCCGGCTGGGGCGGGCGCACGGCACCCAGTGACTCCACGTCTCCAGGGGGCAGGGCGGGTGGCGTGGGGGCGGGGAGGTCGGCCCGGGGGCGATCTGGAAGGGCGCCCCCAGGGACACGTGTGTAGGCCCAGCGGGACCGGACTGCTCAGCCTGAACCGCCCCGAGGCTGGCTTTCACGGGTCTGCAAACAGAACCGCAGTGCGGAACGCTAAAGGAATTATTTAAAATCTACCGGGCCAACGAGGCGATAATGGAACTCCCATTTTTCAAAAAGCGACTCAACTGGAACAGATCCAAGCCTTACGTACCGTGTTTCCCTCCAAAATAAGACATCCTCCGAAAATAAGACCTAGCGCAACTTCGGGCAAAAAAATTAATATAAGACACTGTCTTATTTTCGGGGAAACAGGGTACCTTCCCAGAGCAGCCCCTGAAGTGAGCCGGTGCGTAGTCCTATCCAAATGCCTCCAGGGAGCCCGGCTCTGAGGGGGTGGTGGTGGGAGGGGGGCTCAGGCCGTGTCGGCCGGGGGTTTGGGGTCCAGGGCAGAGGACAAATTGGGAGGGACTCCCAGTCGCCAGGCTCAGGGCGGTGACGAAGGCTTGGAAGGCTGGCCCCTCCATGCCGGCCTCGGCTCCCCGGGACAGGGGAAGGAGGCCGAGCCTCGCTGGCCCAGGCTCTGCTCCCATCTGAGAAAAGGACACACCCCCTGGAGAGCCACTAACATGCATGGATGCTACCCTTGGGGCTCCAGTCCCCACCCCCTTCCCATTCGGGGGCTCAGCCTCAGCGGGGGAGGCGGGCAGACCCGGGCCGTGTGGCCTGGTGGTCACAGCCTGGGGCAGGAGAGAGCCAGAAGCCCATCCCATCTGGCATCCCTGGCCCTGGAGGTGGAGGAGCACAAAGTCCTGTCTGAGACCAAACTCCACAGCAATGGCTTCCGTCCGGTAAATCCAACTCCAGCTCTCACAGGACGTCAGGGTCAGGGTCCTCCAGGACTAGTACTGCCTGCCCGCCCCCACTCCCCCCCACACTCCCTTCTATCACAGTGAAAAGCTGCTGAAACTAGAGGCTTGGTTTCCCGCCTCCCCTCTGACCTCCCGCCCCTCTGACGGCTGGGACTGCAGCCACCATCGTGGGACCAGGAAGGAAAGGGGGGAAGCGGGCCTGCAGAGCCACCGGTCCTGACGCCTCCGAGCGGCTGTCTCAGCTTTCCAGTACGTGAGAGAAAAATGTAACCTCTCATTATCCAAATAAGCAAGATCACTATGCCACCCCTACCTCGCCTCCCACCAAACATCTCTCTAAACACAGCTCAGGGGCGGGAACCGGATCAGAGGACGGGAGCCCGCATAAGGGGTGGGTCCGGGATCAGGACCCACGAGCCCCAAGAGCTGGCTCCACCGTCCCACCTGGAGCTTCCCAGGGGGACAGAGACACCGGGCGCGTGCAAACGCCGACTTTATCTCCTGCCGCCATACACGCAGGGCCGTGATCTGCCGGGAAAAGCAGCAGGGAGCACACACACACTCACGGGGATAGAGCGGGTGGGCGGGTGGGGCCTCTCCCCAGACGTAGCCGGGCCGGGCCCGGGCCAGCCACCAGGAGGAACTCAGACCACACGGCTGCCCAGCCGATCCTGAAGAGAGAAGGAATGTCCTCCGATGAGCAGGGGGGGAGGGGTCCCTAGGGGGGGACTAACACCCGGGGTGCAGAGGAGGGAGCGGACAAGCAGGTATAGTGTGGGTGCCGGTGTGACCGGCTCCCTCTGCGGTAACATGGGAAGAAGCCACGGCTCCCCTCTCCCTGAGACGTCCACGGTGTTATTTTTAACATTTAGGAATGGAATCTATCCGCGACGTGTTTCCGGATGCACACGGAGTGGGGTGGGGATCTAATTATGTGAGCTCCAGCTGTTAAATAAAAGCCGTCCTTCCCATTGCACTGAAAAGCCACCGATACCCAGCTTCCGTGCTTAGGCCTGCTATTCCTCTATCAGGCCCCACAGGTCGGTTTACATATTCTGTGTGTTCTGGTGTCCATACCCTACTGTTCCTATCGATTAAAGTAACTTTCTAGTAAGCTTTAACACCTGGTCGGGCAACTCCTCCCACTGCCCTTGCTATTCTCTTTGGAAAAAAAAACACATCTCGTTAAACCATTCTTTAACTTCTTCAGGAAGGTTTTTTTAAAATTTTATTTTATTATTTTTTAATTGAAAAAAAATGTCTGTACCATAAAATTCAACCTCTGAAAGCACACAGTTCAGCGGCTTTTCGTATGTTCATAAAGTCATGCGGCCACCCCACCCTCCAATTCCAGAACACGTTCACCACGTTTAAAAGAAATCCGGGCCGAAACCGGTTTGGCTCAGTGGATAGAGCGTCGGCCTATGGACTGAAAGGTCCCAGGTTCAATTCCGGTCAAGAGCATGTACCTTGGTTGCAGGCACATCCCCGGTAGACGGTGTGCAAGAGGCAGCTGATCGATGATTCTCTCATCGATGTTTCTAACTCTCTCTCTCTCTTCCTCTCTGTAAAAAATTAATAAGATACATTTAAAATAAATAAAAAGAAAAGGAACCCTGCACGCATTAGTGGTTCCTCCCCATTTCCTCACATCTGCCCCAGCCCGTGGCACTCACCAATCCACTTCCTGTCTCTATGTGTTTGCCTGTTCCGGACATTTCCTATAACCGTACACTCTATGGCCTTTTGTCTCTGGCTTCTTTCCCTTAGCATACTTACTGTCTGCAAGGTTCATCCATGTTGTAGCATGTGTCAGGCCTCCCTTCTTTTTAAGGCTGAATACATTCCATTTTACGCTACTTTTTGTTTATCCTATGATAATGGTGACATTTGAATTCACTTCTTCCCAAAAACTCCACTGGGCATCAGGTAGTTGTTATACTTAACTGATTATTTAGAGGGATCACGATTCTTATCTCTCTGTCCTCGCCTTTCTCCTTGTCCTGTGATACGATTGTATAATTTCCTTCATGATGGATCTATAATTAGTTCTCTTATAAAAGTTGTTTCTAGGCATTTTATAACTTTTGTTGCAACTATGAGTGGATTTCCCCCATTTCTACTTCTAATTAGCCGGCAGAGAGTAAAACTATTGGTTGCTTGTGTGTAAACTATTGATTTTCTTTGTGTTCTATCGCTTCCCCCATTTTCTTATTAACCTAGTGGGTTGTTTTAGTAGACTTTCTTGGTATATATCACACCGTCTGCAAAGAAGAGAATTTCTTCTCTTTTCCAGCAGTAAGAGTTTATTTTATTTTTGGTGCCTTATTACGTTAGTTAAATACTATACAAGAGTATGAGTGATGGTGATGATGGGGCATTCCTGCTTTGCATTTGGACAGAATGTGGCTTCAGTGCTTTATCAGTTAATATAATATCTGGTTTAGATTTTTTTCTCTTTTTGCTAATTTTATAATTTTAAAGTAATGTCCTTTTATTCCTACAGTACTTAAACTTTTTATTTATCAGATATTTTTAACCTTAGAGAGGAAGACATTTCAAAGCAAAGTAGGAAACCTAGAAACCACAAGGCAAAGAAAGACATGCTTAAACTCACGAGAATTAAGAGGGGGAAAATGGTTTCCGAATGGCAAAATGTTATATAAAATGTAAAGTCAAGGAGGAAAATATTTTCAACCCATTTAGTACCCCTGACATATCAATAAGAGAAAATCATTTAATAAAAAATGAGCAATGGATTTTAAAGAGGAAGCCTAACTAACCAATGAATAATCAAGCTATGAAGAGATATGCAAATGTTCAAATTAAAATAATAAAATATCTTTCTCCACCTAGTATACTTGCCAACATGATAAATGCCAGTACTATTCATGGCATGCAAGGGTGCCGGAATAAACGAGTAGAAAAGATGGCAATGCTTTTGGAATATAGTTTGGCAATGTCTATTGAAATTTAAAACACACAAACCTACCCCCTGGTAATAAAAGCATCTTATACCCAGAAGGGTGTTTCGGAACTGCCTGCGGCGTGAAAAGCCAGACACATTTGGAATGTCCACCAATAGGTGAATAATTAAATAGCAATACAGGACATAATGGGGTTTTATTAAGCCATTAAAAGCAATACAGCAAAATCTATATCTATTGATCTGGAGGGACGCCCGGGATATTCTTTTAAGTGAAAAAAGCAACATGCGCAGTTATGGAGGTAAGAGCCTATTTTTGTTACTAAAAACAAAATAAAACAGAACCCAATGCCAAGCATGTGTTTACAGGAACAGGGAGAGAGAGAGAGGGGTCCGTTTGAGATGGTGGCAAGAGGAGAGATTTTAAATTTCCATACACTTTTGAATTAATTTGTTAAGCTATGTTATGCATGCTTATGTAATTTAAAATCAACCAACAAAATTTAAAGAAGGACGAAAAGGAACCTGCCTCAGAAACATCAATATGTTTCACCTGATGTTTTGTGGACTGAAAAGCGCACGGCTTGTATCTATTGATTATCTTCCCTCCTTCCAAAGGGCGGGAGCAAGGAGCAGGGTGGGCGGGAATGGAGGGAGACACTGGGAGCCACAGGCACAGGCACGCCAGCCCCAGGGCTGGGAGAGGGGGAGGGAGAGAGAGAGGGAGAGGGATGGAGGAACAGGCGGGTGGGGAGGGGAGTGGGTCAGAGAGAATGCGCTGGTATCAGAATCAGCATCTATGCCAGGGAGCAGAGACTTGGGGGCCGGAGGGGGATGCTGCCCCTTGGGTCCCTGGGACGAGAGACTCCTCGGCAGAGTGGGGTGACCCTAACCTCCTCCGAGTGTTTCCTGGGGCTGCCCTAGAGGTGCTGCAGGCCCGATGACGGCCTCCGCAGGTCTTTCAAACACCCCGGAGCAGGTGGTAGTCCATTCACTCATCTAATGACGCCCATCCCAAGCCTGTTCAGGAGCCATGGCCCTGCCCACATGCAGCTCTCCGTGTCCTGGGGAGACCACAGCCCAGTGCTGGTCCCCGTGCCCACTGGCCTCAGGCTTAGTTTTGGCTGAATGGGGTGCTATGAAGGCTGGGCTTACCAGCCAAGCTTTGACCTGGACCACAGCTGGGCCGATGGTGGGGCTGAGGATGGAGAGAGAAGCACCAGCTGGTTTCCCAGAAGGCCTGGCGATGCCCCTGTGCCCATGCCCAGGTCTGCCTGCTGGAGCTGCCTGCTGGCGGGAGCCGGACCGCGTAGGGAGACCGGCCTGAGAAGGAGCCCAGACGGAGCAGCAGACCTGGCAGCTCGGGGGCTGCCTGGAGGCAGGCCTGGCCGAGTCCTCCCGGCTGCCACAGACTCGACCATGAAGCCACGTGAAGCAGGAAGCCACAGAGGGCGCACAGGGGCCTGATCTCCTAGAGGGCTCCCCACCTCTTATCCCCAGACTCAGGTCCAGCTCTCAGGCTGATTCCCGCCGGCCCAGGCCCGTGCTCTCCCACAGGTAGGCGGGGGCAGCCCGCGGGCCTCTGAGGGTCTGGGCTGGCCACACTCAGTAAAAGAGCACAGGTCCTGGGGTCTGAAAGGGCTCATCGGGGAGGACCAGCGCAGCCTCCATGATCGGGCTTAGATGCAGGCAGAGACAGTCGGCCTGCCGGTGGCTCTCTGGCTCGCAAACCCCTGACGCTCTTGGCTTCTACTCGCTGAATGGCTCTGCCTGCCTCCTGCCTCCTCCACCAGCACCTGTTCCTGTTCTCCCCGTGACTGTGGGCTGCCCCCAAAGTCCAGTCCTGCCCCCCACAGGCACCCCACACATCCCCGGTGCACCCTGCTCCGGGTGGGTGCAGACACCTCCTGAGCCTCCACAGCCTGCCCGCCCAGAGCCAGCAGCCTGCGCCCTCCCGCTGCCCCTGGCGAGACCCGGAGGCCACCTGCTGAGCAGAAGGGCGGCCTGCTCCGCTGGGCACCGAGAGGATGGCCACGGGCCTGTGAGGGGCCTGGCAGGGCCGGCCTGGTGCTCTGGGCAGCGGAGGGAGACCGAGTTCGCAGAGGGGCCTCCGCACGGCCTGGCCTCGCTCGGAGTGTATGGCTGCTGCTTCCTCGCCCAACAACCAAAGGCCATCTGTGCCTGTGGCTGCGGAGGCGATGGCGGGTGAGCATGTGTGTGTATGGTGTGTGTGTGCGCGCGTGTGTAAGTGTGTGTGCGCGCACTGTGCACCATCGAGACGCTGCGGCAGGAAGGCACGGAGGGCCCCTCTGGGCTGAGGTCTCAGGGCCTCCCCTCCTCCACCCACTCAGCTGCCTTCTGAACCTGACAGTGTCCAGCAGCTTCTGTTGCCACGGCTGCATCTCTGCCCTTGGCCCGAGGGACTCTGACTCACCCCAACGGGGCTGGAACCCGAGAGAGCCCAGCTCTGAGGACGGGAACCACGGGGAAGAAGGCAGGAGGGATCCGCTTCTCCAACTAATGCCCCCGGCTCCCTCCCTGCAACCTGGCCAGCCACAGCACCCCCCGCAGGCCAGCCCCAGCCAGTCCCCTCGCTCCGCCTGCCAGTCTCTGCCTGCAGGTGGTCCCTGGGGGGGGTTGGGGGGAAGGGCTTGTCCGTGGCAGTGATGGCGGGGACGTGAACTCATGGGAGTGAGAATGCAAACAGCCCAGCAGGACGGGCGGGAAGGCCAGCTGCAGGAGCCGAGTGACGCCGAGGAAAAGATGCCGGGAGAACAGACGCCGGGGTGCTGATTGGGAGGGAATGTTTACCTGATAAATTATACCGTTTGACAACCTCACAATTTTATAATAAATGTACTTCTGTAACAACCCCCCCCTCCCCCCAAATGATACAATGATAGGCAGCTGTCAGGTCACAACCCACAGACAGGAGCTCGAGGGCCCTCGAAGCAGCCGAGTGTCTATTTTCTTGGGCCCAGAAACCCAGGAAAACCCAGCGTCGGGATGAGCCCCTCACCCCTCTGGCCTTATCTCCCTCAGGACCCTCAGTCCCGAGCCCTGGGCTGAAGCTGGAGGGGGAGCCAGAGCTGGAGGGCGGATGCTGCCTGTCGCCCCAGCTCTGCCCCACGGGAGGCCCTTCCTGTTCTCTGGGCCTCAGGCTGCTCATCTATAAAATGGGACTGCTAACCACCCGCCCGGCCCGCTTTCGGAGCCTGCTGTGAGGCCAGGAACCAGGAAAGCACCTCCACGAACATTGGAGCACCTGGCACGCTGTGTGGAGACCTCTGCCACGCCAGGTCCTGTTCTCGTTACCGGCGGGCGGGGCTCCCTGCTGACAGCGGGGACCGGAAAGGCACCCACGCCAGGCACCCACGCCAGGCACCCATGCCAGGGCAGCCACCACAGGGGCATGAGGCCACCTTCCTCCCTAGGACCACGGAAGCCAGGAGACCCCTTTATGGAGACACAGGGCGAGGGCTGAGAGGAGACGATCCAGGCCCGTCTCGAAAAGACACGTTTTCATACTTTGCCAGCGGACATCACGTTTTTGCAAAGACCCAGCGCTGTTCACGGCACCCGCATCCCCACGTAAGCGCCTGAGTGTGACACAGCCCCTCAGGCTGCACACAGCCACTGTGCTGAGGTCCAGCCACCCACGCGGTGCGGGCGGGGAGCCAGGCCACGGGGAGGGAGGAAACACCAGTCGGAGCCCCGTGGAGAACGGGGCGGGCCGTGGCCTGGTGCCGTGGCACTGGCTGGCCGACGGCCCGAAGGCCAGGTGCTTACCTCTCCCACGGGCCCACGTGTAGACGCGCGTGGTCTCCGAGCTTCTGGGCTCTTGCTCGGCCGGCTCCACAGGCAGAGGGCGTAAGTGGGGGTCGTCGGCCCGGCCGGGGGTCTTCAGGGGCAGGATGTACTTGGGGAGACCTTTGTAGAACCAGGCCCCCGACCTCTTCCAGACCTGAGCGGGGAGACACCGCTTAGAGCCCGGATGCAGAGCAGCTCCCCGCTCCCGGCTCCCACGCACGCCCCCTCCCCTCCTGGTGCAAAGCCGGAATGTTCTCAGAGGTGCCACCGGCTTCCTCCTGCCTGCCCCTCCCCGGGGGCTCTGGCGGCTGGAGGGAGAGGCGGGCTGGGCCAGCAGGCACGGGAGCTGTCCGGGCAGGGACTCCGGGGAGACAATCCAGAGCGGACACACAGAAGGCCCGTGTCTCCGAGACAGACACAGAGCAGAATCCAGAGCGGCCGCTGCACCCAATGGCTACTCCCCACAGCAGCGGTGCTCCTGCCCCTCCCTGAGGCAGGAGACACGCCGTGCCTGTGGCAGGAGCCGGAGCGTGGAGGGAGCTGTGACCCCCTCGGGCAAGAGGAGGCGCTGGCGGCTGAGTCCTGGCTCTGTGGCCCAGCACCTGTGAGCCCTGGACACACCCGGACCCTGTTCCGTCACCTCAGTTCCGTCACCTCAGTGGGAACAGTGCCGTCTCCCAGGGCGGCCACGAGGCTCAGACTCGCCAATGAACGCAGGCCCAGGGCCCCGTGCCGGGCGCCGAGCAGCCACTCCACAGAGGATGCTCATGGCGGTCACTGCCCCTCCTCCTCTCGTCCGACAGCTTTACAGCCAGTGGGCCACGTCCGCTCCTCAAAAGGGTGAATTTAAAATGGGAGGGCCAGCCGAAACCAGTGTGGCTCAGTGGATAGAGCGTTGGTCTGCGGACTGAAGGGTCCCGGGTTCGATTCTGGTCAAGGGCATGTGCCTTGGTTGTGGGCACATCCCCAGTGGGGGGCATGTAAGAGGCAGCTGATCAATGATTCTCCCTCATCGATGTTTCTAATTCTCTATCCCTCTCTCTTCCTCTCTGTAAAAAAAATTTAATAAAATATATTAAAAAATAAAATAAAATGGGAAGGTCAGCGTCTCCCCACCTGCCTCTGCCCATGTCCATCCTGTGGACTGTTAACGGGGCTGCTCCAACACAAACCACACGGACACGAAGGGTCCTGGCCGCGCACCGGGAGGCCGGGGCCGGACAGGCTGTGCCCGCAGGGATCCCAGAGCCTCTGCCAGGCCGGGTGCCCGGGTCCTCCCACAGGACCCACCGCACAGCGCTTCCGCCTGGGAACCAACCGGCAGGTTTTCGCAGACTCAGCCCTTCGCTGGCCAGCCCCGGCTGTCCCTCACGGGGTGGCCGGCTGCCCCCTCGTTACGCTCCGGAGTCCAAACCCTGTCCCCGGCGCGCGTGGTTCCCCCCTCCCCCCCTCCCAGCTGCCTGTGCAGAAGGGCCTGCCGTGGGCCCTGGAGTGACAGAGCCGTCTGGTGGGGGGGTGCTTTGCGGGGCCCGCTCTGACCCCCTCCTGGAGTGACAGAGCCGTCTGGTGGGGGGGTGCTTTGCGGGGCCCGCTCTGACCCCCCTCCCGGCCCTCCTACATCACGTAACTACTTATGTGAATGGGCAATGCAGGCACGTGATTTAAAATCCATAAAGCATGCCAAGACCGGTTTGGCTCAGTGGATAGAGCGTCGGTCTGCAGACTCAAAGGTCCCGGGTTTGATTCCGGTCAAGGGCATGTATCTTGGTTGTGGGCACCTCCCCATTAGGGCGTGTGCTGAAGGCAGCTGATCGATGTGTCTCTCTCATCAATGTTTCTGGCTCTCTATCCCTCTCCCTTCTTCTCTGTAAAAAATCAATCTATATATATATATATATATATATATATATATATATATATAAAGAACTTCATGTCGTTTGCTTTTGCCCCCACTTAACTCTATATCGCCACTGCTGTTCTGTTAACAGTAATGGTCCTCGCCATCAGGTTTTCGTGGCTCCACAGTGTGGACTTGTTAAATGTACACAACCCCCCTCCCCGGACATTTACATTGTTTCCAGTTTCCCACTTAGGTCAGAGCTGCCACCGTCACATGCACACGCATCATCACGGGTGTCAGTCACAGCCTGGGACGTCCCGGGGAGTGGACTGACGGCCAGGTCAAGGCGTGTGTACATGAGGTGATGACGCACGTGTTTTCCTCCAGGAAGAAAAGCTGAGCCCCCTTTGCTGGTGGGACCCAGGGTCTGGCCTGGGGGCCCGGCTTAGGAGCCGGGGGAGGCCCTGTCAGGTCCTGAGGTCACCGGAGTTAGGTGCTGCAGGGGGATGGGGGAGGGGCCCTGCTGCCACCCCTGGGCACCCCGTCTCAGGCGGAGGGCATCCCCCGTCTTGCCTGGCCAGCCAAGGTCCTGTGTGAAGGGAAGTGGCTGGGACCCCCCTGAGGGAGACTCAGAGAGGTGGCTCCTCACTCTTCGTGCTTGTGTGGTTTTCAGCTTCCAGGTATACGAGAGGCCTAGGTGCAGGGTCCCCGCGGCCTAACCTGCCATCAGGGCCATGTCCGCTGCCCCAGGAGGCCTCGCACGCCCTTAGACACTGCTGGCGCCCCAAGATGCTCCAGAAGCCCCACCTGCTGTGGCCACGAGACCCATCAATGCAACTCCTGGTGAGTCGGTCATGACGCCCACAGGCCTTTTCTGACATAGATGTCCTCAAAGTTCATCCATGCTGCAGCATGTGTCAGAATGCCCTTCCTTTTCCAGGCTGAATAATGTTCCACCGTATGGATATACCAGTCTGTTATCCATGCATCTGCGCTTCCCCCTTTTGTCTGGCGCTTCCATCTTTCTCCATCTCTCCCACGAGGATCTACCCCGCAGAGGGGGGGCGGTGCTTCTGCTCACTCAGCCGTATCTGCAGGCTCCCGGCACGCCCCTGACGTAGCAGGTGCTCAGCAAACACTGCCGGCCGGCTGAGCGGGCAGCAGGGGCTGTTTGCTGGAATGTGTTCCTTTCCGTGGTCCGCGGCCTTCCCCGGGACGTGGCCTGAGGGTTTCGTCCGAGTTCTTGCCATTAATCAAATGGATTTACTGTCTCAGGGGAAAGGAGGAACAGAGAGGAGGGGCATGCCAGTGCCCGGCGCCTCCCTGACCATGAGCTCCAGAGCACAGGCAGCTGCGTGCTCCCCGTCCCTCCTCCAGCACCAGAGAGACCCATAGCCCGGCTGTCCCTGCCCAACCCGGGGTGTCAGTCGGGCCACGCCATCAGCCGCACCGCCTGTTACAACGGTTCATCTCCTCTCCCCTCCCCGCTTAAAAAACCCTGATCCGCCAAATGGCTTTTGGAAAAAGTCTGAGGAGCACAGGATTTAAACGATTCGGTTGAATTGCATGGAACGGCTGATATACCATTCTACCTTTCTGATGGTATTCAACCACTTTTGACCTATGACCCCATCAACTTCATACAATTCACCCTGCTGTCTATGCTCAGCAGGGGCAGTGCCTCCCCCGGGCCCAGGGGGCAGGTTGGTGACTCCGAGTCCCCTGTGAGGGGGCCTGGGGTCTGCCTGCTTCCCTCCCGCTGGCACTGAAGTCCGGGTGAGGGTCTCCTGCCGTCGCCGTGGGCGGAGACCTGCCCCGACCAGGCTGGCTGCCGACCCGGACCGGCTGGAGGAACAGCACGCTGAGTCCTCCCGGCAGGGGACCGGGAGCACCGCCTGCGTGGAGGGCCCGCCTGGCGGGGGGAGGTGCACAAACACACTGCGGTGTTGGGGGAATGCCTTCCACGTGGGGGAGCAGGACTGGGGAGGCGAGGCGTGAGGGATCCCGGCTCCCCCGAGTTCGGAGCAGCCCCTCCTCCCCCCATGCCCATCCTCAGGTCTTCTCTCGCCTCCATGCCCACCCTCACCCTGCAAAACGCACAGCAGTGACTTTCACGTGGCTTCTGCTCCCTGCACCCAGGCCCGTCCCCCACAGCCCGGCATCCGTGCCTGCCCCCTCCCCAGCATGGTGGCAGGAAAGCCCTCCGCGGGCGTTAGCCCCCACCCCACCCCAGCGAGGCCACAGAGCAGGAGGGGTCACTATCAGAGAAGCTGTGTGAGGCTGCAGAGCCCCCCTGCTCCCCCCACGTGCGGTTTGCTGCGATGAGGCCAGCAAAGCAGCCGGCTCTGCAAATGCCCCTCACAGCCGCCATGGCCCTCGCCGGGGGCGGCCGATGGCATCAAACCCTCCCGGTGGCACCGCTGTGGGCTCCGCTTCCAGGCTCTCATTACCATTTTAGGCACGGCCAGCCCGGCTGCAGACACCGGTGGATACTCGCCAAGCCGCTCCCAGGGAATTTTAATTACCGCGATAACCATCGCTAATCACCGGCATTTCCTAAACGGCCGAGCCGGAGAAGGTGGTAATTGCCAGGCCCTGTTGGAAAGAAGGGGAGGCCTGGGGGACTGGCCACGGGGGAGGTTTTGTGGGGGGGAGGCCGACCTGTGTCCCTGTCCAACCCTCGTGTGCGTTGCCACCTCTCCCGTCTCCTGCGGTGAGGACGGCACCTGCATGAGCGCGGGCCCCGGCTCCCCACCCCTCACTCCACAGGCCGGAACAGGGGGCCAGTCTGTGGCCTCTGCACATGCTGTTCCTTCCCCCCCCCGGAGTGCCCTTCATCCCTGTCTCCATCACAGCGGCACTGCCCCCAGGAAGCCTCTGTGCCACGTGGTGCAGCCCTGGTGCCTGGCAGTGCCCTGGGCCCACGTGGCACCGCCATGGAGCGCCTCCCCAGCCAGGAGGTGCCAGCTCCTCAAGGACAGGGCTGCGCCAGAGCCAGCCCCGCAGTCCCAGGTCCAGCTGGGAGCCGGCACCTGGCAGGAATGTGACTGACTGACTGACTGACTGACAGCACACGGAGAAGGCACAGCAAGCAGCCGTCCCCGGGGACAGAATGGGCGGCTTGTCTTCAGGGAGACCACGCGCTGCCTGCCTGCCAGGCCCCAGGCTGCCCGGGCTTGAAACGCCCGGGAAATGGCATGTTACAGCGGGGTCTTCTTGCTTATGCGTTGGTCTCTTTAAAAAGAGCTTCTTCATGGGCCAACCCACCTTGTCAGAGAGGCAGCGTGACCCTCCCTACTCCGTTACCTGAACACGAGAGAGAGAGAGAGAGAGAGAGAGAGAGAGAGAGAGAGAGAGAATATGAACGTAAGCGTGAGCCGGCCTCCTAGCAGCATGGCCAAGAAGACCCCAGAACTCGGCCAGGCCCTCGTTTAATCACAGAGCTAACAAATAATAAAAGCTAAAAAACAATGGAAGAATACACATTAGGAGAGGGAAGAATGGAGTCCAAGCTAGCCAGTTCCTCGCCGTTCAGGCATCTGAAGTCCGAGAAGGGCTGGAGTCCCTGGCCGTCCCCCCCCCCCTCTAGCTCTGCTGTCAGGGCCGCTCTGCTCTGGGCTGGCGTCCCTGTCTGCGGTGCAGGCACAGCAGCGATCCGAGCCACCAAGGGCTTTGAGAAGCGCAGGGCCCGGCGGGAGAGCTCCCTCCCAGCTGAGGGGTTCTGCTTCCCACTCATCCCTTCTACCTGCCAACTCAGAATCCAGGTGTTAGAGACAGCCAGCCAAGGAGGCCCCTCCAGGGAGCATCTGGGCATTTGCATGTTAATGACTATCACTGAGACCCTCAGGGTGTGTGTGTGTGTGTGTGTGGTATGTATGTGTGTATGTGTGGGTCTGTGTGTCTGTGTGTCTGTGTGACTGTGTGTGTGGTATGTATATGTGTGTCTGTGTCTCTGTGTGTGTGTCTGTGTGTCTCTGTGTGTGTGTGTCTGTGTGTGTGTGACTGTGTGTGTGTTCTGTGTGTGACTGTGTGTCTGTCCGTGTGTGTGTGTGTGTGAGTGTGTGTGTGTGTCTGTCTCTCTGTGTGTGTGTGTGTGAGTGTGTGTGTCAGAGCCAGGAGAAGGGCTGGAAACGAAGCCCCAGCAGACAGGGGGCCCCTCGGCCTCTTCTCGCAGCCCCCCAGGCGGCAGCTCTGGCTCAGCCTGAGAGCCTGATGGACGCGCCCTCGCCAGGGCCTGAGCAAATTTCCTCTCCGTTTCAAGTGGGTTCTCGAGCGGGCGGGTCAGGCGGGAGGCAGGCAATTGCCAGCACAGTGGAAAGGAAAAAAGGCAGCGAGGAAAGCACTCTGCGGGCGCTGTTTTCTGACGGATAATTTAACACACCGGCCAGACTGCTTCAGAACCAGAGGGGACGCCCTGGCTTCCCGAGCCCCGGGGAGGGGCTGGTCCCTGCCCGGCTTCTGCACCCTGACCACTGAGCAGCACTTGCAGCTTCAGAGGGAGGTGCCGTTCGGCAACAGCGATGGCTCTCTGATGGCTCTCCGGACTGTGGGCTGTGTGCCCGGGGTCAGGGCCAGCCTCCAGTGCGCAGGCCAGCCTCCACCCTGGCCTCAGCCCCTCCTCGTGCCCACGCCAGGGCCTGTGCCCGGGGGCGCCACCCCTCCTGGCATTACCTTCGGGCCTCTGCCCACATCCGTCTTCTCCCTTTGCCCAGAGCAGTCCGGCAAGGCCCACAGGCCGTGCAGGCTGAGGGCGCTACCCCACTGCTCCTCATCGCTTGTCTGTCCACACCGCACGGACGCCTCCTCTCACCGCTCATCTGCATGCAGCACGGAATCCCTGCGAGTCCCGGCTATTCAGCGCGGCCCCTGCTCCGCACACATCTGGGCGGGAGGGCGGGCTGCTCGGCGATGCCTGGCCGCCGGGCTGGCCCCGCTCCCAGCTGGAGTGGGCGCACAGGGAATGAATAGGGCTGGATGGGAACGGCGGACGGGCCAATTATCCCGGCCAGGTCTTTTCAGAAGGGCTTTGTGATTCTGATTCAATTCCCAGAACAACAAACAGCCTCTGTTGAAACACAGTCTCTGCAATGGATTCCAGAGCCAACTCGAAACCAATTCGGGGCTGGCAGTGGCGTGCGGGAGCCAGACACTGGGAGCCGAGGCCACGTTCCCGATGGGCTGAGGGCTCCGTTCAGGTCCGAGCACCTCCCCCCCGATCTCTGCTCCCCAAGGAGCCTCCGGGACCCACCGGCCCTGCCCACGCCTGCTCAGGGGAGCCCAACCCCACGCGTGGGGAGTGGGGAGCCTCCCATCCCAGGCTGCTCCAGCCCCAGAGCCACTGGCCTCCCCACTACTCCCCCATCAGGCACAGCCCACCTTCTCACATTTTTAACATTTACCTTTATTGTTTTTGGAGAGGAAGGGAGAGGGAGAACCATCAATGATGAGAGAGAATCATTGACTGGCTGCCCCCAACCTAAGGAGCCCTGGGCATGTACCCCGACTGGGAATCCACCCAGGTTCCAGGCTCAGCCACGGAGCCGTGCTGGGGGGCAGGATGCCCCCCTTTGAAACGGTGGTGGAATGTACATAACCCAGCATGCCGCCTTGGAGCCATTTTTCGAGGACAGTCCAGGGGCACGAAGGACGGGCACCGTGAGGTGCTACTGTCCCTCCCCACCGCCCGTCTCCGGCCCATGTCCGTCTTTCCACACGGACACCGTGACCGTCTTTCCACACAGACACCGTGACCGTCTTTCCACACGGACACCGTGCCCATTAAATGGTGACTCCTCACTCTCCTGCCCCGGCCCCTGGCGACCTCTGCTCTCCGCCTGTCCCTCTGAAGGCGGCTCCTCTGGGCCCGCGGAGAGGCGGAACCGCACGGCGTTTGCCCTTCTTGTGATGGCGAATTCCGCTTCGCGTACTGTCCTCCGTGCTCCTCCCCGCCGCAGCAGGGATCCGAATATCCTTCCCTTTTCCGGCTGAACAACAGGTCAGCAGCACATTTTGTCTATCCAGGTGCCCAACCGTAGATGCTTGGGTTACTTCCACCTTTGGCTACTGTGTGTGAGTCATGCTGCAATGAAGGTGGGTGTGCAGACGGATCTGTGTCGGTCCTGGTTTTCAATTCTTCAGAGGATTTATCCAGAAGTAGAACTGCCAGCTCATTCCTTTTGGAGGAAATGCCACACCGCTGTCCACTGCGGCCGTACTCTTTTACGTCCCCAGCAGCCAAGCACGAGGGCTCGAGTTTCTCCGCATCCTCGCCAACACTTATTATTGTCTGTCTTTCACATTTTAGCCATCTCCCCGGGTGTGACGTGGCCATCGGTGTGTGTTGAACACAGTAGCTGCTCTCCCCTCCTCCCCGCACCCAACACTCCTGCTCCCTCTGCCTGTTCTCCTCTCTCTTCTTCTTCCCATTCAGCACCGAACATACCACAGACTTTGCTCCTCTAGCAGCTGGCTTAGGTTTATCGCCTGTTCCCGCTCTCTTCACCCCGACCCTGCCAGAATGTAGACGCGGGGCAGAGATATCTGGCTGTTGTGTTCATTGCAGCGTTCTAAGGGCCTAGCCAGTGCCTCGCACATAGTCAACGTGCAACAACAATTCTATGAATGAAGAGTGAATGAGTGAATGAGTGGAATGAATGAATGAATGCATAGGAAGAGTTGTGTGAAGGCGTTTTGGAGGCAAACACACCCAGCTCCAACCTTCGGCCCCACCAATCAGTGACTGGTGTCTTTGGGCAGGCGACCTTTCTCTAAGCCTCAGTTTCCCCATCTGTCACACGGGGGCAATCCCGAGGACCCCACTGGGCTCCTGTGAGGGTGAAGCAGACAGTCACATCCTGGCCCACCGCGGGTGCTCAGTTCATGCCCACCACTCCACGCCAGCTGGCCCTCCTGGAGGGCACGGGAGGACAGGGCTCCATGGGCGGGCGTGCTGTGGTGAGAGAGTCAGCTCCCTCTTGGACTGGACGTCTCAGAGCAAACACAGGCTCCTGTAGGAAACCCAAACAGGGGCGGGGCGGGAGGCTGCTCTGCCCGCCACGGGAGGAAGGGGGACTGGTTGGCGCCGGGAGCCTGTTCCTCCTGCCACTTCCCCGGGCGTGGGAGGCCGGGAGCCGACGGCGGGCCTGCTGGGCAGAGCCGTGGCGTGTGGGAGGTGACCAACACACGGAGGAGGTGTGACCACCTGGGTCCCCCCGCGACACCGCAATCACAGCCCGGAACGAGCCAGACACAGATGGCAGGGAGCTCGGGCAGCACCCGCCTGCCCGCCCCGGCACCAGCCGCCCCCTCCTGACTGTGCTCACGGCCTCCGAGGGGGCCCTCGGCAAAGCTGTTTGCAGCTGAAATCCAAACTGCAAGAAACAGCCAGACCAGGAGGAATCCAGCGTGAGAAGCAGATGGCAGCGTGCATGGAGCCCAGGCCGCCCGCCGGAGGCAGGTGCCACGAGAAGGGTGGGCTCTGTGGGCAGGCCGCTCCCCCCCCCCCGCACCCCCCCCCGCCCCGGTGCCGGCTGGGAGGGAGGTGCCCGGCCTCCTGCAGGCCCGAGCCGAGGCGGCCACCCCAGGGGCCCTGACTGGGCTGCGGGGCACCCTCCAGGCTGGGCGGCATGGAGAGGATGTAAAGACCCCCTGAAGCCACTTCGACTTCACAAATTCCTCCCCCGTCCGTCAACAAGAGGGAGAGAGGGGCGAGGGGGTGAGAATACAGACCTAAAGCAAAGGGCGCTGGGGGACCCCAGCCTGGCAGGCGGTGATAAGACCTCAGGGGAGTCAGAAGCACCCCGCTGGGGAAAGGTTCTACAGAGATCTGAGCACAGAACCAGCTTTACCTTTTTTTTTTTGGTTGAAAATGTCTCTTTCAATCAACAAACATTTCCCGAGCCCCTTTGATATGCAGAGCACTGCGGGAAGCACAGTCATTGTTGGTGCAGCGGAGAGGCCGAGCCAGTGCTGAGCAGACAGAGTCAGCCCCCTTTCAATGACTTACAAGTTGGCCTTCACCCCTTTCTCTCTCCCCCGCCCCCTCCCCGCCAGAATGCCTGCATCCTCAGGAAGCCTTCTTACGCAGAGATACCTTTTAGATGGAGGCTGGGGGAATGCTTTCCTAGAATGCTGGGGAACTCAGATCCCAATGAACGCTTCCGCTGATCACAGGATGACTTTGAAGGAGTCGCTTTGCGGTGTTAAATGAATGGGATTAAAGGCTAACCAGCCAGTGTCCCGGGTTTAGGAGCCCTGACGCAGCCCCTCCCAGCCTGCACGGACACAGTGTGACAGCTGGAGGAGAGAGGGCACAGAGGGGCCGACGCCAGCCTCCAGCCAGTCTCCCCTCCGCAGGCAAGTGGGCTGCACGGACAGGACCAATGCCCAGCTGGGCCTTGTCTGCCCGGCGGGGACCAGGGGGCAGGGTCTGAGCCCCTTCCTGGCCAGCCTTCCCGCCATGGCACACGGGGGTTTCTGGTGCCACACAGGAGTTTGTCCTTCCTCCTCCAACCCTGTCTTTTTTTTTTTTTTTTTAATGTTTTTTATTGATTTTTTTTTCTTTAGGGAGAGAGAGATAGAAACACCGATGATGAGCTGAGACTGGTTTGCCTCAATGGATAGAGTGTCGGCTTGGGGACTGAAGGATCCCGGGTTCGATTCCGGTCAAGGGCATGTACCTTGGTTGCAGGCATAGCCCCAGTAGGGTGTGTGCAAGAGGCAGCTGATCGATGACTCTCTCTCATCGATGTTTCTAACTCTCTATCTCTCTCCCTTTCTCTCTGTACAAAATCAATAAAACATATTAAATATATATAAAAAAGAAACATCAATGATGAGAGAGAATCAGTGATTGACTGCCTCCTGCACGCCCCCTACTGAGGATTGAGCCTGCAACCCAGGCACGTGCCCTGACTGGGAATGGAACCAGTGACCTCTTGGTTCAAAGGTCAACACTCAACCACAGAGCCACACCAGCCGGGCCTCCAGCCCTGTCTCACTCCTTGGGACACATAAGGGAAAGGGAGGGACCAGGCAGGAGTGGGAAGGGGCGGGAACGAGGAGCTGCGCCTGGGCAGGCATATCCTTTCAGGAAAGCTCGGGAGGGGGGAGGCAGGAGAGGGGGCAGAGCCAAGGAAACCGGCAAACCGTTTTCCCGTCCCCCGAGTCCCAGGGGCCAGGTCACGGGAGGGTCCCGGGTGCCTCCCGGGGAGCGGAGCACCATGGGTAAGCCCTGGGAGAGGAGGGGGCTGTGCGGTGGGTGCCACCTCTGGTGAGCCCCGGCTGTGGAGCTCAGGGCTCCTGAAGGCACAGAAATGCTAAATGCACGTGCGCACGCACAAGACAGATGCAGGAAGACACCAGTCAGGGGGAAGAAAAAAAAGGAATCAGTAATGTGGGGGAAAGCTTCAAGACTCTTCAGAAGGGAGGGAAAATTAAAGCAGGGAAATTGTGTAGAAGACGATGAATACAGAAGACAGGATGGAAATGTGATCTGCAAATTAAAAGTACTTTGGAGAGGAGAAATGAGATTTCTGGGAACAAAGTAATAAGCAAAAACATAATTGAAGAGCTTTCCTAAATCCAAGAGCCAAATATGTTTATTCCGTACAAAATCAATGAAAACGACCTAGGCTTATCTAGATAAAAATGTCTATATATATATATATTGGGGCAAAAGTAGGTTTACAGTTGTTTGTATGGAAAATAAATTAAATACTAATACAAGAATAAAAACTGTGTTTCATCCATGTACTCATAACTGCAAACCTACTTTTATTTTATTTTTTTTATTAATCCTCACATGAGCATATTTTTTTCCACTGCTTTCTAAAGATTGTAGGAGGGAGAAAGGGAGAGGGAGAGAAAAGGGGAGAGAAAGAGAGAGAAGACTGGTTGCGTCCCTAACGGGGGTGATGTTAGTGGAAGGAGTGCACCTGAAACCCAGGTACATGCCCTTGGCTGGGAATCGAACCCGAGACCCTTCAGTGGTCAGGCAGATGCTCTAACCATTGAGCCCCATGGGCCAGGACAATAAACCTACTTTTGCTCACTCTCTGTGTGTCTGTGTGCTTATTTAATTAATTAATTTTTTTGGTTAATCCTCACCCAAGGATGTTTTCCCATTAATTTTTTAAGGGAGTGGAAGAGAGGGGGAGAGACAGAGCGAGAAACATCAATGTGAGAGGAACACATCGATTGGTTGTCTCCCACATGCGCCCCGACCAGACCTAGGGATGGAGCCTACAACCGGAAGTGTGTGCCCTTGACCAGAATTGAACCCAGGACCCTTCAGTCCGAGGGCCAACGGCTCTACCCACTGAGCCACGCCGGCTAGGGCTGTGTGAGGGTCTTTAAAGGGGAAACAGAAGCTCAGGTCTGGCTTCGGACTTCTCCCTGTGTTTCCGTTCTTGCCTTGGGAACAACTTCCTGTCGTGCCTCAGGCCCTGTCACCCGCCTTCTCTTTCTCTTCTTGGGCATCCAAGGCTTCCCTGAACTGCTGCCGCCCGTATCCTTGGGACTGCCGCCCGGCCACGGCCCTGCACCAGTCCCCCCAGGGCAGCTCCATTCCCTGCTCCGTTTCTTTAAATCCTCACCACATCTCAGAGTGTACTAACTTACCACCGGGAAACCAGGAAGTGACTAAAGCCTGGACCTATTCACAGGAGGAGTGCGGGTGAGGTGGGGCGGGGAGCGGGGAGAACGAATGCTTACAGAAGCAGCAAGTCTAAGATGACCAGACGTCCCGCTTTTGGCGGGACAGTCCCCATTTTTAACAGTTTGTCCCGCGTCCCACAGCGTTTTAAAAAAGTCCCGATTCTTTCCAAAAATCGGGACTTCTTTAAAACACCGCGGGGCGCGGGACAAATTGTTAAAAATCGGGACTGTCCCGCCCAAAGCGAGACGTCTGGTCACCTTAAGCAAGTCGAAAAAAGGCAAGCGGCTAATGAGGCGAAGAGCGTGGTTTGGTGTGGTCACAAACACATCACAGGCATGCCCTCCTGTGGCGTGGCAATCCGGGACCAGGTGCTCCAGGCTGCTGGGAGTGCCAACCAGGGACCAAACATAAAAACATCAATAAGATGCCCCAGCCAGTTTGGCTCAGTGGATAGAGTGCTGGCCTGTGGACGGAAGAGTCCTGGGTTTGATTCTAGTCAAGGGCACATGCCTGGGTTGTGGGCTTTAATCTCCAGTGGGGGACGTGCAGGAGGCAGCCGGTCAATGAGTTTCTTTCAGCCGAGACCGGTTTGGCTCAATGGATAGAGCATCGGCTTGGGGACTGAAGGGTCCCAGGTTTGATTCCGGTCAAGGGCATGTGCCTTGGTTGCGGGCATATCCCCAGTAGGGGGTGTGCAAGAGGCAGCTGATCGATGACTCTCTCTCATCGATGTTTCTGGCTCTCTATCTCTCTCTCTTCCGCTCTGTACAAAAATCAATAAAATATATTTTTTAAAAAACGAGTTTCTTTCATCACTGAAGTTCCTCTCTCTCTTCCTCTCCATTTCTCTTCAAAATCAATAAAAAAATAAAAAAAATAAAAAAGAATCAATATGAAGCAAATGAAAGGAAAGTATCTGTGGCTGTTCATGGGAATGACAAGATTAATTGCTCTAAAATTTACTCAACTGAGGTTTAAAATTCATTAACAACAGCCATTTTCAGAAACGAAAATGGTTCATTTGCGTCTTTTTCAAATTTGCTCACTTTTTTTTTCAAAGGTCCTGTTTGTTGAATTTGTTTCTACTCTTTCTCTTATCTCTTATAATTAATTTACAAACCTTATCTATCTCCCTCTCACGGTCTCACCGTCATCTCCAGTCCCCTGGGTACCGGTTCTCCTGGTTGTTCCATTTGCTGCCTCTCCCTCGTGGTGGCCCTTTTCCACGAGGCTGGTAGACAACTGTGGCAAATCCACGGAATTCCGAGTGGGAGAGATCAGGATCAGTTATATTACCAACCAAGTTATCGCCTGTGTCTAAAAGCAATAGCTATCGTATAGCCAAGGACTCAGAAGATCCACCTAAAGGGCTCCTATTAAAAATGTTAAAATAACAGGCCAGCTAATTACGAGATAAATCAACAGTAATAACTCAAGGGTCTGTAAGGAAAGAGGGCATCTAAACATGGATGTTTATTTTTCCCTTCTAAGAACCCATTCTGAGGGTGAAATTTAAAATGTGGTCAGAAGCTTTGCGCCCGCACATACCCTGCAGTTATTAGTAAGAAGCGGGAGGAAAAACTCAGGTGTCTTCAGTGAGCAGACCATCCCTATGACAGAATGTTTGCAAAGCGTTAGTGATGAGACTGAGAACTGTTTGTGATAAATGCTCAGCAATGTAAACAAAAAATACACAGAAGATCAGAAGCAAACATGCCAAGTGTTCACAGTGATTAGATGGTAAGATTACGGATATGTTGGGTATGTATCACTTTATGGTTTGTTTTTTTTTTGTTTTTTTTTTTTACACATTGTGAATGTCAGCGATGAGCTGTGTTAAGTTTATAATCAGAAAAGAGTAAAATGTATTTGATATTTTAAGAAAATGAAAACGCCTAAGGGTCACGAACTAACTAGTCAAGAACGTAAATATCTGGGGTAATATTAAATAAGAAAGACAGAGTGACGTTATGATAGTCTACAATTTATCCTCAACGCAGCAGCCAGAGCATCCTCAGAAAAGAGGGAGGGGAGGGACTCGGGTCATGTCTCTCCTCTACTCCCGACCCTCAGAGGCTCCCCACTCATCTCACTCCAGAAAATGAAGTGTTAAAAAGCACAGCCAGAGATGATGCGAGTGAAGCATCATCCAAAGGAGAGTAAAAGCCGAAGTCCTGACCATGGTCAGCAAGGACCACCCCGATCTGACTCCTGCCACGTCTCCGATCTCCTCTCCGACCCTGACTAACGCCAGTTGCACCGGTCTCCTGGCCAATCCCCCCAGTCACCAAGCACACACCTGCTCGGGTCTCTGCACACACCATGGCTTCTAAGGGAATGCTCCCAGCCCTACAGCCCCACGGCGCACTGCAGAGCTCTGCCAAATGCCGTTTGACCAGGAAACCCTCCCCCGCCGTCCCCGTATAAAATAGCAGCTGCCCCCAGTGTTCCCAGCACCCTCTCCCTCTCCCCGGGCACATTACCAGCACCTCCCATACGGCGGCATTGGCCTAACGGTGTTTGTGGTCTCCCTCCCACGAGGAGAGCTGTCCTGCCTGGTACATACGAGATGCTCAATGAGCATGTGCCGGGTGCCCGAATGAACACACGCCTTAGACCAGCGGTTCCCAGCCTTCCTGATGCCGCGACCTTCCTCATGTTGTGGCGACCCCCAGCCATAAAATTATTTTCTTTTTTAAAAAATATTTTTTATTGATTTTTTTTTTTTTTTTTTTTACAGAGAGGAAGGGAGAGAGATAGAGAGCTAGAAACGTCGATGAGAGAGAAACATCGACCAGCTGCCTCTTGCACCCGCCCCCAACCGGGGATGTGCCCGCAACCAACGTACATGTCCCTGACCGGAATCGAACCCGGGACCTTTCAGTCCGCAGACCGACGCTCTATCCACTGAGCCAAGCCGGTTTCGGCCATAAAATTGTTTCCGTTGCTCCTTCGTAGCTGTAATTTTGCTGCTGTTATGCATCGTGATGTAAACACCTGTGTTTTCCGATGGTCTTAGGCTCTACAGCAGCGGTTCTCAACCTGTGGGTCGCCGCTAGCAGAGGTGCTACTGTTACGATGCATAACAGTAGCAACGAAAATAATTTTATGGCTGGGGAACTGCACTGAGGGGTCGCAGCATTAGGAAGGTTGAGGACCACTGTGTTAGACGGTTAGCCCCTCAGGAGTCGGGGGGCTGGAGCACCCCCTCCACACGGACGTGCACCAAACAGGCAGCAATGCCCCCTGACGGGTAGCTAGCGTTCATCTCTTTCCAGAAAATGAAGTGTTTAACAGCACCGCCGGGGATGACGGGAGGGGAGCACCCTCCAAAGGAGCGATAAGACGCCGGAGCACGAGTCCCCCTCAGAAGGCTCAGGCTCTCCCGTCGTCAGGACGCGCCTCTCCTGCGGGCCGGGGCGCCTCCGCGTTATCACGGATTCAGAACCAGCTGTAGGCGGCTCTTCAAATGACATTTTAAACGCTCTTTCTATTTAGCTATCTCTTTGTTGTGATTAGATCTCTTTCTGAGCAAAATTAAAAAAAGAAAAAAAAAAAAAAAAAGGCACTGGCAAACCAATTACCCTGTCACTCTCCCGCCCCAAAAGCTGGCAGGAAAAGGCGGCACGTGGGTCCGGGACCCAAGGGCACCCACACTCGGGACGCGCCCACCGAGGGCCCACGCTTTGCCTGGGACTGCAGAGTCGGGAAGTGGCGTTCTTCACCTTGCGAGGTTGTATGAAAATTCAAGGACAAAGTGATAGCATGGTGCGCAGCCTCACACTCAGAAAGATAAGGAAATCCGTCCTCAGCTCTCTCCGGGGATTAGGACGGGCTGGCGGTGGCCCCGCACGTGCCGCCCCAGGGCTGGCTCTCCGGGATGCCCGGGCAGCGGGAGGTGGGGACGGGCAGGCCCAGCGGCCTCTGCAGCCGTCCACTAAGCCATTAATGCCGGCAACATCCATCTTGCCTCTCGCCCACCTTCTTCCCTGGGACAGCTCCTCCATCTCTGTCCTCTGGCAGCTCAGCTGTGACTGTCACTGCGTCCGGAGCGATGCCTCCCACAAGGGAGAGCTGCGTCTTAGGGGAGACGTCCAGAGGACCCCATGTCTCCAGGGGGCGCTTCTGGCTGGGTGAGGGGGGCCTCTGGGGCGTACAGAGTACCCGGGCCAGGCCGGGCATGCACACTTCATGCATCACGTTGTGCACCTAAGGACCTGGCTGCGTTCTGACAGCGCCTCTGAGAAACAGACACGGTCACCTCTGCTGCAGACCCTCCCGGCGAGACGGAACGCCAGTTCACGTGGGGGCGCCTTCCCTGTCCCGAAGGCACGGCGGTGACAGAGGTGCCCGTTTCTAAAACCGGCAAGGAAGCCCACCGGCGTTCCAAACCCAGATGTGCACCTCGATGGGTGAGAAACGCCAACTGTTTCCCATGTGGAGGAGCGGGGGGCACAGCGGGTGGAGTTCTGGCCCCTCAGCAGCTGGGGGCCGCCGGGAGCTTGGTCGCCTAGGGCACAGGGACCACGGGAGGGAGGTGGGGGACCAGAGCCGGAGCCACCGAAAACGGGGGCCGGTGAAGGGATTTCAGCCGGGGAAAGAGGCTGAGAGGCAGCGCTCCCCTAAGAATACGAGCAGGGACGGGAGCAGGAGCGGCACCCACACGGCCGGGGCCTGGCCGGCTGCCGGGGGTGTTGGCGTCTGGCCCGGGGAATAATCCTGTTATCACCAAGGACACAGCTCAGCACCAGCCCCGGAGCCCTGGTTCTGCACGGAGGCCCCCCAGGCTCTGGGGGGAGGTGATGAGCAGGGAGAGCAAGAGGGGGGCACAGATCCCCTTCAGGACGAGCACACAAACCCACGTTCCAGAGCCCCCGAGGAAAGCAGACCCGAGAGAGCCAGCAGCACGGGCCGCGGGAAAGAGATACAGACAAAGGAGGGCTGCGGGCAGTGGAGGAGGCAGAGAGGCTCTGCACGGCAGCCGCGAGGGACGGCAGGGACAGCGCTATCCCCGGCCGGCCTGGCGGAGGACTCCCTCAGCGGAAGGCACCCGTGGGCCCGCAGAGAGCGGCCCGCACGCGCCGGCCAAGGGCGCGCTCCCTCTGCCAGGCGCGTTCTGCGCCCACCAGCCCCGCCCCTTGTCTCCCTCCCCGGAGCTCCTGCTCCCGTGTGGCCCCACTTCCCGTCCCGGCGCAGCGAGGAAAACCCTGGGTGTGGGGCTAGGACAGTGGTCGGCAAACTCATTCGTCCACAGAGCCAAATGTCGACAGCACAACGACTGATGTTTCTTTGGAGAGCCACATTTTAAAAAAAAAAAAACTTTTTCTAATGCCACCTCTTCAACATAGACTCGCCCAGGCCGTGGTATTCTGTGGAAGAGCCACACTCAAGGGGCCGAAGAGCCGCATGTGGCTCGCGAGCCTCAGTTTGCCAACCACTGGGTTAGGAGATGCGGGTTCAAGCCCCACCGCGCGACTGCCTCACTGAGCGTCACTTCGCCTGAAAAGGGGTCAGAACTGGAAGGACAGAACCTCTGCACCGGAAGGGACTGTGGGTGGCCTCACTTCCTGCTCCCACGGGAGCTGCCAGCAGGGTGCCCACCTCCCCATCTCCATTTCCCCCTCGGCAGGAGGGGACACTGACAGCACCCTCACAGGGCCCTGTGAGAGGATCGAATGGACTCACACAGCCCAGTGCCAAGCTCATCATGAATGTCCAACCGGGGCGGCCGTTACTATTGCTATAATAATAGGTGCCCCTGGCCCCCCTCCCCCCAACCTACAGACAGTGTGAGGGCTTTCCCACTGAAGCCAGGGACCCAGGCATGGCAGACCCAGGGCCCACCGCCACCTCTGCCCTGTGGAAACAGGCGAGCCGGCAGGTGATCCCCCACCCTCCTCCCTGGTCACCCCCAGTCGGTCCTTCTTGGCCTCCAGAGAAGCCCCTCCCCCTGTGACCCACCATGACCTTCCCCCAACGGGATGGGCTCAGGCCCGGCCCCCGCACCGCCCGCCCGCCCGTCGCCCCGGGCACCCTACCTCTCTCTGCTCACTGCAGATCTTACACAGCCACAGGGGCCGCTTCTGGCCGGGGCAGGCCTCGATCCCGCACTTGGTGCAGACTTTCTACGAGAGAGAGAGGACAGGGGAGGTCACCACGGGAGCCGGGAGGCCGGGGAAGCCGTCGCCGAGGAGCCCGTGGCCGCACCCCGAGGGACGGCGCTGGCTTCGGGCCGGCAGGCGGCTCTGGGGCACCCTGGACGTGCCCACCCCTGAACCTCACAGTACAGATCCCCATCCCCTGCCCCCCCGCCCCCCCAACCACCTTCTCTCGGGAGCACATCACCGCGCGCCGCCCGGAGCCGCAGCTGCACCGTGTTCCCGGCAGAGAACTGGCCGCCGCCCAGCGCCCAGCGCGATGGAAGCGCCAGGCGCGGGCAGCGGGCACGGCGGGCGGCGGCCCTCCCCGGGCACGTGGGCGGCAGAGGAGGTTATGCAACAGAGAAAACACACCGGGGCAGAGTCACGCAAGCGAGTCACGGGCATAAGAAGATGCTGTCGCGAGGAAGACCTTCCCGCGGGCCCAGGCCCTCCACGGCCCGGGCCCGGCGCCCTGCGGCCCGAGCAGCGGGCCCGTGTCCCCGGGAAGGCCTCCGAGGCTGGAGGCAGGCTGCCAATGTGCCACGCTCTCCAGCAGGCAGCGGACTCAGGTCTGGCTCTGGAGCCGTTATGTAATGAGTAGCCAGAGCCTCGTGCCTGCAGCGGCTGACCTTCGATGCTGCTTAAGCTCGCACCTTCCACGTACATATCCTGTGACACGGTGGCGGGAGAGGCCGGGAGGCACGGCCCGGAAGGCGGGGGGCCTGGTGGGGCCGAGAGGGGCTCCCGGTTAACGGGGTACAGTCTGCCTCGGTGACAGCAGGCCCTCCTCTGAGCGCGGGCCCGGGCGCTCGGGGCTCCTCCATGTTTCTGCTCCATCCCTGCAGCCTGGGGTTCTCTCCACCCCCGCCCCCCCCCCCCGCCCCCCGCCTGCCCCATCACAGAGGGGAGGCTGGATCTGCCGCCTGGCCTTTCCCGCAGGCTGCCAACTGAACAAGCGGCACTCCCCTCTCCGCGGAGAGGAAAATGTCACCAGCTTGGCTTCCCCCGCCTGTCGTCCCCGCCCGAGTGGGCAGCTGAGCCCGCGCTGCAGGGGGAAGCCGGCTCTCGGCGGCGGGAGGGGAGCCGACACGTCCCTGGGGCGGGAGGGTGTGCGTTTGCCGCCGTCCAGGCCTCAGGGGTGAGAAATGTCATGTGTCCTCTGATTCCCCAAAGCACAGGAATCTCCCAGCTCCCAGCGCTCCGGGCGGGCCAGAAAGTCCACCCCCGTCACAGCGGGGCCCCTCCCAGCTCTTGAGAAGGCCCTGGGCTTGGGGGTGGGGGGGTGTCCCCCTGTCTGGGTGCTCACTGCTGTGCTGCTCTCCCTCTGAGCTCCAGGGTCCCTTGGAAGGAAGGGGCCCAGCCACCTCTGCGCCAGGCCTGGGCTTGGGATCTGTGCCAGGTGGGGGCACAGCGCGCCCCCCCCCCCCCCCCGAGCCCTGGCCATCACTGTCACCTGATCTGAAATTCCCTCTTCTCCACGAGGCCTGCCTCTCGCTATCCCTCACCCCAGCCCTTCCACCTCAGGGCAGGCCCCCCAGGAGCCCAGGAGCTGGACACACACACACTGGCCCCGCCCCCAGGGGTAACGAGAGAGGACGGAGGTGCTGAAGCCAGCTGGCTGTTTTCCTTCCAATTCCCCCTACCCCGAACAAGCAAATGGTACACGTGTGAAAAGGAGGGTGGCCCTTTAAGAGGTGAGACTTTCCTGCCGGGTTTTCCACATGCTGATAGGGTTCCATGCCAGGCGCCCTCCGAGCACAGAGCGCTCTGCCCGTCCCTCCCACGGAGAGGACGGTGCCGGGAACAGGGAGAGCTGTGGTGTGTGCCAAGCAGCGAGTACGGAGGGGGTGGGGGGGGAGGCTCTGGGTGATGCAGCCGAGCACATGGAGGCTCGGAGACGGTGAAGGCCGCTGGAGGCCCCACCGGTAGGTCTGGACGATCAGGACTCGGGGCCTCAGAGAGTGGGATCACGCCCTCCCCGCCCAGCGCCAGGCTGGTGCCCATGGCTGTCCAAGGAGCCCGCTCAGGTGCCTGGCAGTGTGGCTGGTGGTTCACAGATGAGTGAACGGGCAGAGGGGATACGGCCCGGGACAGGCTGTGCCGGGCATGCGTGTGCAGCCGCATGTGCTCGCTCATCGGCTCCACGGCACGGGTTCTGGGAGTCTGGCTCCGCCCTCCCCCGTATTTCTCAGGAGGCGGGCGGCCGCTCCGCCAAGGGGAGAGGTTTCCCAGGCAGACAGGGAGCCCCTCCCTCGCGCTGTGACCGCCTCCCCCCCCCGCCCCCCAACACATTCATCAGAGCTGGTGGCTGCGGCCTCTGCCCCTGTCTCAGTCAGCTCCTGCTGCTGTAACAAAACAGCCCTGGCCTGGCTGGCATACACAGCAGACACGTGTTCCACAGCTCCGGGCTGGGACCCCCAGACCGGGGTGCCAGCGGGCCGGGCTCTCGGACAGGGTCCTTTCTCTGTGCCCCCTCTTTTGCTTCTGCACGCCGGGAGCCCACAAATGGACTCGTCATCATCCGTCTCAACCTGGATCACTCAGAGCCGCCCGTCCTCCCGGGGCCCCCCCTCGTGCTATCCCGCCGTCACTGACTCTGCTTCCCATACACCCCGCCCTGAGCCTGCTCCGGAGCTCGGTGCCCTGGGCACAGGCTTCCGGGGGAGGCGGGCCCGGGTGGGCCCATGGGCAAGCCACGCAACGCCTCTCGGAGCCTCGGACGTTCTCGCCTGTGAAACGGAATCGTGTCTGGCCCCTGGGTCAGCTGAGGGTCAGCTGAGATCCGCCTGCACAGCGACCAGCACATTGTAAGCTTTCGATACCTGCCACGGGGTATCATCACCAGTGACATCCCCGTGCCCTGCTCTGAAGCCGTGCGTGGTTCTCCTCCAGGCCTGCACCAGCTCCGAGGGCAGCCACCAGCCTCATGTGGCTATCTAAATCAAAATTAATTAAAACAGAATCAAAGGAGAAGCCCAGCTCCTTGGTCACACCGACCATATTTCAAGTGCTCAATGGCCACACGTCACGTCGGACGGCACAGAAACAGAACGCTCCCATCAGCACAGGAAGTCCTGCTGGACGGCGCCGCCGGACCCAGGCCTCGGCCTCAGGGCCTCAGCCCTCACTGCCGCCCTCCCCGGCCTGTGCCCACTGCTCCTCACAAGGCCTCCCTTCCCATCAGCCTCTGCGGTCCAGTGCCTGCTGTTCTCAGCCTGTCTTTGGTCCTCACCCCGCTCCACCCCTCCCGATCGGACACCCACTCGCCTTCCAATTTAGGGATCCCTACACCATCATCTGCGGGGTGCCCACGGGGCGGGCAGGGCCCAGGCCTCACGTGTCCCCAAGGAAGCGCCCAGCGCTCGGACCCAGGTCAGCCTGCCAAGGCCGAGCGGCTGCCCGCTGCATTGCCAGAGTGGGATTTAAGCCGGGCTCGAAGGATGGGAGTGCACATGCCCTCAATAAATATCGTCTGATGGATTCCACATCCGTGCTGGTGGGGAACAGAGAAAGACACCGGAGAGAGTGCCCGGAGCTGTGTGCTGCCTTCTCCCCACAGGCCACGGCTCACAGACCCCTGGGCCTGGGGACAGAGGTGGTGGGGCCAGATGCTCACAGGAGGCTGGTCAGCTCCATCCCGGGGGTAGGGGGGTGCAGGTGTGTGGGTGAGTGGCACCTCCCGCACGTTCCCTCCGCCCTTTGCCCTGTGGGGTGCTTTGAGGGGCTGGGGGTGGTATGACAAGGCACACACCCTCCTCGCCCATGCACAGCCCCGGGTTCAGGCTGCCTGCCGTCCCTGGTGGAACCCACGTCAGACCCCACCATCTCTCCGTGGTGCCGTGCCTCTGGCTGGGGAATGCAGGCCAGCAAAAACGTAACATGCTCCAGTTCGAGAAATACATAATTGCTTCTCTACAACGCCTCCCATCAGTAAGAGGATAATGAGCCTTTTCCCCTATGGGCTTGGTCTTTTTTTTTTTTTTTTTTTTAATATATATTTTATTGATTTTTTACAGAGAGGAAGAGAGAGGGACAGAGAGTTAGAAACATCGATGAGAGAGTCATCGATCAGTTGCCTCTTGCACACCCCCTACTGGAGATGTGCCCACAACCAAGATACATGCCCTTGACGGGAATCGAACCCGGGACCCTTCAGTCCACAGACCGACGCTCTACCACTGAGCCAAACCGGTTTCGGCTGGGCTTGGTCTTTTTATCCCCAAGTTGTAAAAAAAAAAAAAAGAAAGAAAGAAAGAAAGAAAGAAAAGAAAACGAAGCAGGTAGTATTTTAAAAATCCAGTGAGAGTATGAGCCAGCTGTGGCATTAAGTCGATACAAAGGGTACACTCCACAGCCGGCCAAGGAGAGCTCTGGGGCCGGGGGGCGGTCACTCGCCTCCCTGCCTGAGATGGGCTTCAGTGAGCGGAACTGCCCTGGGCACGTGAGCACCGGCTTTCCCGGCCGGTGGTCATGGCTGCTCATGCTTCCCACAGCCGAGGGCTGTGTCTGCGTGTACCTTTTGCAAACACATATCCCAGACTAGAGCACACCCACGGGGAAGGGGATGGCTCCCGGGCATAGCCCACGGGGCACAGACGTTGGGGCCGTTTAGATGCCACCTCAGACTTGTCACTAACCTGCTCTGCGGCTCATTCCCTCGTCTGTGAAACGGCGGTGACAGGCGGGCTCACGCCACCGCAGGGAGGATCAAGGCAGATGATTCATGAGAGCGCTCAGCACAGAACAGGGTACAGAGCAGGCAGCAGCCACAGCTCTGTCCCACATGCCTGGATCCGCAGGGATGCCAGCACCATCAGCCATACACGGCAAACCCCAGAATCGTGCCCCATCCTCACTCGCCCTCATTCCCACCCAAATAACCCATCTCCACGAGCTCTAACTCTCGACTGTCAGCTGCCCTCCAACCCCTCCCCGCTCCATGCTGCCAACTCCAGGGGCCCCCTTCACCGGGCCCCCAGCAGGTCTCCTGATCCCCTCGTTGGCCAGCCTCCAGCCGGTTCCCGATATGGCAGCCGGAGTGATCTTTTTAAGATGCAAATCTAATCATGTTCTTTCTCCCATCCCTGCCAGCATAAAAGCTTTCAGAGACTCCCCGTGGCGGTCTGGATGGAGACAGCCCCTTTCGCCTGGTGCGTGAGGCCCGCTCAGGCTGGACGCTCCCTCTGTGCCAGCCCGCCCCCTGCCCTGATGCTGTGAGTGAGCCCCAGCCCTGGGGGCCTGTCTCCCGTCTCCGGTCCTCGCCGTGTTCTTCCTGCCCCAGGACCTTGGCACGTGCTGCTCGGTCTGTCTGTCTGGGAGGCACGTGGTCACACTCTCTCCTCGTTAATGCTCAGACCTCTACAGAAGCACCGCTTCTCCACGGAGGCCTGCCCTGACTCCCTGCCTGGCTGGAGCTTCCATAATAAGCGCTTGCCTTTGGTCCTCAGCGGCCAGGAATTTTAGGCCCGTTCACGTGGCTCTGTGACAGCCACCACTTCCTCTACCACCGGGCTGTCAGCTCCAGAGGGCAGAGGCCAGGTCTGTTCTGTTCACCTTCCTATGCCCAGGGCCTGGCATAATACATATTTGCAGAACAAATGAACGAACCAGCAGCAGCTACTTTCACTATTGCCGTTGAGAAGGCAGGATGTGGTCCCTCCTAGAATGTGCCAGTTATAGAGAGGAGGCACAGGGAGACAGGAAACACCCACGTGGCGGCGAGGGGGTGGGGGAGTGGGACAGCCTGCACTGGGGTAGAGTGTCCAGGGGCAGGGCTGCTGGCCGGCAGGCCTCCCTCTCAGGGTCCGTGTGTGGCCCCAGGCTGGCCCACACACCAGGGAAAGGACTCTGAGCACCCTTTGTTAAGGGGGCACACCACCGGACCCCTCCGAGCCGGTCCTCCACCCTGGGGTGCACCCTGCAGGGCCGGAGAGGTCATGTGGGTGCGACCCTGAACAACGATGCTCCGTGTCCTTTCCCTGCACGCAGACGCCTCTCCCTGGGTGCAGCCTCATCCTAATGTCTGAGCGGCACCCTCCTCCCCGTCCTCACAATCCCGGCCGCCTGGGGGACCCCGTTACACTGACGGTAACACCATCCCCTCCCACAGCGCCGCCCGGAGGCAGGAAGTGCACCTGCGCTCAGGCCCTGGTTCCCCATCCTCACTGTGAACCCCGCCAACCTCACGCAGAACCCCCGCCCCCGCCCCCACTCCACAGGGGGGTTCCCCAACTGATCTGGTCAGAGGAGGGGAGGGGGGCAGGGCCGGGAACAAAGCTGCTCTCAGTGACTGAGGAACAGCCGGCACCCCGGACAGGCCCTGCGGGCGCGGCGGGATCATCATCCATCACCCAGACAGAGATGTTGGCGACGCTCAGCCAACCAAAACAAGATGAAATTGTGCTCCAGCGTCCCGTGCACGGAGGCCGGGGAAACGCATGCTGCGCTGCGGAGAGGAATACTGGAGACGGTTAATGAGAAAATACCGGATGCTTTAATGCAACAAACGCTTCGTCGATGCCAGTGGAAGCAGTGAGGATGAGGGAGGCGCGGCCGCTGTCCCCGAGAGGCTGGGGCAGGAGGAGTTTCCGAACCAGCAAGATGGACACGGAAAAGGATTTTTCCGAGTCCCAGCCACGGACAGTGACCGTGAGCGCGTCTCTCGGTGAACGACACCGCAAACGATGCTCACCTCCCCCCAAAGGAAGGGCAGAAATGGCTACGTTAAAGTGACCAGACGTCCTAATTTTTTTAAAGGTTTTTTTAAAAAATATATATTTTATTGATTTTTCACAGAGAGGAAGAGAGAGGGATAGAAAGTCAGAAACATCGATGAGAGAGAATCATCAATCAGCTGCCTCTTGCACACCCTCCACCGGGGATGTGCCCGCAACCAAGGTACATGCCCTTGCCCGGAATCGAACCCGGGACCTTTCAGTCTGCAGACTGACGCTCTATCCACTGAGCCAAACCGGTCCCGGCCAGACGTCCTGATTTTTAACAATCTGTCCCGCAACACACGGCGTTTTAAAAAAGTAAATTGGGACTTTTTTAAAACGCCGTACGATGCGGGACAAATTGTCAAAAATCAAGACTGTCCCGCCAAAAGCGGGACATCTGGTCACCTTAGGCTATGTACAAGTGACAGCAGCACACGCACAGAGCCACGTGAAGACAGGATTCCACACGTGTGCATTTCCCGTCACACGGCGTGTCCTGGTTGCCAGAAATCAAACCTTCAGAGGGAAACACCCGACTGCATTTTAGGAAAAACGAGGCAGCAGTCAGGCTTCTGGAGGCAGCACCGCCACCTGCGGGCAGGCCCTCCGCTCCCGCACCTGACGCTGCTGCTCCGGGACCAGCCGCAAACCCCAGCCGTGCGGGCCCAGCCCCCCGGCCGCCTATCCCAGAGGGGAGGAAGCTGCCGGTTTCAGGACGGCTTCCAGACACCTCCTCCCTCCACCTGCCGCCTGGCGCCGTGTCCGTGTCTGGGGTGGAGGGCAGGGTTGCAAAGGGAGCAGAAGCAGCTCTTGCTTAGGACCTTTCACAAGCGCGTAACGAGAAATCCACCTCGTGTGGGCCTTGGATCATGGCTGTGCTCGTGCCCCACTGTGCGTGTCTGACTGGGGGGAGGGGGGGAGTTCAGACAGGATTGGACCCCCGGACTGGCGGGAGTGGAGGTGGTGGCTGCTCACCTGCCCCCTCCACGGGGCCCACCCACCGGCCCCTGTTAACTCTTCCCGGTCCTGGTTGTCCTGCTCCGCCCTGCGGGGCTCCCCCTGCGGGGACAGCCTCCTGGAGCCCTTCTTAGCTCCCTCCAGCCCGAAGGGAACAAACCCCTGCCTCTGTGCCCGCCCACCAGCCGGGCTCCTGGAGGTGACCGGGCTGCGCTGGGCACGGCCCCAGACTTCCAGCCGCAGGTCCCCGGCGCCCCGTCAGGACCACGGAGGGATGGCGCTCGGGCCAGCGGTCTCCGGGGAGGCCAGGTCCCCGCGGCCTGCCTGCCGCTCTCCACCTCTGCCCGCTGGGAGGGGCCGGGGCGGGGGAGGCCCCGGGGGTGAAGGGAGCAGCTTACATCCGTCTTGCTCCCCGCTGCATGGTCGCTTAGGGTTACAACTCCTAACAACGATCACAGCCACCATTTACTGAGCACCTCGTCCGGGCCCGGCACCAAGCTCAGCGCTCAACAGACATCGCCACGATCTCATTCAATCTCCTGTACGCTCACCACGGCCCCTGGAGGGGGGGCTTATGGTCCGAATGCTGTGGAGGAGGCTGCTGGAGGCCCCCAGGTGCTGGGGGTGTGGCCAAGTTCACATAGCGAGGAGCTGGCAGGCCAGGGTGCAGACCCAGGTCTGTAACAATAAAAACAAGGGCTTACATAACCCGCCTCGCGCGGGCTGCAGCCGGCGTGCCTGACATGGATTATTCACTTAACAAGGCGAGACGGGGCAGGCGGCTCAGGTCATTTGTCCCGGGTCACACCAGGGCAGTCAGCAGAGGGCGGACTGGGGCCAAGTCCCGACCTGACCTCTCACCCACACTCTCTGTGACACCCCCACCCACGAGCAGAGAGGGGGCCCCGGAAACAACGCTGGCTGAAGATAAAGGGCAGCTCCCTTTCTGACATGGCCACCGAACACGCCAGGAGCAGGGACACGGAACTGACAGCCAGACACCGCCGGCCACAGCCTCCCAGCCTGACCCTGGCTGCATAACCCAGCTCTGCTCTCCGGGCCTGGAGCCGGGCTCCCACCGAGGACTGGCCTCCCGCGGTGCCTGGCCCGGCCTCCGTTAAAGGAGTCTGCGTCTCAGAGCGACGGCCCCGGAGGAGGCTGGGTCATTGGGGTTGTTCCTTCCTCACACCCAGAGTCCTGACAATGCCTTGCCTCTGAGCTCATGGCTGCAATGGGGCTGGTTCCTCGGGGGCTGCCACGAGGCCCCAGCGTGGAGGGAAGGCGCGGGCTGTGGTCAGCACTGGCCATGCCAGGACCCCGGGCCGGTTCTGCCGCAAAGACGCTCGCTCTCTGAGATCCGACAGTCCTAGGGCGTGTGCCCAGGGCCTCAGCCTGGCCTCAGCGACACGGAAGCCACAGCCCTGCTTGTGGGAAGGCGAGGCAGGAGCCTCCGCTGTCCTTCCGCCACCCCTCCCCCTGGGGTCTGGTGGGCGGCGACTTCACTGCAGGTCGGGGCCGATGATGCCGGGAGCATCCAGGAAACCCTTCCCATGGCCCTGCTGCGGCCAGGCCCGGCCTCGGCGAGGGTGCGGTAAGGCTCACGGGCCAGTGGGGAGAGACAAGAACACGGACGCACACAGAAGGCCTTGGCCCCACTTCGCCCGCCAGCTTCCCCCGCCAAGCGCTACTGTCTGCTCCCCACACTCTAGGGGTTCCTATGCCTCCATGCTTTGCCTCACGGCTAGGGAGCTTCAGTGTATCTCCTCCGTGACTCCCTCCCTGACCCCCCACTCCCACCACGTGTGCTCCCACAGTGAGCGTCCAGAGAGGAGAGCTGATTGCTTCCTACGGACGCTGTCTCTCCAGCGCTGCCCCCTTCCCCCAGCCCCAGCCCAGCCCCTCCCAGCTCAGCGGGGACAGGCAGCCCTCGGCAGCTGCTCCAGAGGTCAGCACTGTCTTCTCTGACTTCCAGCGTCATCCTCACTCTTGGGAAGTCAGTGTGTGTGAAAACACCCCCTCCTTTCCCCACGCCCCCTGGGGGGCCTGGGACACAGCCCATTATCCTCAAAGCCAGGAAAGACCTGTCGTTGGATCGGATTTTTTTATTTGAGAAAACACAGCGGCCTAGACAAACACCCTCAGGCTCCCGAACATTCTGGCGGCAGCAGCATCACTAACGAGCAATTAGGGGCCCTGGCGGTGTGCAGAGCGGACTCGGAGGACTCTGAGGAGAGCGGGGATGGTCGGGCGGGTGCAGGGAGGCCCAACCCTCAGCCCCAGAACTCACAGACCGGGAGGGTCATTAACGTGAACCCGGGAATGGGCTGGGGGCCCGGGGCACGCGTGCAGGCGGTCAGACTTCATTCTGGGGGCAGCGGGAGCCACTGAGGACTTCAGGGGGCGGGTAGAGCGCCCCCATCAAACCTTACTGGAGCGAGAGGAACCAGCAGAGGCCCAGGGAACGAGCTGGAAGGCCCAGGAGACTCCCCGCGGGCAGCCGGGAGTGGTGGGGAGGCCGAGCCATGGCCCCGGGCGCTCAGGCCTCACTCGCTTCACGCCGCCTGTGCCTGGAAGCTCAGCCTGGCAGAGGTGCTTCCTGGCAGATCATAACCCCGCCCAGCCTCAGTTTCTCCATCTGTCACATGGGAGTCACCCCTCTACAGAAGGGGGATGACAAGGCGGAGGGAAGTGTTGCTGAGGGAAGATCCCCAAGCTGCGTCTGAGAAAGGCCTGGCTCTGTCTTGGTTTGGAGGCCGAGGCTCAGGGCAGCCTCTGAAGAGAAGCTGGCTCCCCCCTCCCCTCCTTTGCCCTCCCCTCCCCTCCCCGCTGCCCCAGCAGCAGGAGAGGCACCTGCTGCCCACCCCCACCCTCAGGCTCCATCCACCCCAAGTCAGGGTCGGCGGACAGCACAGGGCCGCGCGGGAAAGGCTGCGGTGGGAGAGCGATGACGAACGGCAGGCCTGCGAGGCGCGGCGGCTGGCAGGACGCGGCGGTGAGGCGAGGTGGGGCCGGCCACACGGCGGGCTGGAAATGTCATTATCGGTTATTTACCGCAACCGAGGACAAGAGGCTGCACAGAACAGCCGTTCCCGGTAACGGCTGCTAAACGGATTTGCCAACACCGCTTCCTGCGGCCTGCCTTCCCTCACGAATGTACAATGACCAGACCCGGGGGGCCAGGGGCGGGGGGCGCAGACAGCTGCTCCGGAAGGAGCCCGCCCCCGCCCAGGCCTGCAGACCGCTGTGCTCCCTCGAGGAGGGGCAGCTGGCCTCCCAGGGACTCTCATCCACCACTCAGCAAACACAAACCCCTAGCAGCCCCCAGACGTGTCCAGGCCCTGCCCAGCGTCCTGGGGGGGGGGGGCGACAAGCCTGAGGGGGGGGGTTGCTTCAGGGGCGGCCAGGGGGTGGTCCGCACAAGAGCCGACGACCCCTTCTCCAGTGCGAGAGGCGCTTAGTCAATGGCCTTGGCACCCAATTGGCAAGCTGGCACCAAATACCACCTTCCTTTGGGGGGGTGGGGGTGTCTCCCATGAGCCTTCAGCTCTTTTTACTCCCCAAAAGTGAGCAAAGTTCTGACTTGAGATATGAGGCCCTGGCGTCGCCCAGAGCCTCAGTTTCTCCATCTGGAAAATGGGTCTAATCGCTGTCTTTTGCCTGCCTCCCTCCCGGGGGCCATAGAGGGTACAGGGCATCACAGGAACATCAGAGACCAAGGGGCGTCTCAGGAGCACAAGCCCAGCCCCACCCTGGCGTCCCCCTGCTGAGAGGACACGGGCTCAATCCCAGCCTGAGACAGAGAGAGTTGGGAAGCAAACCCACCACTGCTTTCAAAGAACAACACACCGGGCTCCGTCTGCGCCCCGGGGCCTGCTCCTCCGGCCTGCACTGGGCCCCCAGCTCAGGAGCGGCAGCGGCCACAGCTGCGTCTGTGCCTCTGGAGTGCACGTGGCTTCCTGTTTCAGAGCATCCAGCAGGCTCTCTCACACAGTCCGCTCCTGGTCTGCCTCTGGACCTGACCTCCCCAGAGACCCACTGCTTCCTGAATAAGAACCCCTTTTTTTGATGGCTCTGCTGCCTATAGGACACTTCTTAAAAAAAAAAAAAAAAAAAAAAAAAAATATATATATATATATATATATATATATATATATATATATATATGATTTTTTTACAGAGGAAGGGGGAGAGATAGAGAACCAGAAACACTGATGAGAGAGAAACATCGATCAGCTGCCTCCTGCATACCCCCTACTGGGTATGTGCCCACAGCCAAGGTACATGCCCTTGACCGGAATCGAACCTGGGACCCTTCAGTCGCAGACCGACGCTCCGTCCACTGAGCCACACCGGTTTCGGCCTATAGGACACTTCTTAGCCAGGCACCAGGTGGGGCCTTTGGGAGGTGTCAGTGTTCCATGAGACCATGAGGGTGGGGCCCCTAGATGGGGTTAGTGGCCCTCAGGTGGCTGCCAGCTTTCTGCTGGGGTCCCCTCCCCTACCTCCTCAGAGCCTCGGGCTGGCTGTGGGGCCGGGTCAGGTCTGCCTGCGCCTTCCCTCCAGCCCTCCCCGTCCTGAGCAGGGACGCCTCCCCTCCCGCAGCCCAACTTCCCCGAGGACCAGCTTAGAGCGGAGGGCCGCCGCCTCACCCTCTCTCACGGGGCTCGGCACACATCACCGCGACCACCGCTTCCTGGGCCGCCTCCTCGGCACCCACACCAGGAGACACCTTTTGTCTGAAACCAGAAAAAATCCTATGCTTCCCTCGCATGGTGATAGCACCATCCAGGGCTGGGGAGAGAGGGGGGCCCTTCCTGCAGCCCTGCCCCCCCTCCCATCGCTGGTGAAACGGACTCGCAATTAAACCGGGAGCTGGCTGACTCAGAGCGGGAGCAATTAGGAGCGCCAGGCCTCCCTAATTAAGCAGCCGCCCCCTCCCTTCCCAGCACAGCCCTCCCCTAATGAGGGCAGCAGCCTGGGCGTGCGGGCCCAATTACCGAGGGGCGGCTGCCACAAGTGCCCGGTGGAGGCTTCTGTCCGCGGCCGCCGCAGGCTCGTTAGTGGCAGCCGGGAGCCGCCTCCGTGGGGCCAGCAGCCCCTGCAGACCGGCCCCCAGGCCTGGATCGGGACACGCCCCGGGCCAGAGGCCCCAGCAGCCCGCCCACGGCCACGGCCACACGCCTCCAGGACACGCTGCCGCCACTGCACAGGGTGAGGCGGCAGGACGTGGAGATGGAACAGAAGCCCCCCGGTCACGGGGAACCCAGAGCGGAGGGACCCTGAGGCCCCGACAGGCAGTGCCCTGTGAGAGCTCTCCGGCCCCAGGGCTGCTCTGTAACCCGATGGTGCCAGTAAGATACCCACCGTCCCAGAGGCCTGTCTGTCTCTGCTCCGCACCCCGTGCCGGCACAGGAGGCGCCGGGGCGTATTTGTGGGAAGAGAGAATGGATGGCCGGGTCCGCCCCTCCCGGACGCCAGCGCCCCTGTAAGGGCCAAAGCTCTCCTGATTCTCCTAAGCCAGTGGTCGGCAAACTCATTCGTCCACGGAGCCAAATATCAACAGTGCAACGACTGACATTTCTTCGGAGAGCCACATTTTTTAAACTTAAACTCCTTCTAACGCCATGTCTTCAACACAGACTCGCCCAGGCCCTGGTGTTTTGTGGAAGAGCCGCACTCAAGGGGCGGAAGAGCCGCATGTGGCTCACGAGCCGCAGTTTGCAGACCACGGTCCTAAGAGACCCGGGCCTGGCAGACGGCCGCAGGGTGTCTGGGTGACATCTCTGACCTCTCCCTGGGGCCCGGGACCTGCCCACTCTGCTCAAATGCAGCCTGGCCCTCAGAGGGCTCTCCTCCCGCACAGGCCCGTCTCCCACAGAGAGCTCCGCTCCGCCATGGCTTCCGGCCCCACGACCTGGCCTCCCTCCGCCAAGCTCTCCCTGCTCCCGAGTCAAACATCACGTCCTGTGCTGCTGCTTCTTCCAGCCACTTCTCACATCTCCAGCTCCTTGGCTCTCCCTGCGGCTCTCCCGTGACCGGATGCCCTGCCCTCTACTCTCGGCCTCTGGGAAGGCCGCGGGGGCCAGCGCCTCCAGGCAGCCCTCCCGATTGCACTTGGTCCTGGAAACCTTGGTCCCTGGTACGGTCAGCATCGCTCTGACCGTCAGGACCCGAGGGAAAGGACCGATGCGGACACGTGTCCTCTGGATCCCCCCGACCCGGAGTTAGCCCACCACCGGCTGGAAGGGCAGACCGACAGGACGGGAAGTGCAATCCTAGCGTACGATTTGGCTCGGAGGAGGGCTGTGTTTACTTGGTAAAAACCAGTAACGTTTACTGAGTGCTTGATGTGCCAGACAAGGTTTTAGGAGTTTTGCATGTAGTGTTTAATCCCCGTAACTCTATAAGGCACGTCGTGTGATTATCCGTGTTTTACAGATCAGGACGATGAAACAACACGTGATTAAACAGGTTTTCTGAGGTCAGGTGGCCAGTGGGGGAGCCGCAGCCACACCTGGGCCTGTGAGGCCCGGAGGTCCACTCCCCGGGGCTGGCCCTGGAACCCAGGCCCTCTGACCTGCAGGCTCCAATCCCTCCCGCCAAGAAGCATAGGATGCCATGTGCCTACACACACACACATGCACACACACAAACTCATTCTCACACACATGCACATACCGGCGCTGGCACACACCCACACCCACACTCCTTGGGGCCAGGATGCAAAGCCACAGAGCTGGACCAGCACGCGCGCACGCACACACACACACACACACACACACACACACTCCTGGGGCCAGGATGCAAAGCCACAGAGCTGGACCAGCACACGCACACGCACACACACACACACACTCCTGGGGCCAGGATGCAAAGCCACAGAGCTTGGGGCCAGGATGCAAAGCCACAGAGCTGGACCAGTGCGTGCGTGCTCACACACGTGCACACACACACACACGCGCACACACACACACACACACACACACTCCTGGGGCCAGGATGCAAAGCCACAGAGCTTGGGGCCAGGATGCAAAGCCACAGAGCTGGACCAGTGCGTGCGTGCTCACACACGTGCACACACACACACACACGCGCACACACACACACACACACACACACACTCCTGGGGCCAGGATGCAAAGCCACAGAGCTTGGGGCCAGGATGCAAAGCCACAGAGCTGGACCAGTGCGTGCGTGCTCACACACGTGCACACACACACACACACGCGCACACACACACACACACACACACTCCTGGGGCCAGGATGCAAAGCCACAGAGCTGGACCAGCACACACGCACACGTGAGCACGCGCGTGCGCGCACACACAAGCACACGTGAGCACACTCCTGGGAGCCAGGATGCAAAGCCACAGAGCTGGACCAGTGCGTGCATGCTCACACACGTGCACACACACACACACACACGCACACACACACACACACACACACACACGCGCACACACTCCTGGGAGCCGGGATGCAGAGCCACAGCGCTGGGCCAGCACCGGAACGGGCCCAGGCCGGGCAGCCGGTGGCCGGGCCGGGACAGGGCCTCACCTTCCTGCAGTCCTTGCAGAACACGGCCGAGCTGCGCAGGTAGCCCAGCACCTCCCCGCACAGCAGGCACTGCGACAGGCCGTTCCCCAGCACGTTGCGCCTCATGGTGTCCAGCCGCTCCACCAGCCGCCTGCAGCACAGGACACAGTCCGATGGCAGCGCGTCCCGTCTCCACTGACTCTGCCCGGGCCCAGCGGCCACAGGCCCACCCGCACAGGCCTCCCGTGCTGCCCCTCACCGGGACCCTGGTCCCTGCCTCCCCTCCCTCCTGGCTGGAACCCCTCCTCATTCACTCACTCCCAGTACTAACTGAGCATCTAGGAGGTGCTGGGCGCTGGGGACATGGCAGCAAACAGGCCAGAGGCAGACCTGGTCCCTGCTCTCACGGAACGTATTCTCAATAAAGGGAGAAAGCCAGCTGAAACCGGTTCGGCTCAGTGGATGGGGCGTTGGCCTGCGGACTGAAGGGTCCCGGGTTCGATTCCGGTCAAGGGTATGTATCTTGGTTGCGGGCACATCCCCGTGGGGGGGAGGGGAGGAGAGGAGGTGCAGGAGGCAGCTGATCGATGTTTCTCTCTCATTGATGTTTCTAACTCTCTATCTCTCTCCCTTTCTCTCTGTGAAAAAAATCAATAAAATATATTTTAAAAATAATAATAAAGGAAGAAAGTTCAGACACAAGGAAACAGAAGAACTGACTGCCTTCCGAGGGGAAGTGGAGGGAGTAGACGGGGGAGGGAGACACCGGGGGCCAGGGGCATGTTAGCGGTGATGATGGGGGCCTCTCTCCGGACATCGGAGCGGAGAGCTGAGGAGGATGAGGACCACACTGTGCGGAGAGCCGGGGAGGGGAAGCCGAGGCAGAGGGAGCCGGAGCGTTCCCGGGGAGGAGGGGCGGGCCGGGATGACAGCAGGCAGGAGGGGCTAGGACAGCGGATTACATGGTTCTGCCGGTCACAGCGCCGAGTCTGGATTATTCTCTCGGATCAACGTGAAGCCACGGAGGAGTTTTAAGCAGAGGGGTGATTTTAAAAAGCTCACTCAGGATCACGGGGGGGGTGGGGGTGAGGAAGCCAGCAGCGGGTGGTGGGGTCCAGGGAAGGGGGATGGAGACTGGGACGGGCTGTGTTTCAGAGGCAGTCTCGATGGCCTGGGGCTGAGGGGAGGTGAGAGAGACCCCGGACAGCTCGAGGCCTCTGGTTTGAGCGACGGGGCGGGTGAAGCAGGCAGAGAAAGAGAGACAAAGAGCCCGACTTTGAACCGCTGATGCCGAGTGCCCAGGAGCCTTCCGGAACCCCCTGAGCCTGCGGTAGGTGCCCTCCTCGGGGTGCCACAGCCCTCGGCCTACTGTGCCCCGTTCCATGACAACCCATAAGCAATGCTGCAGCCTGGGAACTGGCAGCCACTCCTGTTTTGCTGGCAGCAGCGACGCCAGTGCCCGGTGGACACGCAGCGACCATTCTTGAATGAATGAAGGACAGGGTATGGCTACACTGTCTTCTCTCGCTGTCATGCCCTCCACACCCCACAGTGAGGAGGATGCTATTTCCCCCCATTTTAAAGATGGGAAGACTGAGGTTCAGCGATGGGCAGTCACTTGCCAGGGTCACACAGCGCTTAGGAGGTGGAGCCTGAGTGTGAACGGCAGCTCCATCTGCTCCCAGACTCTGCCGGGAGCCGGGGAGAGCAGGCTGGGCGGAGGCTGCCTCTCCCCTTGCCCTCCAGCAAGCAGTCCTGACCTCCTCGGGTCGCTGTCCCTTCCCCGTGCCTACAGGCCTCTGAGCAAAGCTGGCATCGGCCCTGCCTGACCCGCTTGTTCTCGGGGACTCCCTGCCAGTACGACCTCGTGTCCCCTAACTCACGCAACACACGGGGTGCACCCACCTCCTCCTTCTGAGACAATGAACCCGAGGCACTGCCCCCTGGGCCATTCTGGGCCCCGGCCAGACCCAAGGCTCCCAGAGGGGGCCGGACCGGCCGCCCCTGGTCTGGCACCGAGCACCCTGCCCCCTCTCCCCGTGCTGCACTGAGCACCCTGCCCTCCTCTCCCCGGGCTGCACCGAGCACCCTGCCCCCTCTCCCCGGGCTGCACCGAGCACCCTGCCCCCTCTCCCCGGGGCACTGAGCACCCTGCCCCCTCTCCCCGGCTGCACCGAGCACCCTGCCCTCCTCTCCCCGGGGCACTGAGCACCCTGCCCTCCTCTCCCCGGGCTGCACCGAGCACCCTGCCCTCCTCTCCCCGGGCTGCACCGAGCACCCTGCCCTCCTCTCCCCGGGCTGCACCGAGCACCCTGCCCTCCTCTCCCCGGGCTGCACTGAGCACCCTGCCCCCTCTCCCCGGGCTGCACCGAGCACCCTGCCCCCTCTCCCCGGGCTGCACCGAGCACTCTGCCCCCTCTCCCCGGGCTGCACTGAGCACTCCGCCCCCTCCCTCCTCTCCCCGGGCTGCACCGAGCACCCTGCCCCTTCTCCCCGGGCAGCTCTGGCCCGGCCTGTGCGGCCCTCACCCGATTCTCTGCTGCTCCAGGACGTCCAGCCGCTCGGCCCTCTGGATGACCTGCAGGATGGCCTCCACCTCGGCCGGGCTGAGGCACTGGCTCTTCCTCTGCTTCTCCGTCTGGTAGGTGTGCACAGACCAGCCCGTCTGCAGCCTCGGGAGAGAACAACACGGGCCTGAGGCCACGCCGGAGCAAACCCCGACAGCCCGCCGTGGCCACAGGCGCCAGGGGCTCGGGAACAGGAGCTGCCGGGCTCCAGGTGCCGGCTCTGCCGCCCACTCACGGACGGCAGCCCCGTCCCCGCTCCCGGGAGGCGGGAGCACGGACGCACCCGCTGTGTGCATGGATAAGGCCACGGCCACGCCACAGCCACAGCCATGGTGTGTGAGGTGTTGAGGGAGGGGCTTAGGGGGTGATCCAGAGAAGAATAAAACCTAGATCTGCGTCACAGAAGAAAGTGAGATGGCGCTTAGTAAGGAATAGGGAAGAACTGTAGGTAGGTTTAGCATGAACCTTGAGGATAAAAGGAGATTAATAGCATTTTGAAAATTCAGGGTTCAGCCGAAACCAGTTTGGCTCAGTGGATAGAGCTGAAGGGTCCCAGGTTCGATTCCGGTCAAGGGCATGTACATTGGTTGCGGGCACATCCCCAGTGGGGGGTGCGCAGGAGGCAGCTGTTTGATGTTCCTCTCTCATCGATGTTTCTGGCTCTCTATCCCTCTCCCTTCCTCTCTGTAAAAAATCAATAAAATATATTTTTAAAAGAAAAAAGAAAATTCAGGGTTCAAGGGCAGGAGGGTCATGGAGCCGCAAGAGAGGAGAGGTGGCCGGGGCCTGGCTCAGGGGCTCCGCGGTCGCCACTCCACTGGCTGCGATGACACCGCCTGTGGCTGTGGCCAGGGCTGAGGGCAAGGACCCCAGCCCTTCCTGTTTTGCTGGGTGGGGAGAGGGTGGCCACCCAGGCCCACCCCCCTGCGCCCTGCCTGGGGTCCCAGCCTCTCGGAGACACTCTGTGCCCGGTGCTGGGAACAGAGGTGGACAGGACGGCAAAGTCACGGCCGTGAAGACGAGAGCATGCTGGGGAGGCAGGCGCCCGATCAACAGCACAAACAGCTATTAATTTAAAGTGACAGGCGCTATCCATTCCACGCACATTTGCTGATGCCAGGCTCGCGGGTGCTGGGGACATGCTGCCGGGTGGGCTGCAGGTGGGTGTCAGGAGGCGTGTAAACAAGGGGAACAGAGCTAGTCAGAGGAGGGAGGGCACCTGCACCGCCACCTGTCCCAGCTCCTACCCAGCTCCCCCCGGGCCCAGTGCCAGCCCGAGGCCCTGCAGACCCCTCACTCCCCACTGGACCCCGTGTCAGCCTGCAAAGCAGGCCTCCCCATTTCTCAGAGAGGGAAGGGGCAGGGCACAGTTAGATGCCTCGAACTTTCTAAAGGCACGTCAGGAGTCGGCAGGCCTCCTGGCCAGGGGAGCTCCCGTCCAGCATCTGGCGGCTCCCAACGGCCCTGCCCTACTCCCCCCCAGGGCACCTTCTGACTTCCCTCCCCACCTCCGTCTGCTCACCCATGAACCCCATTTACGTTCTCATTGATTCCTGCCCACTCCCTAGCCCTGCCCCCTTGGGCCCGTTCCCACTATGGGCACGGCTGCCACTGAGCACCGTGTCCCCCGAGGTGCCCCTCCTCAGAGCCAAGGGAGGCCACTCAGGATGCACCCCCAGTGGTACGACCCCGGAGGGTGCCCCCGCCCTGCCCCGCCTCACGTGGTGTGCATGAGCAGCACCGCTCCCTGGGGCCCGGGCTGCACGCGTCTCCAGGCCTTGGCTCACGCTGCGCCCTGCGCCCAGGGAGCGTCCCCTCTGGCTGAGCCCCCTTCCTGCGGCGCACCCCTGTGCTTCTCTCTTCACCAGGAGGCTTTTCCTGATCTCCTCCAAGAGGTTACATGTCTGCTCTCAGTTTTCCTAAGGCCTGGGCGTAGCTCCAGGGAGTTGCGGGGGGGTAGGGGGGGTGGGGGGTGGTCCCTGGTGTCAGATAAGCTTATGCTTCATCTGTCAAACTGTGTCAGTTACCAGAGTAGCATTTCCCAAATGAGACCGAGTTCAAGAAAATTTGCAATTAGAGGCTGAAATACTAGACTGAGGCAAGTTGAGACCCTCCTTCTCCTGTCCGGAACTGAGTCTCTGGGGGACCAGGCCCTGCCCCGCCAGGCCCCTGCCCGCCTCTCCACCTTCCTTCTACCCCCTTCACCGCCTCACTCACTCACGCTCCGTGTGCCCCTCACCGCTGGCCTCCTGCGAGGCTCTCTTCTTGCTCCTTCCAGCCCGGGGCCTCTGCACATGCCGTTCCTTCTGCTAGAAGCCCCTCCCCCACCTTCCCATCTGACAGTCCACCCCCCTCTGGGATCAGCTCAGGTGTCACAGCCTCAGGGAAGCCCCTCCAATCCCCAGAGGAAGCCAGCACCCCCCACCTCCACCCCCCACCCCGCCCTGTCACAGCACGTGGGTAAGTGTGTGCACAGAGCTCACGCCCCTCCCTTAGTGCCTGAAGACAAGAGACCACGGTGGTCTTGTTTGCTGCTGTGCCTGGCACAGCATCGGGGCTCACACTGACGGTGGCTGGAGGACAGAAGGACAGACCGAGCGAGAGCTGGGAAAGGCAATTTCCCCAGGCTTCCTAGGGGGACCCTCAGCTCAGTGCCTGGGTGTGGGGGTCTGTGCCAGGCCTTTACGGAGTCTGGCATGACCAGGAGCCCGGCGTTAGCAGGAGCCCGGCGTTAGCAGGAGCCCGGCATAAGGAGGCACACCCCAGGAGAAGGTAAAAGCATCTGCTCCTCTCAAAGGTGCCACTACAGCTCTGGCTGCTGCTGAGCGCAAGACAAGGTCAGGGAGAACCGGTGGAAATGCCGACGGAGTGGCCAGGGGTCACCCCGGGCCCTGGCCCCAGGGCACGGCTCTCCCCGGCTCCTCGTGCCCCGCTGGCAGGACACGTCTTGCCTGGCATCAGGAGAGAGGGAGAGGGCTGGCTTCCTCCCGGTACCTGCCCTGAGGGGCTGAGCCGCCCGGGGAGAGGGACAAATTAACGGCTGTGCAAAGATTCCTGCAGGTCAGGCAGGACTCGGCTCTTCCCGGGCGTTTCGGATTAATTTCTCTCCCCCTTTGATGTGTGGGCTCTGGGTCCCTGCAGGCTCCTCACATCTAATTGCAAATTTTATTTTATTTTTTGAACTCGGTCCCATTTGGGAAATGCTGTTCTCTGGTAATTGACACAGTTTGACAGATGAAGGGGATGCTTAGGCTGATCCGACACCAGGGACCCCCCCCCCCCCCCCCCGCTCCCTGGAGAGACGGGAAACAGGGAGGCAGGAGGGGCATCTGTGAGCCCGTCCTGAGCCGAAGGGGAACAGCGGGCAGAGGCAGCTGGGGCAGCATGGAGCTGAGGGGTGGCCAGGAGGAGAGGCGACAGGAAAACCAGGACCCCGGGGACAAACCAGCACCGCCGGGACCAGGAGGGACAGGAGCGGGGAGGAGCCGGGCGCCCGCGGCTGGCTGAGTGTGTGTTTCGGCTCCTCACTCGCCCCTCATTCGGTTCCTCCTTCACTCAGGCCTCTGCCCGCCTCTCCACCTTCCTTTCGCCCCCTTCACCGCATCGCTCACGCCCTGCGTCCCCCTCAACGCCGGCTTCCTGTTAGGCCCTCTTCTTGCTCCTTTCAGCCCAGGGCCTTTGCACGTGCAGTTCCTTCTTCTAGAAGCCCCTCCCCTGCCTTCCCCTCTAACAGTCCACCCCCTCCAGGATCAGAAGGAGCCGGGCGTTCAGTTACAGAGGGGCCTCCCGCCTCCCGGGGCCCAGGGTGAAGACGCAGTGACAGGGATGTGTCTTCCCGGAGAAGGTGGGGAAGGGGCCGGCTCCCTGCAGCCTGGGGTGACGGAGAACACGGGTGCAGGCGTCAGGAGGGTCCGGTGTGGCCCTGAGCTGCCAGGCACAAGGTACGTGCCTCGGGCAAGGGCCCCGCGCACTCTCCCCGCCTGAGAAATGGAGAGAAACCCCCCTGGTGGTGACAGAGTGAATGGCTGCTCAGGGCCACCCCCCCCCCCCTCAGGGCATGGGGCCTGGTGTCCATTCTGGAGGCACCTGTCTCCAAACCCCTCTCTCTCCGGGCCCTGGGTCTGAATCTTGCCAAAGAGAGGAGGGACCCGCGATGGCGAAGGAAGGGAAGGCACTCACTTGGCTCGCAGGGCGAGCTGTCGGTCGTTGGGGCAAACCCACTGGGGGCCGCCGCTGCCGAAGATGGTGTCGGCCATGCCCGGAGCCCCGGCCAGCGCGGGGGGGGGGGGTTCACATCTGGGGGGAGAAGAGCAGAAGGAAAGAGCGTGTCACTGGCCAGGGTGCAGGTGGCAGGCAGGCCCCAGGGGCTCCACACGGCCAACCTATCCCCGCACGCTGCCCCCGGCAGCACCCGGAGCCTCACCACCAGAATCACTCCTCCAGCCAAACTCTGTTCCCCCCAGACCCCCGGGGGCGGGGAGGAGGCCGGTCCCTGCCCCCTCCACGCGCAGCGCCTGCCGTGCTCAGCCCATCACCCCGCAGGAGGGGCCTGGCGGAGGTGGGGGGCTGCGGCAGGCAGCCCCTCTCTGGGGAGGGCTCCGGAGCAGCGGCCAGGCCCAAGGGTGGCTGGAGCCAGCTGCCTTCCTCAGCTCTGCTAACGAGGCCTCACAGGCGCGGCTCCCCACGAGACTCGGCTCAGCCAGCGGACCCGGTGCCAGAGCGGGAAGGAGGCAGAGGGAGGCAGCTGCGGCCGGGCTGCCTCCCTGCCCGCGGCGGGGTGCGGGGTGCAAAGGGCACCCTCAAAATCTGCGGAGATCAGACCCTGCCCCAGAACTCCCTGGCGGCTTAACTTCCGCAGCCGGGCATGCTGGCTCTCTCTCTGCCACCAAGGACGGCTCAGAGGGGAAAGGAGCACAGAGGAGAGACAGTTTGGAGGGACTCAGCCCCAGGACAGAGACGAGAGCCTGGCCTGAGTTGCCCGCACTCCCCTGTCCAATCCCTGGCGCTCACACACAGGGCTCCTTTCTCCTTTTAAACACGGATGTGATGTGAGAGAGACACACGGATGGGCTGCCTCCTGCGTGTGCCCCTCTCACAGAGCCAGGGACCAAGCCTGCAACCCAGGGACGTGCCCTTGACCGGGATTGAACCCGGGACCCTTCAGTCCGCAGGCCGAGGCTCTGTCCACTGAGCCAAACCAGGATCACAGGACTTCTCACCTTACACGCTGAAAAATTACTGAGGCTGGAAATTAGTCTTGGCAGTTCCTCAAATGCTAAACAGAGCTACCATCTGACCCAGAAACTACTTCTAGGGATGTGCCCAAGAGAACAGAAAAATACATCCACACAAAACCTTGTGCTTGAATGCCCACAGCAGCACTGTGCAAAAGAGCCGAAGAGTGGCCCCAATTCAACGGTCCACCAACTGATAAAATAATAAAATGTGGCTTATCATACGGCTAGAGGACGGAGCATGGATTCGTGCACGTTGAAAGGAAATTAATTAGAAGGTAGATGGGCAGGGTGGGGGGGGATTGGGCGAGAAGGGCTGGACACTCCCTGGCGCCAACCTCCCACAGTCCCTCCCCAGCCGGCTGCACCTGGGACAGCGCCAGGGCTCATAGGGCGTCTGTGGAGTGAATAGGGTCCCCCTGGCAGGTGGGGTCCCTCGGCCTGGCCTGTGGGGAACGGGCAGAAATTGGCAGTCCGACATCCCCCGGGAGGTCCAGGAGTGCTAGAGGACACTCTGCAAAGTTGCTGTGGCTCAGCAGCTCCTGCATTGAGTGTCTGCCCCCTGGTGGTCAGCATGCATCATACCTGCCGGCCAGTCGTCCAATCACTTAGCCTTTTATATATATATATATATAGATAGATGGAATACTATTTGGCCATAACACGGATAAACCTTGAAAACATTAATCTAAGTCAAAGAAGCCAGACACAAAAGATTACTACATATTGTATGGTTCTGTTTATATGAAATATTCAGAATAGGCAAATCTAGACGCAGAAAGCAGATTAGTAATTGTCAGGACTGGGGTGAGGGAGGGGGGGAAGGAGTGGGGAATGACTGCTAGGTGGTTCGGGGTTTCTTTTTGATGAAAATGATCTGGAGTTAGTGGTGATGGTTGCACTACTTTGTGGAATACACGAAAACCACTGAATTCACCTTTTAAAGGTGTGAATTTTACGGTATGAGAATTATTATCTCATTAAATTGTTACAAAAATTCTGAAGACTCCAAGTGATGTGGGTTATATCTATTGATATTTTTAATATTAGATATTAAACAGAGAAAACACTTAACATTAATTAAAAATAATAAACCACCCTAGCTGGTTTAGCTCAGTGGATAGAGCATTGGCCTACAGACTGAAGGGTCCCGGGTTCGATTCAGGTCAAGGACACATGCCTGGTTGCAGGCTCAGTCCCCAGTAGGGGTATACAGGAGGCAGCTGATCAATGATTCTCTCTCATCATTGATGTTTCTATCTCTCCCTCTCCCTTCCTCTCTGAAATCAATAAATATATATATATTAAAGAAAAGTTCTTTATGCTTTTGAATTAAAAAAAAAAAATAGCTAAAACCGGTTTGGCTCAGTGGTAGAGCATTGGTCTGCGGACTGAAGGGTCCCGGATTCGATTCCGGTCAAGGGCATGTACCTTGGTTGCGGGCACATCCCCGGTAGGGGGTGTACAAGAGGCAGCTGGTCGATGTTTCTTTCTCATCGACGTTTCTAGCTCTCTATCTCTCTCCCTTCCTCTCTGTAAAAAATCAATAAAATATATTTAAAAAATAAAAAAATAAAATAAAATAATAATAATAAATAAAAATAATAGCCAAAATCAGTTTGGCTCAGTGGATAGAGCGTCAGCTTGTGGACTGAAAGGTCCCGGGTTCGATTCCGGTCAAGGGCGTGTACCTGGGTTGCGGGCACATCCCCGGTGGGAGGTGTGCAGGAGGCAGCTGATCGAGATGGTTCTCTCTCATCAGTGTTTCTGGTTCTCTGTCCCTTTCCTTTCCTCTCTGTAAAAAATCAATAAGATATTTTTTAAAAAATAAAAATAATAAACCCATTAGATGTTCACATTTTTTTAAAAAAATAGCTATATTCTCAAAACAAAAATGCTTAGCGAGACAATTAGCACTGTTTTACGTTTTTACAAATCTGTGTAATGAGTGGTTTACAAAAACCAGCTGGATGCTCACATCTGCTTTTCCATCCAATCTTTTGTGCTGTGTGGTTTTATTCAAGAAAGAAATCCAGACTCTCACACGTACGTACCAAGGTTGGGAAGGGAGGCGTGTTTCCAGATAACTGTGGCTAATCTTGCCCACTGCACTGAAACTCGGCAGCTGGCTGTTTCTTAAAGATTAGTTCTAAGGTGGCACCTGGAACCATATCAATCAACTCTTCACATTTGTAAGGCAATGAGACCAAACGTCTTATGATGATGATGATGATGAGAATAATTTTGATCATGTACACCTCCTAATCTGTTGGGAGACCCCCAGACCACGGTTTGAAAAAGGCTATTCCAGACCATTGTCGCCCATTTCTGTGATGACCAGCAGGGGGCAGCATGCCGACGACAGCTCACTGACCCCCACACAGGGACCAAGTCCACGACCTTGACCGCAGGGGTCTCTCTGTCCCACTCAGAAAGCACTTCCAGGCACATGCATCCCACTGAGGACGACCCCAGGAGAGAGACACATGGAGAGCCCGTGGCCAGGCCCACGCTGGGGTGCCGCCATCATCAACAGCCTCCTCGGATGCCAAGTCTTGATCTTCTCTCAAACGAGGCTAACACACAGTCCGGAAGGACACGGGTGGGCTAGACAACGAGACTCGCCAACAACTTTAAACAGGCGTCCCGCTTCCAGCCCTCAGCGCTCTGTGGCTGGTTCTGTGTCTCAATTTGTTACCTTGTGAACTGCACAGTGTGGGCGTCAGAAGCACTTACAAGTAAACATTTACAGTACACTACAACTCAGCCGCCTTGCTGCTTTCTTATTACGATATTAAAAACAAAGTGGAACCCCTTCTCCGCGGGGCGTGTGACCCAAGACCCCCAGTGGATGCACGCACACCACCCATGACACAGTTTCACTCGTACATTAGGCACAGTCAGAGAGTCATCACCATGGGGCTGTGCTCTGGAGCCGTCAGGGGGTACGATAAGGGTTCCTTGGACAGAAGCAGCGTGATAAGGAGACACTCACTACGTGAACAAACAGCACGGACACACGACACCCCGGGGGGATGCACACCCCAGCCCGGGCGGAGCAGGATGGCGTGAGAGGCCGTTACGCTCCTCCGAACGGCGCATCGTCTGTCACGCGAATTGCCTGTTCCAGGAATTCACCGCTGATATCTTCAGACGGCAGCTAACTGAAACCACGGCAGGTAAACCCGCAGATGGGGGGGAGTGGGGGTGGGGGGGGGTGGTGGCTACCGAATTCTGGAGCTTTAAGGAACGGACGGACGTGTCGGTCTCTCGGCCGGAGAGGCTGCAGCTCCTGCCTCTGCCTGCAGGGGCCGCCACACCTCAGGCCACTGCTCCCAGGACTGGAAGGCTGGGGGCCTTCCTGCCCATCCTGGGGCAGCCGGGCGCCCTGAGTCTGGAGTGCCCTCCCCTCTCCGCCAGGCATCCTCACCGGGGCGGGGGGGGGGGGGGCTCGGAGGAAGGGGCGGGCGGGCCAGGAGCCTCAGGGTGGGGAGCCCCTCTTCCACAGAAGCTTCCGAACCAGAAGGGCGTGGAGCTGGGCCGGGGAGGAGGCGGGAAGAAGGGAGGGACCCTGTGCTCTGTGCTCAAACCTTCACATCCCCTGTGGTTGGGCATCCGGAGGAAACAGCAGCCGGCGAGGTTAGAGACACGGCAAGGCCACATCGCCCGCACAAAGCACCCCAAACACCCTCGAGGGCAGTGGTTCTCAGCCTTTCGTTTTTTGTTTTTTTTGTGTGTTTTTTAAAAATATATATATTTTATTGATTTTGTACAGAGAGGAAGGGAGAGAGATAGAGAGTTAGAAACATCGATGAGAGAGAGTCGTCGATCAGCTGCACTGGCCGGGGTCTTTGCGACGCGGCGCCTGTGGCTGCGCAGGTTCAGGGGGTGAGACCTCGGCCCCACCCCGGGGCTGCGGGCTGAGCTGGCACCGCAGAGGCACCGCTGTCCTTCGCCCACACCGGCCGCCTCGGGACAGACGGGAGAGGAGGGCAGCCGAGGAGCCATATTTTAGGAAACTGCCAACGAAGCCAGCTTAGGTTCTCCAAACCTCTTCAGTCCGAGCCAGCTGCCGCTCCCCGACTCGCCAGCCAATCCGCCCCAGGCTCCCTGCCACGGTGCCCCCGCCACCCAGCACACCCTCCCCCCTCCGCCATCGAGCGGGTCCGAGGAGGAGCGTGCGGGAGCCCCTTCCCACAGCCCAGACCCTCCGAGAGCTGGGCTCTCCCTGCAGAGCAGGGCCAGGGACCGAAGGGGTGCGCGTGTACTAATGCCAGGGACCCAGAGGGTGCGCGTGCACCCACAGGCCTGGCGGAGTCCTTCCAGCCTGACAGAAAGAGGCTGAGGAAGAGGCGTGTGTGCTGTGTGCTGTACAGTGTGTGATGTGTGTGGTATGTGATGCGTGTGGTGTATATATATATATATATATATGTGGGGGTGGTCATGAATGGTGTGTGTGTCTGATGTGCACGATGTGTGGTGTGTGGGATGTGGGTGTGGTGTGGAATGGTTCTGTATGGTGTGCGTGGTCTTTGTGTATGTGTGGTGCGTGGTGTGTGGGTGGTATGTGGGGCGTGTGGTCATGTATGGCGTGTCTGGTGTATGTAATATGTGTAGTGTGTCTGATGTGTCTGCAGCAGGGGCTCAGAGGACCATACTGGGGCTCGAATGGGGGGCGGGGGAGAAGGGGAGGAGGAACAGGAGCCTGTGATGATTTCCCGAGAAAATCCCTGGGGAACGGAGGGTCTCAAGCCCAGGTAACGTTCCGAGACCGATCCGGGAAAACCAACATTTGTCCGGGGAGATGAGTCCTGTCTCCCTCGTGTCAGAACGCGCGTCCCTGGGTGTCAGTCGCCGCAGGATGCGCTGCGGGCACAGCCGCCCTCCGCAGCTGCAGCCACACACGGCCGCCAAGGCTGCCTCCTGGCCCTGAGAACAGAGGAGGAAAAACAGCCTACATCATTCATCACCCCCCTCCCACCCCGGAGACTAACATCTTAATGTCAGGTCTCCCACTGCTCTCGGTTTCTGTGTATAGATTTTAAGAGAAATTCGCTTTTTATTACATCCTCTGTTGGCGCTTTCTTATCGCCTTGTACATGTTCACATTATTAAAAGTCCTTGAAAAATGACTCTCGGTTGCAGCTGTGTTCTGGATGCGTCTCATCGTTTTCCTGCTCGGAGGCATAGAGAGTATTTCCAGTCCTGCTATATATTCCCCCCGAAACGGATGTCCTGGGAGATAAGTCTCTGTGCGCATCGGTGCTTATTTCCTCCGGATAAGTTCCCACAAGGGACAGGAAGTGTACTTTTCCACGCATTTTTGAGATTTTTACTGCAGGAACGCTCAGAGCCTCGGAGCTCTCTATCACAGGCTCTCCAAAGAGTTCGAACAATTGTTCACGACAAAAGGCCTGCTGGCGGCAACGCGTCCCCTCTGCTTAACATGCATTTTGCATTTCCCCGTCAGGGCTCAAAGGCGGAAGATCCTCTCTGTGAATCTCCGAGAAGCTGGTTTAAGGAGGCAATCACGAATCTCCACAAACACCTGAGTCTACTTAAAAGATGGCCTCTCTCCTGGAACAGACTCGTCGGCTCAGAACCCAGTCAAGGGAGCACTGGCCTTAGAGCCCTGAGTGACCCAGGCAGTCAGCTAGCACCTCTAAGCCCAATGTTCTTCATTTATATTTAAATTCATATTCATATTCATACTCATATTCGAGGCCTGGTGCATGAAATTTGCACACTCAGGAGGGGGTGTCCCTCCCCCGGCCTGTACCCCCTCGCAGTCCGGGAGCCCTCGGGGGATGTCCGGCTGACGGCTAAAGCTGGCAGTCAGGCACCCTTAGCACCGCCAGGAGATGGGACAGGCTCCCACCATCACCACTGTGCTCGCCAGCCGTGAGCCCGGCTCAGGACTTTTGGGTGCGCGGCACCCCCACTGTGGGAGCGCACTGACCGCCGGGGGCAGCTCCTGTGCCGAGTGTCTGCCCCCTGGTGGTCAGTGCACGTCAGAGTGACCGCTGTTCTGCCATTCAGTGGATTTACATATTAGCCTTTTAATATGTAGGAGATATATAGATATAGATATATAGATATATAGATATAGATATAGATATAGATATAGATATAGATGTATATGTATATATGTATGTATTGATTTTAGAGAGGATGGTAGAGGGAGAGAGAGAAACATCAATGACAAGAGAGGATCACTGATCAGCTGCCCCCTGCACTCCCCACACTGGGGATCCAGCCACAACCCGGGCGTGTGCCCCGACCAGGAATGGCGCCTCGACCTCCTGGTTCACAGGTCGGCACTCAACCACTGAGCCACACTGGCCGGGCGGCTCAATGTTCTTCTCTAAAACAGGTGGGGTCTCCGGCCCCAGCGCAGGCTCACAGCGCGGATGGAATGAGGGCAGGCCCTGCGACTCCGCATGGCTGCCAACAGGCACTCACTGCTGAGCGACACCCAGCCCTCAAAGCTCACAGCCGCTTCAGCACGGGATGGGGTGGAGAGCAGGGGGTGGGGGGGAGGGAGGGGGGGACACGGCCAGCGGCAGCCTCAGCCTCTCAGCTATAAAACCACCCGCCCTCAGGGAAGGCCCACACACGCCAGGGTCCCTGCGCCCCCTCCCGGGCCGGACGGGCCAAAGGCAGTGCCCCAGCCAGGACAGCTCCTCTTTCCCACGCTGGGGCGGTCTCTCCGCCTCAGACCTGGCGTTTCCTGCGGCCTTCCTCTTATTTCTGGGGAACTTTCACCGAGCCAGGGGCGTGGGGCATTCGTGCTGCCCGGGGAAGAGAGGAGCTGGCAGCGGGAGAACGCGGGAAGAGGAGGCGGAACGGAGGGAAGCGCAGGGCTGGGCGGGACGAGTGCACTGGCCTCCAGCACGGGCTGGAGACGGAGCGCGGAGAGCACTCCGCCGGCCGGGAGGCCGCCGAGCCCGGGGCCGGAGTGTGGGGCCGGCCTGGGGCAGCCGCCGCCCGCAGACTCGGGAGCAGAAGGCAAACGCTCTGAGCCTCCGGGTTTGGGGGCGGCTGTCATCAGCGTTGTCGTGGCAGCTATAACTCACACAGACGGCGCCTGGCCGCCGTACACATGGCAGCTGTAACTCACACAGACGGCGCCTGGCCGCCGTACACATGGCAGCTGTAACTCACACAGACGGCGCCTGGCCGCCGTACCCGGCCGCGCCTCCCCTCAGAGCTGCTGAGAGTTCGATGCTCAGGCGGGTGAGCAGTGGAAAGGCCCAGAGACCAGACGGGGAGGCCAAGAGGGACCCAAGAGGCGAGGAAAACCCCCTCTGCTGCTGCCGGTGTGGCCCCATCTCACCACCAGGACGTCACCCGCTCGATTCCCTGTGTCAGAGCATGTGCCTGGGTCTCGGGCTCAATCCCCACCGGGGAGGGGGCGGGGAGAATGTTTGTGTGTGTAGGAGGCAGAAGATCAATGATTCTTTCTCATTGATGTTTCTCTCTCCCTCTCCCTTCCTCCATTAAAAAAAAAAATTTAAAAATTCAATAACATAAAAATTAAAAACAACACTCAGTCCAATCCCCCACCCCCCGACCCCATGCCAGAGCCAGAGCCAGAGCCAGAGCCAGAGCCAGAGCCAGAGCCAGAGCCAGAGGAGAGGTGTCTGTGAAGGGCCCGGAGCCGCTCAGGGGGCCCGTGCGGGGCTGGAAAGGAGGTTTGTGCCAGGGCCAGGCCGAGCTGAGGCCCGCAGAGCGGCGCTGGGCGGCACTCGGAGCCTGGCCCGCCTCTGCAGGGAAGGCCGAGTGACTGCGGTCATGTCTGCCCTGGGCGTGGGCGTGGGCAGGGAGAGTGGCGGGGGGCACGGCCAGGCTGCCATCCCAGGCCGCTGGCTATGCGGGCCGAGGGGCGGGAGGAGGGGCGGCCACAGGAGGGAGGAAAGGTGAGGGCACACAGAAAGAATCCCTGCCACCGCGCGGTGCCTCCTGAGGCCCCCCCACACCTGTGAGAGCCGCCGGCTCCGCACCCGGGATTAATATTCCTGGGGTCCCTAGCAACAGCCCTGCCATCCGCTCGGTTACCACGACACGGGAACACGATAACAGCAGCCAGATAAGGCGCCGACACTTCCACAGTCCCTGCCCTGCCGCCCGCAACGGAGGACAAATGACTCAGACAGGGAGCCCGAAGGCCGTCTGAAACCCCGAGGAGCAGAGGGGGCAGCATCTCTGGGGTCCGGGCTGATTGTGCAGGAGGCGGGGCTCCTAACAGCAGCCCCCTCCCCCCCCCCCCCGCCCGGCCCTTTTGGCTCCCTCCCACTCCTGCCCAGACAACAGCGTCCCAATCGGCCTTTGGACCTCCTGTGGCTCCTCTCTCTCCATGGCAGCCAGAGAGGCCAGGCCAGGCCATGCTCAGAAGCCCTCACGGCTCCCACGACCGAAGGAAAAAGCCCAACTGCCCTTCCAGTCTCACTGCCCCCTCCTCCCTCCACTAACCCCCACCCAGTCACCTGGACCCGGACCTGCTCCGGCTGATGGGCCCGGTCCCAGGAACTTCTTCGCACCCGGCCACCTAGAGGACTGTCTGCAGCAGGGGACTGAGGACTGAGAGGGTGCCAGGGAGGAGGGTGCCCGGCTCAGAGGCCGCCTCGGTCCTCACCCCTCCAGCCCCTCCCCCTCCGCTCCCATGGGGAAGCAACCCATCGCCTCCCACCAGCACTTCTGCTTTCTGTTAACCCTCACCTGAGGACATCTCCCCGCTGATTTCCAGAGACACGTCAATCGTCAATCGGCTGCCTCCCACACACGCCCCGACCTGGGCTGGGAATCGAGCCTGCGGCCCAGGTACGTGCCCTTGGCCGGAATCGAGCCTGGGGCCCTTTAGCCCGAGGGCCAATGCTCCACCCACTGAGCCAAACCGGCCAGGGCTCCCCCTGCATTGCCTTCTCGTCATATCCGAGGGCACTGCCCCGTCGCCCGGGGAAGACTGCAGCCCTCCGATGCCCCTGGTGCCCCCGGGCTCGCACGACGGCGGGTGTCCGGCTCAGTCACTCCCCTCTGGAGCTCACCGCCGCCCGCCCGCCCGGGGAGCAGCGCCAGCTCCCGCCTGGACGCCACGGCCCTCCGTGCGACCTGCCCTCCTCCCCGCCTTCCCCCGGCCACGCGGGTCTGCCCGGTGACCGGCCTCTGCGAGGCGGTTCACCCCGTCGGGAACTCGGGGGATCTAGGGAGGACGCCCACGGAGGAATGGTCACCAGCGGCACTGCCGGCAGAGCAGTGGCAAATGGCAATGACCTGGGAAGTGACGGGAGGCTGAGTGCAGGAAGCGGCCCCAAGGGGAGAGTGCGAGGCCATGCACGCATGGAGCAGGGTTTGGGGTGACGGGTGAATGTTTCCCACGACCCCCCTCGGAGGAGGAGTTAGCAAGGGTTTGATAACCCGCCCTGTCCTCGTTCCGGCTCAGAGGCCTCCTCTCCTCTTGGGCGGGGCTCTGAACCCCTGCGGCCCCCGCCCAGACTCCAGCAGCCTCCCCTGTCCGCGCCCTCGGAGGAGCAGCCGCCCCTGACGCCCCACGGCCGCCCCGGGCACATCCCCGCCGAGTCACAGAGCCGAGCGTCTGCCGTGGCCCTCAGAAGGACAAGCAGCAGCCACTGCGGCCTCATCCCTCTCATTCCTGCCACCGGCGATCACCGGGTGCCCACTGTGCCCGGGCACGTGCCCGCCTCTCTGCCCGCTGCCCCAGTGAGCGGCGCTGCCTTTGTGCCCCCAGGAGACGCCCGGGGAGCCCAGCGAGGAGGCCTCACTCACCAGAACTGTGCATCCTCAGCGGGCACACCCCTCCTGCGGGACCAGACCCCGCCCCGTCTCTCTGTCCAGCTGGAGCGTTTTCTCAGGGTGAGACACCGCGCAGAGCCTCTGGTGGGGTGAGACACAGAGCATGCCCTGCCCCTCCCTCCAGGCGCCCGCCTCCCGCTCCGACAGGCCCGGGCTCTGCCTGCGGTCCCGGAGGCACAGCTTACTTCGGTGGTTTCTGAGCGGCCTGGGGCGGGGCAGGGAGAAGCCCCCAGGCTGGGCGCTCCCAGAGCTGAGGCTGCAGGGTAACCAGACTCCTCGGTCAAGAGTCCACCGGTGTGGCTCAGTGGATAGAGCATCACCCTGCGGACTGAAAGGTCCCAGGTTCGATTCCGGTCAAGGGCATGTACCTTGGTTGCGGACACGTCCCCAGTGGAGGGTGTGGGGGAGGCAGCTAATCAGTGTTTCTCTCTCATCGACGTTTCTAGCTCTCTCTCTCCCTTCCCCTCTGTAAAAAATCAAAAAAATATATTAAAAAAAAAAGGCAAACCGGGAACAGAGGAAGGAGGGAGGCCTCCCAGCGTGCTCCCAGGTTAGCTTCCTAAGCCTCTTAGTAAATGGCTTGAGCTGGGAGGCCTGGGACAGTTCTATATATATATATATATATATATATATATATATATATATATATATATTTAACATATTTTATTGATTTTGTACAGAGAGGAAAGGAGAGGGATAGAGAGCTAGAAACATCGATGAGAGAGAGTCATCGATCAGCTGCCTCTTGCACACCCCCTACTGGGGATGTGCCCACAACCAAGGTACATGCCCTTGACCGGAATCGAACCCGGGTCCCTTCAGTCCCCAAGCCGACGCTCTATCCACTGAGCCAAACCGTCTCGGCTTGGGACAGTCTAGAGCCCGGAATCTGAGACCAAGATGTGGGGGGAGGGGGAGGGCAAGGGCATTCTTATCTGCCCTGTGTCCACCCCGCTGCCGGGGTTTGCCGGCAATCCTCGGCCTGCAGCCGCATCACGCCAACCTGTCTTCACCTTCACCGGCCTCCTTCCCGCTGGGCCACCTCTCCGGGCCTCATCTTCCCGCAGCTGTCTTCCCTCTGGTCTCTCTTCTTCTAATAACGCTGGTCATATTGGATTAAGACAGCGGTCGGCAAACTCGTTCGTCCACAGAGCCAAATATCAGCAGGACATCGATTGACATTTCTTTCGAAAGCCAAGTTTTTTAAACGTAAACCTCTTCTAACACCATTTCTTCAAAATAGACTCGCCCAGGCCGTGGTATTTTCCCAGGTTCGATTCCGGTCAAGGGCATGTGCCTTGGTTGTGGGCACATCCCCAGTGGGGGGGTGGGGGGGGGTGCAGGAGGCAGCCAATCGATGATTCGCTCTCATTGATGTTTCTAACTCCCTATCCTTCTCTCTTCCTCTCTGTGAAAAATCAATAAACTATATATTTTTTTAAAAATAAATAAAGTGGCCCCCGGAGGCCCTGGGCGGTGAGGACCAGGCAGGGTCTGGACCGCAGACAGGGAGCTGCCGGGATGGGTGCCGGGAGAGGACACAGGACCATCGCTCGTCCTGGGAGTCCGAACAGGCGAGCCGTGGACGTGGATGGGAAGGAGCCACCTCTTTATGCTTCATTAGCCTGCACCTGGACGTGTCTATGCCTCTATTGAGGAGTGCCAGCAGCACACCACGGTGTTCCCACCGCCTGTGCCGGGTCTTCCACAGTCTCCGCTGCTTTTATATCACCACACAGAGTGCAGCTACGTTGAAATAGTGTTTATGCTTACCACCACTTTTACATGACAGTTTGTTATGAGACCCACCGCCCACAAGGCTGTGCGTGTAATGCTTCGGTGAAGAAGCACGCAGATTGCTAGATCCAACGTCTGCTTTTTGAAAACACAATCTAAGAGCTCTAAGCCAATATAATTGGTTTCCTCTAGAACCCGTTTGTGCATTAAAAACCGTTATTTTTGAGACCGTTTCCACAGGATTCGCCAGACTGGCCAGTGGGGGAGGTGGGGTTGGCAGCGCGCAGAAAGGACAGGAGCTGGAAGGAGGACCTGACAGGAAGGTGACCGGAGGAAGCCAGGCCTCGGGGGAAGCAGGTGTCCGGGCCCCAGGGATTCTCGGCTCAGAAAACGGCTCAGTCCTCCGGGGCGCCAGGCCCTGGCGAGGGGGGCTCCCGCTGTTTGTCTTTCAGTGCGGACACTCAGCTGCTGCCATGTCTGCTGTGCGTGTGCGCGCGAGCATGTGTGCGCACGTGTGTGTGTGTGTGTGTGTGTGTGTGTGTAGAGTCCCAGGCAAACAGGATTTTTGCTGAGAAAAATCTGGTTTTCGATCCTCCCTGCGAGCTGCCTAAGAGATACCCTCTATGGGGCAGAGAATCCTCTGGAAGGAAGAGACACGCTCTCACCTGCCTGGTCCGTCCCGATCCTCAGGTGTGCTCGCGGGGCCAGTCCTCCGGTCCCGGGAGCGGCTTCCCGGCGCCCGCCCGCCCGGCCCCACCGCTCGCCGGCTCCCAGGTGGCTCCGTGGGGCTCTGCCAGGGACTTCCTCCTCCTGCTGCCGCCGCTTCAGCCGAGCTGGGCAGGACCCTGGCCCTGCTGTTTGCTCCACGCCAGTAGCCAAGGCAACCCCGCTGACCCAGCCTGCGCTCCGAGGGCCAGCTGTCCCCGCGCGTTCATGGAAACACAAACAGACGGTCCTCTGTTCCAGCTCCAAGGTTAAGCGCCGCGCTGCCTGGAGACCAGCTGTCTGCTCCTCCGCACGCTCCCGCCCCGCGCGCAGAGGCTGAGCCCCAGACAAGCGGGGCGCTCGTCATGAACCTCCACGGTGAGGGCTGCTGGGGACCTGAGAGAGGAAGGGTCATCCCGGAGAGAAGATGAGGGGGAAGGCCAAGCAGAGCCACTAGCAGTTTGCTCGTCATGTGCAAAGCTTTTAGGAGAGGGGAAGCCCACAAATTGAAACATGCCTGCAGCCCTGACTGGTTTGGCTCAGTGGATAGTGTCGGCCTTCAGACTGAAGGTTCCCAGGCTCGATTCCGGTCAAGGGCATGTACCTTGGTTGCTGGCACATCCCCAGTGGGGGGTGTATAAGAGGCAGCTGATCGATGATTCTCTCTCATCGATGTTTCTAACTCTTTTATATTTTATATTTTAAAATATATTTTATTGATTTTTTACAGAGAGGAAGGAAGAGGGTTAGAGAGAGTTAGAAACATTGATGAGAGAGAATCATCGATCAGCTGCCTCTTGCACACCCCCCACTGGGGATGTTCCCGCAACCAAGGTACATGCCCTTGACCAGAATCAAACCTGGGACCTTTTGGTCCATAGGCTGACGCTCTATCCACTGAGCCAAATCGGTTTCGGCAATAAAATATATATTTAAAAAAAAAAATTTTTTTTAAACATGTCTGATTAGTCAGGCTCTAATTCCAGCTCCTGTCCTTTCTGCGCGCTGCCAACCCCAGATTGGCCAGTCTGGTGAATTCTGTGGAAACTTTCTCAAAAATAACGGTTTTTAATGCACAAACAGGTTCTAGAGGAAACCAATTATATTGGCTTAGAGCTCTTAGAATGTGCTTTCAAAAAGCAAATTCTTGATCTAGCAACCTGTGTGCTTCTTCACCAATGCATTACACGCACAGCCTTGTGGGCGGTGGGTCTGATAACTACTGTCATGTAAAAGTGGTGGTAAGCATAAACACTATTTCAACGTAGCTGCACTCTGTGTGGTGATGTAAAAGCAGCGGAGACTGTGGAAGACCCGGCACAGGCGGTGGGAACACCGTGGTGTGCTGCTGGCATTCCTAAATAGAGACATAGACACGTCCAGGTGCGGGCTCATGCTCAGCCTCACCCTGAGCTACAAAGCGGGCTGGGACAGCAGCTGGCTGGACAGGAAGCTGCCTACCTGCCGGTGCCTTCCCCCGCTGACCGCCTGATCGTCACAATCCTAAGGGGGTGGCATGCCCATGCTCTCTTCCCGCGAAGGAGCTCAGACCCCACTCTCTCTCCAGGCCACCCCGCTGGCCCCTGGCACTCAGTTTGGCTCAGCTGAGCCCGGGCCTGTGCTACTGCCCTCCGGGCTCCATTCAGCACCTGGCGCCCGATGAAAGCCATGGACCAGGGTGTTCCCAGAACGCAGGCGTGTGCCCGGAGTTCCCAGAAGCTGAGGCGTGCGGGGACTGGCCGACCAGCAGTTCTGAGAAGGCGCGGGGTTACCGGGGCTGGCGCAGCCCGGGGGGACCGCAGAGCGGGCAGCCCGGCGAGGGGCCCCCAGGGCGGGCAGCGGCTGGGAGGAGAGGTGCGAGGCCCAGGACGTCGGTGACAGGGGCCTCCGCGGCCCCGCCTCACGTGCCGTTCGCGTCCCACCCCGTGCCCTCAGAGCAGACAGGCAGGAAGGCACAGGCCCTGGACAGCCCCTGCCCCCCACCATTCCCACTGCCTGACCCAGCTGCTCCCCAGACCTCAGCCACCCCGTGATCCCAAGTGGCTCCCCTGCCTCCAGGCTCCCCGTCCGGACCACCAGGGGCCACTCCACGCCCAGCTCTGCTCAGACACTTGCAGGTCACGCCAACGTCCTCCCCCGGAGCTCGGGGCCATCTGCCCGCAGGCTCTGTCCCACCGAGGCGAACGTGTCTCCAGCACACGAAACACTGGGCATCCTCCCGCGTGTCCGAGCCCACGCCCCCCCCCCGCCCCCCTGAGGCCGCCGCCCCCACGCCACTTTCTCCGCCCGGCCAGACGCGTCTTCAGAAACGCTTTCTTTCCACCGCCTCCAGCAGGCCCAGCAGGCCCAGGTGGCTTATGGACGCGCCTGGCCTCTCCTATTGCTTCCTGAGAGCAGGACAAACCTCGCGCCCGGAGGTTCTCAGGAATAGAACCAGGCTCTCAGGGATAGAACCGAGAGCCCAGAACGAAACCCGCACGTCTATGAGGAACTGATTTCCAATAAGAGGGGCAGGGCCCACAGTGGGGAATGAAGTCTTTCCAACAAACGGTGCTGTGACAGCTGGGTCGGCACAGGCAAGAGAATGGCCTTCAACCCTTACATCGCGCCATCTAAAGAACTTAGTTCTCAGAAACCTAAATGTAAGCGCTAAAACCATAAAACTCTTGGAAGAAAATATAAGGATAAATCTTTTAAAAAAAAAATATTGTTATTGATTTCAGAGAGGAAGGGAGAGGGAAAGAGAGATAGAAGCATCAATGAGAGAGAATCACTGATCGGCTGCCTCCTGCACGCCCCTATTGGGGATTAAGCCCACAGTCCGGGCATGTGCCCTTGACTGGAATTGAACCCGGGACCCTTCAGTCCGCAGGCTGAGACTCTATCCACCGAGCCAAACCAGCCAGGGCAGGATAAATCTTTATGAACTCAGATTTGAAAGTGATTTCTTAGATTATAACAACTAAAGCATAAGCAGCCCTAACCAGTTTGGCCCAGTGGATAGAATGTCGGCTTGCGAACTCAAGGGTCCCAGGTTCAATTCTGGTCAAGGGCATGTACCTTGGTTGCAGGCACATTCCCAGTAATGGGTATGCAGGAGGCAGCTGATTTATGTTTCTTGCTCATCAATGTTTCTAACTCTCTCTGTAAAAAAATTAAAAAATAACATATATATATATATATATATATATATATATGTTTAAAGCATAAGCATAAGCACCAAAGAAAAAATAAACTGGATTTCATCAACCTTAAAACTACACAAAACAATATTATCAAGGTGAAAATACAATCGCAGAATGGGGAAAAATATTTGCAAATCCTATATCTGATCAAGGTCTAGAACCTAGAATATATTTTTTAAAACTCTTACAACTCAACAGTAACAAGACAACTCAACTAAAAACGGGCCAAGGACACGAGTGGACACTTCTCTAAAGAGGACAGACACAAGCCCAAAGGCACGGGGGAAGACGTTAGACATCGTTAACCATCAGGGACACGCACATCACAACCACAGCGCCAGCCCCGACGTGAGCGCCCAGGGGACAGGATTGCCCGGGAGTTTCCTTTCGGGGGAGCTCCCCACCAGCAGCCCTAGAACAAGAACGCTAATGTCAGGGAGCAGGTGGTGAACTCTGAAGGACGGAACTTCAAGAGAGCAACTATTTCAGGTCCTGAGGGAGCCGTGACACTGCATGCTGAACACCGACATGAGCGCTCACGCAGGAAGGTACTTCTCGGCCGCCGAGTTCGCATGGCTACCCCGGGCGTGGGATACTGAGAGGAACCGAAGGGAGAGGCCCATGGGAAGAATTCATCCTGAGCCAAACAGAATATTTTCAAGAGCCAAATCAAGACTCTGTGCGGACCTATCTGTGCTCCTCTTTAAGCCGGTGAGCCCCTGAGCCTGGCAGCCTACAGGAAGTCTCTAAATGCTAATGAAGAATCTATAAAGATAACGGATGGCTTTCCAAATAGAACGATTTGCGCCAAAAACAAACACAACACACTTATAGAAAATGGTACATAAAAAATTCATAACCTAAAGCTCAGCCTCTTGTTGTTCATCTTCACCCAATGATATTTTTTCCATTGATTTATTAGACAGAATGGGAGGAAGAGGAAGAGACAGAGAGAGAAACATCGATGTGAGAGAGACACATCCACTGGTTGCCTCTTTCATGCACTCTGACTGCCCCCCTCCCCTCCACAGCCAGCGAACGAGGTACATGCCTTTGACCAAAATCCAACCCTCAACCTTTCCGTCTGCAGACGGACGCCCCAACCACGGAACCAAACCAGCTGGGGCCCAAAGCTCCATCCTGAACACAGAAGCTGGGCACCACGGCCACATCCCGGTTTCTTCTCTGTCCTCACCTCAGTGTGTACTGAGAGACCGGGGGGGGGGGGGGGCAAACAGACGGGCATTCGCCAAGCTTTTATTGTAGCCCCTTAACTTGCCCAGACGGTGCTCGCCTCTGTGAAAAGCCGAGCAGAGGTCGTACCTCCTTGTCGGTACTTAACTCTGTCCTTCCATGGGGCTCACCGCCCACAGCCGCCATCCCACCGCCCTCACCGCCCACAGCCGCCATCCCACCGCCCTCACCGCCCACGGCCGCCATCCCACCGCCCTCACCGCCCACGGCCGCCATCCCACCGCCCTCACCGCCCACGGCCGGACGGCAGGGGCTGCTGCAGGCGTCTCGCCGTGGGGCCGTGTCACAGTCACTCGGGGCTCCTCGGTGAAGAATCGCCCGCCACTCACGTCCATGGCCAGACCGTGGCTTAGGCAGCAGCGGCTTATTTAAGTTATATTTTAAGAGACGGAGATAGCTGTTTGATATGCATTTTAATCATCAGAATGGCTGTCGTGAGCAGGACATTTACCAAAGAAGGAACTTTAACTACGTACCCATCTAAGCAGTCGGAGATTGTGATCTAGCTGGAAATAAATACATGTTGTAGCATAAAGAAAAACACACGCCAGAAACAACAACAACAACAACAACAACAACAACAACAATACACAATGAGCCCTGGCTGGGGTGGCTCCATTGGTTGGAGCGCGGTCCTGTCTGCCAGGCGGTGGCAGGCTTGATCCCGGTCGGGACACGTACCTAGGTATCTGGGTTGGGTTCTAACTCCCGTTATTGCTGGTATGAATGAAAAATGGCGGAGCCACTGTGGAAAGTAGTTTGGAAGTTCCTCAAAATGTTAAATATGGAATTGCCTTACGACCCAACAAGTCCACTCCCGGGTACATTCCCAAAAGAACTGAAAACAAGCGTTCAAACAAAAACTTGCACACGAGTGTTCATAGCAGCACAACTCACCGTAGCCAAAAGGCGGGAACAACCCAAGTGCCCACCAGCTGATGCACGGATAAACGAAGGGTGGTAAGAGCACACGGTGCCATATATTCAGCCATAAAAAAGAGAAAGACCGATGGCTGCTACAGCGCAGAAGAACCTTGAAAACCTTATGCTAAAATAAGCCAGTAGCAAAAAACCACAGCGTACGATTCCGTTCCCATGAAATGCCCAGAGCAGGCGAATCGAGCGAGACAGAGAGAAGATGGGCGGCTGTCTGGGGCTGGCGGGGAGGGAGGGCCGGCAATAAATAGCTGAAGGGTCTGGGGTTTCTCTCTGTGGTGACGAAATGTCCCAGAACTGGCCGCGGCGATGGCCGTACCTCTCATTACTGGAAACCACTGGGTCGTATACTTTAAGTGGATGGCCTGTGGGTGACATCTCCAGAAGCTGCTAAAAAATACAAAACCCTGGCGCGCCGCGGAGAACAAACCTGGGGTCTGGGCCGGGCAGCAGGTACCGTCTCCGGGGGACACAGAGCTGGCCACCTACATTGCACCACCAACCCCTGATGACAGGGAAAGATTAACTGCAAATTAACCTCCATAAAAAAAAACAACAGCAGATGGCACACGGGTGAGAACACGGCAGGAGAGGGGCAGGGGAGAAAGGGGGAGGAGGACAGCAAACACGCTCAGAGGCTAAGAATGGCCGGATCTGGGGGAAAGGTCGACAGGCTTAGTCCCCAGACTGTCTACCTGCCAGCTTTTCCGGGAGGGTTAAAAACTTGCACAACAAACACTCGCAGACTGAACTCTCAGCGGCTGGATCTCGAACAGTTTGAGCGAGGGAAGAAATAGCTATAATCTAGAATAAGAAAAGTAAGTATCTATGGCTCCTTATGATGCAACCTAGTCGCCTTGCACACAAATCCCTGTGCCAGGAGGTCGCTGCCGCCTCCTGTAGCTTTCCACCGGCTGCCCTGCCCTCCGGTAGTTCTCCCTCCCACCCCCTCCCCTCTCATAGTTTGCTGCCCTGCCCCTCATGCACCTCTCCATCGCTGGCTTGTAGTTCCGCTGCCCCACCCTCCTGCAGATCCGTGATCCAGTCCTTACACAGCCGGTCATTACGCCTCAGGGCATAACAGGTAATTAGCATATTCCTCTCTCGTTATACAGGATAACGGAATACATAAGTGAGCAGTGGAGAGGGGCAGCTCACTCTTACACTGAATAACAAACGCAGAAAGAATGAAGGGACAGAAGAATCACCGTTAAAACACACCAGTAGTGGGCCGAAACCGGTTTGGCTCAGTGGATAGAGCGTCGGCCTGCAGACTGAAAGGTTCCAGGTTCGATTCCGATCAAGGGCATGTATGTACCTTGGCTGCAGGCACATCCCCAGTAGGGGGTGTACAGGAGGCAGCTGATCGATGTTTCTAAGTCCCCCTCTCTCCCTTCCTCTCTGTAAAAACAAACAAACAAACAAAAAAAACCCCACAAACACGTCAGTAGTAACTGTCACAGGCAAGACCCGGGGCTGGATACTAAAACGAGTAGGCAGAAGTGTGAGGAGAAACAGGACACATGCACAGTCCCCAAGCTTCTTCCCCAAGACACTGACTACGTGCAAAGGGGAACACAGACCACTGCAGGAGAGAAACGGGCAGACACGACCTTAGCCAAGTGGCCAAGACTCATCCATCACCAGGGACACGGCCTATGGACACGGCGTGCCTTCTGAGAAGGACACGGCACCACTCCCAGGGGATTCTTACCAGAAATGCCCAACCGCAATCGAACCAGGAGAAAATACCAGGCAAGCCCCGACAGAGGGACCTGCTATAGCATAACGGGCCAGTTCTCTGCAAAAAAAAAACGTGAAGGTCACAAGAGATGAGGGGAAGATGAGGAGCGGTGTCATGTCTGTGCCCCAGGTGGCCCTACCAAGGGTTAATAGGGTAAGCAAGGGACAGGGGGACAGGAGCTCTGTGCCATTTTTGCAACTTTCATGTAAATCTAAAATTACTTAAAAATGAAAAGCTTGCCAGGACCGGTTTGGCTCAGTGGATAGAGCGTCGGCCTGCGGACTGAAAGGTCCTGGGTTCGATTCCAGTCAAGGGCATGTACCTTGGTTGCAGGCACATCCCCAGTGGGGGGGGGGGGTGTGCAGGAGGCAGCTGATCGACGATTCTCTCTTTTATCGATGTTTCTAACTCTCCATCCCTCTCCCTTCCTCTCTGTAAAAAAAAAAAAAAATCAATAAAATATATATTTTTAAAAATAAAGATAAAAAGCTTTTAAGAGTTCTCATCATGTACAAAACGTCTTTGTGTTGAAGGGGTGTCTATTGTTTGGAGCCGCTGACACGGAGGGCTGTGTGGTGGGACGTGGCTGACAGGAAGGTGCCGGCCGGGGGAGCGTCCTCTCCCTGCTGGAAGCAGTCGCTGGCTCCCACCTGGGAAAGATGCGGGGCGGGGGGGGGAGGGGGGGGAGTCCCCCACCCATGGCATCTGGGCTGGAGGGCCCAGGTGTGCCGAGGAAGGGGTGAGCGTGTCTGCCAGGGCCTTGGCTTATCTCTGAGACCAGGGAAGGCGCCACAAAATGAGAAGAAAGAACAGTAATTTAGAAGTTCACAAAGGGGCCCTTCTTGGTGTCCAGCCATGAAGCTACTGCATTTGTATTGTGTCTATGCTTCAAGATGGCATGGGTGGGTAAGGACCGGGTGACATTTTAAATAGCTCTTCAGTCTCCTCAGGACTTATTTTAATAGTTTTGCATTGAGAGTGAGTAGGATCATTCACGACCCTTGGCCTCTCCCATCGCCCTGGTAATGAAGACCCTTTCTGCCTCCTGGCCACTGTGGCTGCTTTACTCTCTCGTGGAGAAGTCACGGTGAGCTCGCCGACCACCCGCCAGAGACCGCGCTGACCTGGGGTCCAGAAAAGGGAAACAGATTGTAGCAAAAGGCTCACCACAGACTCTACGTGGTGGGTGGGTAGGTGTTCACTGTAAAATTCCTTCAACTTCGCTTCCTATTAAAAATTTTTCACAATAAATTATTGTTATAAAATAAGTCAAATTTCAAATGGGCATTTTGGGCATTCAACCCGCAAACCCCGAGTCACAGTCTCAGTGGGAGACACGGGCAGCGAGCCTAGGAGGCCCCGTTTGCAGAAAGCCTCGCCCACGGGTGTCCGCCAGCCGCAGGGCTGCCTGAAGGAGCAGGCGGCAGTGGGCTGCCCTGGCGTGGCAGAGGCCGGGGCCTGCGGAGACGTCTCCACGTGGACCCGCTTTGGCTCCATGGCTCAGACCAAGTCAGAGAACGGGCAGCAGCCGCTGTGTGTGCCAACTCTGAGTGAACGCGGCAGTGGCTGCCAGGGCTGACAAGCAGGCCCCAGCCTGTCTGCACCCAGACGGCCCTACCAAGGGTTGATGAGTTCTCTCCTCTGCCAAGCAGTGAAGGGCAGTGGCTGCCGTCTGTCCCTGGGTCACGGAGCTGGGCTTGCATCTGGCTCTGTGAGTGGGTGGTTCAGTGACCCGGGCAGCTTCACTTATTTCCCTAAGCTTCACTGCCTCGTCTGTAAAATGAGCGGCTGGTTCCCGGGAAGAATACATTCGATTAGTGGTTCTGAGTTAGGGCGATTTTGTCCCCCAGGGACACTGGGGGAAAGAGGGACTGGCTACAGCCCAGTGGGTAGAGGCCGAGAAGCTGCTAAGCATTCTACAATGCACAGTACAGGCCGCCCCCCCCCCAACCCCCCCGTGCCAACATGAAATGACCCAGCTGAAAGGGTCAAAGTGTCAAGTCTGACTTAGAGGGTTCGAGTAACACACTCAGCACAGGACCTGTAACACTGTGCAGTGCAGGTCTGCCACCACCACTACCACCACCACCACTGTCATTGTCATCATCACCACCACCACCACCATCACCACCATCACCATCACCATCACCACCACTGTCATTGTCATCATCACCACCATCACCACCATCACCATCACCACCACTGTCACTGTCGTCATCACTATCACCACCACCATCACCATCACCATCACCATCACCACCACCACTGTCATTGTCCTCATCACCATCACCACCACCGTCATCACCACCATCACCGCCACCATCACTACCACTATTGTCATTGTCATCATCAGCATCACCACCACTGTCATCACCACCATCATCACCATCACCATCACCACCACCACCACTGTCATTGTCATCATCACCACCACCATCACCACCATCACCATCACCACCACTGTCATTGCTGTCATCACTATCACCACCACCGTCATCACCACCATTACCACCATCACCACCACCATCACCACCATCACCACCACCACCACTGTCATTGTCATCACCACCACCACCACCACCATCACCAACATCACCACCATCACCATCACCACCACTATCATTGTCATCATCACCACCACCACCACTGTCATTGTCCTCATCACCATCACCACCACCGTCATCACCACCATCACCACCACCATCACTACCACTATTGTCATTGTCGTCATCAGCATCACCTCCACCGGTCATCACAATCACCACCACCTCCACCATTGTCATTGTTGTCATCACCATCACCACCACCGTCATCACCACCATCACTACAACCATCACTACCACTATTGTCACTGTCTTCATCATCACCAACACCACCATCATCACCACCATCGCTGTCACTGTCATCACCATCGCTGTCACTGTCATCACCATTGCTGTCACCATCACCACTGTCATCACCACCTTCACCATCACTGTCATCATCATCACCACCATCACTGTCACTGTCATCACCATCGCTGTCACTGTCATCACCATTGCTGTCACCATCACCACTGTCATCACCACCATCACCATCACCATCACTGTCATCATCATCACCACCATCACTGTCACTGTCATCACCACTATGATCAGCATCAGCAGCAGTGTTAGCCTTGGAATGCCCAGGACCCAGCGCACAGGCGGGAGGCCCTCACAGGGGACACAGCCTCGTGCAGAAGACCGAAAGGTCTCGAAAAAGCTCTCGATTCTTTTTCTCCATCGCATGTGTCATGATTGGGACGCGTGCATGTATTTCTTTGCTGACGTGTTCATCTCGGTCAGGTCCCCGGGCAGAGGCCGCCCTGTTTTCTGTGTGTGTATGCTCAGTGAGGGCTGCACGTGAGCAGGACGGGTCCTGAGTGAACCAGACGCTGGCTCTAGAGACGCCGGGACCGCGCAGAGAACAGCGAGAGGGAGCGCGGGGCAGTAAAGCTCCTCCCTGCGGCAGCCCAGCCGGGGCTTCCAAAGCAGACGTGCCGGGCGGAGGGCGCACAGGAAAAGCCGGGCCTGGGCGGCACTGGGCAGGCGTTCCAGGAAGAGCGCCCCCCTGGAAAAACCGCCAGAGAGAAAGAGGCCTCTCGGAGTCCAGAGCCGGAAAGGAACTCGGAGAACAGCTAGCGGAGGTCACGGGCAATGAGGACGCCAAGCTCCCTGGCACTCACTCCGGGCGGTGAGACCGGGCCATCGAAACAGCACAGGCCGCCTGGATTCCAAGGAAGGCCAGCGACAGAGGGACGTGAACACAGATTCCTGCCCCCCACACGCTCATCCCCCAACACCCCCCATCAGGGGCCAGGAGCGCGGCCCCAAACTGCCAGCCCACGGGCGATGGGTCTCTGACGCCATTCTGTGCCATACACACCACTACAGCAATGCTCTGTCCCGTCCAACCTCCCACCGTGTCTTCCAGGAAAACTGAGGCAACACCAGCAGGAACAGCCCCTGACGTGCAGACGGCACCCTGCCTGCACTGAACTCATGTAACCCCCGCCACAACGTGGCTGGGTGCTGTCAGCACCCCCATTTCACAGAGGCACCCAGCACACCGCACGGCGCAGCCCCACACCTCGACGGGGGAAACCGACAGAGCTTTGCTTTCCCACGCTACTGTCTCCGTCCCACAGACAGCACCAGAGGGGGAGTCTGGAGTCCGGCTCTGCTAATGCCAGCTGGACGGTCTGGGCACGGACCTCCCCCTCTCGTGTGGAATGGGGGCAAGGACGCCCCCTCCACAGGCTGCGTCCAAGGTGAACTCCGAGAGCAGAGTGAAAGCACCAGACACCGCGCCGAGCACACAGGAGACCACCCTCAGAGGGAACAAACCTGGAAAACAAAAAGACCCACCCCCGGTTCTCAAACCAAGCCCGTCTGGAACCCCTGGCGAACGTCTCTGCACCGGAGGGAAGGAGGGGAAGAGTTAAACAAGAAACTCCATGGCCCGGATGACCGCAGGCCCACGGGGCAGGGAAATCGTGGCCTGGGCCCTCGGCCAGGCTGCCGGGGTCAAACTGGAGGGCAGGAAACTGCGTGCTTCCTCCCCCTCAGGACGCTGTGCTCCGGCCCAGACGCCAGCTTCCTCCAGCTGACCCACCCACTTCCCCCAGAACATTCCACCCGAGCCAGGAGCCACCGGGAAGAGGCCAGCGGTCCCGCTGGGAAAGATGGGCACCTCCTGCCCAGTCCCCTCTGACCTGCCCGCCCCCACCCCCTTACTCAGCTCCCACCGCCTCCCCTCAGAGAGGCCAAAGCCTGGCTCTTGCCCACAGACCCGCCCCTCTCCAACGTCTCAGGCTGCTGCTGGAGCCAGTGGGAGACGGACTGGGGAGCTGGACGGCTAATCCTCGGCCATGGCCCTGTTTGGCCTCTTATACCTTTCCTTAGACCCCTGACGGTCATCCTGCTTCTAGCCTGGGTACCCACTACGAGCAAGTGAGTCAGTTCAGATGCCACTCCCCTCCTCCAGCGCCTTCCATGGCTCCCACTGCCCCCGAATCAAGGTCAGAGTCCATACCCTGAGATTCACGGTCTTCCACGGACAGTCCAACCCCACCCTCCCGTCAGTCCCCACAGGGCTCACAGGCTGGAGCCACCGTGGATGACGCCCAGCTGTGCACACACATTTCTGAGTCTGTAAGTGTGAATTCACCTCTCCCGTCTCCACCTCAATGGATCTTACCGGACTCTCTCACGAGCCCTCTCCTTTCCTGATCTCTGAATCCCTCTGCCACAAATAGAAAACCATATCATCTGCCATAGACAGAAGGCAAATTGAAGAAAAAAGTTATGCTCAGCCCTAACCAGTTTGGCTCAGCGGATAGAGCATCGGTCTGCGGACTGAAAGGTCCCAGGTTCGAATCCGGTCAAGGGCATGCACCTTGGTTGCAGTTACATCCCCAGTGGGGCGTGTGCAGGAGGCAGCTGAATCAATATTTCTCTCTCATTGATGTTTCTAACTCCCTATCTCCTTTCCTCTCTCAGTTAAAAAAAAAAAAAATCAATAAAAATATTTTTTTAAAGTTATGTTCAAATATACAGGAAAATAAACACAGTCATTAAAATGTTTTAAATGCTCCTATTTGTAGCAAACTTAATATTACTGTGTCATATGCTTCCAATCCTCTCGCCCTCTAAGAAATGCTGCCTTGCACTTTATCTTTGCCTCCTCCTGGCCCTGCCTCCCAGTTACCTGGGGACCTGTCACGGTTTGGTCCTGGTTGACCCCAAAGAGCCCTTGGGGGCACAGATCCTGCAGCCCCTCTTCCGGTGCCTACACACAGCATGACACGCAAGAAAAATATTTGTGCAGCAGAATGTTCCAACTTGCTCAGTCACATTAACGTGGTCCCATTCTCTGCCGGCCCCCCCTACGCCCATCTGACGTCCAACTTTTTACCAAAACACTATCCATGCCCTCCGCGCACTACCCCCCAACCAACCCCTGACCCCTGGGTGTCTCGGAGCACGGCCCAGGAAGTGCAGCAGCTGTCAAGGCGGTGCCGGGACGCCCCCAGATCTTCTCGAACCCCTGCTGCCTCTTCCTCTGAAGCAGCCGGACCCCGGCAGCCAGGAAAAGCAAGCCCCGGGTCAACCATTAACCAGCTCCCCCCTGCAGACACACCCCCTCCCCGGGAGCCAGCGAAGTTCTGGGAAACCCTGTATGAACGGGGCCCCTGGCTCCAGGAAACACAAGTCCCCTCCCTGTCCCCGCGGGGCCAGAGACCCCAAAACACCTACCTGGAGCAGAAGGGGGGCCTCTCCCGGGCCTGCCCCGCCGGGGCCCCCGACGGGAGGGGGAGGGGGAGGGCCTCCCTCCCAGCGCCCAGTCGTCAGGGGGACCCTGATGAGGATCTGAATCACCGGACTTAAGTCAATAAGTGGCGGGCTGCACTGGGAAGGCCCAGCTGGAGCCAAACCAAGGCCTGGACTCTCCCTGGAGGACGGAGGCCGGGCCAAGGCCGCCACGGCCCACGTGCTGGAGGCCGCAGCCCCTGCCGGCGCGAATTCCGACAGGAGCCGGCCCCGGGCATTGCTTAGCGGAGGGATGGCTGCTTCCTTTTCGGTGATATTTCCTGAGTCTGGCCACACTGCCGACCTCCAGGGGTTTTGGCTGGGGTACATGGCAGGGAAAGATCTCCACAGTATTTATTCCCAGCGGACATGCACGGGGGCAGGACACCGACCCGATTAGTTAGGTGTGGCTCCCCATGAAGGAGGTAAACTGAGGCAGGAATGATGTGACGAATGACATAAGTAGAACCTCCCAAATGCAGCTCAAGGGGGACGAGGATGATGAAGCGAGCCTGTGCGTAGCAGGGGGTAGGGGGGAGGCGTGGGGGGACTGCTCCCCAACACCTGCCTAGAATGAGGAGGAAGAGGACAGGGGTCTCCATGCTGACCTTTGCATAGTGCAAGCAAGCAAACGACAGAAAACATGTTATAGTGATAAAACAGACAAACAGACAAACACACACCACCACATCCGGCAGCCTATGCCCCAGGGAGAACCAAAGCGGTGCTCCTGAGAGGGACAGATCGGCAACATGGCAAAGAGGTTCTCAAACTAGGTTCCCAGGAGCCCAAGGGGGCTGCTGGCGTGGACCAGGGAGGAATAAAGGGGGTGGGTGTATTCCCACCCAACCCAGAGCCGCTCTGCTCTTGTCTGCTGCACAGACTGGGCTTCCAGGGAAGTGTCCCTGGAAGAAAAGCTTCTGTGTCTAAAGGTGCTGAGACGTGCAGGTGTGTGATCCCGGTTGTGTCCGGGAGAAGGACGTGATGTAAGTCATCTCTGAGTTTGTGGAAAGCAGCCGCCACAGACCCCGTGAGCTGGGAGCCAGCTGGCCCTGCTCCCTGAGCCCGCGCTCTGAGCTCCGGAGAGCGGGGGCTGAGGAGCCGCCTGGCAGGGCCGGCCGGGCCCCTGGCCCTTCCCGGGAGGCCCCACAGCTGGGTCCGGGAATCAGATGCAACAGCTCCCATCCCGTCACTCTCCCGGCAAAACTCACCGAGTGGGTTTGAACACCAAAGTAGGTGCCAAACGACTGAGTAATACATCCCGGGAGCAAAGGCCGGGTGCTCTGCCGGGGCCGGCCCCACCCTCCGGGGCCACACTCGGCTCTCCTCTGCCTCCGGGGGCCCTCACCCCATCCCTGCCCCATCGCAAACCTGCTGCCACTCCCTCCGCTGCCCAAACCCAGCCCCTGGCCAAGCTCCACCTTTCCTGCTGCAACTGCTCCTGCACCGGCACAGCCCTGAGAGCACCCCAACAATGCTGCCCCCCTCACCTCCAGCCCGTCTCGCTGCTGCTTCTCCTGCGCCCTGCACCAACCCCACCCCCCGCCCCCGGATGTCCCTCACCTCCACCTCTCCCTTCCAGACCCCCAAAGGGTGCTGGGCTCCCCTTCCCTCTGGAGCAGCCCCTGTCCCCTCCCTCCGGCACTGAGCATCTGCCACCTTATGTTTTGTTTATGTCTTTATCTTCTACTGGGCAGTCTGCATCTGCTCCATCTTCACGCCCTGTTCATTCTCCCATTCGTTCATTCATTCATTCATTCCACAAATAGGCCCTGAGCGCCTCTGATGTGCTGGACGCCGGGCGAGGACCGAGGACACAAGGAGGAGCCCGCCGGGCGCCGTCCCCGCCCCCGGAAGCCACGTCTAGGGCGGGGAACGCTAACCAGACAGACAGGAGGAACCGCGTCAGCACAGGCTGCGGCCCGGGCTGCAGGGTAAGGAGCGGGCGGGGGGCGGGGGGCGGGGGGCGGGGTGAGACGGGACCTGGGAGTTCTGGTGTGGAGGGAGAGTCGGGGAGGGCAGCGCCGAGGAAGTCAAGTTAAACGGGGGTCAGAGAGCTGGGCAGACTGGGCCAGGCACCCTCTGGGCAGGTAACAGGCATTCGCTCAGTGTCTGGGTGAGCGGGTGGCTGGGAGGAGTCAGAACCCCCAGTGTCCCCTCCTCTGCAGACAAGCTCACCCCCCTCCTCACCCCGAGGTCACTCCACTGGCCCTGGGGGGGGGGGGGTCCCAGCACACACACCTCCGACAGTCCGCAGGACATTCTGCTGATATCACCCTGCAGAGGTGGCTCTGCCCATGACCCCCAATAGGGCAACCCCCCACCCCCCACCCCCCAGGGCGGAAAAGGCAAGTGGGCTTCATCCTGCGTGCCGGCTCCAAATCACGGCCATGGCTGCCCGGCCTCCTGGGCCTTGTGGGAACCGGCTGTGCATGATCAGTGGGTCCACCAAAGGAGCAGAAGCAGGAGGAGGAGGAAGAGGAGGAGGAGCAGGAGGAGGAACAGGAGCAGCAGGAGGAGCAGGAGCAGGAGCAAGAGGAGGAGCAGCAGGAACAGGGGGAACAGGAGCAGGAGCAGAAGCAGGAGGAGGAGGAGCAGGAGTGGAAGCGGGAACGGGAGTGGGAGGAGGAGTAGGAATAGGAGCAGGAGCAGCAGCGGGAGCAGCAGCGGGAGTGGGAGGAGGAGCAGGAGGAGGAGCAGTAGCAGGAGGAGGAGCAGGAGGAGGAGGAGCAGGACCTGGGAGCGGGAGCAGAAGCAGGAGCGGGATCGGGAGGAGAAGCAGGAGCAGGAGGAGGAGCAGGAGGAGGAGCAGGAGCAGGAGCAGGAGCAGGAGTGGGTACAGCAGTGGGAGTGGGAGCAGGAGGAGGAGCAGGAGCAGGAGGAGGAGCAGGAGCAGGAGAAGGAGCAGGAGCAGGAGGAGGAGCAGGAGCAGGAGCAGGAGCGGGAGCGGGAGGAGGAGCAGGAGCGGGAGCGGTAGAAGGAGCAGGAGGAGGAGCAGGAGCAGCGGTGGCGTTGGTGCCACATATTTCCTTCCCCCTCGGGGCCCGCAGTGACCACCCAGGCGAGAAATCTCCTCCCGCTCTAATTGCCCGGAAAAGCGCTGGGCGTCTGGCTTCCTTTTCATTATGGGCCCCGTGAACCGTGTACACAATATTTTTTTTCCTGCTTTGATTGCTAATTAGCTCAGAGCCAAATCTGCGGTTCAAATAGAGTACACCGCCTCCAGCTCTGCGGCCTGGGGATGCACTCTCACTCTCACCCTGACGCTGACCTCCCAGCTCCTCTGCGTTTCTCCTCCTCTTACTTTTACGGGTTTCCGTGTAATGACACACACACAGACATAGGCAAACACATATAACATTTCTCCATGGAGTTCTGGCACACAGCACCTATTTCACCTTCCTTTTATAAACACATATTTCTGTACCTCTTAGATGTCCGAGCAACAGACAGGCCTTCTGTGGGCATCCTGCCTCCTCTACGGAGGAAGGCCAGGGAATGAGTGAAGAGGCGGGTGGATGACAGACAGGAAAGAACAGGGGCGGGAAAGGCCGTCTCTGCCTGAGAGGATTCAGAGCCTCACGCACGCGGCGTGAAGAGTCTGGGAGCGGAGATGAGAAGCCCGGCTCTCGGCCAGCTCTGACAGCTACGTGACTGTGAGAGGAAAACGTGGCTCACGCACCCGCTCCCCACGGCCAGCCGGCCTGAGGTCTCACCCGGCGTCCGCCCCCCTCGCCTCACTGGGCCGTAACCGGATGGACCAGAGAGGCGTGCCCGCTCACTTGCCGGGGTGAGGCCCAGCCATGGGCTCTCCTCCCTCCGGGGCCGGCGAGCGGGCAGGCACACAGCTGTCCGCAGAAGGCCACCTGGCCCCGTGGCCTTCCCTGCACACCGCAGGAATTCCCAGAGAAAGGAGCCCTCACAGGCCTTCTCTGCATGTGGCCTTCCTCCTCGTCCTGCTCTGATGTCTGAGAGCTCTGAGCACTGGGACTGACCCTCTCCCACTTCCTGCTTCTCACAGCGAAAGAACTCCCCGTCCAGGATTGATCACACAGCTCAGGGCCGGAGGTGGCTGCCCTGCAGAGAGAGCTGGTGCCCTCCCCCGCCTCCACCACTCCCCCATTCCCGCCCCGACAGCCTCCTGACCACAGTGCCCCCTGCAGGAAAACAGTGCGCACAGCGCGCATCGCCTGCAGGCCCGCTGAAAGAGCAGGAGCTGCGGAGGAAGGACATGGGGAGGTTCCAGGCAGCGGGCCCGCACTCACGCCTCCCACCGGGCCCTCTCAGACGGCGCCTGTCCCCTCCTGTCCCCTCCAGGCCCCAATCAGAGGCCCGTTCGTTGCACGATCCCCGGGGTTTCCAGGCACCGGAACCAGCACCACTGAGACTCACCCAGCAGGCGAGAATGAGACGGTGACGGGAACTGGGGTCCCTCCCAGCGAGCCTCTCAGCAGGCCGTGGGGACCGACAGACAGCGCTCACAACGGCAGTGAGGCTCATTCTCCAGCCCAGACTGTCTGTGCCCTGCCCGGCAGGGGAGGGAGGGGTGGACAGAGGGCTGTGTTTGTTCAAGTTGACAAACCAAGGTCTCATGGAATCAGTCTATCCCTAAGCGAACGGACCCCAGGCGGTGAGTCACCAGAGTCGGGAAGGACACTGGCCGGTGTGGCTCAGTGGATAGAGTGTCAGCCTGTGGACTGACGGGTCCTGGGCTCATCCGGTCAAGGACACGTACCTCGGTTGCAGGCTCGATCCCCTGCCCTGGTTGGGGAATGTGCAGGAGGCAACCAATCGGTATGTCTCTCTTACATCAATGCTTCTCTCTGTGTCTCTCTGTCTCCCCTCCACTCCTTCCAAAAATCAATGGAAAACATCCTCGGATGAGGATCAACAACAACAAAACGCCCGAGGGACTCCATCAGTGGTCAGTGGAGGGCAGAGGTTTCAGGGCCTCAGGGATCTAGGTGTGACTCCCTCTGGCGGGTGACCTTGAGCGATAACCTCCCAGCTCAGCTACCGCAGATGCCTCCCCACATCCACGGCTGACACTGTCCACTCCGTTCTCACCGATCGCAGTGAGCTCTCCACAAAGCCGGCCCCTGCAGGGACTGCCATGGAACCCTCTGTGGCTTCCACTGCTCCGGTGCCAGAACTACCCCCGCCCACGAGGGCCTCGGCATTTCCCTTAAGACACCACACCCTTCCCCCTCGGGGCCTGCTGGCACCCTGATACTCTGCCTGGGGAATGCTGCCTCTAACCCTGTTTCTCCAAACCCTTTTGCCCATTTAACCCTGTTCTTAAAATCTCTTTATTAACACCATGAGCAAGATTTTATTGACAAACCATAAAATTCACCGTTCATAGTTTTAGTACATTCACAGAGTTATGCAATCATTACCGCTATCTCAGGACACTTGGATCGTCCCCCAAGAAACCCCTGTACCCCTTAGAGGCCCTTCCCCATTCTTCCTGTTCCCCAACCCCTGAGAACCACTAACCTGCTTCAGGCCGGTCCTATACATTTACATACCCTGGACATGTCATCTAAATGCCCTAACGCAGCCCTGGCCACTGTGGCTCAGTTGGTTGAACACAGTCCCACTCACTGAGAAGCCACCGGTTCGATTCCCAGTCAGGACACATGCCCAGGCTGCAGCTCCATCCCTGGTACGGAGCATGCAGAAGGCAACTGATAGATGCTCTGCTCTCACATCGATGTTTCTCTCCCCCCTCTTTCTCTCTCTCTCTCTTCCTCTCTCTCTAAAATCAATAAGAACAGCCCAGCTGGCATAGCTCAGTGGTTGAGCATCAACCTATGAACCAGGAGGTCACAGTTTAATTCCTGGTCAGGGCGTATGCCCAGATTGTGGGCTTGATCCCTAATGTAGGGAGTGCAGGAGGCAGCCGATCGATGATTCTTTCATTATAGATATTTCTCTCTCTCTCTCCTCTCCCTTCCTCTCTGAAATCAATAAAATATATATATATAAACATATTTGAATGAATGAATAAATATACTCATACAATAAGTAGCTTTTTCTAATTTCTTCCATTTTAAAAAATACATATTTTATTGATTTTTTTTTTTTTTTTTTTTTTTTTACAGCGAGAAAGGGAGAGGGATAGAAAGTTAGAAACATTGATGAGAGAGGACCATCGATCACCTGCCTCCTGCACACCTCCAACTGGGGATGTGCCCGCAACCAAGATAGATGCCTTTGACCGGAATCGAACCTGGGACCCTTCAGTCCACAGACCAAGGCTCTAGCCACTGAGCCAAACTGGTTTTAGCCTAATCTCTTCCATTTTTTTATGCTGTAATCTTTATTTCTTTGGATATAGTTTGTTCTTTTTTTCTTGCTTTTTTCATGGTGAGAGATTATTGATTTGAAGTCTTTCTTCTTTTTTAATATAGGGCTTTATAGCTATACTAAAGGCCCAGTGCACAAAATTTGTGCACTCGAGTGCGGGGCAGGGGAGGGGGGACCTTGCCCCGCCTGCACCTTCTCACAGTCTGGGAGTCCTGAGGGGATGTCAACTGCCTCAGAGGCAGGAGCCAGCTCAGGGCTCTGGCTAAGTGATGCCCCTGCTGTGGGAGCGCACTGGCCACCAGGGGGCAGCTCCTGCATTGAGCGTCTGCGCCCTGGTGGTCTGTGCGTGTCATAGTGACTGGTCATCCCACTGCTTGGTCAATTAGCATATTAGCCTTTTTATTATATACCGCGTTTCCCCAAAAATAAGACATCCTCCGAAAATAAGACCTACTTACAGGTTTCCTTCTGAGTGAAAGATAAGGCATCCCCCCGAAAATAAGCCCCCCCCCCCCTAGGCTAAACATGAGAGATTTGGTCCACTGATTCTGAAAGAAATGGAGTCACAAGAAATTCACCAGGAAATTCAGGAATTGGATTGTTATGATGATGTTCCAGAAGATGATGACATGATTGTCATTGAATAAATGAGTAAATTCTTGATACTGTAGGATTCACAGTTTGTCTGGTTTGTGTTGACAACTACCGTACCGTATACAGGTAATAAATTTCCTTTATTTTCATTTAACAATAAATGTGTACCGTATTCTTCTTCATGGAAAAATAAGACATCCCCTGAAAATAAGACCTAGCGCATCTCTGGGAGCAAAAATGAATAGAAGACACTGTCTTATTTTCGGGGAAACAGGGTAGGATATAAATGTTCTCAAGCACTCCATTTGCTGCATCCTATACATTACAGTACATTGAGCCCTGGCCAAGTAGCCAGGCCAGTTGGTTAGAGCGTCATTACATGCCAGGGTTGTGGGTTTGGTCTCTGGTCAGGGCACATATAAGAATTAACCAGTGAGTGCATAAATAAGTGGAACAACAAATCAATGTTTTCCCTTATCTCCCTCCTTTCCTCTCCCTCCCTAAAGTCAATTAAAAAAACACATTTCAGTATGTTGTGTTTTCATTTTCATATGTCTTAAAACATATTTCCAATTTCTTCTTTGACTCATTGCTTATTTAGGAGTGTGTTTACTTTCCACATATCTGTGAATTTTCCCAATCTCCGTTTGTTATTGATTTCTAACTTCATCCCACTGCAGGCAAAGAACATACTTTGCATTATTTTATTCCTTTTACATTCCCTGAGGCTCACTTTAGGACCTGCCATCTGGTCTCTCCTGGAGAACACTCCGTGTGTGCTCGAGAAGCATGAGGATTCTGACGCGGTTGGGGGAATGTGTGTGTGTTCGGTCTTCTCGGCGTATAGCGTGCTCAGATCTTCCGTTTCCTTGTTGATTCTCTGCCTACCCATTCTATCCGATACTGAAAGTGGAACCTTGATGTCTCTAACTATTATTGTTGAATTGTGCATTTCTCCCTTAATTTCTCTTATATTTTGTTCTATGTATTTTAAGGGTCTGTTGTGAGCTGTGCATATGTTTATAATTTATATGTTTTCCTGAGAGATTGACCCTTGTTTTTTTTCATTACAAAATGACCTTGTTTGTCTCCAGGGACTATTTTTTTCTCTTAAAGTCCATTTTGGCTGATATTAGTACGGCCACTTCAACTCTCTTTTAGTTACTGCTTACATGGTATATCTTTCCATTTATGTGTATCTTTAAATCTAAAGTGTGTTTTCACTAGATAGAATAGGGTTGGCTTCTCCCCGCCCCCACCCCATCCTGTCAATCTCTGCCTTTTTTTTTGGAGGGTTTAGTCCATTTGCATTTAATATAATTACTTATGAAATAGAATTCATGCCATTCTGCTATTTATTTTTTATAGGTCTTACATCTTTTTGTTCCTATATTCTCCCATTACTATCTTCTTTTTTATATTAAATAAGTATTTCTGGCATATCATTTTAATTCTTTTTATTACATATTTTTAGTTCTTTTTTTAGTGGTTGCTCTGGAGATTATAATTCATATTTTAACTTAAAACAGTCTAGCTCTGTGTATGCCAACTTAATTTCAATATGTACAAAACTCGGCTCTAGTAGAGCTTTGTTTCCTTTCCCTGCTGTTGTGCCATTAGGTTATACAACTACATCTCTGTACATGATAAGACTGCCAACACAGTTTCATAATTACTGCTTTATACAGATAGAATAAGAGTTACAAGCAACATACATTTCTACTTTTAAAGGTGCTCTGTATTTCTTCATGTGGGTTTGTGTGTTTCTATCTAATGTCCTTTCATTTCAACCTAAAAGACTGCCTTTTGTATTTCTTGTAGGGAATGTCTGGTAGCAAAAAATTTAGTTCTTCTTTACCTGGAATTTTTTTTTTTGAAGGATAGTTTTTCTGGATATAGAATTCTTGGTTGACTATTTTCTCTTTCACCATTTTGATGATGCCATCCACTGCCTTTTTTGCGTCCATGGCTTCAGGTCAGAAGTTAGCCGTTAATTTTAGTAAAACTCATTTGCCCAATTAAGTCTTCTCTTACCCTTCAGTTCTGAGCTCAATCATCTCTTTCTCCCGAGACTACTTAAGATCCTTTTGGACATGTCCCCTCCCCTGGTGCTCTGTGCTTCTTTGTACTGATCTCAACTGAAAATAAATAACTAATGACAGAAGTAGCTCTTTTGTGCTTTTTTTCTATCTCTAGAATATAAGTTCCATAAGGCAAGAACCAGGCCTGCCTTGTTCAGCACTACATCCCCAGAGGCAGCATGTGCCTGGCCTTTAACAAAAGACATACCAAGGGAATGAATAAAGCTCAACCGAAGGCAGGCTGAAGTACTGGTGTCGATTCTTCACCCCTCGTCATAACATGAGACAGCCACACTCCATCGTGGCCTGACGGTGGGCAGTGTACCTCCCTGCCCTCAGCTGGAGAATGGTCACCTGGTTTGCTTTGGCCAAGGGGATGCTAATGGATGTGATGTGAGCAAAGGCTGGAAATGGGCTTGTGCAACAGAGCTTGCTCTCCTGCTCTCCTGCCTGTCGCCATGACACAAATGTGCCTGGGTGGCCCCTGGTCCCGTGGGAGAACAGACCCATGGGGCACACCTAAGCCCACCTTACAGCTTGAAACCAGCCACACCCCACTGCCAGCAGCCTACATCAGCCAAACCTCGCCCAACCCACAGATGTGTGTGGGCGGATTCAGTGCCTATTGCCATATGCCAGTGGGTTTGGGGTGGTCTGTTTCGAAGCCACCTTGTGGCAGTGGATGACGGAGACCTATGTCCCGGCAACGGTGAAGAACGGGGTAAGTCCTGGGGTCAGTCTTACATCTTGCCCTTCAGTTGAGTCCACAGTGATTCTATGGACAGATCCACACCCCTCTTCCAGGCTTATGAGATTAACCCCCCACGCCCCCCCGAATTCTACAGTTCCACAGCTAGCCTCCGGGGGCAGTCCAAAGTGTGTTAAGCTCTTACACAGTGCCAAGCGCACCGTAGGTACTTGATAAGAGTTAGTCTTTGTCTTCCTCTACCCGCCCTCTCACCAAGTCCATCACTAGGCCCCTGGAAGCACATCTTCAAAGAAAGAAAAAAATAGCTTATTTCTGTGCAGAGGCTGGGGAGGAGGGTGCACCCTAGCCCACCGTGGGGGCTCCCCGCTCCTCACTGCCTCAACTAACCCCCCAAACTCAGATAATGAGGAGGGGACAGGGACACGGGCAGGCAGCACACACCGCCCTGCTTTGTAACTATGATTCAACGTGTGATCTACATTATATTTGCTCATTCAAAATTTATAACCATCTTTAAGGTTGACTGAGTGCCTTAAGAGGCTAACACAGAAGGGTACATGAAGCAAGTCTCCATAAAACCCAGAGAAGAGATGGCAAAACTCCTCTCTGGATCCTGTCTGGAGTCACAGCTGGAAAAAAAAAAAAAAAAAAAAAAATTTATAACCATCTATTTCAAGGAGAGCTTGCGGCAGCTTAGGGGCTGAATGTAATAAAAAAATAAACAACTTAAGAATCAAAGAGAACAGAGGCCAGGCAGAGAGCAGGAAGAGGAGGTGTCACCATACAGCTGATGATTGAACCGAGCCACACATCCGACGCCCAGCCTCCCCGCAGCCGCCGAGACAAGGCGAGTACGTGGGGTACAACGTCGGCGTGAAGTCAAAGCGGCGGCCTGGAGCCGGAGTGCGAACCCCAAAGGGCCAGGCCACCCTGAGAGGACGGCAAAATCCTAACAATAATGACCACCGTCCACACGGCAAGTGCTGCTCTGAATGCTTTGTCCCAGGCTTCTCACGGACACAGATGCCGGCTTTACAGGCGAGGACACCGGGGCCCACCGAGGGAGGAGGCGGTGGAGCCAGGATGAAGACTGGGACCCAGAGTTCAAGCCCTTCACCACGAAGCCATCTTGCTTCTGCTTGGTTCACGCTGGACCCACTCCCCTACCCCCCACCCTGCAGACCCTGAGCCTCTGCTCTTCCCTGCCGAGGTCTCTTCCCCTCAGCTCTGAAGAGCTCCGTGGGAGACATCAGTCACAGGCTTATTGGCCTGTTTGTCAGGAATCATTACGTCCTGGTGGGCCCCCTGCAGACCGCATGCCTGGATTCCCACCTGCCGAGCTCTGGGGATGCATCTTTTATATATATATATATTTTTTTTAATTTTTTAATTTTTTTTATTTTTTTACAGAGAGGAAGGGAGAGAGATAGAGAGGTAGAAACGTCGATGAGAGAGAAACATCGCCCAGCTGCCTCTTGCACACCCCCTACCGGGGATGTGCCCGCAACCAATGTACATGCCCTTGACCAGAATCGAACCTGGGACCTTTCAGTCCGCAGACTGACGCTCTACCACTGAGCCAAACCAGCTTCGGCTGGGGATACATCTTACCTTCCTTCTCTGCCCACACCTGCACCCTCAGCACATTCTGCTGGCCACCCAGCCCCCCTCCACGTGCATCTACCTCAGCCCCTCCCAGTCCGCCTCACTGTGCCGTCCATCCGCCGCGCATGTCCCAGGTTCCAGCACTAACACCCAAAGACGCCACATTCTACATCAGTCAGCAGCTGGGAGTGACAGGCAGGGAATGTTCTCGGAGGCAATGACCCCTGACGTGCAAACCTTCAACCCCTACGCAGCTGCTGTGCGAGCCCACGCTCTGAGCGCCAGGCCCCCGAAAGGCGAGGTCCGCCTACATGGAGTCCCGGCTGCCCCCTTGACCTGTCCTCTCTGCCTTGACCTCAGAGAGGGACACACACACACACACACACACACACACGCCTCTAGTAAAAACACACAATATAGTGTGATTCGCTTATAAGAGTTCAAAGGCATACAATGCATTGCTTAAGGGAATGAATGTATATAGGAAAGCCATGAAGAACAATAGACTAATGATGATGACAAAATTTAGGTTCGTGTCTCCATGGCGATGGAGAGAGAGGAAAAGCCACTCAAGGAGAGAAAGAAGAATATTTTCTAAAGGGTTACAGGTGCTCTGGTTCTACGTTAGCCCAGTATATGACTGCTTTATTCTTCTTCTTTACAGGGAACATGGATGTTTTATATGCTCTTCTGTATATACATTTCACAATAATTTCTTAAAAACTCAGTAACTTTCTTGTATTCCAACATCTCACACAGAAGAATGGAATAAATAGGCAAGCATAACCAAGGTTATTTTAAGAAAGAATTTGCACTGCCAGGTGTGTTAAAATATATAAAGTCACAACAAAAAAATGTAATAGTGGAGGAAAAGAGAGAGATTAATTTAAAAAAAACACAGAAAGCCTGGAAGCTTGTGTGTTTTCACACTATAATAAAAGCCAGTCAGGGGAAGGGGGATGGACAGCCAGCGTCTAAGACAAAACCTATAACCTGGCAACACCCAGCTACTGACCCTTGAGGCTAAGGGAGGAAGGAGGAGGAGCCCTCGTTTGCCTTTTGTACCTTCTGAATTTTAAACAACATGATTGTAATGAACATTCAAAAATAGACTTAAAATATAGTTGGTGGGGAAAGAAATTAAACGGAAAGAACTGGTCAGCAGTTTGGAAAGAAAAAAAAAAATCAGGATCTTATCTCACATCATAAAGCAAAATAAATTTCAATCGGATTAGAGCTGAACAGAAAAGAGAGCCCTGAATGGGAAAGCTGAAACCAAATAAAGAACCAGAAGAAAACACAGGTGAGCACTTATCTGACCTCGGGGTAGGGAAGATCTTTTAAGCCCAGAGGCAAAGGAAGACATCATACAAAGAAAGGACTTAACCAGAGGCCCAGTCTGCCAGAGCAAATACCACAGAGCCTGGGTCACCTAAACTACAGATGTTTGTTTCTCACCGTTCTGCGGGCTGGAAGTTCAAGATCAAGGTGCCATGGATTGCTTCTTGGTGTGGACTCTTCCTGGCTAGCAGAGAGTGGCCTTCTGGCTGTCACTGACGTGGCCTTTCCGTGGTGCATGCAGAGGAAAGAGTGAGGCAGCCAGCTCTCTGGCGTCTCTTCTTCCTAAGGGCACTAATCCCACCATGAGGGCCCCACCCGCATGGCCTTACCTAACTCTACCTCCCTAATGCTCCATCTCCAAAGATCATCACATTGTGGGTTAAAGCTTCAACATATGAATCATGGGAGAACACAGACATTCAGTCCACAACACCATACATACATTAGAAAGTTCTCTATGTTTTAAGATAATAATAAAGAGCCCGGGCCAGGTGGGTCACTTGGTTGGAGTGTTGTCCCATACACCAAAAGACTGCAGGTTCAATTCCTGGTCAGGGCACAGACCTCGATCTCAGGTCCCACCTGCAGTGGGGGCACATATGGGAGGCGACCAATTTATGTTTCTCTCATCTCTCTCTCTCTCTCTCCCCCTTCCTCCCTCCCTCCCCCTCTATTTCCTTCTTCCTCTCTTCTTCTTCTTCCTCCTCCTCCTCCTCTTCTTCTTTTTTTTTAAAAATATATTTTATTGATTTTGCACAGAGAGGAAGGGAGAGAGATAGAGAGTTAGAAACTGATGAGAGAGAGTCATCGACCAGCTGCCTCCTGCACACCCTCCAGTGGGGATATGCCCGCAACCAAGGTACATGCCCCTGACCGGAATCGAACCCGGGACCTTTCAGTTCCCAAGCCGATGCTCTATCCAATGAGCCAAACCGGTCCTGGCCCTCCTCTTCTTCTTATTCCTCATCTTCTTCCTCCTCTCTCTCTTAAAAAAATCAATAGAAACATATCCTCAGGTGAGGATTAAAAATAGTAATAATAATAGAAAAACAAACACTGAACTGAGAAGAAATGTGTTATATATAAATCAATCAATATTCTTTTTTAAAAATTATTTATTGATTTGAGAGAGAGGAGGGGGGGGGAGAGAGAAATATTAATTTGTTGCCCCACTTATTTACATATTCACTGGCTGCTTCTCGTTTGTGCCCTGATGGGGAAAGAGCCTGCAACCCTGGCTTATGGGGACGATGTTCCAACCAATGAGCTACCCAGCCAGGCTCTAACCACCTGATATTCCTATGGATAAGGAAACATGTCAAATAAAATGCAGGTTATGAAGTCGTTTCTATAGAATGGTCTCAATGTTTAAGTAGTAAACAGTGGTCATCGCTACAGGTTGGGAATCACAGATTTTAATTTTCTTCTTTGTCTTTGTGTATTTTCTAAACTTTCCACAATGAACATGAGTTACTTTTATAATTTTTTAAAAAGGCCATTGTTTTTAAGAAGTGTTAGGTCCTAGTCCAGCAACAACAGGCAGAGAGTCCAACACCACACAGCATTAAGGGCAAACCAGGTGCCCAGGCCGGAGCCTGGAAGGCATGACCGTCTCAGCCCGGGAGGAACCGGAAAGAGGCCAGGACTTCTCCCGGCGGAGGCAGCATGCTGGGGACCTCGCCCCCGTGAAACCCTCCCCTGGGGAGGGAGACGTGTCTGAGAGGCTCCCGAGGGACAGGACAGCCTCAGAGGCAGAGCCGCAAAGAGGCGGGTGTCCGCTCCTGTGACTAGCTGACCACCAGGGGCCCAAACCGTGCAGCTTTTCACCGCTGCAAACGGCCGCAGAGACGGAGTCAGAGCGTCCCGCCTGGGCACACCCGCCAGGGTGTCTTTGGGGCAGACCCCACCGGAGCAGTGGAACCCCTGTGGTAGGGAAGATGCATTTTTAATGTAACGAGTCCTGCCAAGTGGATGGTCAAGCCTCAGGCCCCACGGCCTTCCACATCCGATCCCTGTGGAGCTTTGTCCGCGACAGCCCGGCATTCTGGCCTCCCCCCACCCCCGCCACCCCCCCTTCGGGGCCTCGCTTCTGCCCCAGCCTTTTCCCAACTATCCACGTCCCCGTCCGGCCATGAGAGGGGCTGCCCGCCCCTGGCAGCGTCCCAGCCCAGGTCGATGCCCGCCCCCGGCTGCTCACGGAGGGCCCTTCTGAATGGAGAGGGGGCCTTTTCACCCCGAGATGGTGCACCTCTGCGAACCAGGGGATGAGGAGTGAGAAGGGGGCGGGGGCTGAACAAGAGGAAACGTTAGGAACCCCGCCGTGAACATAACCGCCGGGGGAGACCAGACCCTAAGATGGAAACGCACCCACAGGTACGTTCATTCGGCAGGAGTGTGGCGGGAGGGCTCGGGCCCGGCTGGAGACTCACAACCGTCCCCCCCTCACCCGGGACACCCACCGCCACCGTCGGATCGGTCCCACGAGGGTCAGGGCCACACGTATGAACTGTCCGTGGCCGACCACGTGCGTTTACAGGAGGTGCCTGCACGTCGCTGAGGCCTGTGTAAGGCGGCATCGTTAGCGGCTCCCAGCTGCCCGCCGAGGGGCCGCTCCCCCAGGATGCCGAGGCTCCCCAGCGGGGAACGCGGGGTTCGGCAGAGAGCTCGTGGCTGTCGGAGGGTGAGGGTGGCCGTGCGGGTCTGTATTCTATCCACGTCCTGCCTTCCTCCGGGCCAGTCTACGTCTCACAGCAGGCACATCACCTCCCCGACGCCAGGCCCGCAGCAGCGAGCAAAGCCGACCTCACAGACTGGGCAAAACCCAACCCAGCGAGTCGAGGAACAGAGTGAGGGGCGGGGGGGGGGGGCAGGGAGGAGGAAGGCGGGGGGACAGGAGACCAGACCTGGCATGGCCCTGCGCCCACATCCTCAGAGCTGCTCCTCCCAGAACCTAGAGCCCACCCTCAGGTCACCATCTGAGATCCCAGATCCCATGAAGTCGAGAATGTGGCCCGGGCCTGCCCCCGCCCCAAGGCTGCCTCTCAGACATGGCTGGAAACTTTTGCGGGAACTTGAGGGTCTGCTGAATCAAGTGATGAAGGCTTAGATCTGGATGTGTTGAGTTAGTATAGCGCTGGGGTGTTGATCTGTAAGTGCCTTGGGTGGGGCCTGGATGAGGTTGGTTGACCTATTTGGAAATGTCTTTTGTGTGAAGTGTATCCTTGGGAATGTGGAGGTATTATTGATTTGAGAAAATGCTAAGTAACTGATTTACTGTCTGAAAAGGGATTTACTATCGAGGAAAGGGAGGGAGGAAGAGACTGAACATAAACTGTGCACCTATGGATGAGGACAATGGGGGATGGGGAGGGGGTGGAGGGTGGGGTGGGAACCTGGTGGAGGGGGGAAGAAATGAGGAACCTTTGTAATAATATGAACAATAAAGATTGATTTAAAAAAATAAATAAATAAAAAAGAATGTGGCCCGGGCCGCGGCCGGTGTGGCTCAGTTGGTTGGCCCTCCGCCCATGCACCAGAGGCTGCTGGTTCGGTCCCCTGGCAGGGCACATGCCCCGGTGGTGGGCTCCATCCCCAGGGCGGGGCGTGCAGGAGGCAGCTGATGGATGGTTCTCTCTCAGCGCTAATGTTTCTCTCTCTCCTCCCTTCCTCTCTGAAACCAATGAGAATATATATATATATATATATATATGTATATATTTAAATCTTAGCTATTGTAAATAACACTCCTAGGAACACAGGGTGCACATATCCTTTCTGTTTGGTGTTTTGGGAATCTTAGAACATATTCCCAGAAAAAAAAGAAAAAAACAACGTGTGCTGAAACCAGTTTGGCTCAGTGGATAGAGCGTCGGCCTGCGGACCGAGGGGTCCCAGGTTCGATTCCGGTCAAGGGCATGTACCTTGGTTGCGGGCACATCCCCAGTAGGGGGTGTGCAAGAGGCAGCTGCTTGATGATTCTCTCATTGATGTTTCTCTTTCTCTCTCTCTCTTCCTCTCTGTAAAATAAATAAATAAATAAATAAATAAATAAATAAAATGAATAAAATATTTTTTTTAAAAAAAAAGCATGTCTTAGCATTAAAAAAAAAACAAAAAAAAACACCATGTGGCCCCTGTACAGGAATGGCGTGTATCTATCCTCGTCCTGGGTGTAGGGCCGCGTTTGACTGAGGGTGACACCGGCACAGAGAGAAGTCCGTGCACCCAAACCGATGCACTCTGAGACGACAGACAACCTCCATGCCCCGGCCCCGGGGAACGGAACCAAGCCCCGCGGGCCTCCGGGCGCCCTCCTGGCGCCTCCGGAGCCCCTGCTCCGAGGCCCAGCGCCGGGGCTCCCCGTGCCCGCGCAGGGTCCCGGGTGCAGTCACACAGCTCCCGATCCTCCGCCCCCGCGCCCGGCGTTGGCGCCGCTCGCCGTGTTGTCCTGTGCGGCCCTCATCGTTCCCTCTCGCTGAGCCAGGGCGTCCTATTGTGTGCACGCAGCCCAGGTGTTTGTTCACTCCGCGGCCGGCGGGGCTGGGTGGTTTCCAGTCCCTGTCTATTCCCAGCAGCGCTGCTCTGAGCACCCTGGTACATTCAGCCTTTCCACGGCAGCCTGTGGCCCGGCAGAAGACAGAATTTAAACCTCGTTCTTTTAATGTATTGGTTTTAGAGAGGAGGAAGAAAGGGGAAGGCGGGGGAGAGAGAAACGTCAATGTGTTGTTCCGCTTACGTGTGCTTTCATTGTATGTGCCCCAGTCAGGGACCGAACCCCACAACCTGGGCGTATCGGGACAATGGTCTGACCCAGTGGTCGGCAAACCGCGGCTCGCAAGCCACATGCGGCCCTTTGGCCCCTTTAGTGTGGCTCTTCCACAAAATACCACGGCCGTGCCCTAACCGGTTTGGCTCAATGGATAGAGCATCGGCCTGTGGACTGAAGGTTCGATTCCGGTCAAGGGCATGTACCTTGGTTGCAGGCACATCCCCAGTAGAGGGTGTGCAGGAGGCAGCTGGTTGATGTTTCTCTCTCATCCATGTTTCTAACCCTCTAACCCTCTCCCTTCCTCTCTGTAAAAAAAAAAAAATCAATAAAAAAAATATATATATTTTTTTAAATACCAGGGCCTGGGTGAGTCTATGTTGAAGAAGTGGCGTTAGAAGAAGTTTACGTTTAAAAAAATGTGGCTCTCAAAAGAAATTTCAATCGTTGTCCTGCTGATATTTGGCTCTGCTGACTAATGAGTTTGCCAACTACTGCTCTAACCACTGAGCTACCGGACCAGGGCAAACGCCGGAAACGAAGTTGGAAACCATTGCCTTCAGCCTCGAGTCTTGAGGAAGCCAGTCTGTCCCATCTCTTCCACTAAACATGGCCCTCCCAGTAACGTAAAGAGCACGTTACGTTTCAGACGGCCTAAGACTAAACCCTGTTCCCCCACCTCGCCGCTGTGTGTCCTCTCTGTGCATGATTCCTCTCCTGGGAGGTGGGAGGAAAGAGAGAACTAAGTCCATTTGGGTGAGGAGTACCCATGGAAACGGCACCGGCACTTAGTAAGCACCCAGCAGTGTCAGTGGGTGTGTTGACTGCCAGGGGCACCCAGTCTTTCCCAGCATCCGGGCACCCACCTCGGGGTGGCCCCTGCCCAAACCCGAGCCAGGCCCTGGCACGGGAGACAGAAACTGCGGACGATGCCACCGCCTCCCGCCCGAGCAGAGCCGCCCCAAAGCCCGCCCGGTCCCGGCAGCCGCTCCGACCCTCCGCCCCGCAGACAGCCAGCCAGGATGCCCGGCGGCCATCTCCTGCCCTCCTACCCCCAGGGCGCTGGGTTCCACTCCACATGCGCCCTGAGCTGGGGGCACCATTCCGGGGTCACGGCCAATGGGGTGCTGGGGCACCACAGAGCCCGGGAACCGCTGCCTGAGAAAACCAATGATTCGAGTGTCCATGCAGAGGGGAGCGGAGTGGGCTGGCTGCTTTTTTTTTAGGTGACAGAGATGGAAAAAGCCCCTTGAAGCATGCAGTGCGGGGACTGAAGAGCCGGAGACCGGGGCCTCGCACTCCCGGTTGCCGTGGCAACCGTAGTTCAGCGCAGGAGCTCATTGCCATGTGACAGTGACCTGTGGCGGGGAGGGGGGACAGCTCCTCCAGAAACTTAGTTGAACAGTGTGAGCTGGGGTGGGAGGGCGGGTCTCATTTACCAAGAGAAGCATCTGAAAGTTCCCGGAGGGACAGGAATGACCTGAGGGCCCCGAGGGATTCCCTGTTCCACAACTTACTTACGACAGACAGACAGACACACACGCACGCACACACACATGCGCACACACATACACACACACGCACGCACACACGCACACACGCACGCACACATGCGCGCGCGCACACACACACACGCACACACACGCGCGCGCACACACGCACACACACACACACACGCCCACACACAAGCACTCATGCAGGAGGCCGGCCTACGGGGCAAATGTCACTGTTCCCCCCATTCACCATCTGTGGCTGTCACTGGGCCCCCGAGTCCCCGGTCTCGGCATTAACCATCTGCTCGCTGACAAAGTCCTCTCCTGGCGTCCGGCAGGCTCCCGGCGGACCAAACCACCGGGCTGCCCCACGCCCCTGGCCCAGGCACCGAGAGGCCCCGGAACAGCAAATCCTCGTATGGAAACACCGCCTCCGGAGTCAGTGCCCCCGTCTGCGCTGCCACCTGCAGGCGTGCGGCCCGGGCCGTGCCCTCCGGGGCAGAATGAAGACAACAGGCACAGCTCCTGCCCCTCTGGGCGCTGGGAGGACAACACAAAAACACGCCCGCCATTCGGTAAGCCCCGCTGTGAGGAGGAGCCGGCACAGTAACTCTCACACACACACACACACACCCCTCCTCCCCTCCAGCCGGGAGCTGACTGCAGGGACAGTGTTAACTCGGGGGCCCAAGCCGTAATGAAGCCGCCAGTGAGCCCAGCAGGAGGGCCGAGCGGTGGGACCTGGGAGGCCCCAACAGGCCGGCAGGGAGGCGGGGCGGGAACTACACTCTGCAGGGCGACAGGAGGCGTTTGTGGAGGTTTGGGCGAGGAGGGAACTCCCACAGGAGGGAGCCCGGAGGACGGACAGAGGCTGCGGGGACACGGGCCTGCGGCCGCAGGCAGACAGCAGTAACGGTGCCGGGGGGCGTGGGGAGGCCACGAAAGGAGCCCCCGTGCCGCTGGGAGGGGAAATGCCAGAAACCAAGGTACATGCCCTTGACCGGAATCGAACCTGGGACCCTTGAGTCTGCAGGCTGACGCTCTATCCACTGAGCCACACCGGCCAGGGCTCTGCCAATGCTCTTAATGTGAGGGGCAGAAATGGAATATTGGGGACCAGCTCAACAATAAGAAGTATGAATCAGGACGGTGCTGTTCTGATGAGAGAAAGCACATTCTCACCTGGCGGGGAGTTGCACGCCCTGAGACGTGGGAGCTAACATCGGAATGCAGTCCATCCTCCTGTCCGGAGAACTGCCTACCATGAAGGAAAGATTTACAACCTCCTGGCTGAAACAATCTAGTCCCGGAGGCACCAGCCCTTTACAACCCCCATTCCTACCGCCTGCAACCTGGTCCCAGGTGCCCAGAGGCAACCCCTCCACCCTCTCCCCCCACCCTGAGCCCACAGGCCTGGTGGTAGAGGGCCCCCTGGGAACGCACATGGTGACCTTTAATGATCATCAGCTGAACTGAAGGCAGAGCCACGCCCTGGGAACACGGTTTCCCCAAAATGTGGGAGACTGTTATCAGCACTGACTTCTTGAACCAATAGGACCTTAACTTACCTGGGTCTTGATATGCTAAATCCCAGGAATGAGGGGATGAATGGGATCTGGGCACACCCAGAACTCCTTTGACCTTAAACCCCTCTTTGGGAATCAATAAATGCGCTGTGTTGTCTGTGGTGGGTGTGACTGTCTCTCCATCAGAGTGACAGCCCCCCACCCGGGTCCCAGCTTGTCTCTAGTTCTGTGTCTCAGTCTCTTTTTCTTCTTTAATTTCTTAATCCCCAGCTCCTCCTTCAGGAACCTGTCGTTTTCCGTGTGGGTCGCGGAGAACGGAGAAACAGCCCCCCACACCTGGTCACCTGTCATGATCATCCCAGCCTCCTTTCCAGGCCCGTAATTCCTCCTTCCCCACGTAATCGCTGTCCTTCTACCCAACCCGAGCAGCTGGCTCACGGGTGGGGCGCAGAGCAGATTTTTGTGAATGACCTGCCGCACTCGCTCCCAGGCCGCTTGCATTTTTGGAACAAACGCTCCTATAGGACTGAACCCTGCCTCTTTCCATTGGCTGACGCGGTGACAGGCAGCAGGGCCCCCGGGCTGTCTGGTTACGTTACCAGGGTGGCCAGGGATGCCCCCTGACTCCCCCAGACTGCTGGGAGGACCAAAGGTTCCCCACAGCCTCATGGGTAATCTGATCTTGAACGTGAATGCCCTCTGCCCTGAACCTCCCCCTTCCATACCACACTCCACCACCTGTGGGGTGGGGTGATACAGACCATCCCTGCGGGGATCTGTCCTCAGCCTCTGGCAGCCAGGCAGCAGGGGTCAGATTCGGAGCCCTCCCAGCAGCTCCCACCTTACAACGCAGGTGTCCTGGGCACCATGGCGAGCCCAGAGCCTTCATGGCGATGCACACAAGCCTAAACAGTGGTCATGGACAACGGTGGGGAGGGGCATACTCGGGGAGGGGTTTGGGATGGGAATGGGGGAGATGAGGACAATTATCTGATACCATAATCAACAAAGAATTTTTTTTTTTTTATTAGCTAAAATCGGTTTGGCTCAGTGGATAGAGCGTCGGCCTAAAGACTGAAGGGTCCCAGGTTCCATTCCGGTCAAGGGCATGTACCTTGGTTGCAGGCACATCCCCAGTGGGGGGTGTGCAAGAGGCAGCTGATCGATGATTCTCTCTCATCACTGTTTCTAACTCTCTATCCCTCTCTCTTCCTCTCTGAAAAATCAATAAAATATATATATTTAAAATAATACTAAAATAAAATATATTTTTTAAAAAATATTTTTTTAAGATTTTTTTTTTTTTTTAAAAGAGCCTTCATGGCGCGGTGCACAGGGTGGGTTTCAGCATCACCTCCCTGGGGAAGGCAGAGGTGGGCCGCCTGCCGGGAGGCCTGGAGGACAAACCCGGGGCTCGGTCCTCGGGCTGCAGGGGGTTGGGGTGACCGGGGGAACCGGGCCGGGGAGAAGCCCTCCATCCGCTCTCACACCCTCCCGGGCGCCTCACCGTGGGCCGGAGCTCAATGCCAGGCCCCCTCCCCACGCGATCCGCACCGAGGCCGCCGGCCCCGCCCCGCTCCCCCACGTGCCCGCGGTGCCCGCGGACGCGCACCTGTTGACTCGCCGCCGCGCCCAGCGCCGCCTGCCGTCCGGCCGCGCGTCCTCCCCTCCCCCTGCCCCCCCCCGCCCTCCGCCGCCCCCCTCGGGCGCACCCCGGGCCCCCCGACCCGCCCGCCGGGCTGCGGCCCAGACCCCGAGCCCCGGCCGTCCGGGGGCCGGCCCAGCGGGCGCAGGGCTCCCGGTGGGGCCGCCGCGCTGGGGCCGCCCTGCGCGCCCGCGGGCCCCGCCGCGGCGCCGAGCGCACTCCCCGCCCCGGGGCCCGGGCCCGGAAAGGGGGTGCCGGGGTGGGCGGGGGGCGGGCGGGGGGGTTGGCCCACTTCGGCCGGACTCACCTGCGGGTTCGGCCCGGCCGCCCGGCGCGCTCCCCGGCTGCCCCCTGGCGGCGGCGCGGGGACCCGGCGCCCTGCCCGCCCCGCCCCTCTCCCACCTGGAGCCGCTGCGGGGGCGGGAGGCCGGCCCGGGGTCACCTGGTGGGCGGGGCCCTCCCAGTGGCTCTCCTGGGCAAGCACGGGTCCCGAAGGCCCTTGTTATTGTTGGATAACGCACAGCACTGGCTCTTCCTCAAGCAGCTTCAAGTCCTTGCTTTCTAGCGCTTACCAGGTCCTCAAGCCTCCATTTCCTGCCCAGTCCCACAAGCAGCCATTTCTCTGAGCAGCCTGGCTTCCTTCCTTTCTTTGGGGAATGGTGTTAGAAACAAGAGCTGGGGTGAGGTGGGCCCATTGCATTTCCTCATTAATAACCCAGAGCAGGCCAGAGGGAGGGAGACCCCTCTGTCCTGCGGAGTGTTCTTGTCTGCTCAGGCCCTGAGGCTTGGGATCACAGCTTCCAGGACAGGCCCTGGACCCCAGGCCGTGGGAAGGGGGCGAGCCTGAGAAGGTGCTCTCCGTCCGGGCCACACCGGGAGGCCTCGGAGTGGCCTGCAGGCCGAGGCGAAGGTCTGGGCGCCGCAGAGCCAGCGGAGCAGCCAGCGATGGCTACGAGCTCGCAGCCTAGAGATAAGGTCCATGAGAAATAAGCAGCAGCAGGAGGCAAGGCCCGGTAGGCATGGTGACGGCTGGGTTTCTCGCAAGAGGTCATGACGAGGTCATTGCTGTGGGTGTCTGGCTGAGAAGGATTCTAGTTGTGTGTGTCTGTCTGAGAAATGTTTACACTTTAAAAAAATATTTTAAAATCTATTGGGATAGAGAGAGAGAGAGAGAGAGAGAGAGAAAGAGAAAGAGAGAGAGAGAGATCAATTTGTTGTCCCACATACTCATTCATTCATTCGTGTGCCCTGACCAGGGATGGAACCCAAAACCTTGGGTTATTGGGAGAACAGTTTGCCAACTGAACATCCGGGATGCCAGCGGCTCTGGTGTCCAGGCTCTAAACCGGCTTCTCCAATGTGCCCTGAGGCCTGTGGCGTCAGCAGCACCTGAGGGACTGTTCACCGCGCAGAGCCACAGGCCCTCGTACGGAGTCTGGAAGCGGAGCCCGGAATCGCGTTTACCGTGTGCTCCCGGGGATTCTGATTCCCACCAAGGTGGCCCTTCAGCCCGCAGTCAGGAGCCCCCGAGGAGAGAATCTATGTCTGTTCTCTCCCTACGGGGCTAGACGCCAACCTAACCCCGTGTTGCGTTTGTTTGTTTGTTTGTTTTTCCATGAGTAGAGCGTTGGAGCAGCCATATTGCTCATTGTTGAGCCTCTAACAACCTCCACAGGAACAGCCTCATTGGCTGTATTTTCTTTTCTTTTTTTAAATTATATTTTATTGATTTTTTTTTTTTCTTTTACAGAGAGGAAGGGAGAGGGATAGAGTGTTAGAAACATTGATGAGAGAGAAACATCGATCAGCTGCCTCCTTGCACACTCCCCATGTGCCTGCAATCAAGGTACATGCCCTTGACCGGAATCGAACCCGGGACCCTTCAGTCCGCAGGTTGATGCTCTATCCACTGAGTCAAACCGGTTTCGGCATGACCTCAGAGCATTTGTTTTTTTAAAACTTAAGGAGGTAAATTCTTTCCCTGTGTCTCAGGGTGGGACCCGGGCCAAGTCCGCCCGGGCCGGCAGGAGGGTGTGGGCTCCTGAGGTTGTGTGGAGAGATGTCACCAAGGGAGCCCAGGTGACTTGAAGTGTTTATTAAAGCGGGGACAGGGAGCGTGCAGGAGGGAATCGTGCCTGAGACAAGGGTGGGTGTGCTCCAGACACGGGACGCCTCCATCGCCGGCATCTGGCAGACAGAACACCGGGGAGACACCGGGGAGGGTGTCAGCGGAGCGCCTTCAGCTCCCCGGTGTGTGTGCCTCACAGGCTGACAGCCAGCATGAGCGCGGGGAGGGGGCAGTCCTTCGCTGGTCAGCTTTGGCTCTGTCTTGTTTTTGCTTGGCTCTAATTGGATTTGTTGTTACTTATTCCCCTGGCTTCATCCATCCTTGGGTTTGGCTGGTGCTAAGGGCCCTGCCTGGGTCTCTGCTGCCTCTCTCCCTGAACAGGGCCGCCTAAGCTCCGGACTCTCTGGTTAGGGAGCAGAGGCGTGAACTATTAGCTCTCGTACATCCTTGGTCAGGGAAGAGAAGGTCTTGGGATTCACGGGCTGCCTATCCATTGCTTGGCCCTATTTGTCTCACGGTGGAAGGTGGTTGGACAGACATGCGCAGAGCAAGGGCCTTGCGGGGGAAGGTCCCCAGGGTGGAAAGCCCCAGGTGGCTGCCCATGCATTCCTGTCGGATGGGACCTCGCCCAAGGGTGTCCCTGTGCTGACCGTAGCAAACGGAGATCTGGACCGCCTGACCTTTCCTCCCTAGAGACAACGCCCAGGCCTGGGTCCTGCCGCACTCCAGGCCCAGAAAAGAGCAAAACCAGACCAGCGACCCCCACGGCTGCCCTGCGGCATTGAACAGTGCCCCCCTGCCCGGATAATGCCCCCTGCCTGGTGCCAGCCGGTCAATCCTCGGAGACCACAACCCTGAAAGGACGCTCCTGGAAAATGGCTGAATATTCTACTGATCTTCCCCTGGGGCCTCCCCTAAAACCTCCGCCCTTACAACCCTTAGGACAGAGGACCCCGGGGTGCTCTCCCTCCTGGGGGCACGCCCCTGCCTTCCCTTGCCTTCCCCTCCCTTTCCCCCTCCCACTCCCAGGCGTGCTACCATGAGCTTCCTCACTCCCACACTCCGAGGGCCCTTCCTTTACCTCTGTAACTTGTTTCCTAAGCCCATTTCTGATAGGAATTACTTTTTCTACCTCTGGGATTTTATGAATACATGTTCTCTTACAGTTTGTATCTTGGCTCTGAACTCTTTCCCAGCCAGAACCCAAGTGCCCAGGTTGCTGAAACCAGGCTTGGTCTGACCCCACCGGTCAGGCACCTGGTGCCATTCCTGCAACCGACAACATAACCATTCACCTCAGTTTCCCTTTTCCACTTGTCAAAATAAATTCTCCTAACACCTAACTAGCTGCCCAGCTGGTGTGGCTCAGTAGTTGAGCGTTGACTTATGAACCAGGAGGTCACAGTTTGATTCCCAGTTAGGGCACAGCTAGAGCAGCATATGAGCAGATTTTTTTTATATCTTTTTAAAAAAATATATATTTTATTGATTCTTTACAGAGAGAAAGGGAGATAGAGAGCCAGAAACGTCAATGAGAGAGAAACATTGACCAGTCGCCTCCTGCACACCCCCTACCAGGGATGTGCCCGCAGCCAATGCACATGCCCTTGACCGGAATCGAACCTGGGGCCTTTCAGTCCGCAGACCGATGCTCTACCACTGAGCCAAACCGGCTTCGGCTGAGCGGATTTTTTTCATTGATTTTTAGAGAGTGAAAGGAAAGAGGAGAGACAGAGAGAAACATCGATGTGAGAGAGACACATCCATTTGTTGCCTCCCACACGCACCCTGACTAAGGCCAGGGATCGAGCCTGCAACCGAGGTATGGAACCTGGAGCCCTTCAGTCCACGGGCCAACATTCTAGCCACTGAACCAAACCGACTATTTGAAAGGAGAGAAGGTTGAGGCACAGAACAGTTAATTGCACAGGTCACACAGCAAATAAGTAGCAGGACTAGGAGTCAAACCCTAACAGTCTGGTTCCAGAACCCATGCAAGTGTGTGGAAGGAAGAAACCCTACCCTCGAGGCTCTTCTGGCTGGTCTAATAACCAAACAGACATGAGACAGATCGACAAGAGCAAATAACCAAATGTAACGCATGCTTACATATGGAAACCCTGTGTATACGAGAGAGCCAGGAAGCCCACGTGCATGAGGTTCAAAGACAAAAGGGGAACATGAGTAAGTGAGACACTGAGCCAGGGGGGGAGCCAGGCGCCTTGGGGCTCACTGCGGGTGGGTAAGAGGAGCAGATGTTGGGTAAATGGAAGCTTGCCCCGAGGTATAGACACGTCAAAAGAGGTCATCCCTGATCCTCTGTTATTATGGGCCAGGCCCCTCATTGAAGTTCCAGAGAGCGAAGGGCGGGGCGGGCGTTTCTGTAGAGCCCGTGGCTAGAACTGCCTTTCGTTCAAACACTCCACATACCACGGAGGCACACCTTGGGGCGGGAACCCAGCCCGGAGCTGAGAAAGTCTCCTCGCCCGCTGTGACTGCACCCAGGCCACTTTGCCTGTTTGTCTGAAGTGCAAAGCACAGCAAATAAGCAGCAGAATCGGGGGTCAGACCCTAGCAGTCTGCTTCCAGAGCCCATGCACGTGTGGGGACGGAAGGAACGTTCCTCTTTCCTCAAAGTGCTCTTGGCCGGAACCCTTACCCTCAGACGTGAGCCTTCACCCCGGTCACCAGGACACGGCAGACTCCTCGGGGGGTGCAGCTGGGGGCTGCCCAGGGGAGTGCCCCCCCGGGCTTCCTCGCCCGCTGGCCTTCGGTCAGCCGGAGGAGTTCTCCGAGCCCCTGGCATCTTCACTGTCACTGTCTCCCTCCGGAGCCCCCGCTCCCGCGCGGTCCAGGCCCAGGTGTGAGAGATTTTGTTCCAACGCTGAAGACAGGAGATGAAGGGGTTGTCCCTCAGCCAAGGGCGCTCTGTCACTGGGCCCTCCTGCCCCGGGAGCCACACACACCAGGTGAGGAGCCCACTGGAAGGTGGAGAACACAGGGTGCCCCCCAAAATGGACACACACACTTTGAAGAATTGGAAAGGAGGTGTTTATTAACATACGCTTCGCTGCCTGGGTGGTATGGTTCAGTGGTTGAGCATTGACCTATGAGCCAGGAGGTCACGGTTCGATTCCCGGTCAGGGCACATGGCCAGGTTGCGGGCTCGATGCCCAGTGTGAAGCAGGCAGGAGGCAGCAGATCAATGATTCTCTCTCATCATTGATGTGTCTTTCTCTCCCTCCCCCTTTTCCTTTCTCTTTGAAATCAATAAAAATACATTGTAAAAATAAGCAAATAAATAAAATACATGTCATTTTCAAAATGGAGCTATCGGCTGTTCAAGTGTGTAGACATTTTGGGGGGGCTAGGACCTCGCCATGTGAATTTGAGAGGGACCCAATTCAGCCCATAACAGGATCCCAAGGAAATGGACAGGCTGGAGCTATGCGAAGTTTTGGTTGCTGGGAGAAAATATTGTAGACATACTAAAAGCTATAAAGAATAATATAAACATTCAGCGCACCCCCCGCCCCACTGCTCAGCCTAAGAAATGGAATGTCCCCAACACAGGGCAGCCTCTTGTGAAACCATTGCGGGCATGATCTCCTCCGAGCATTTCTCGGCTCCCACATTTCTGTATCCTTTGCCCACATGCCCATGCATCCTCAAACATATACAATTCTGTCTCTGGGTGTGTGCCTTAAACTCCGTGTGAATGGGAGCATTCTCTCTGCTTTTTTTATTGGGAAGAAATTCATATAACATGCAATTAACCATTTTAAAGTGCATGATTCAGGGGCATTTAGTGCATTCACAATGTTGTGCAACCACCATCTCTTTTGTTTCAACATATTTTTTATCACTTCATAGACAACCTCATATCCATTACGTAATTCCTCCCCCTTGCCTCTCCTCCCACCCCTGGCAGCCACAAGTTTGCTTTCTGTCTATGGATTTGCTTCTTCGTTTCCCTCTGTAATTCACCTTTTTGCTCAGCCTTTGAGAAATACATCCTTGTGGTCCATAGTGTGAGAATAAACAAGTCATCTTTTCTGTCAAAGAAGGGAATTTAGGTAACTGCCATTTTGAAACAGCAAAGCAAGCCCCTCCCTTTTTTCCTCTAAATTAGCCAATTGCACAAGAGTGTGAGCATAAGCTCTGATCAATCAAGAGTGAGGGACAGAAGACATGCGTCAGGCATAAGAGTCTGACTGGACCACCCGCTCAGTGTGCATGCTCAGTGTGCATTGGTACGCACCCTTCTGCAGAAGCACTTGCTGTCTGGCTCCCAGGTACCTTCTGTATTCTACCAGAACCCCTGATTTGGGGGGCTTGTATTATTTCTAACACATAGTTGTTGTTTTTTTATTCTCATATAATATTCTATCATGAGATTCAATTACAAATTTTTATTAAAATTCTAAGTTCAGTTGATGATTTATGGACCTTCTAAATATTCATTTTAAAATCAGTATTACATACATGTAGTAACAAAGTTAGCAACCACTGAAGCCTGAATGAAAACTGTCTTTCCCTCCTTCAACAGAGACAACCACTTACCTGTTTCTCATGCATCATTTTAGCAGCTACACATATATGCATATATGGCATATACATATTTTACACATATATTATTTAATAAGTATTTGTTAATCCTCACCCAAGGATTATTTTCCCCCATTGATTTTTCAGAGAGAGTGGAAGAATGGGGAGAGGCAGAGAGAGAGAGAAAAACATTTATGTGAGAGAGATACATCGATTGGTTGCCTCCCCCACATGCCTGGGGCCTGGGATGGAGGTATGGGCCCTTGACTGGAATCAAACCCTCGGTCCTTCAGTTCCCAGGCTGATGCTCTAACGACTGAGCAACTGGCCAGGGCTTTGACAAGTATTTATTGAGTGCTTGTTGTATGCCAAGCACTGCTTAGGTGTTGGAGGCACAGCAGTGAACACAACGTTTCCAGATAACACATAAACTAACAAGTAATGTAAAAATAAAGAACAATAAGGGACATGGGGGTAACAGTCAGTGACGGCTTCTCTGATAAGATGACATTTGAACTGTAGGAGAGGAAAAACCTTTTCCTTTTGCCCTCCTGGGTTCAGTGGCTAGGGGCCTATGATCCAAACTGATAGAAGACAGAGTCACAAGAGGAAAAATTTTTCATTACATACATAATGAAAACAGTGTTCACACACACAAAAATGTGGCTCAAGGAAGGGGGCAATGGAAACAACCAGAGAGCCAATTCGATAAAGAAGATGTCACACACACATACACACACACACACTACTCATCCATAAACAAGCTGAACTATTGCCATTGTCGACAACATAGATGGAGCTCGAGAGTATCATGCCAAGTGAAATAAGTCAGATGAAAAGGATAAGAATGATATGATTTCAGCCGAAACCGGTTTGGCTCAGTGGTAGAGCATCGGTCTGCGGACTGGAAGGTCCCAGGTTTGATTCCGGTCAGGGGCATGTATGTTGGTTGCGGGCACATCCCTGTAGGGGTGTGCAAGAGGCAGCTGGTTGATGTTTCTCTCTCATCGATGTTTCTAGCTCTCTATCTCTCTCCCTTCTTCTCTGTAAAAAATCAATAAAATATATTTTTTTTAAAAAAAGAATGATATGATTTCACTTACATGTGGGATATAAAGCAGAAAGTGACAAGTGCATAGATACTGACAACAGAATGGCACTTACCAGAGGAGAGGGTGGGGGAGGGCGAAGTGGGTAAAAGGGGTCAGATATATGGTAACAGGAGATGAGACTTCAGGTGGGGAACACAGACATCGAATTATAATCCTGAACACTGTGCTCGCTTCGGCAGCACATATACTAAAATATAATCCTGAACACTGAAATTACATAATGTTGTTAACCAATATTGCCACAATATATTTAATTTTTTAAGTTAAACACACACACAGACACAAACCAAGGCTAGATGATGAAGTTTATCCTATCTAAGAAGGAGGGAATATGCGCAAATTGGCCATCACACCATCACAAAGATGGTGGTGCCCATAGCCACAAGTTGGCAGCACCCAGTCCCCCCCATTCTTTTGGGCCCCCAGGAGGTCACGGGTGGCAGGCGCATGGTGTGGCTGGACCCACCCTCAGCCCCTCAGCTGCCCAGGGCCGGCCCACAAGGCCCAGGCAAGCCTCAGATATCGGCTGACCAGCTGCCCAGGGCAGCCCCAGGCTCAGATAACCAAGGCCTGCCAAGGCTTGTGCTGCCGGTGGTGGCAGCAGCAGAGGTGTAATGGGGTGTCACCTTCCCCTGATCACTGGGTCACCTCCCAACCCTGAGGGCCCCGGACTGTGAGCGGGGGCAGGCTGGGCTGAGGGACTCCCCCCTCCAGTGCCTGAATTTTCATGCACTGGGCCTCTAATATACTATAGGAGGCCAAACAAACCTGGGAAGGGAGGCAAGTTATAAGAAGGTGACCAGGAGAAGTATGGTAAAGGAGGTTTGTTTTTCCAAAATTTATTGATTTTAGAGGAAGGAAGGAAGGAAGGAAGGGAATGTATTATTACCTTTAGTTATATATTTATTTTTAATTCTCACCCGAGGATATTTTTCCATTGATTTTTAGAGAGAGTAGGAGAGAGAGGGAAAGACAGAGAGAAATACTGATGTAACAGAAACACATCAATCGTGCACAACAGGATTGTGTGTGTAACAGAAACACACAATCCTGCAACATGCCCCACCCAGGACCCAGGCCAGAGAGGAGCCTACAACAAAGGTAGGTGCCCTTGACCAGAATCATCCGGACCCGTCAGTCCTCAGCCCAATGCTCTATCCACTGAGCCAAATCGGCTACACAGCTCACCACCAACACTCTTGGCATTGGTCCCGGATCAGCCTAAATCAAGCTGCCTAATTCTGGTTTAGACACTCTTAGGCAGTCCACTGTATGAACACAGTGCAATTGATTGAACTGGTTATAGGTGTGTTTTTTTCCTTTTTTTTTTTTCTAAAGTACCATGAGGTATGATGTGAAAATATGAAAGTGGTTGAGATGGGTTTTAAAAGGAGGAAAAAATGAGCCCAGCCAACGTGGCTCAGTGGTTGAGTGTAGACCTATGAACCAGGCGGTCATGGTTTGATTCTCAGTCAGGGCACCTGCCCGGGTTGTGGGCTCAATCTCCTGTGTGGGGTGTGCAGGAGGCAGCCCATCAGTGATTCTCTCTCATCATTTGATGTGTCTATCTCTCTCTCCCTCTTCCTCCCTCCCTGAAATCAATAACAATATTTAAAAAAAAAAAAAAGGAGAAAAAATGAACAGCAGGCCTGTTCTCAAAAGTTGCAAAGCCCAGGGCAAGTGTAGAAATGGAGACCCACATACCATATGTCTGAATGGTAAAAGTGATAAATTAAACTGACAGACTGTTAAGTAAAATATGTACTGTCTTCCTACCTTGAAAACAGACCATCATCACAATCTGGAAGGCCAGATCTGAATTTTTAATTCAGGCTCTTTGGGGTCCAGTGCCCAGCTCCCGGCCTGCCCCTTTCTCCTCCCACTCCCAGTTCCACTCTGCGCTGAGGAGAACTCTGAACCCACAGGGCTGGACACCTCGGCCAACCTGACGCGTTTCCATCGATGATGCCCTTGGCCTCAGTCTCCTCAGCAGGATGGGCTCAGGAAGGAAGCCCAGAAAGGCCCAACTGGCAGGCTGGGGTCACTTGAGCAAGAAATGTCAAGGTGCCGGGCACTCGGACTGTGGGCTAGAAGTGGAGGGGAGGGAGCCAGGGTCTGGGTGGACAGGACCCCTCGATCCTACAGACTTCCTGTCCCCTAGGGAGGGTACGGCTGGGGGAGAGTCCGAGCAGGGCTCTATGAAGCCCAAGGTCCAGCGCAGGGTCCCCATTAGCCCAAGTCTCAGGCTGCTGCTGCTGAAGAGCGGACACTGCCTGTCCGGGCCGGTGGCAGGAAGAGACAGAGCTGTGCGCTCTACCCAAGGTGTGCCCATGTCTGCACTGGAGGAAAGGGAAAACGCGATCCTTCCAGAGCAGGAAAGCTCAGCTTTTACCTGCTCATAACAATAACATCCAACTAGACCAGTGGTCAGCAAACCGTGGTTTGCTGCTCTGTTGACTAATGAGTTTGCCGACCGCTGTCATATACTACCCTTTACCTCTTTGCACACTATATGCCACAATTGCCTAATCCTCACAGCTCCCAACTACATAGTAACGTTTAGTCTAGTTCAGTGGTTGGCCGCGGTTTGCCAACCACTGAACTAGATAGATCTTAAGGAGAAGCTTAAACAAGGAAGGAGCAACAAATAATGAAGATGTGGCCGAGACCGGTTTGGCTCAATGGATAGAGCGTCGGCTTGGGGACTGAAGGGACCCGGGTTCGATTCTGGTACCTTGGTTGTGGGCATATCCCCAGTAGGGGGTGTGCAAGAGGCAGCTGATCGATGACTCTCTCATCGATGTTTCTAGCTTTCTATCTCTCTCCCTTCCTCTCTGTACAAAATCAATAAAATATATTGAAATAAATAAATAATGATGCTCTCTGGAGTGGGGACCAGGTGGAGGGGAGCTATGGGGATGGGGGGGGGCAATTGTAATAATCTGAACAATAAAGATTTATTTTTTAAAAAATATGATGCTCTTTCCCATTGGCCAATGACCATCCTTGTAAAGTCGCCTGGCAGGGTTTGTAGAACTGGGGGTGTGGCTCCCAGGCCCAAGGTGGGGGCTAATGGCATTAAGAGGTTGAGCAAGTCGCTTTGCAGTCTGTTTCCTCATCTGCCAATGAGGGATATTCTTGCTCAATCTCCTTCTACCTGAAGAGGTTTTATCCCTTCACTGGATCTGAATTTTCTCTTCCTATACTGAGCTGGCTAGCTCAGCATAATCTCGATGCAACCTTCACTAAAATCGGGAAGAGAAATAGTCAAGCCACCTCCTGCCAGATGAGTATCCGGGCCGGAGGGACTGGCTGAGAGGGGAGACAGGCCAGCCTTTCTTGGCAGTGGGGGTAGGGGCAGCCAGGATGGATGGGGCAGGGCCTCTGGAGAGCAAACCCTAGACATCTCTACCAGCAGGTGCCATTGGCACAGAGGACTCCTGTCATTTACATTCCACTTAGCTCCCAGGGACAAAAGCAGGCAGCCAGGGCAGCTTCCAGCACTCGCTGTATGTGGACTGTGCTGGGCACATAACTTAATGTCACCAGGTGTCAGAGCAGGGGATCTCAACCTTCCTAATGCCGCCACCCTTTAATTCAGTTCCTCATGTTGTGGTGACCCCCCCAACCATAAAATTAAATTCGTAACCGTAGTTTTGCTACTGTTAGGAATTGTAATGTAAATATCTGTGTTTTCCGATGCTCTTAGGCAACCCTGCTAGTGGTTCTCAACCTGTGGGTCGCCTAAGACCATCGGAAAACACAGATATTTACGTTATGATTCATAACAGTAGCAAAATTACAGCTATGAAGTAGCAACGAAACTAATTTTATGGTTGGGGGTCACCACAACAGGAGGAACTGTATTAAAGGGTGGCGGCATTAGGAAGGTTGAGAACCACTGTGTTAGACCAAATGGGCCAGACCAGACCTGGGTTCAGCCGCCTCGGTACTTGGGTTCTGGCTAGGAAAGAATTCAGAGCCAAGACCTAAACGATAAGAGAACATTTGCTTAGAAAATCACGGAGGTAGGAGAAGTAATTCGTAGAAGAAATGGGCTCAGTAAATAAGTGAGAGAGGCAAAGGAAGGGCCCTTGGAGCTTAGGAGTGAGGAAGGTAAGGTGCTGCACCTGGCGGGGTGGGCAGATGCTGGCGGGAGGTGATGGCAGCAGGGCAGGGGGTCTTTATTCGGTGCAGCTGGTCCTGACAGCATCCATGGCGCTGCTTGTCTGGTTTTGCTGCTTTTCTGGGCTGAAGCCGGAATACAGGAATACAACTGAGGCCTTTATGCTATCTCTAGGGAGGGAAGGTCAGGCGGGCTAAATGCTAGGGGAGGAGAGGTCGCCCTGGGGCAAGGTCCCACCCTACAACTATCCGTTGCTAGGCACCCGGGCTTTCCACCCCGGTGACCTTCTGCACTGGCCCATCGTCCTTTCTCTGCTCAGGTCTGTCTCACTGCCTCCCACCGTTAGTGGATGAGAGGACTAAGGACACACAGAACAGATGAATCCTTTACAAAGCCATGTGTCCGCACGTGCCTGGGCCTGGGTCCGTGCCAATGACTGCAATCATTGAGTATCAGAGGGCCAAACTCGGTAGATTTCATGGAACCCCGATCAAAATCCCAGCAGAGCCGAAACCGGTTTGGCTCAGTGGTAGAGCGTTGGTCTGTGGACTGAAGGGTCCCGGGTTCGATTCCGGTCAAGGGCATGTACATTGGTTGCGGGCACATCCCCGGTGGGGGGTGTACAGGAGGCAGCTGGTTGATGTTTCTCTCTCATCGACATTTCTAGCTCTCTATCCCTCTCTCCTCCTCTGTATAAAAAAAAATCAATAAAATATATTTTTTAAAAAATCCCAGCAGAGTATTTTGAAGAAATAGACAAGATTTTTTGGAAAATGTATATGGAAAAGCCAGTGCTCTAGAATAATCAAAACACTGGGCAAAGTTGGAGAACGTACACTACCTTAGATCGAGACTCCTCATAGCCCTTGCCAGTGTGGCCCAGTTGGTTGGAGTATCGCATCCCATGTAGGTTTCGGGTTTGATTACCATTCAGGGCATATACCCAGGCTGTGGGTTCAATCCCCAGTTGAGGAACATACCAATCTCTCTCTCTCTCTTTCTCTCTCTCTCTCTCTCTCTCTCTCTCTCCCCACACACACACCCCCAATATCCTTGGGTGAGGATTAAAACAAAAGAAAGCTTACTATAAAACTACAATAACTAGGATGTTGTGGTATTGGAACCAGAACAAAAGTCCCGCTGCTGGTGGCTACTAGAGTCAATTCCGTAGAGATGGGAGTGAATCTTCGTGGTGCTGTTTATTATTCAGAGGGCCGGCCGTCTGAGAGGGACAGGTGCAATGCCCTGAAAAGACCACTCTGACATTTCATTTCAAGCCAGCCCTTCTATGGGGTTAGGGGCAGGGAACGGGGGAGGGACTAAAACTAGTGAATTCCCTATCATCATCCTTGCAGAGATTACCCAGAACCCTGTCTCTCCCTCAGTCAGTCCGGTCCCTGACTTGCACGTAAGTGTATCTTCTTTTCTGAGTAGTGGACCCATCTGCACTCTGTGGCCGCCTTATCTTTACGGCCCTGTGTTCCTTCTTGCAAACCTCTTTCCTAACGTGGTGCTGTTTATTATTCAGAGGGCCGGCCGTCCTAGTTATTGTAGCTTTAGTGAATTGCTACTAAACTATAATTCTGCTTCTGTTATGTGCCCTTCCCCTATCAGTATTGGTGTAAGAAGAGACAGATAGATCGAGGAAACAGAATCGAGTCCAGAAATAGATTCCCACGTATACAATCAATTGATTTCCCACAAAAGTGACAAATAAGTGAATAGGGAAAGGGATGTTTTTCTAATGAAAGTTGCCAGAACAACTAGAAACCCACTTGACTTTATTCACAAAATGAGTTTGAGATGGATCATGGACCTAAGACCTCAGAACTATACAGATTCTTGAAGAAAATGAAGACTATCTTTGTGATGTAGGAGTAGGGACAGATTTCCTTGGGCAAGATACAGAAAGGAAAAAAAGTGTCTTCATCAGAATTTATCAAAAGACACCATTAAGAAAATGAATCCAAAATCTGCAGACCTGGAAAAAAGATCTTTGCAGCTGAGGAGGGATTTTATAGCCAAGACATATAAAGAGCTCTTACAAATGAACAATAAAAGTGTACACATCCCAATTTCAACATGGGAAAAGACCTCCACAGACACGTTATAAAGCACGATATTCAAATGGCCAATAAGCAGGTTTTAAAAAAAGGCTCAACCTCATTCGTCATCAGGGAAACGGCACTTAAAACCACAGGGAAATACAGCTTCATCCACAGGAGGATGGCGAAAATCAAAGGCTGATGTCCTGGTTACCCATTGCTGGACAACCAACCACACTAAAATGCAGTAACTTACACAATAACAACCATCTTACTATCCCTCCCCCTCTCTGTGCGTTAGGGATGCAGGAAGGCCTGGGGCAGGGCTGGCCTGGGGTCTGCAGCAGCTGGGGCATCTCTCCCTGGGTTCTGTTGGGGCTTCCTGAGGTTCTGGCTGCCTCGGGGTGCCCAGACCTCTTCCCTGGAGGCCCAGGAGCAAGTCTCCCAATAATGAAGCAGATGCTGCACGACCTCTTATGACCTAGCCTGAGAAGTCACAGTGTCCCTTCCACCACACACGGCCAGTCAGGAGTGAGCCAACGCCTCCACCCCCCACCACCGCGGGAGGGGAGCGGAGCTAAGCTGTCTCCTGAGGTGGAAATGGCAGCCTTCTAGAAGAGCGTGTGGGGAGGAAAGACATTATCACAGCCATTTCGGGGGGACACATCATCGGTGGTGAACAAACCCGGAGAGAGACACGCCAGCCTCTGTGAGCCACACGGAAGCCCAACCTTAGCATGTACTGCGAGGGGGGGGGGGGAGGGAGAGGGCCCATCGGAGGATTTTCAGCGGGAGAGTGAAAGTGTCCGCCTTTAAAAACAGCTGCGCAGATAAAGGATTGTTGGAGAGGGTTCGGAAGTAGAGATCACTTAGGAGACGTCCAAGCGCCAGGCTGGGGTCCGCGCCGGCCCAGGGGAGGCGGTCGGGGAAGCACCGACCGCCAAGTGTCTGCCCGTCCGCCCGGCCGTTCTCTCCGCTGAGACGGGGAACGATGAAGTAAGTTTGCTTTCTCTCGGGCTCGGAAGGCCGGGGTGGATGGAACATGGAGGACCAACACTGAGGCGAGAACAAGCAGCGCTGGAAAAGGCGTGTTCACGGTCCCGCTCGCTCTCCCCCATTGTGCCCAGGTCTCCGGCCGAGGCGCGCACGCGCGCGCGCGCGCGCAGGCGCACACCCAGCCCGCCGAAGCTCCCAGACTGCGCACGCGCGCGCGCCGTGTGGCGGTCGCCATGGAGACGCGTGGCCCTGGTCACGCCGCCGGCGCCTGGAGCCGCGGGCTGGGCTGCAGCGGGTCTAGGGCTGACCCACGCGCCGTTGGCGGCCCCGCCGGGGCGGATGGACGGCCTCCGAGGGGCCAGGGCGTCGCGGTACGGCGAGGAGGATGAGGATGAGGAAGAGGAGCTGGAGGGAGGCCCCGGGGGCACGAAGGAGTCCAGACTGCCTCCCATCTCCAGCTGCGCCCCAGAGCCCAAACGGAAGGGGAAGAAGAAAAAAAAGAAGAGAAAGACGGAGGGATCGGGCAAGGGGGACGGTAAGAAGAACAGCTGGCTCGGAAGCCTCAGCTCCAGTACCTGAGATGTCTCCCCCACCCTCCCTGAGGTCACCCACCCGCGTCCCTCACAGGGACCCCCCCATCTACCTGGGGACCGGTTCAGACCAGAAACAGATACTCGCCAGTCCCAGATAGAGGTCCTCCAGCACCGCGATGCCCCTCCCCTGCTCATACGAATAAAGACCATCCATGTGCACAGAAACCTTGCCCCAAAGAGCAGAGGGAGCTCACATCCTGCACCGAGAATTCTCAGCATCCATGGAGACACTCTACCCCAAACAAAGACACACCCATACCCAGCATTATTCCCAGTCTCCCAGCCCCACACAACACCTCAACTGTGCAGATACCCTCTCAGCTTCCTAAACCCTCGGCTGAATTGCAATCCTAAACCTCCCTACCTTCCCCACAGAAATCCCAAGCCCTCCTACACAGATCGCCTCATCTCCACCGACTTTCCCAAGCCAAAGGCACTGAGGCACTAGAGGCGGACGCTCCTTGCACCCAGAAACACAGCCTTCTGTCTAGAGACCCTCCTTGCCTCTTCATTCCTTAGGGGCAGCTGGCCCCTGAATGGTACACAGACACCCAGTTAATGCAGATGAGGCAGTATCCCCCCAGCATAGACCGTCCTCCCCACCACCTGTCCACCAAGGCCAGCCTTCAACTGCACACTCACCATCACATCAGTCACTGCGACATACTTTTATAATCCCAAACACCCCTTTTATGTCAGTATAACCACCTAGTAAACCTGAAGCACAGATACCCCGTCAGGAACACACAGTCACAGAGCACACACACACCTACAGATACTGTCTCACACTCACATGCATAGACCACCTCCCAAGCAGTTCCTGTGCACACACAACTGTATACATGCAGGTCTGACTCCAGTCTCTCTCAAGGACACGTCAGACCCACCCAGAAGCCCACAAACCCACGGGATCCCTGCATCTCCCTCAACTCTCCTCAGAGAACCCCCTGATTTCTTGACAAAGGCCACCGAGCACCTATTCTGTGGAGAGAAAATAACTGATGCGAAATGCCGTCTCCACTGTCCCCCTGTGGTCTCCCTGACCTGGCACCGCGGCCTGGCCTCTAGCGTGGCCAGTCCTGGGTCAGGGTTCTGGGCCCTGGTCCTCTGTGTGCGGAGCTGGCACCCTGGCGAGCCGGAGGCGGGAGGCGTCAGCCTGCAGGTTTGGGGCAGGAAGCGATAGGAAGATGACAGTTACTTCATCGGGTGGAATTGTAATAAAAAGGCAGGAAATCAATTCTGGAGGTTAGGCCAAAAAGCCCTAATTTGGTTCTGTGTCTGCAAAACCAAACTAGGAAATTTACTGTCTTTTTGGCTTAGCTTCCGACCCTAGAAATTACAGTGGCGTGTGCTTCCTGCTGTCAGCAGGGGACACCAAACAGTCTTGGGGGAGTGGAAAAATATAGATGTGCCCAAAGAGTATTTTTTTCTTATTTCTGTTTCTCTTTTTTGTTGGAGGGAGCGCGGTATATTTCTCTCCCCACCAAAAGGAAGAATAAGCTGATGGAAGAACCACGGCTTATGTGTGTGTTATATAATTCAGGAATGCTTATTAACGTAAAAAAAAAAAAAATCAGTACAAGCCACACGGCAGAAGTATTTCCTGGCTTGGCATAATACTGCTTTCCCCAGTCAGATGGAGGACGTTTTCCTGCTCTCCGTTTCTCCATCATAAAGAAGTCTAGACCGG